>JAULJL010000005.1:37284178-38484178 GCA_030761205.1 Fremontodendron californicum | reverse complement strand
TTTACGCCTCGAAACTATCCCGGGTCTCACTCCCTTGGAAACGACGTCGCTTTATGAGCCTCTCTACCGAAACGTCCGGCTCACTTACGATTTCAACAACGGCCGTGGAAGTGCTCGTAATTTCGCCTGTCTTTCGATGTCAGAGAAGAAAGAACAGCAACGAGGTTTCGCGCCCACTCCAGGTCAACTCCTCAACCACCCTTTGGCTGCTCTAGCTTACGTCCCGAGAGACGCTGCCATTTTCGCCGCTGGCGCCATCGCTGGAGCCGCCGCTAAAACCGTCACGGCTCCGCTCGACCGCATTAAGCTTCTTATGCAGGTTCATTATTAGCATGTCGTTTTCTAAGCAGCTATAAGGACACCACCAGCCACGTTTTTCTCGCGCGTAGTTGTTCGTTTAGTTAGTTAGTTAGTTAGTTATCACGTAACAACAGTATGAATTAAGAAATAAATTACCGTAATTATGAACATTTTAGCTTTTTTTTTTTTGGTTGAAAAATCGATTGTTTATTAGATTGAGAATTTTATTCATTTGCCAGAATTCATTCTTTGTTGTTTTAAAATGATTTTTTTTCCCCTTACAGACTCATGGGGTGAGAGCTGGGCAACAGAGTGCAAAAAAGGCTATTGGTTTTATTGAGGTGTTTGTTGGTTTATTTTTCCTGTTCTCAGTCAGCAGTGTTTGGCTCTACTTCTGCATTTTCTTTCTTTTTTGGAATTGATAATTATGAATTTCAGCTGATTAAAGTAGTTGAAATGTTGGGGACTATTTGGGAAAAATTTGCAGGCGATTGTATTGATTGGGAAGGACGAAGGAATTAAAGGTTACTGGAAGGGCAACCTTCCTCAGGTTTGTTGCAATTCTTACTTTCAGTTTCAATTGTTATTTCAGAATATATTTCGATTATGTAAGTGCGATGAATTATTGAGCTGAGCTGCTTTTGATATAGATTTACTATTAATTTGTTCAGGTGATAAGGGTCATACCTTACAGTGCTGTCCAGCTCTTTGCTTATGAAAGTTATAAGGTAATAAAAGAATATGCATAACCTAATCTTAGCAGGTACTTGCTCCATATCCCTGGATGGAAATAGTCATTTGATTTCCATTTCCTATTGAATTCTAGAATCTCTTCAAGGGAAAAGATGGTGAGTTATCTGTTATTGGAAGACTTGCTGCTGGAGCTTGTGCTGGCATGACATCTACTTTTGTAAGTGATACAGTGATTGACTGAGCCTTCTTATAATTTATATTTGTAGGGTTCTGCTTGTTATGCTTCTTGAGGTGTTACTTTTGACTGTATTATTTCCTCTATTAAGTGGGAAAACAAGAAAGAGTCTTGTGCATTTCGGGAGAAACTTTTTCTGCATTTCAAATTTGTCTATGACCAGTTAACTTTGGTTTTTGGATTTCATCATTTCTGTCTCTTGAATCTTGATTTTTCTTTTTGATTGCTCAGTCTATTTGTTTACACAGTTCAGTCTTTTGCTTTTTTGGTTGTTTATTTTTATATAGATAACATATCCGTTAGATGTCCTCAGACTACGTTTAGCTGTTGAACCAGGGTATCGGACTATGTCTGAGGTATGCTTAACTCTCTCATTTTTACTAACATGAAGTTGACCATTTTATTGGAAGATGAACTGTAATCTGCTGCTTCCAGGTTGCCTTGACCATGTTGCGAGAGGAAGGTTTTGCATCCTTTTATTATGGTCTTGTACCTTCTCTCATTGGCATAGCTCCATATATTGCTGTGAACTTTTGCATATTTGACCTGTGAGTCCAAATAACACTGCTGTTTGTAATATATCAAATGAGAGATCAAGCTTAAATCTGTCTTACAAATTCTTATGTTGATAACAGTGTGAAGAGGGCTTTGCCAGAAAATTATCGCCAGAAGACTCAAGCATCTCTACTAACAGCTGTAGTGTCAGCTGCTGCTGCTACTCTAACTTGCTATCCTTTAGACACAGTGAGAAGACAAATGCAAATGAGAGGTACACCGTACAAATCAGTTTTGGAAGCCATTCCAGGTATGTCAATGTTACTACTTATATTGCCATGACTGATAACAAAGTCAATATAAAATGTACAAAAATCACATAAGCATTTGACATTTATGACCATAGTCTTGCATGCTTTTTCTCCCCGAGCACAAAGATAGAGCTGCTTTGACTTGAGTATATTAGAATTTCACTATTGGGTTATGTTCCAACTATCAGTATTTTTATTATAGTTCAGAATTTCAGTATTTCGCTATCAAATTAAAGTTTCCTTGTTTCATTTGATCTGTTCTACCATTTGTTCATGGAAAAATTCAAACTTGAGACTTTTTTTTTTTTTGGATAAGTAAGTGTTTTATTTATCCAGAAAGCAGTTAAACTGCTACATCCAACATCACGTGCAACATGTACTTAAAGCTATACATACTTAAACAATACTTGAACAAAACTTAAGACCACTAATCAATCAGGGAACAATAGCAACATACTTCAGCAATACTTAAAGCTATACCAGAATGGACAAAGATCCTAGGAAAAAAGAGACAGTCCCCAATCTGCATCCAATCTTCGGTTCACTTCATCAGGACTAATGTTCTTGAGCCCCAACAATCGCATTCTGATGATCTCTTTTATCTGCTCAATGATGGCTCCTTGTGTGGATTGAAGGCGATTAAAACACCTATTATTTCTCTCCCTCCAGATCGAGTAAAGAAAGGCACTCCATGATAAACGCAAAATAACATAAATGAGAGTTTTTCCTCTGATTCTGTTTACTGCCCATTGCAGCTCTGCTTGCCAGCTCCTTATGCTTCTATGAAGTTGACATAAGCATAGTATATGCCCCCAGATTTCCTTTGAATAGTCACATTCAAAAAATATATGATTCCGGGTTTCTTGCTCAGTTTGACATAGCTCACATTTGCCATCCACCTCCATGCCCCATGACATCAATCTGTTCTTTGTAGGCAGTTTGTCCAATATAGCCATCCAAGCTACCAGTGCATGTTTAGGAATATGAAATGGAAACCAGATCAGTTTATCCCACTCCACCTTGTCCTGCCTAGGCCTGAGACTTGATGTTTCACTGACTACAATGTATTCTTACTTATGTAGGTATTATTGAACGGGATGGAGTTATCGGCTTGTACAGAGGTTTTATTCCCAATGCATTGAAAAACCTACCAAATAGCAGGTTCACTTCCATTCCTTTATTTTTTAGTTCTTCCTTGAAAGCACTGTTTGGTTTGCAACAAGATTACGTTTGGGCCATATTCATAATGTTCAGTTTAGGGCTAGATTATCTTGAGGCCTTTGTTGTATTATTCAGTCAATTTCTAATGCTGATAATGCCTTGTCTGAGATCTTGCAAGATTTTGCATGTCGACATAGTTCTCTAAGATCTATGTAGGGAATAGAACCAAAGTAGCTAAGATATCACATATTTAGATATCCCATGGTAACTTTGTAACTCTTCTTTCACACCATTTTTAAAATATATTTCTGGCTTACAATGGTTTAGGTGGTTTCAGTGATTTCCATAGTCAATGTCATCATCATTGCAGATAGATCACTGTCTATTTGATCATGCAATTGTCTATGTAGTGGATGCTAAAGATTCTTTCTGCGTAATTGAATCAATTTGTCATGAATTTCCAATTTCACTGACCTGATTGAGACATTTGTTACTTTTTTCAACTGCAGCATTAGGCTTACCACCTTTGACATTGCCAAACGTCTAATTTCGGCTAGTGAGAAAGAGTTTCAGAAAATCGTAGACGAAAATCGCCAGAAAGAAAAGCAGGAAACCAATGTTGGACAATCCTGATCCTCATAATCGCGCATTTTTACAATTTGTTTGCTGTCCAATTTTTCTTTCGGAGCTCATATGATCCGCCAGAAGTACCCAGTATTTGTGAGAATTTGTCACTTAGATTACCTCTATGATATGTGAGAATCCAGAAGCTGCTAGCTTATATTTGTGCTGGGATGGTTCCTTATTTAGCCAAATGTTGCTGTAGTCAGATTCGTTTTTTCATTTTTAGGTGGAACTGCAATTTAAGTTCCATCATAATGGTAGGAAATTTGCATTACCAAGTAACCCTGTATTGTACATGAAAATTCTTGAGCTGCCAGTTAATTTTGTAAGACAATTATTTGTCCTTTTTGGGTTTCCTCTTGGATTTTGAATGATTTTACATGCCATGTTTTATCTACCAAATCCAAATGCTTTCTTAACCCGAATTTTGAGATCTCATTATTTTAATCTAAAACATAACAGTAAATAAAATTGGAAGGATATTAATCTAGTAATTTTTCCATCAAAAGTCAAAACTCCAGTTTCCAGCAACGGGCTGGGTTTGAAAAGCCCAATTGCCCAAAAGTTCTCAAATCGGGTTAGCAACGGTATTAACTATTAAGTTCCCGGATTTGGTTTCTTGGCCGAAGAAGAAATTTTCCCGGATTTGGTTGGTTAAGGAGCGAAGAAACCAGATAGAGATAGGCGACGCCTGGCTCTCCCTCTTCAGTCTTCAGCTTCTTGGATCTGAGGAGCTGCAACTCGGACAGTGAAAAGAGTGAATCTTTCAATTCAAATTTCCTACAAAAGCGAAGAACTAATAAGCTCATTCAATCCTAAAATGTCTATCTCTTACTCTCTGCAACTCCCATTCCCTTCACGAATTTTTCATTCTCGAAGAAAGTGCATCGAAAAGAGACTAGGCAATCTTCAAACTCTCCACTCTTCTAACGAAGGTGGACAACAGTCTGAAAATGATAGGTACCAGCTCCTTCATCGAACCCTTGTTTTAATTTGCTTCACTTTCCTGAATTTAACATATTTTATTTGTCTTTTCTTATTGCAGAATTAATAAAAGTCAAGACCAAGTGATTTTAGTAGAAAGATATGGAAGTGGTACTATTAAAAGGTATATTCCCCAACATTTCATTCCCGTTATTTAGTAGAAAGGATATGTCAATGACACTATTAAAAGGTGGAATCTGAATGATTGCTGTTGATCAATGTTTCATAATCAGATACATGCTAGATGATGATGATTTGCAGATTCGAACTTTTCTTGAGAAACATGATTCAACAAGTAATGAGTTCCAGGGCTCACTTTTATCTGACCCAAAATTATCTTGGCTACCACTCATCCTCAAAGATTTTATCTTGCCCGCAGGTTTCCCAGGTAAACTAACATCTAACATTTCCTTTCATTTGTTCTTTGTTTCTTCCTTTATTCACCTTTAACATTGTCCAAATAAGTAAATCTGTTGTTTAACAAGTATCAACCGAGCTTAATAAAAGCTTTTTTTTTTTTTAATTAGTCCGTTTAGTTGCCTGTTCAAATCTAGTTGCTTATCCTTCTTCTTGATCAATGCAGAATCAGTTTCGGATGATTACTTGCAATACATGTTGTTACAGTTTCCCACGAATGTTACTGGATGGATCTGTCACACTTTAGTTACAACAAGTCTTCTAAAGGCATGTCAATCTAACTCCGGCCATTATCCTTACTTGGGTATGTGATGTAGGATTTTTCACTCCCTCATTTTGGCTTGAAAGAAGACAAAATGCTTAAGACTGTTAAATTGTTGCTTTCTTCGGAAAGGGGTGTTATCATCTTTTAAAGGATCATAGTTTTCTTCGGTGTCACTAATTATTATTTGAATTCATTTGGTATCAGTTAGTATTAATTTTGGATAGCCATGAGTGATATTTTGAGTTTGTGAATTTTCATTTAAGGCTTCCATAGCATTTCTAGATTAGCTTGTGTCTTAATGAATCTTTCATTTTTCACTGCTACTCTTTTATTAAGCTTATGTGGCATTATGGAGCTGTTAATCGTATAAGTTTACTGGCCAGAAAAAAAAGGATGCCATAAACTTTTGTTTCCTTATGTTACCAACATCAGTTTAATTAACCATATTTTACTGTCTTTCCTTGTATTGCAGGCTGTCGGTGTTGGCTCTTTCTCAGGAACTGCTGCTGCTGCTTCTGCTGCTGCCATTAGGTGAATTTCCATGATTTAAGATACCTATCTTTGTCTATGAAAGCTTTACGTCCATGCTTGTTGCTTGAGAATGGAAAAGAATAATGTTTTTCTGCACTTTTGTGTGTGTATTTGACCCTGTACAGCGTGTAGAGATAACAGAAGTACACATCATGTTTTTTATATCAAAGTAGTCTTATATGTCATTGAACTATTTACATGACTGTTTGTGCAGATGGGTGTCGAAAGATGGCATTGGAGCTGTTGGGCGCTTATTCATTGGTCTGGCAATTACAGAAAGAGCTTAAGTTTAGAAAAAGTTATGTGATGAAATTTATTAGTTACAATTGCTCTTTCTCCAGGTGGCCGATTTGGAAATCTCTTTGATGATGATCCTAAACAGTGGCGCATGTATGCAGACTTCATTGGCAGTGCTGGAAGGTTGTTTTTACTATAGAGTTCTTAAATTGTATTAGAATTGATCGAGACCACTGAATATCTTAATTTATCTTGCAGCATATTTGATCTAACAACCCAAGTTTATCCTGCATATTTCCTACCATTGGCATCTCTCGGCAATCTTGCTAAGGTATTGCTCTGGGCATACTGGTCCTGATATTCTCTATCTATAACAATTCATGCTCAATAGGAATGTATTTCATGTAAAAGAAAACAGGGAAGAACTACCAATCATGTTTATACCCAAATCCAGTTATAGTAATAGACCATATAGTCTTTGTTGATTAGTTAATGGCTACATAAAAAATGCTAGTATCCACTATCAAAAATAAAAAAATTGCCTCTACTTCGAATTACAAAACTACAGTCAGTTCCTTGTGTCAGTTTTAATGTGAGTGCAAAATGGTTGGTCTTATAAATTGTTTTAAGTTTTCATTAATTTGCTGAAGATTGAAATTTGACCAGGCAGTAGCAAGAGGACTTAAAGATCCTTCATTCCGTGTGATTCAAAACCATTTTGCAATCTCAGGAAATCTGGGAGAGGTGGCTGCTAAGGTAATGTATATGTATATACTGGCAGCATGTATGCTTCTCTATAGATTAAAGAGAGTTTTACCTTAATCAAAAACTTTTTGCCTGTATGAGTTATACTTAACATCGGTTTTATAAAATAAAATTGTCTTTGTAGTTAATTGACCAAATTTTTCAGGAGGAAGTTTGGGAAGTAACTGCTCAGCTGCTTGGTCTTTCTCTTGGCATACTGATTCTGGTAGTGTAGTTTTTCAGGATACTTTCTGGATGGATGTCAAATTTGTGAGCAACTGTGTGTTTCTAGCTTCAACATGTTATATTTGAGTATTGACAATAATAAATGCAGGATACTCCTGGCCTTGTAAAATCATATCCAGTGTTGGTGTCAACATGGGCAAGCGTTCGGCTTCTTCACCTCTGGTTACGTTATCTGTCACTTTCAGCTCTACGATTTAACACAGTATGTTCCAGTTCTAACTGACTCCTTTCCTCTAGAGGCTAAAGAGGGCCTAATACGTTAACTCTATTGGGAGAGATACATGATTAAATCTCTATATTCTATTTCATAATTGTTTATGTTCTCCTGGAATAAATATGCACCATGCTGGCCAGTGAGGATGAGGGTCAAAAGAAAAGCTATATAAAAGTGGAAACATTCAAGTGTTTGATTTGATAAGACTAATCTTCCTTTTTTAACTTTTGTGGCAGATAAATCTTAAGCGTGCCCGTATTCTGGTAAAATCACATGTTTTGCAGTCTAGGGTGCCTGGTAAAATTATATACCTTTTGAACTATTGCTTATATGAAATGTATTGTTCCAACAGCAATGACCCATTCTTTTTTTTTTATTTGTCCTACAGGATGCAATGACTGCAATAGGGAAGAAAATATTTTATCATGGCAGAGATTCATAAAGCCACGGATTATTTTTGGTGTGCCCATGGAGGAAATGTTAGGTGGTGGGAGATCCATTTTTATGGTATTGCCTGATTATTTGCTAGTCATATATAAGTACTAATTGGATCAATGAAGTTATTAACAACAAACTTACCAGGCAAGAATTCCTTTTTAGATAATTCAAGCTGCTGTTTTTTTTTCTTTTTCCCCTAGAACAGCTGAAAACTCTCCTGAGAATATATGCAAGGGAGAAATACATTCTCGTGGTGAACCAACAGCGAGAAGATTTCGAGGTCTTTGTTTCATTCAAGGTATGTGTGTACGACAAACTTAGCAAATTCTTATGAGATATAACTCTTAAAGCTTAATCACGCCTAAAATTTACTACAGGTGGGTGCTACAAGTGTCTCTGTCTTGCGTAGCGTCTGGCAGACTTATTGGCTACACGAGAACTTGAATGTCTCGGAAGATATCTTTGATCAGCTTGCAAAAAGCTTGTCTGAGATGGATGAAAGGTTTAAGGATTTCATTCAACAGCTAGATAAAGCTGGATGGGATACACATCAAATTAATTTGAGGGTCCCCAAGGAAATCTCCATTGACGAATGTCCTGTTTAATGCTCAAATTATGATGACCAATCAGCATCTTAGGAACCAGAGCTGCCTTTGTTGTGCCTGGAAAAATGTTCAATTGGCTAAAACAGCATGCTTTACAAGTTGAGTTATCAAGCGATGATCCGAGCAAAAGTGCAAATGTTGGATGCAGCTGCCTTGAAGTTGAAGGATCATTTTGATGCGGCAAACAGTAATAGTTAATTGTATCTTTTACATTTAGTTTACCTTAAAAAAAAGTAGTAAAAAGTAGCAAAAACTAGCAAAATGACAGGTAAATGGATCTTGCAGTGTTATGCCAAAGCTCTTGTAGTTGCCTGTTGAATTTTGATGAAGAAAATCGGATGTAGAAGCTCTGGCAAGAGGTCTTTGTACAGTAAGATTTCAGTTGAATCCAAATTGGGTAAATAGCTACAAAAAAAAAGAAAAAAAAAGAAAAGAGTTTTGTAAGTAAAGAAATGCATGGTAAATTAAAAGTAGAGACTTTCATTTTACTTTGATCCAACATCCACATCTACATAGTTGTTTGATATGTACCCTTCTGCAAGGAAATGGTTGCTTTGCTTGTGACTCTTCAAATTAGTTTGATTTACTCTGTTTGGTGGCATCCTTAATTACAGATTTACAGTAGAGGTTGGCATGTCCTTGTCAGAACAAATAATTATGACAATGTACCAAAAATAGTCTAGAATTATTTATTTTGGTGAGCCGTGCCCAAAATTTCCACCTTTACTAACGCTTTGTCAAATTGTTTTGTGTGTTTAATTAGCCACGAATTGGAATGAATGCTTGTGTGGGTTTCTTATTTACAACAATTTCACCTTCAAAATCGGTTGGTTGGAGAAAAAAAGTTTGGATTTACTAACATTTTCTTTATCTGCTGTCTTCTTTCTTGATAACAAACAAGTTGGTTATAGTATTATATGTTACCCGGTTAGATGGTGAATTTCGGATACGGATATGTGTTTAATACGAATATATTTAATTTTTTTTTAAAATTCATATATTTTGAAGATCATATCTCATATTTATATCTAAATATGTGTCGGATATAAATATTTTTAAAAAATAAAAAAATTGAGTAACATAAGTAGTATTTAACCTTTTTTTGTCTCTTTATTTTTTATTTGAAGCCATTAAATTTTTTTATATTATCTTGATGTCAATTTCGTCACGTAGCTGTATCCATATGCTTCCTTCAGTCAAGCTATTGTACATTAATATATTGTTTTAGTATGATTCTCTGTTCAATTTCTTCTCTCTTTTTTTATTTATTTATTTTCCTTTAATATAATTAGAATTTGGAATTTAAACCCAAACTCTGTATCATTTGTAACAAATTTGAGTTAAATTTAAGTTGTTTAAGCAACAAAATGAGTGAAAATTGAGTCTTTGCACCTAATGACGTTTGGGATTAGTATTAGCACCTAACTAATTAACATTGTGACGACAGACAGTAGCTTTTGCTTGCATTTTGTGCTAAACTTTTTTTATTTTATTTTAATTTTGGCTTCAACTGAAATGATTGTCGGTAATAAATAGCTAATAAGTAAGAAAAAAGTGCCGGCAAAATCATGGACATTGACTCTGTTTTTTCTAGGTATTTATAGTTATTTATATGCCAATATTTATGTTTAAGCAAATGGATATTGGTAGTGAAAAGCACTTAATGATAAACACACACATGGTATCATTGGTAATGCATACTCTTTTAACCACAACCTTTCTTTCATATACTCATTTTGAAACCATCCCAAATAATCCAAACATGACTTAACAAAGAGATCAAATTAAAATAGAATATTGAATTTAAAATTAAAATTAAACCATTTAAAAATTGTGTTTAATTAAAATTAAAATAATATTTTCATCAAATATATTAATAAATCATAAATAAAATCATTAGTTATTATATTGAATATAAATTATTATTATTATAAATAATATATTAATTAATTTATCTTTGATAAAATCCAATAAATATAAGTAGAAGAAAAAGAAAATTTCCTAGTTTGGCAGTTGCATGGAAAGTGAACAAGTGGGTACTGTGGTGGGATCCATGTTTTCACCAATCACGACACGTCGCACCCGATAAATATTAGAAATGACCCCATCATGGAACCGTTAGATCACATCATGCATGCCCTCCACGTGTCATCTTCTGCTTCCCGCCATCATCTACTCCTTCCTTTGTCTAGTACTTACTATATAATATACTATTATCTAATCACCCGCGGTTGTACTTATCCTTCATACACCCACCCAAACTAACCAGCCTAGTTCGGCTGTGACGAGAACTGAGTGACCGGGTATAAAGGAGGAAAATATCGAGGGAAATTGAAGGGTACTTTTGTAAATTCAAAAGATTAAAAAAAAAATGATCCTTTCAAGTTTCAATCTTCTTCTTCCCCGGGCGGGGGGGCATTTAATAAAAAATAGCTTACTGCTGAGAGATAAATGGAAATACTATTACGTGTGCTCTAAGCGAAAACTCAAAAGCTTTTTTCTTTCTTTCTTTCCTTCTTTCTTTCTTTCTTTTTTTTTTTTTTGCTATTTCCCACACTCTTCAGCTTCTTCTAAATTGGAAAAAAGATTTTCTTATACAGAGAGTAAGAGGAATCTAAGCTTATAACTGGGTCTGCTTTTTTTTATTTATTTATTTTAGTTTGTTGAGTTTTTGGTTAATTATAGATGATGATGCGTAGAACAGTAGTTGTTTGAGGTAATTGGGTAGTTGGGGTTTTGGATTTAGAGCTGTGATTCAGTTACAGAGTTTTTACCAAATAAAGAAAAAAAGAGTTAGAAAGGGAAATGAGGAAATCGTTTAAGGATTCTCTCAAGGCTCTTGAAGCTGATATTCAGTTCGCCAATACCCTGTAATTTCTTCTTTCTTCTTTCTTTTTCTGCTTTCATTTCTTTTTTCTTTTCTTTTTTCTCTTCTTTGATCTTCTGTAGATGAGCATGGAGAATATTGATTGACCATGTTTTTACTTTTTCATTTATTTTACAATATATATTTCTTTTCTGGTATAACACTAAAACTTGTTTGGGTTTTTAATTGCGGAGAATTTTCTGATTTTCTGTCATGTATCCAGTGTGTGATGTTATTTGTTATATTATGTTGTAACGTAGTATTAGAATTCTTGTCATTCGGTAAATTAACATTTTATTACTTTGGTGGACTTTTAGATTTTCAGTTTGATAATTCTCATCATGGCTATGGTTCTATATTGAATATTCATTGCTTAATTGGGAAAAAAAATTATTGGTAATTGTTTGCTATCTACTTTACCTAGCTTAGATGTTTTCCTTTTTCTGGTGAGGGCATTCATGATGGCTCCTACAGTAATGAAAAATTAGTAGTGTTCTTTTTCTTTGTCAAGCTTTAAGATATTTTTGTATATTGTTAACTTATCCTAGAAGTAACACGCTTTTAGAATTTAAAGTTTGAAAGTAAAGTTTTTACGACAAACAATGCTGAACTAGTAGCAAGCGGCAAGCCTAGCCAGAAAAGGAAAAACAGAGGAGGGAACATGTAACACTGAATGGCTCAGATGAGACTCATGAGCTAGTCAAGTGATGTTTATGTCCTTTCACAAACTAATTCAAATTTTCCCAAATCACACAAATGCTGCAAATATAACTTTATAAGTGTGGCTTCGATTTAGATGGCTGCTGACGATCCCAAAATTTGGGGTCCTCCATCTAGTTTTCCTTTTTTTTTTCTCTGTACCTTAATGATTATACCTGGTAGTTTGACCTGTTCTATATGGGATTTTACATCTGCATTGATTAGTAAATGGTAGGGACTACATTGTACTACATGTTCTTGCTGAATGCAACCAATGCGGAGACATCTTGGTAGTGCGATCCTTTCCATTTTTGTTCATCTTTTTTGTTGTTTTCTGATGTGTATAATTGTTTTTGAATGATCAGGGCTTCTGATTATCCAAGAGAATATGATGGTGTCTGCCTTCAGATGAGATTATCTTACAGTCCAGCTGCTCATTTCTTCCTTTTCCTTGTTCAGTGGACTGATTGCCATTTTGCTGGTGCCTTGGGATTGCTCAGAATTCTTATATACAAGGTGATTTGCAAGTTGTTATGTGATAAATTCCTGATGTCCTTGTGAAGTTTTGAATGATAGCATGTCAAGGACATTAATTTGTAATGTTTTTCTGCAGGCATATGCTGATGGGAAAACTACCATATCTATTCATGAAAGGAAAGCTAGCATAAGAGAATTCTATGGTGTGTAAGACGGGATATGTTGTTGTTGTGCATGTGTTTGATTCATGTTTATCTAATGAATTTGATTTCTGTTTGTGTCTAACTTCTGACAAAATCTTAACACTATTTGAGTGGTTTGGATTGTCATGATAGGGGTGATCTTTCCTTCACTATTGCAACTTCAAAGAGGAATTACTGACGTGGATGACAGGAAACAGAAGGAAATTTGTGCTGCAAAGTACAAGAAAAGGGATGAAATGAATAAAGGAAAGCTCTCTGAAATCGATTTAGAGAGAGAAGAAGAATGCGGGATTTGCATGGAGATGCACAGCAAGATTGTGTTGCCCAATTGCAGCCATTCAATGTGTATGAAATGCTACCGAACTTGGTAAGTTGTCGTAGTATGTTTTCTTTACTCTTTCTTTTCCTTTTTGATTATCAAGTGAGCAGTATGGTGAGAGTGATGAGATTAAAGGGAAACAACCCAAAATTGAATTATGCATATGATAGAGATAGCTAGACATCAAGAAATTACATACACAAACATATGATGAAGTAAATTTGAAGAGCTTAGCATCTCAAGCTCTTCTCTTGTCAAATAATTGTAGCATTAGATTTTTGTGATAGATAGTTTACATGCGATTGTCACTTTATACCTAAGTTAGGCATATCATCTTGAGGATAATATTTGCAATTTATGCTTCTTTTTAGGCGCATAAGGTCGCAGTCATGCCCCTTCTGTAGGGATAGCCTCAAAAGAGTCGATTCAGGTGATCTTTGGATATATACTAGCAACAATGATATTGTTGATATATCCTCAATCTCGAGGGAGAATATGAAGCGACTTTTTATTTACATTGAGAAGTTGCCACTAATTGTTCCAGATACAAAGATTGCTTCTTATGACCCACAGCACCACCGTTGATCACATACTATTTGATTTGATTTTAGATGTGTAAATAACAGATGGTTCATTGTAGATAACTCATGTTCTTTTCTTCTTTTAATTTCATTGTAGTAAGTTTAGAAGCTGTAGATAAAACATTCTTTGCTATTAAAGTATGTTTCTATAAGAAGTTGTCATTTGATTATTGACACAAAGTGTCCAATTGTTCATTATATCAACATCCGCCGACAAGGAATCACTGCACACTTGAAGATATTGTTGCCCTTCGATGGAATTATTATGCCTATGACAACCCTTCAAATACCACCCGAATTTTGACAGAGGATATTATTCGAGGGATTTGTTGTTCTGTACCATTCACATTCAATTTTTCTTGTTATTCTTTAATACGATCCATGTTAGAACAAGAACAATATTCTTAATCTTATCCTTCAGTGTGATCCAAATTTCAATAGGGAAAATAATCAAACAAATAAGTTGTTTTCTGAGCCATAACTATCAAAAGAAAAAGAATTAATTAAAACCAGAAACATGATATATTGTATTTTAACTATAATACATAGCCTTTTGAATAGTATATACATTGGATAAAAGCAAGAAAGATACTAAAACATCCCGATACTTCGAAGAGGTACCACATTTGACCTAAAAGTATCAAGTATGAACATACAAAATCTCATTATTTTATTGTTTTTGTGATTTTTTTTTATTTTGAATTTTTTTTAAATGAATTATTATTATTACTGCTATTATTGAATAAAGAAAATAATATTTTTTTAGAAGCTTGTCACGTGTCAGATCTTCAAAGGAATGGAGAGATTTTCTCCTAGCACCATCAACCAGGAAAAAGATGAGAGAAAAAACACAAAACTGGGAACTTATTAGCCACTTAGCTAGGCCACACGCCCCTGGGGAACAGCAAAACAGTCAAATCTCAAGAGTCAAGACCCCACAAACAGATGAGGCAGAGATAAGGCCTATAATTTCTCATTCGTCAGATGGATACGCTGCTTCATCCAACGCTCACCGTCTTTCTTCATGGATAAATCCACTTTCCCTTATTATAACACGACTGAAATAAAAACACACTCAAAAGTCCAAACTCTCACAAATTCCCACATTTCGCTTTCTTCATTTCACGTTAGCTTTCTTCGAACAATGGCTGCCACCGCCGCTGCCGCAGCTACATCCTCTTTTATGGGCACCCGCCTCCCTGACATCTACACAAGCTCAGGGAGAGTCGTGGCCAGGTTCGGGTTTGGGGGCAAGAAAGCTGCCAAGAAAGTCTCAAAACCAACGTCCGATCGCCCCTTATGGTATCCAGGAGCTGTAGCACCCGACTGGCTAGACGGAAGCTTGATTGGTGATTACGGGTTCGACCCTTTTGGGTTGGGGAAGCCTGCAGAGTACTTGCAATATGATTTGGATTCTTTGGACCAGAACCTGGCAAAGAACTTGGCAGGTGATATCATTGGGACCAGGACAGAGGTTGCGGACGTAAAGGCAACACCATTTTAGACTTACAGCGAGGTGTTTGGTCTACAGAGGTTCCGTGAGTGTGAGCTGATTCATGGACGGTGGGCCATGTTGGCTACTCTTGGTGCGCTTGCTGTCGAATGGCTTACTGGAGTTACCTGGCAAGATGCTGGAAAGGTTTACTTACCTGCTACCCTTAATTGAATGCTTTTTCAGAAACCATTCTTTTGTTGCATAATTGACATACTGTTGTTAGATATTTATTGAGTACTAAAGTAGAAAGGCTGCAAAACAATGAGAGAAAGAACTGAAAAATACTAGGAATAAGTTTCAATGAAAGCAAACACTTTTTGAAGACACAGCGATTGTAAAACAAATAGAATGTCTTGATTAATCTGGCAAGCTAATTAATCTCCGAAGCTTTTTATTGATGGATTTGTTAGAAATATTGTTGAAACCGAGTAGCATAGGGGAATAGTTGATGCATGCATTTATCGTTGCTTGTTTGATGAGTAGTGACGCTGAGAAATGTTTGCAGGGGAAAATGTACTTAATGTTTTCTTCTGCTACATTTTTTAACAACCTACTATCAATTTAACATTGTTGTCTTACCTTCTGGATTTGAAAAAAAAAAAAAAAAGTTATTCTGCAAATTTATCTGATCAGAAAGTAATTTATAACGGATTTACATGTTTAAAATGTGGCACCGGAAATATCATTGTGAAATGGCCAATGTAAGATTTAATAACAGAAATTGTTTGGTTATTTCAGGTGGAGCTAGTTGAGGGATCATCTTACCTCGGCCAACCCCTTCCATTCTCCATTACAGCATTGATTTGGATCGAAGTCTTGGTGATTGGGTACATTGAGTTCTAAAGGAACGCAGAGCTTGAACCTGAGAATAGGCTGTACCCTGGAGGAAAGTTCTTTGACCCTCTTGGCTTGGCCTCTGACCCAGAGAAGAAGGCCACCCTTCAATTGGCTGAGATCAAGCATGCTCGCCTAGCCATGGTTGCTTTCTTGGGCTTTGCAGTCCAAGCTGCTGTAACAGGCAAAGGTCCTCTCAACAACTGGGCTACCCACTTGAGTGACCCCCTTGACACAACCATTATTGACACTAGAGGTGGCAAAATGAACCCGAACCCGAAAACCCGTCCAGGAAAACCCGAACCCGAACCCGCCCAAACCCGATTTGACCAAAAAGTCAAAAACTCGAACCCGAAAAAGCCCGAACCCGAATGGGCCCGAACCCGAATGGACCCGAACCCGAATGGGCCCGAACCCGAATGGACCCGAACCCGAATGGACCCGAACCCGAATGGCCCGAACCCGAATGAGCCCGAACCCGAATGAGCCCGAACCCGAATGGACCCGAACCCGAGACTGGCCCGAACCCGAACCCGAATTTAATACTAAAAATAAAAATAAACAAATTGCAATTATTTTTTTTTTACAAAGCAATAACTTTAATTATTAATTTTATTCTAATTTTTTTTAATAATTTAATTAAAATTTAAAATTTAAAATATTATATATATATGATGAAATAATAATTTTATCAAAAAGTAAATTATATTTTGTACTTATAAGTTATAATTTTAACGTCTCATATCATGATGAATTTACAATCTAAATATTTTAAATTCTTCAAAATTTTAAAGATGTGAAAAAAAATTTGACAATAATTCAATTAATCTATAAGGGTAAAAAAATTGACAATAATTCAATTATTTTGGCCTTTTGGGTTATACTTAGACCTGCTCACGGGCCGGGCTTGGGCAGGATATTTTGTGTTCCGGGCCGGCCCGGCCCGGAACAGTAATTTTTATTATAATAAAATTATTTTATTTAATTTTAATTATAAAAAAATAAAAAAAAAATTTATTTTTTTATTCCAATGAATAGTGTTTCGGGCCTAAACGGGCGGGCCAGGCCTGAGCAGAGAAAATAAAAAAAACTGGGCCGCGGCCCGGCCCGGCCCATAAGCAGCTCTAGTTATACTTATGCGGTTAGGTTAGGGTGGGTTTAATTGGATTATGGCTTTCATGTGATTTTATTTTAGTGGGTGGATTTAATGGGGTTTTGGGTTTTATGGCCTTTTGGTTTTGGGTATATTTATTATATATTAATAAATAATCATATTAATTATATATTTATTACGTATAATTTAAATATAAATTATATTTTTTAGTACTACTTTATAATTTATACTTTATACTGATGAAAAAAATATAAATACTCGATATATATATATATATATATATATCTTGACTATAAGCATAAATTTTTTGCATTTTATAAGTATATAAACGAATAGATGAAGGCCAGGATTTATTTTTATAAGTTTTTTATTTTATAGTGAATATAAATTATAATGTATTTATATTTTGAAATTCGAGCTCATCAAATCAATTATTTTAAATATCAATATATTAATTTATAATATATCATATTTTTTATAATAAATTATTTCAAAATTTGATTTTATATAACAAATTAATTTCTTATTCTTTTGGTGCTAACAAATATTAATTTTAAAAAATAAATATAATTAAAAATATCATATAATAGCAAAAGTATAAAAATAAAAAAAATAATAATAATAAATTAATAATTTGTTTTTAGATATAAATATTTAAATTACGTAAAAATGATTACATCTAATATAAAATAAAATAATGTAAAACATACCCGTACCCAGATCGAACCCGAACCCAGACCAAACCCGAACCCGAACCCGAATGGGCCCGAACCCGAATGAGCCCGAACCCGAATGGGCCCGAACCCGAATGGGCCCGAACCCGAATGAGCCCGAACCCGGATAGACCCGAACCCGAATGAGCCCGAACCCGAATAAGCCCGAACCCGAATAAACCCGAACCCGAATGAACCCGACCCGAACCCGCCCGAACCCGCCCAATTGCCACCTCTAATTGACACCTTCACCTCTTAAAAAGATTCCTTTGCTTTGAGTAGATTTTGCTCGATATATGTACACTGTTAGTATGTGCCTTTTGTGTTGTAAAAAAATTATAACATGCGACAGTTTCAGCAGAGGATGCTATTAATTAGCCCATATTGTCTGGTTTTTCTGATAAAAAGTGAATACAACTCTTCCCCCCAACTTAATGAAAACAAGTAATTATAAGAAAGGAAATGAGAAGATAAAAGAATCAACACACCACCTAATCCATCCAAATTCCAAACAAAATCTTCTATGGGTATAATAAACTATCATTTCCATCACCCGTACCACTCAGGCTTTTTCCTGGCTAAATGAAAAATTGATTGACAAGAACAAGGCTTGCCAATATTCCAATACTGATTTTGTTTAGGTTGGGGAAACTTTGATAATTTTCGCTTAATGATTTTATTCTTGATCAAATAAATCTTTAATCAAGAAGATCTTAGATCTTAGTATAATGATATTATTCAAGATTGTTTTAACATTGACAAATCTTTCACCCCTAGATAGATAGCTAGGTTTGAAGTTGAATATGACCCTGGCCCCAGACGGGATCAAAATTTTCAAAGCTTTTATGAATGTCCTCATGTGCTTTGTATTGTATTCAATAAACATCCTTCTCCTACAATCCTCTCACACCGACCATTCAATCATGGAAAACTTTTAGACTCAAATATCAATCAAAAAAAGAGTGAGTGACTGGCACATGAACCATGTGCAGCTAAGGCCTAAACCTTTGTTTCTAATTTCCATCACACCTGAAACAAGGAGGAGATGAGATGAATTATATGAATCTCTTCAGATGGGGCCTAAAATGATATGGGGAAGAAACAAATTGTGGGACTCATAGCATCTGATCCAAGATTGGCAAATGGACTTTTTCCTTCGATTGCTTTCTCCAAACTCTCAAAATTATAAGTTATCAATCACAATCACTTATTATTATTTAAACTCGATTTGATTGAAAACTCTGAATTTCTATTTTTAAATGGTTATATTTTATTTATAATAAAAATATTACATTAAATACAAAAATTAATAATTTTATTTATCATTTTTAATGTATTAAATAAAAATATTATTGTACATAATAACTTAAAAAAATCTTTAAGACACTCATTAATGATTTTTTTTTCTTTCTTTTGTTCTTTAATAATCTAATGCTTCCCTGGAGGCCTGGACTTGCATGTCAGGAGACTCAAAGAAGGCTAAGACCCTAAGAAATTGATAACAGTAGATGAAGAGGTTTGGTATCATAAATCAGCATTTGTCGTTTGTTGAAACCAAAAAGAAAAATGTGTTGTTCTAGATTCCTTGCATTTAAGGGCTCTTGAGATCTGATTGGTGATAGAAATCAAAGTTCTATTTTTTTACAAAATCTCTTTTTTTGATAAATTAAATTTGTATTCATCCAACAAATCTATTATAAAGTAAACCAGTTGCGTTTAGTAATATTATAATTTATTAAGTAAAACCAATACGGCACAATATCAATAAAAATAAATCAATTTACTGAACAAACATGTACTAATTCTGAATTTTGTGCAATCATCATTCAATCTTCCTTATTTCAAGAAGTCACATCTAACCACTTTCTTAATTCTATCAAGAAGAGCATAAATAACGTTAGATGTATGGCCATAAATTTTACCATTTTTTAAATTCTGATAAAATAAAAATAAACATTTTATATTAAATATTCTCAAAGATCAGATAATTCGTTTGTCCTGATAGATCCAATTCAGTTTGGACCAAATTTAGGTAAAAATTTCATATTAAATGATATTTTTATATTTTATTATATTATAGTATATATTTTTATGTTATTTTTAATTAAGTTGATATCATTTAATTCAATAATATTAAATTTAAACAATCATTTTATTAATAATATAAATTGAACCATACAAGCCATTTCAATTATTTAACGTAGGAAATTGGAACCGGTAAATAATTAAATGCTCAACAAATTCACATTAAAGAAGAAAAAATGACATTTTCAAACATTTGGAAATGTCCTCTTCCAAAAAAAAATGGGCAATCAAATAGATTTTATTTTGACTGGTTGGTTGGGGCCCAACAACAAAGATGCATGGCATTGCAGTGGCAGGCGCCGCTCGATTCACGAGGCCCTTTGTCCTGCGTTTCCCTAATTAAAATCAGGGCCGTCCGATTGGCTATCGTTTGTTTATCTCGAGATTGCCCGAGTTTAAACTCAGCATCTTTTGAATGCCCGAGTTTTTGAATTCAACTTTGGAGGGTTTTAGTATCCACTGCCTTGCGGCAGTTTTTAGTTTTTACCTATTCTTTTTTTTAGTCAATCGTCCACCATGTGCTTGCTGCCTCAAGAATGTTTTGTTCAAATCATTTATAAATAGACATGTTTTTATAATTTAACTACGCAATTGCCACTCATTAGCATAGGTAATAGTAAATCCCAAATCCAATCACAAAATTTAATATGAAAATGGAATCCTCACAGTTTTTTTATAAGAAAAATGCTAGTCAGCTTATTTGGTAAAGTATTTTGATATTTTTTTATTAGTGATGATTTATAATTAAATTATATATTTATAATCAATAATTATATAATTTATTGATAGAATACTGACTCTTAATTTTAATAAAACAATCTTAATTATAAAAAATATTTCACGTTTATTTGAATTAGGAATTAAAAAAGGGTAAGAAAAAATTTAAGGAAAAACTTTTTTTTTGGCTTTTTAATAAGAAAAGAAACTTTTTTTCTCTTTTAAACTCATTTTACCCTAAATATGCTATCCCTTATAATTTTTTTTCTTCTAAACTCAAACAAAAATAGAAAGGAATGTAAAGGTAATACAAAATAGATGAAAAAGAGCCCATTCTATGAGAAATGGCATTTTAGTGATTATTTTAATAATTATGAGTTATTTATATGAACATCTGCAAGCGCAATTGCGCAAACAGCCTCCCTCAAGTTTTCAAATTTCCGCTGAACTAACACCCAGACAGACACCTGTTCCCTGTCAGATCATTCAAAAAAAGAAAAACTCACTTCTTTAAAAATTAAACATTTCCCTCTTTCACACGGAAATGACGTTGTAATAACTAATAAGTTCCTGCTTAGTTGAACCATTTTTTTTTTTTTTTTTGGTTTCATTTTTGTAGCTTTGAAGTTTAGTTTTGGATCTAAAAACAGAGGATTTCGTGACTTTTGTGGTGCGTTTGATCAGTTTTTGAGATAAAAAAATGGTGATGAAAGAGAGAGACGAAGAGCTAGCTTTGTTCCTGGAAATGCGGAGACGGGAGAAGGAGAGAGAGAAGAACAACAATCTTCTCTCGCTTCACAACTCTGAAGAACTCAATGTTCCTTTAGGTAAAACGATTACGACTTCGTTTTGAAGTTCTTCCTTGTGGAAGATGAACTTTTTTGAACTGTTTGTTGACTGTTGACTAGAGTGATGTTTTTGGATTTGTATAGGATCTAACATAAACGGAAACGGCGGCGGCGGCGGTTCTCCAATATCGAAGATTGTCTCTGCCGTGCCTGTCCGAAAGACTGCAGCTGATAATTTTTTGAATTCGGAGAATGAAAAGTCTGATTATGATTGGTAAAATGCTAAAGATGTCTGATATCTCTACCTCTCTCTGTGTTTTTGTTGATCTTTTACTGTATTCAGCGATCCTATGATTTCTATTTTTCATTCTACCTGAAAATTTACGATCTATCACTGTTTAGAGCAATAGGTTGTTTATCTGAGTTTTGGATAATTGAATCTACGTGCTTAGCAAACTTCCTTTTTTGCTTTTTTAAATGAAAAAAAAAAAAAGAAGAGAGTATAAGGACCAATGTTTTGATTTGATCTTAAAGCTTCCTTTTAAGGGGGGAGAGCTGTGGGTACCAATTAAGCCATAAAGAGAAGTACTTGACATCATTCTAAATCTTTAAAAGAAAGCCTTCACTTGCTTTTTTTAAAAATTTGCATTTTGACATAAAAAAGGTTTTTTTTAATGAAGAATTAAAATTTGTTATTTGCTTTTATTTTAGAGTGTCAAGATCAATCATATATCAGACAAAAGTTGTGAGAGTGAAAAGATTATTTATGGTATTTGTCCCAAAACCCAATGGCTTAAGTTTTTAGGTGAAGGATATGGCCTAATACTTCTATTAAGTTTGCTGCTTCTGCAATGTTAATAATTCTAATGGCATCCATGATCCATTCCCTCTGCTAATTTTCTCTCAATATAACATTGTGCCATTTATTGGACGTTGTCACTTGTCACTAGTAGCTCTGAATGAAATTTTTCTTTCTATACTTGTGTTTAGAAAACCTTTGTTTTGGCTGCTGTTGCCCTTAGCAATATAATTTGTTAAAGATCATGTTTTTTCTAAAATAAGAAACTTATTTTTTTAAAACTGAGTAATTATTTAATGCTTTGACAGCATAACTGAATTTCCTTATGGTTACACATTGAATTCATATCAATCATGATGATATGATTCAATATTGAATTGTTTCTTTTGCACTGTACTAATGGGAGATATCTTCTGCCTTCAGGCTTCTTACTCCACCTGGTACACCGCTATTTCCCTCTTTGGAGATGGAAACACAGAAGACTCTAATGAGCCAGATTGGGATGTCTAATGCTCGTCCTATTGCTCTGAAAACAAGGGTAAGAACTCTTATATGATTTGAGTTCTGGATGCTTTCAACCCTTTTCTTCTGCTGTGATCAGCCTGTCCAGATTGCCAAAATTAAGTTGTAATAGGGGTTTCAATTTCAATCATGTCGTACTGGGAGCATTAAATCTCTTTGGCATGTGTTATTTCATCTTTATCGGGTTGTCAAGTTATGACAGTGTGCTGGATTTATTTGCTCTGTGGTTGTTAGAGTTTTGTTACTTCCCTATTGTCATATCCTGCAAATTTATCTTGCCTTGGGGTTTCAGCTGGCAAATCTCCCGGAGGAACCTGCTTCAAAGAGCACTCTTGCACCAAAGCAACAAAATCGGTCTGCTGGAGTAAACTCTTCCAGTACTCTTAATAAAAGGCCATCCTCTTCAGGGGGTCCAAAATCTGCTAGTAGACCTGCAACACCTACTGGCCGGCCCACTCTACCCACAGCAACCAAGCCTTTGAGGTCTTCTACACCTACATCACGAACCAACTTGCCTTCCGTAAAACCTGCTGCTTCTACAGCAAGATCCTCAACTCCAACTAGAGCCACTGCACGTTCTTTGACGCCAACTGCTAGACCCTCTTTTCCTGCTTCCAAGTCGACATCAAGATCAGCTACACCAACACGTCGACCAGCTTCCTCGTCTAGTATGCCTATTGCATCTGCACCTACTGGTCGATCTTCTTCAGTAACAAGATCAGCTCCCACCACTTCTTCAGTACCAAAATCAGCTCCCATTACTTCTTCATTTATGAAATCAGCTCCTGCTACATCTTCTGTAACAAAATCAGCTGCCACTACATCAAAAAGTTCAGTACCATCACGGGGCACATCTCCAACTGTAAAGTCTAGGCCTTGGAAACCATCTGAGATGCCTGGATTTTCGCTTGATACACCACCAAATTTAAGGACATCATTGCCAGAAAGACCAGCTTCAGCCTCACGGGGGAGGCCAGGAGCACCCGGTGTCAGATCATCATCTTCTATTGAGGCCAATTCTAATGGAAAACCAAGACGTCAGTCCTGCTCTCCCGCTAGAAGTAGGGCATCAAGTGGCAGTGTTGGTAATGGGAGCTCCATTCGTTCTGCGCGTAGAGCAGATGCCAATGGTAGTGACAATGAGAGTCCAGTACTGATTGGAACAAAGATGGTTGAGAGGGTGGTAAATATGAGGAAACTGGTACCCCCGAAACAAGATGACAATCATCGTAATAACCCTACCGCAAAGTTATCTACTTCCCTCGACGGCTCAGGCTTTGGGAGAACAATCTCCAAAAAGTCTCTAGATATGGCTATGAGACACATGGTAGATCTCTTTATTTACATCACCACATTCTGTTAACTTGATGAATCATATCATACCTAGATGCTTGTCGATACTACTTTACTGTTGCATTCTGTTAACTGAGTACTGTCCTTCGGGATCTAGTTATCATTAATATATCTTGATCTTTTCTTGTTCAGGATATCAGGCGAAGTATTTCAGGTAATCAGCGTCCACTAATGACAAATGTTCCAGCTTCCTCCATATATAGTGTGAGATCAGGATCCTCAAAGAGCAGGAGCAGGACTATAAGTGTTTCTGATTCTCCTCTTGCCACAAGCAGCAATGCTAGCTCCGAGCCGAGTGTCAACAATAATTCCTTCTGTATTGATGGGAGTGAAATGGAAGACAATGATCTCAGTAGCGAGATAGGAAACTCCTCTCCCACCAGCCTGCGTGCTAGCTAACCAAGGGACTTTCATCCATATATATATATATATATATATATATATATATATATATTGATTTACTGGAAAGCTCAGTCAGCATGATGATTAAGAAACAACCTGTTTCTTAAAGAAGCTAAGCTGATGGTTAAGGGGGCATTTCAAATTGCTGTAATCTGTTAGTGCTTCTAGGTAAGTCCTTTGGTATATTAATGTAAGAATGAGCTAGATTTTGAGAAAAGTGAAAACAAGAACTATTTTTTAGTTGAACTTTGATTCCTGGAAATGCTCCTGCCTTTCTCAAACTACAAAAAATGATTTGATTCTCCGCACTCATGAGTTATAGCTTTTAACTCATAAATTACAATCTTCCTTCACATCACAACCGTAACATTTTCCATTTGAAAATTGACAAAAATTAATGTTGTAGTAATCATTTTTACCAAATTTTCACCATTGAATCTTCCAACTAAATATCAATATTTTTCACCATATGATCAATAGAAGAGTTGCTATAAAAATGAATATTCTTTCACCTTAAAACTTTTTAATTCTAAAGTAAACATATTTTCTTTTCTTTGAGTTAAGGTAAGGTAAGAAAACTGTTAGTAAAAGTTTTCTTTTCTTTTCTTTTTTTGATTTTTTTTTTCTTCTTCTTCGTTGAAGTCAGAAAGTGGCTCGGATTTTATTCTGGTTGGTAGGGTAAAAAACAATATTTAGGTACATAAAAACAATCCGTTCTTAACCAAATTCCCTTAAAAGAATAAGACTAAGAATTTCTTAGCACATGATAATCTTATCAGTTCCTGGTGATAATCTTATCCGTTCTCAAACTACTGCCTTGGAGCTAGGATTCGACTTCTGAGTTGGAAAAACTGCTTGTGGGGGAAGATAGAAATGGTTGAACATAATTCTTAATTTAATTTGGTAAACTTCCAATTCCCAGACAAATAGTTTTTTTGCAGGCATAAATAAGGAGCTTAGCCAAGTTGATCAAGGTATCACTGCACCAGGAACCCATTTTCACTTTCCATCATAAATGTCAAAAGTAGACAAGTTGTAAGACTTAGGTTTGATTTCTAGAACTCCAATGACTTTGAAAATTGAAATGAAATCTTACTGCTGAGAGCTGCCATTGCCCATTTGTTTCCAAACATATGTAGGTCCACCATCCAGGGTCTTTTGGACCATGTTTGCAGTTGCTAAGATTTTGTTTTAACAGGGAGTCAAAGACAATGTCAAATCCAAAGATAAGCTCCTCTTTCCCTCAACCCAAAGACAATGTTAATTACTATCATCAAAGTCAAATGTATAACATTAAGTTGACTTGCATCTGAAACTTTAGAAAATCCCTTCTTTTTTTCTTTCCAATCTGGTTTTGCTTTGTTTTAAGCGAAATTTTCTTTGGCTTGTGCAGAGAAATCTGTATCTAAGTGCTAACTGAAATATCCAGTTGCTTTCGTTTACTTGTTCTTCTTTCAAGTGAAAATTTGTATTTTTCTTGCTAAGTTGTTAACTTCAAAAGGAGTTTGAAATGGTTGGGAGAAAGCAAATCCAACAAGTCAACAAAAACTTTGCCTACCTAATTTGAGAAATGTATAATAGCCAATTACTAAGGTAACTCCTAGTACTATATTATTAAAGCAAAACCACTTTCCATCAAAGTCACCAACTGTAACCCTCTACCACCAAATAGTGAACAAGGTTTTTGCTATCGTGTCTTGCCCTACTTGGTAAAATCTACCAATGTTGTCAATTTCACTCCTTTCTGTTAAGGGCCCCTTTTTGGTTCCTCCTATTTATGAGTTCCTTACAGTCAAATTTTACAACCCAATTCTTATACCCTTTTATGATAAATGGATCTTCTTGTTTCCCAATTATGTCTGCTCCACCATCCTTCGAGGGGCTTTCTTTCTGAATTTTCTTCAACCAACCCATACCTTTTTCAGCATACTAGCTGCTGGGAACTCAGGCTAGGGTTGTAGATTCCGAGAAGATATACTAAATTTGACTTTCTGAGTTTGGTAGGTGGTGAATTTACCTGCTGCATGTAATTTACTTCTAATCTTTTGTTCTGTTTTATATAACTGGTTCTATTAGGTACCTTGGTACCTTCCATATTGCTTGTTTTTGCTTTATGAGCAATTAACAAGTGTTTGGCTTTTGGTTATTTCAGGATTGGATAAGAGATCTGGTTTATATGGGTTCAGGTGAGTAGCTACAAGATCTTGAATTGGTATCTGGTGTTTGCCATGAGTTGTAAGTGCTTTGGTTTGTTTGACTGGTTCAAAGGAAGGAATAGCCGTGACCAGACACAAGCTCAAGGTAAGAATTTGAGACCAATTAGTTGAATCGAAGGATTTGTTTCTTTAGGTTGTAAAGTTGTAACCATTTTACAGGCAGTAGGCTGCATATAAAGCTCTATTATTTGCTTTGAGCTCTGGTCCAAATACTTTAATCAACAAGATTAGTAATTGAACATATATAGGCAATGCAGGTTGTAAATGTCTAGAAAGGAAATGCAGCTCTGCTTGGTAGTGAAACTGTGTGAATTTATGGTTTTGTGGCTTCTTTTGGTATATCTTTGAAATTCCTATTACATATTACTGGTATGGGTTTTGGACCTTTTGGTTGTTTCTGTAAAAGAATTACATAGGAAACAGCACATTGATAGGCCGTACCATAGCAAGATTTTCCATATTTAAAGATAAAAACTAAATAGAGTTACAATCAATACCTGATAGATCAAAAACATTGAAGAACAAACAACTTTTGAGAAAGTCAGCGTTGGCTTGTTTCATAAAATACCCTACTTTTTCTTCTTATAATGCACTAAATGTGCATTGCTTTGCTCTGTATGGCTGTGTTTTGGGCTAAGCCTACATTAGATTCATTTGTTTTTCTCTAATCATTCCTTGTATTTTTCTCATTCATTTCTCTAACAATTCCTTGTATTTTTCTGTTTAATAACACAGGGTGTTGTCAGGTGGTTCTCTTTTATTTTTCTATTGGATATTTTTGTATTATATAGTAATGCCTCAGAAGGTTCTTATATGATTGTGTATTTGTGCATGGGTAGAGTTTGCCACCGACAATATAAGGCTCTTTACTTATAATTCGCTGAGATCAGCAACATCAGATTTCCATCCATCAAACAGAATCGGTGGAGGTGGTTTTGGAGTTGTCTATAGGGTAAAGAAAATGGCCATTTTTTTTTGTTCTGATGTCTTTACAGTAGCTGCTCGATCCTTTTGGAAGAGAGCATCTATGTCTGCTGGGTGTTTTGCATGTATATGTGTGTGTCTGAAAGAGATAGAGAGCAAGTTTTCGGGTTTTCATATGCATGCTTGTTTCTTGTGCTAATGTCACTTTAGAATTAGAATGGAAAATACTAAGAAAATTTTGCTTTTCGTCATTGCAGGGAGTTTTGAGGGATGGTACTCAGGTAGCCATCAAGACACTCTCTGCAGAGTCTAAACAAGGATCTCGTGAATTCATGACAGAGATCGATATGATATCAAACATACGACATCCGAACCTTGTTGAGCTAATTGGCTGTTGTGTTGATGACAATCATCGGGTCTTGGTTTACGAATATCTGGAGAATAACAGCCTTGCCAGTGTTTTACTTGGTAACTATATAAAATCCTGCGCATTATAGAACTGTAATATACTTTTGGTTTTGTGCATTATATATATGACTTGTGTCAATCCAATGTATTATACTTGACAGACGAAGCATAGATAGCTTTCAAGCTTTCAGAGTATGCTAATGTCCAGCAATCCTAATTTCAGGTTCAAGAAGTAAATATACTGCTCTGGATTGGCCTACCAGAGCTGCTATTTGCTTAGGTACAGCTTCTGGTCTTGCATTTCTTCATTATGAAGCTGTACCGCATATTGTCCACAGGGATATTAAAGCTAGTAATATACTTCTTGATGGAAATTTTCATCCTAAAATTGGGGATTTTGGGCTAGCTAAGCTTTTCCCCGACAATGTCACTCATGTCAGTACTCGAGTAGCTGGAACAGTGTAAGCATGATTTTCATTGCATTTCATCCTTACTGGACTGCCTTAGCTATTTAACTATTTCAAAATTCATTGATGCTGTTTTAGCTACGGTTTTTGAAGGATTCATGCCTCATAAAACCATTCTTTTAGAACCTGTAAATTATCTGTTTCGGCTTCCAAGATTAGCAAGCATATAACAAAAAAATAAATAAAAGATACGAAACTCCCACTTAAAGGCTAACTAAACCTACAACCATGTATCATGTACTTAGGATTCACACCTTAGCTTTCAGAAAGAGGACTCTGCTTGCATCAGTAGGAACATAATTGACATAAAAAAATTTACCATCTTTTGAAAGGGGAAAAAGAATTTACTGGATAACCCTTGCAGGAGAGGATAACGATGTTTTGTTCATTTGAAGATAGCTGAGTAAAGAATTATCCTGCATAGCATCAAGATTTCACTGATATATTTGTTGATGATTCAGGAAATGAAAGTATAAAAAAGTAATGTAATTTTACAGTGACATGCCTAAGCCATTCTTTTAGACTAAATTCATGCAAACATGGAATCTTCCTCGTGATATTCTTTCATGTTATAAGAAGATGTTATCCACAGGTAGTTTGTTTAGTCCTTTGCCTTTGTTTATTTCTTCTTTTCTCTCTCTTTGCATCTCACTTATAATCTTATATTTCTTCAGTGGATATTTGGCCCCAGAGTATGCCCGTTTAGGACAGCTAACCAAGAAGGCAGATGTATACAGCTTTGGGGTGCTCCTACTTGAAATAGTTAGTGGTAGAAGTAGTAGTAAAGCAGCATTTGGAGTTGAATTGATGCTTCTGGTTGAATGGGTATCTTTCAAACCCTTTTTCATTTTAGTAAGTAGTTGGATTACATAACTGCTGACTGTATTGGAATACAAGAAATTGAGAAGGTTTACCTTCCCCTGTAATTGGGGTTTGAACTAGTTGGCCAAGTAATGATAGGGAATGGAAACTGAACTCAAACTTGATATAATTAATGGTCTTTGACATCTTACATAAGTGATATCATCATTCATACAAAGATGTAGCTGTCAGCTATGTTGCTCCGACTCTTACTTTTCTTGAAGTACCCGTGTCCAATACCTGTATCCGACGCATATCCGGACATGGTTATGGGGATATGATCCTCAAAGGACCTTCCAAATACATGGAAATCTAGGAAAAAATTGAACATACCCGTGTCCGATACTCACACCCGAGTCCGAGTAACATAGGCTGTCAGAAAATGCATTGACTGCTGATGGAAACCGGAATGCTGTTGCAGACATGGAAACTCAAAGAAGAAGAAAGGCTTCTAGACATTGTTGATCCAGAAATGAGTCAATATCCAGAAGATGAGGTGATGCGGTTCATCAAGGTTGCCCTCTTTTGCACCCAAGCAGCTGCACACCAAAGGCCTACTATGAATCAAGTGGTGGAAATGCTTTCCAAAAATGTGCACCTTAATGAGAAGGTGCTAACTGAGCCAGGTGTTTATAGGGGGCATAACTCTCGGCAATTTGGCGTTGGTAGTTCAGAGACATCAACTTCTTTAAATATCAAAGGCAAGCAATCAGTTGATCCTTCTTCCTCAACCAACATCTTTAGCTCTCACAGTATAACACAGATGCTTCCTAGGTGATGGATGACATTCATCATTGTCTGATCTTTACTTACAAAAGTCTATTGCTGACGATTTGATTACATGAGAGTTGGTAAAATCATTGCTAGTCATTTTATTCAAATCCTCCTCTATGTTTTGCTCAGTGATGTGATTATTTTGAAATCCCGGCCGGCAGGGGGTGACAAGAAGTTCAAAGGTTGGCTCCATGTCCATTGCACCCCTGTTTGTGATTTGGGTAATTAGTAAGAAATTATTGTACCCAAAATACTAAAGTTGGTCATCACTAATCAAGACAAGTAGTAATTACTTTTCCCAATCTTTCTCGGGAAAATTTTGTTGTTTTCTTGTCTTCCTTTTTGTTTTGTGGAATTCTTTTCTATTTTCTATATTTGGAAAAGTTGAAGAGATACAAAGAGAACTTGAAACTAGTCGGGGCTCGGCGAAGATGGGCCAGAATGCAGGCTATTCTTTCCTAAATGAATGAGGAGGCTATTAGCTATCTGGTTAAGCAAGGGAAGGAGCATTATTCAAGCCCACTGGATTAAAAGCTAGTAATTTCCATTTTCAAGGGACTGTTTTTCAAATTCGTTGTTGGCAGGGGAAAAAAAAGAAATTCTGCACCCCTGCCCAAAAGAACAGTAGCTCAAGTCAAACCTCAGAGTAAGGGAATATGGCTAGACGACTAATAAGACCAAGATATTCGTTCGATCGAGAGAGAGAGAGAGGTCTAAGACTCGAAGGCGAAGAGATAACTAAACAAGATATATATATATATATATATATATATATGCGCCAATGAATAAAAGGTTTGGTTCACAAAGACAAACCACACAGACAGTACACCGACAACCAAAATTGGTATGGTGCACATAAAACTGCTATATGCCTGAGATGCCCATAAGAACCTTCAAACAGAAAGCAAAGGATTATACAAACTAAACGTATTATAATCACACTAATTACTTGTCAAATGGATACTTAGATCCAGCGCTCAGCAGCTCCATTCTCAAGCAGCAGCAACAGCCTCTGGAGTAGTTGCAGCTGCGGTCTTAGGGGGAGGAGCACTTGGACCAGCACCTGCGGCACCAGAGGCAGCAGGAGTACCAGTTTTAGCATCTTTCTTGGCTTCTGCTGATGGTGGCGGTTTAGCCTTCATGTGGGGAGGGGGATTGCGCTTTAGCTTCACGAGTATCTGTCGCATCCTAGAGAGATCAGTTGGCTTCCCAGGTTTAGGTCCCTGGATCACAACAATGGAAGGTTTCTTTTCTTTATCCTTCTTTCCCCTCTTCTCTATAGCTGGCACCTCATTGGGGATGAGTTCTGCAATTGCCTTCCAGTAATTTTTCTCAGCTTCAGCATGGAACTTCTCCCGGTTTTCCAAAAATAACTGTCACATATGATCCAAATATATGAAATGTAAACACCAGTCATTGGCTTTGACACTTGCATCAAAAAGAGCAACATAAAACTCTCCCACAATATAAACAGCTATGACCATGATCATTGCCCTGCACCTTTTCTTTCAGACTTGAGCTAAACAGCAATTACGCATATCATTTATTTTGTACCAAGAACTTATGCATGGTCACCTACTTCGACCCAATATACTATAACAAGTCAACTATCAAGAAAAATGAATTACACAATAAGCTCTAACTTAGTCAATGCTAAACCAATTTCACCAACTCCCCCATTTAGGATAGTGAGACACGTCATAATTTCATGTCAACTTTAAGGTAACATGCACACAATATCGACACTCTTCATCTCATTAACTTTTTTTTTTTGTTTTTGATACAAAAGAGGTTACAGTATGAGAATAGGGAAGGGATTGCAGATGCTTGGATTCGAATCTCAAGCCTACTGAATGCCACCTCTTAAGGGTGGCTGCATGAACCAACTAAGTTAAGCTCCGGGTTCTTCGTCTCATTAACTTCAGAACCAGTTCTATTGTCGAACCAGACTAACACCATAATGTTATTACCTTTATTTTCTTAGGAAATCAAGCTCATAAACTCATTAATATAATCCATAACAATCTTTCTCCAGGAGTCAACAAACTTATTAAAATACTAAATCTAGAAAATTAAGCAATGGCTAAAATAATCATTTATCGTAGTGTCTAACCATTTCTTCACTAAATTGACGGTTTGGCAGACCATAAATTTTGCTTCTACTTAAATTACAACACCAATTTTTCACAATATGAAAGTGATGGGGCAAAAAAATATAGTAGTCCATTACTCCATTTCAATAGCATAAGACATAGTAGTATAAGCAATTATGATTGATCTATCACCTTCTCCTTCTCCCTGTTGGAGGCTTTGTTATTTTCAACAGCTGTAACTCTCTTCCTATAGAATTCAACTTTGTATTCCTCTGCTTCCTTTATTATTTGCTCCAACATCTCCTTCTCTTTCTTCTCCTTCTCCTCTAGCCGAATCGCGTTCTGTCTGCGAAACCATAGATTCAATCTCAAACGTTAGATTATCACAAGTTAACTTCCAGACACTTCATCAACTCAAATTTAAAAAAAAAGGTAATAGTAACATTTTATAAAAAATAAATGAATATAAGCCTTCTAAGTTCTGAATATTATAGAAAAATTTGCTCAATATTTGATTAATCAACTTTGAGTGTCAATCAACAGAAATGAAGTTCAACTAAGTTACTCCTAGTCGTAAGCTTACCTGCGCCACTCTCTCAAAGCATAGCCTTCCTCTGGCTCCATCTCTGCAGGCGGAGGCAAGATCGGCCCATCCGATCCTCCAAACTCTCCGTTGAATCCCTTCCCATTCTGCTGCTCCAGTGAGAAAGCAGAGTATCCGCCATCGCTGCCGTAGATCGGCGCTGGAGAAGGTGTTTCCGGCATCCTTTGAGAAATGAACACGTCATCTACGGTACCGTATGACTGATTGTTGAGCATCGGAGGGGAATCAGGAACAAAGTCCTTGACCGAGTCGGCGTCGAAGTTTGAGTACGACTCGAATCGCTGGGAAGCGAGGCGAGGGTCGTAGCCTATGTAGCCATCGTCGTCGAAAGGACGAGACGACATCATTTTAAAGGCTTTCTCTCTTCCCGACCCCAACCGATTAGTCCGATAGCCGCGGTTTTAGTAAACCTCTCTTTCTCTGTATTCGCTTCTTCGTGGTCTCTTAAAATTAAAACCGAATCAGTAAAGAGAACAGAATCCCAGGTGATTTGATATCGTGCATTCAAGTTGACGAAGAGTCGCCAGATGGCGATCAACGACTGGATGCAATCTACTTTTGAATGAATCAAGTGTTGCCACGTAATTAATTACTCTGGAGTTAAATGCTCTGAATGTTTTTCTAGTTTGATAAAGCGCCACCTTTTGCTTGACTTGGGTCCCTACTGGCCATTGCCTCGTATGTTCATCGATTGCATGCCGAGAGGATGTGCGGTGCAGCGTGAGCTATACTATGCTGTGGTTGGAGCTGTACCACTCTCCTAGATACGCATATCTACTCTAACGTAGTAAGTACCAAGTACCATGTAGAAACATTCAGTGGGACCCTTTGTATGCAATTGTTGTACCTTGCAAATGTATTGTTTGTATTTAAAAGTGCTCATGGGTTTAGATTCGAAAAAAAAAATATTTTTTTTGTTTAAATCCGTTTTGGATTTAGTCCGGATCGGTTCATAAGTTTATTTTATTATTTATAAATTATTAAAAAATTATTTTTATTTTATATATATTTTATAATTAAATTTAAATAAAAAATTATTTCTTAATTGTTGAATAGTAATTCAGGCCAGCTCGAATTACAAATACTCTTACTCAAGTCCGGCTCGGACGGGCTACCCGATCCTTAAGTAAGTCTAGTTATATTCTCATGAAAGGTATTTTTACTACCGGATATAATGTAAACGAGAGTTAAAATTATTGCTGAATTATTCGGATTTGGATTTGACTAGATGAATATTTAAGTTTGATTTGTTTATTATTGAATTGAATTTGAATTTGAATTATTGAAATAATGAGTCAAATTAAATTTGAATATTTTAATATGCTCACTAGTTTAATTGATTTTTTTTAATATATTAATATAAGTAAATAAAAAAATAATATTTATCGTTTATATTTATAATTTTATTGAGTCTATCAAATTGAATTCGATATTTGAAAAATAAAAGTTCAACTAAACTTGAATCAATTTTAAATTTTCAAGTTTTCGAATCCAAATGAGTTTAAAATTGATCCTGTATCAAATCAATTTAGCTCGATCATACATAAAATAAAACACACCACCAATAAATCATGATAATTTAGATTAACTTTTTTATTTTATTTTTTTATATCTGTGTATTAAATTGAATTTACGTTTCACATGTATTGATTGTAGATTACACTCTTGCATAATGTCTTAACATTAATGTATGAATTAGTTGTATCATACACTTTTGAATGGTGTGACCAAATTAAGTTGGTACTGATCTTACATGGAATATTAAAGTAGCTTTTAACTAAACATATATGCAAGATAACATATGATATATGATATATGATATAAGATATAAGATATGAATATGAATATGAATATGAATATGAATTTATTTTTAAATATTTGATTTTATTTTAAGTACATTTAAATTCTTTTAATTTAGAGGTACATATGAAGAAAAAAAAAGCTAGCAAATTTTGTAAAACTTCAATAAGTTTGGTTATTGTTTGTGTTTCTTTTTTTATTCTAATAGAAAAAAGGAACAATCAAAGGATGAACAAATGAAGCTAACAATTTGGAAACTTTTAGGAATATTTATAAATATTTGATTGAAGGAATTTAGAACTAGAAAGAGATTTATTTGAATTAGATTAGATCCCGCTCGATGCCGCAGAAATCAAATATTAAATATACGATGATAATATTTTTAAAAATAAAAATTAACAATTATACAAAAGAAAATATAAAATAACAAAAGAAAACTGTCATAACAATTTAGAGTTATAAACAATTTATAAAGTCAACTTAAAAGATAAATCTAACTGAAACAAATTTTTTTCTAAATTGAATCACAATGACAAATTATGTAAAATATAAAATGAATTGAGATACGACACGAACACAATATAGAAAAAATAATTAAAACACAACACGAAAAATTTGATAAGAATACACGAACATGTAAAAATATACATAAAAAAATTTATTAACGTGTAAAAATTTATATAAATTTATAATACTTTATATAAATGATTAATGTGTAAAAATTTATATAAATTTATAATACTTTGAAAAAAAAAAACGAACACATCAGGAACATACAAATTTTTCTCTAAATCGAATCATTATGACAAATCATGCAAAATATGTAATGAATTGAGATACGACACGAACACACAATTTTTTCTCTAAATTGAATCACAATGAAAAACTATGTAAAATATTAGATGAATTGAAACACGACACAGACATAACATAGGAAAAAATAAGTAAAACACAACACGAAAAATAACATGAACACGAACACAAAAATGAAAAAAATAATTAAAACGCAACACGAAAAATAACATGAATACAACACGAATATACGAACGTCTAAAAATATACATAAAACGAATTATTAACGTGTAAAAATTTATATAAATTTATAATATTTTGAAGAAAAAAAAAAAGCACTAACACAAAATAAGAAAAACAACACAACACGAAAAATAATATAAACACGATACTTGATACACGAACGTTTAAAAATATACATAAAACGAATTATTAACGTGTAAAAAATTATAAAAATTTATAATATTTTAAACAAAAAAAATATGAATACATAAATTTTTCTCATATATATTTTTTTTTGTCATTTTTTTTCTCCCCTCATCAACTAAAAAAAATGGGGCCACCAAAAAAAAACCTAACACGTGAATAGGCTCAAAATTGTGAAAAAACTATAAGATTTAATGTATGGATATCGCTAAACCACGGAGATCAAACGTTGTAAAAGCGATGTCCAAAATGACAAGCCATATTAAATGCCACGTGTAAAAGGCGGTCCCACCATCCCTCTTAGTATGATGGTTTTATTACATTCGCATTTTCGCTGGCCAAAGCGAATCGGGCCGTACATCCAGGGTATTTTTGCAATTTCATCTAAACCCCATGCCTATTTAAATGAGAAGATAATTTCGCCTATAAATAGAGAACCCACCTCCCTTGTTTGAAAAAACCCGTAGGTTAGAATAGAGAGGGAGGGAGAGAAAGCCCAGCGAGGAAAAAGAAGACTAGAAGAGATAAGAGAGAGAAAGAGAGAGTGGGGGAAGAGAAGAAAAACAATAAGGGGGAAATTATTCTTCTTTCACCCCAAAATCTCCGCACATTTACTGTTTTACCATCCATCATTCAAAATTTCTTCCTTATTATCGAATCGAAGTAGATTTTTTTAATGAGTCGTTTAGGGTTTAAATCGGTGGTCTATCATGGAGAGGTTTGTCTGGGAGAACTGGACACTGTCCCTGTCTCGGATACGAATTTCCAATTCCCAAACAACGAAATTCGAATCCACCACATCTCCCCTACCAGCGAACGGTGCATTCCTCTGTCTATTCTCCACACGATTTCCTCATTTCCCGTTCGTTGCAAGCTCGAATCCTCTTCTCCAGTCGAACAACCGCATTTGATTCACCTCCACGCCTCTTGCTTTTACGAATTCAAGGTTTTCCTTAATTTCTCTCGTTTTCTACTCAATATTTTAGTTCATTTAATTAATAAGTTTTGACTGTGTTTTTTTCAGACGGCGGTGGTTTTGGTTGGAGATGAGGAGGTTCACCTAGTGGCAATGCCGAGTAAACAAAAGAAGTTTCCGTGCTTTTGGTGCTTTTCGGTTCCTGAAGGACTGTACAATTCCTGCTTAGGGATGCTTAATTTAAGGTGCCTCGCAATTGTTTTCGATCTTGACGAAACGCTAATTGTTGCCAACACAATGAAGTCGTTTGAGGATAGAATCGAAGCTCTTAGGGGTTGGATTGCGCGGGAGACTGATTCAATTCGTCTTTCGGGGATGTCAGCTGAATTAAGAAGGTATATGGATGATCGCTTGCTGTTGAAGCAGTTCTTGGAGAGTGATTGCGTCGTTGATAATGGAAAAGTGTTTAAGGTTCAAATGGAAGAGGTTCCTCCTTTGTCTGGTGGACATGAGAAAGTTGTTCGGCCCGTGATTAGGTTGCAAGAGAGGAATATTGTTCTTACTCGTATCAATCCTGAGGTTAGAGAAAGAATTCTTGACGCGATGCATTTTGTTGATTTAGTTGTTTGTATATTAGTGGATTCGTGTTCTTTATAAGTGAATATCTACAATGATTGTTCATTGAAACGAGATAAGCATATTTCAACTGGACTTTTATTGGATGTTTTAGAAGTTATGAGAAAGAAGCGCCCTGTGTGACATTTTTAATGATCTATTTCAACTGGATTTCTGTTGTAACTTAAGACTTAAGAGTGTCATGTGGAATTTACTGAGCTGATTTTTATCAATTAATCGGTGATATAGGCATTATGATAAGTTCTCAATCTAACACATTTCTACAGAACATTGGATTAATATATGGCATCTGTTTGGAATCTGAAGCTGTGTATGTTAGTTTTCTCATTTAGGAATGGTTTGCTTTGTTCAGATTCGTGATACCAGTGTGCTTGTGAGGTTACGTCCTGCATGGGAGGAATTGAGAAGCTATTTGACTGCAAAAGGACGAAAGCGCTTTGAAGTTTATGTTTGTACTATGGCTGAAAGAGATTATGCATTAGAGATGTGGAGGCTTCTTGATCCAGAGGCAAACCTGATAGGTTCAAAGCAACTACTGGATCGAGTCGTTTGTGTCAAATCTGGCAAGTCTATAACAATCTTAAGTATCTTCTTTTGTACTGGGGTCTTGATCCCTTATCATTCTGAAGATGAAAATTCAGAAAGTAATTCTGCTATTTTGTGGAATCTAAGTTGCTCATTCATAATTTTCTATTAGCATATTAGAGAACTGACGGTTCAAAACTTCAAACAGTGAACCTGTAGTAGTAGGTAGTCCTTTCTTGCTGGTACCCTCACCCTGCCATCTACTTTAGCAAATTTGAAATGTCCTTTTGTTTTTTAATAATTTTTTCAGGTTCTAGGAAATCTTTGCTAAATGTGTTCCGAGATGGCAAGTGCCATCCACAGATGGCGATGGTAATTGATGACCGCTCAAAGGTCTGGGAGGATAAGGATCAACCTCGAGTTCATGTAGTTCCTCCGTTTGCTCCTTATTATGCTCCTCAGGCTGAGGTATTTGCTATGCCTTTTTGTAAGTCAAACTATGGAGATATGATTTTATTTTTCTGATTTTTTTGGCAAAATTTCTCCCCCCTTTATTAGACAGCAAATGCGGTTCCAGTCCTCTGTGTAGCAAGAAATGTTGCATGCAATGTCAGGGGTTTGTTTTTCAAGTAAGCCACTTATTTTGACCACACCATCCTCATCATCCTCTCATGTTTGCGTTTCTAATTTCTGATGCTACTTTTCATCCAGAGAGTTTGATGAGAATGTATTACGGAAAATATCTGAAGTCTTTTATGAAGATGAGGTGGTAAATCTGCCTCTTGCTCCTGACGTGAGCAACTATTTGATGTCAGAGGTACTTACAAAGATTAACAATATATGATGATTAATTAAAAGAAAGAAACTTTCAATTCCTACTTGTATTCAAAGCATTTATTTTTCTCGAATTTGCAGGATGCTGGTTTTGCTCCAAATGGAAATAGTGGTGCTCCTATTAGTGAAGGAATGAATGGAGTTGAAGTTGAGCGAAGGCTGAATCAATCGGTAAGTTTTGGGTGATTATATGATGAATGAATATGAATTTATATCATGGAGCTTTGTCAGTTGGGATAAATTTTTTATTGAGCATATGCTCTAAAAACAAGTGATAAACTATACATGTGAGGCTGTTATGTGGCAATTTGTCATCTTTTTGCTATGGTCATTCTTTTGCAGTTGCTTCTATTGATGTGCATGTGGTCATATTAGACTTTTTTATTATGTGTTTTCCTTAATTTTCATTATTATAATATCTATAGTTTATTCAGGAGGAGAAGCATGTTTTGGACTCTTCCACTCAGCCAGTAACAAATAACCCTGAGTTTAGGTCTGAAGCCTCTCAGCCACCTGTTACAATTGTTCCCAATGTCGTCGGTCCTGCATCTTCAACAGCTCCATTGCCTTCTCAGAGTAGGGTTCCATTGTAATATCATTTTATTTTGAATAGAAGGCATGATATGATGGGTTGGAGGTATATTCTGCCTTATTATTTGTTTTTAACTGCATCTTAGAACCTAGTTTGCTTGGAGCTCCTGGTCTGCTTTCACCTCCTACTTTGCTTGGAGCTTCTGTAAGAAGAGATAGCAACACTAGTGATAATGATTATGACATGAAGAGAAGAGCCCTTGGTGCAAAACAGGGTCTAGACTTGAGGAATCAGAGCTCTGTCCAACCTCCACTCCTATCTAAATTACCCGTACAGATATCTTCATCATCAATATTGCCTCAGGGAGGTTGGTTGGTGGAAGAAGACATCAACAAACCACATCTAACTGATCGATCATCAGGCTCTGCTCAAGAATCTGATGCAACAAAATCTGATAAACTGCGAGGTTATCAGAATCCGTTTTCTCTTGGTGCACCAGGTTCTGTTTCCACTGGTTTACCATCAAATGCATCCCAAGTGAAGGTTGAAGAGGTTTGTCCAAAATTCCTTTAGATTTATCTCATATAACCTGTGTATCCGTAATGATATCTTGTTTAATCTTGTATATTTCGGGCACGTGCTGGACTTGATACACCAAAACAGAATGTTCCACCTGCAGGTCATGTATCAGGTATGTGAAGCTATTAGTCTTTCTCCATCTCTTCCGTGTCAGGCAGTTGTTGCATGATATGCCATGGAAAGCAGGCTTGTAATCTTGTGAACCTATTACTTAGTAAAGTAGTTTGAATATTGAATTGAATAATCAGAAGTGCTATGCATGGAGGATAAGTTATGGAATACACCTGTTAAATTACATAAAGACACATAAAGACAAAAGTTGTCTAGAAAGACCAAAGTTGGTAAAAGGGTTTGAACATGGAATGGAAGTGTTGAATTGGCCTTTTATGGAGTTGCATTAATTTAGATCTTGTCGGACAAGAACATGGTTCCAAGATTTGGAATGGACATGCATTATTATTACTATTTGAATTTTGGAGTGAAGACTGTTTTAGAGGACTGGCTATTCTCTTGCAGAGATCGGTGGAACTCAGAGTCACGTGGCTTCTATTAGCAGAGAATTGCAGTCTGAAGGTGGAAAAGTGAATCTTCTACCCTCCCACTTGTCAATAAGTGTTCTGCAGGAAATTGGGCGAAGATGTGGTTCAAAGGTACATTATTTTGTTTGCAAGTTTTTTATACTTACAGCTTGATTGCTTTGCTTTATCCATTTAGTGTTTTTTAAATTTGTACTCTACAGGTTGAGTTCAGGTCTGTGGTAAGCACCAGTAAGGATTTGCAATTTTCTGTTGAGGTCAGTTAAGCTATATTCCCTTGCTACTTATACACGAATTTCTTCTAGATTGATCTATATTGTCAACTGTGTTTGTGTTTTCTTAAATTATGAAAATGCTTTGTGTTTTGAGGGGTATTGACTTGTATTTCTCCCAGAAACCGGCTTGCACTAATGCTCTTTGTTCCCTACTTTCCTTTTACCATTCTGATTCTAGTTTGTGAATCTGTTTGATGTATTTTGGGGAACCAGCTCATGTTGCTGGCTTATTTATTCAGGTTTTATTCACTGGCGAGAAGATTGGTGTTGGAATGGGCAAGACGAGGAGGGATGCTCAGCAACAAGCTGCTGAGCTTGCTCTTCATAACTTAGCAGGTGAGTTTATTCTTGGTCATTTTCCTTACAGTTCTTGTTATATTTAGAGTTACTTTATTTATTTCAAGACTGAGGGAAGCATGTACCTTAGTTTGGATATGATTGGTTTGAACATGAATGACTGAGAATATGGTCCTTTGTCTATAAGAGGTTTTCAAGGTCCCGTGAGTCATTTCTCCATATTATTTATGAGTTGTAGCTGCAATGAAAGGAGTTGAAAAGTCTTAGTGCTTTTTGGAGCGTTAGGGCTATGGTTATATAAACATACATGTACATTGTAATAATATGCTTTTGGTATAATATGGGTGCATCATTAGATTATAAAGATTCTTTTTTGTCTTCGTCTGGTTGATTGTGTTTTTCTCTATGATTTTGAGCAAAGGTGCAGGAAGGAACTGACAATTTTTATTCATGGTGTCTCAGAAAAATATGTAGCATATATAGCACCTCGTTCAGGAGCTGTGGATAGAGATTTCAATAAGCTTTCTCTTGGAACTGAAAATGGATTTCTGTGGGACGTGAATCCTGCATCAAATGAAGCACTAAGAGACGATGGCTTACCCAAAGATAATACTTCTGAGGTGGGGATTCCTGATGATTCTTTCACTACTTGATTTGATTTCTTTTTGAAAAAGGTGATGCTTGGATAAAGGGTATGTGGACACGAAATTTCCAGATTAGAGGTAGTGTTTATCTGGAGAGAAACCACTCTTTAGATTTTGCATTGCACCAAGATGTAAGAACTAAATTCTGAAAGGAGAGTGGGCTGGCTTCCTGTCTGCTACTGCTCTGCCTTAACTGGCTCAATTTATCATATTAAGAGGTAAGGACTTGGTGTCAGTCCTTAGTTTCTACCCGATATCCAAGTACTCCCAATTAATACTTTCAGCTATTTATTCCCTCTCTTAAAAGTTGATTTCCTGGAAACAGTTTTGCTAAATGTGAATTCTATGATTTTTTAGTTCACATAATAATGATTTGTTATGAGCAAGCCCGTTAATGAGTTTGTCAAGCAAAATGAGTTGATTTATGTACTTACTCAGAGAATGTTTATTACACATCTGATTTTGCTTGGGCAGGATTGGACGACTAAGTTTCTTAACACTTGAAATCAGGTTTTAAAATGGTGGTGTTGGTAATTATTATTATTCTTTTCCTGAATGATCAGGAACCATCACATTGAGTGATTTCAACTGGCACAGATTAACCCCTATTTAATTGATAAATAAATTTCAGGCTGCTGAAGTTGAACCTGGGAGTAATTCATCCAGTCTAGTAAATCAACCAGTGCAAAAGCGTGCCAATTCACCAAGGTAACATAAGAAGGGGCTGAAATCAAGGGGCTTAGAAAGTAGGACATAGGATTTCTTTTTGTCTCTCTTGTTTATTGAAGGATGCATTTAGGTTAGGCCCTTACTCTTGACATCTTATGGAAAGTAGGATTGACAGTCCTGACCATGTTCGATCTATTTGAGTACCATATTCTGTATCTTGTTATCTTTTGCATGTCATGTTTTGCCATTCTTATCGTCGAACCTCCTTTTCTGTTTGGGTATTTTTGGTACATACCTCATGGTCTGCATGAATTTCCATCATACATATACGTGTCCCTATTTTTTGTGAGCAAGTGTTTCTGGTATTGGATAGCTTATTTGCATTTTCTTTACAGTTATGACTGCTATTGCAAAGCTTCATCAGACTGTAACTTGGTATTATTGTGGAAAATTCCCTTGGTTCTCGCCTATTATCAATCACCAACTTGGACTCGTATCTGAATGGAACCTTTTCGAAATCTTGAAAGGGCTTTGCCTTTTCATACCTTGCCAGTTTTTATCTAATTAGTACTAGTATCAGAGGACGTGAATTTGGTTTTGAGCTTCATTCTGTTAGAAAATGATGTTTTACTTCCTTACGTTTGTTATTTCTGAATGTTTCCAGATTGTCGGAATCTATGCCAAGCAAACGATCGAAGGAAGAAGTTCTGCGTCGATTACGAAGTATATCATCCTCACGGCAACCACCGAAAAGTGAGCCTCCAGTTTCTTGAAAATCCATGAGAATTGGAAGTAATTATTTTGAACAGAAGGTTTTGAGACGATAAAAATTTAGCATAGCAGATGTGCAGATTCCATTATCTGCAGGGTTGGAGTTCACTAATTATGAGGTGAATAGATCGATCTCTTCTTCAGTTTTATTTCTCTTCTGGAAATATGGGCAATCTTTTTTCTTTTTTGTCATTTTGCTGCCCTGTCATTTTCCTGCTTTATGTATGATCTAGGGCAGAGCTTGTCCTCAGATCTTGTATCGGCAGGTCATCTTATTCTTAGCTTATTAATTAATGTCACTATTGCAATGATCAACACTAGTTTCTTAACCTGATCCGACGATTAAAATATCATGGTTTACACTTCCCAAAAAAGAGAACTTATTGAATTAATGATGAAACTAAGAAATTTTGAATTATTGATAAAATAAAAAAATTGCTATAAGTGGAATGGTTCTGCAGAATCCTGCCCCTCAAGAATCTCAGGTTTCCGCCAAAACCCAGCACAAAGAATGGAGTTATCAGATAAGTGGGAAGCTTATTTCCCTATCGGCAAATCCTTGGTCCTCCTCTCTTCTTCTCCACTTGGTCCTTTTTTCTTTATCCCAAAACCTTTTTCTCTTCTCCCTCTATTTTCCCTCCTCTCCTTCCTCCTCCTCCTCCTTGCCTTTCTTTCTTGTGATTCCTCTCCACTTCTTTCTCTATTGCTTCCCGCTTTGGCCCCAACTCCTCCCATGATGACGACGTTCTTCCCTTTTATCACACATTCGCCTCCACCTTCTCCACTGCCCCGACCAAAACGTTGCTCTTGTCTTCTTCACAACTGGCTCCAACCATGACCGAATTGGGTTTCATGTCCAAGACAACGATTTCAAGTTTCTTGGTGATAGGAACAGTGATTTCATTTCTAACAACCACTTCTTTTTGGATAATATTGAGGATTTTGGTGAACCCTGATGATTTTGAGGGGATTTCAGTTGATTCTGTTGTTGGGTATTAATGGCTTGTACTTTATATGCTGTTTATTGGTATTCTTATGTTAGAATTGTTAAGTGTAGCAAAACCCCTGCTTTGGATTACTTAGGTTGTAAGTTATTCAAGAGTTCCTCTATTGTCGGTGCTTGTTGCAGTCCACATTCACCTGAAGAAAGTATGGTTTTGTTAGAGAATGGTGCATTGGTCTTGTTTGATGTAGAGTTTGATGTCATTTGTCAAAAACCCAATGGCCATATTAAAGAGAGTAAATTTAGAGTTTTATGGGATGATTCGAGTGGTTAAGAGAATTATAAATAGTTTGGGATTGAGTTTAGTTGGCATCTTATGATTTTGGTTGTTGCCCGATCAGCTGTATTTTTAGTTGATTTTAGGCTTGATGAGTGTAATATAATTGGTTTAGCTAAGGTTGAAATGTTGAGCCCATATGCTGTGGCCTGTGGGTGATGAGGATATGTTCCTAGCATTTTCTAGAGCAGGAGCTGATGGGTTTCAGTTTGTTTGGCTTCCCATAGTTTATTAGTTCGTTGTGATGTGCGTAAGCCAATGATACCATTGTTGCGTTGGGCTCATATCTTGATAATCCATGCTATATTGATGTATTTAAGTTACCGGAATTGAGATGACAATCAAGGGATGATAGGTATCAGTGGGCAACTGAAGGTATTTGCAAAATATTGGGATCGTTTTGGAATTGTGAGTTCAGGTTGTTCTGTTATGGTCCTTCTTCAGCGAATGAAGGGTCCCTTGCTATGGGAATTTCGAAGTTTTGCAAATCCTTTTTGGCGTGGGATCTTCCTTCAGATATCTTATTGTCAAGCCAAGAGTTTGCTCGTGGAAGTTGTCTCGTTAGAGAAGAATTTTCACAGGGAGCGCGGATTGGCATGGCAGCAGAAGAAAGATATTGTCCTGGGCTTCGGAATTTTGAACAGGGATCTATCCGAGTTGGTGTGTGAGTCAATGAATTTGGTGGTTTACTTTGATTAGGCTACTTTCTTCAGAAAAGATTGAAGCTCAACGATATTGTGTCTCATGGGTTTGGTGCAGAAATTAGATGTAGCTCATCACAGGAAACCATTGTTGAATTTTGAGGATAGCTTACTATACTCTTTGGGTGATGATGAATATGAATTTCCTAAAAACTGGCAAGTGTAATGGCGATCAACGGAAACTATATGCTTTGTAGTGGAATTCCAGAATCCCATTTGCACATTTTTTCATTAACAGGCTCCAAAAACCCAATGACAAGTTCAAGGATGGTCTCAACTCTCAACCTCCACATCTTTGCTAAGTTATCTAGTCCGGACAGGGCAATTGAAGTGCCTGCCAGCTCCCACAATCCTGGAATACGCAATTCATGTTCAAGACATCGACCAAGCAAACTCAAGAAGCTATAATATTCTTGAGAGCTCGATCTCCCTTCTGGAGTAGGGAAAATTGCTTTTTCCTTGTATCCGAAACTGATCAAATTCATGAGTACTGTAAGATTAAGAAAGGATCAAATTTTTAGATAGCGAGATTAATGAAGCTTCTATTTGATGAAAACGATGTTTCTTCATGGTTTCCTGTAGAAATACAAAGTTGGACTTTAGTTTTGTAGGTAAGCTTTTTTGTTGCTGAATCGGTCAATCCAAAGGGTATTGATTGTTTTATTTTATTTTATGGGCTGCCTTAAGTTTCCTGCAGAGAAGAGAACTTTCTGTGGTCCCCATTTTCAGGATAATTTCCAAGTTGATACACAATAATTCAGTCATATAAGCCAGTTTACTACTAAAATAATCCTACCCACGTACCATATTATTCTTTTCATTCAAATTCTAAAAGAAAAATAAAAATAAAATAAAATGGTAAAAGAAGACAAATTCTAAAATAAAATTAAATCTATAATTTCGTCCATGGTACAGTAGGTAGGAGGATGAACAATAGTTTAGTTTAGCACCAATCAGGAGGGCAAGGAATGAATGCTAATTAAAGTTTGAGCAACAGTTTGAAGATTCCATCCATCTTATCTGCCATACTTTGAGAACTCAAATCACCAGAATTGACATTTTAGTAACTCCTAACCTTAGCCCTACTTCTCAACACCAATTAATGGAAGCTGGAACTGTTTTTTCTCTAAAAAATTCCCATTTCTTGTCATTTGATTTGCTATTTGCCTGACTACACATATATTTATTACATAAACTTACATATTATAATTGAGTAGAGAGATTATCAGAGAATTTGAAGTCGGGAAAGATTATATGTACATAATAAATATACAAATTTTATACACATATATGATAATATAAAAACCAGCTAAATTGAAGAAAAATAAAATTTAAAAGAAAAAATAATGCATGCGAACCATTTATGCGTATGAAATATATGTATGCAACATTCGTATTATATTGCCATGATCCATGAGTAGTTTTTATAATAATTTATGGGTTTTTTTTTTCTTTTTTTTTTTCAATAATTTCTTGGATATTTCTTGTAAGTAATACTAATATGTATACAATACTTAATGCTATAGTGACTTCTCATCTACCCAAAATATGATTAGGGACCAATATTAATTATATGGTAATAAATAAATTTAGATGGGTCAAACTCAAATGAAGCCTGCATCATATCATTTTGGATTAGTTGTTCCGAAATTTTTTTAAAAAAAAGACTTGAATGTTGAAATTTGGGATTTGCTGAGCTAATGTAATTAGATAATGCTAATATAGATTCATTTTGGCCTCTCATATGTACCAAACAATTGTAACAACAAGTCATTTACATAAATTTGCCACCATTAAAAAAAGAAGAAAAAAGAAATTAGGTAAGAGTTAAATAATTGTATTAAACAAGCATGTTGGTGTCAGATTTCATAATTTATTCTATAATATATATTGATTTTCAAATATTGATTCAACCCTAAACCTAAAGTCAGAAACCCATATTACTTTCCCACAAGAATTTCAAGGAGAGACTTAACTCTTTCATATTGTATGTTTAATATTGCAAACAATAAATCTTACTAAATTGAAGAATTAACAATAACTATATGCTTATCCACAATCCTACATTTTTCTTATTTTGGAAGAGAGAAAGGAATAGTAATATTTATTTTTAAGTGTTAGTAAAAGATAGTATATATTTGTGATTTGCCTGTGAAAAGGCAATGTTTGGCCATTTAGGGATAACTAGTTCTGTCGGTGAGGAATGATATATAAACTTTGTGTGGCAAAATCCACAAACCCAAGATACTGAATATGTTTTAATTATGATATTGAAGGGATATGTGGGTCAAAAAGGTTTTAAAGAACCAAAAAAAAAAAAAAAAAAACACAAACAATGAAGAAAGAAGTCAAGAACAAACCGAGTTATTCCCATTTTGTTTGGTATATTGAAAATTATTCCTTTGGTAGCAATCTTCCAAATCCTTGGTTGGTTAGTCTTTGTTTTGGCCAACATGAACCAGTGAAGATCGGATGGTTGGTTTCTTCAATTACCAGCTTATCTCGCCGCCCCTGCTAAACGTCAAGCTGTTATTTCAATTAATCAGAATCTGAAGTTTGGTCTCAAATTTTCTTTAAAAGAATATATTGTGAGACAACATGGTTATTACCGGTTTTTTGTACGATGAACGATAAGCCCATCCATTGTTTTAACCTCATCCAAATTTCATGATCAAAATTTTTTGTTAAAGTTTCAATCAAGGGCCTGTTTATTTCCATTTTTGCTTTAAAATGACACATGAAACATTAAGCCAAGAAACAGAGATTAGAACATGGCTAAGCTGTCAATAATTTAAGCTCTCTCCCTTACGTCGTCGATAATCTCTAGCCACACCCCACCTAGCTCATAGATATAAACAAATTTTCAATATTGGACTTTTCATGCGCCCATCCATTCCAACGCAAGATTTTAAAGTACTAATTCGTAAGAAGACGTAATAAAAGGGGTCCCAAGACTATAACGCCCGTCCCTCTAAAATGATGCCTCAGATAAGAAGAAAGATAAAAGAAATTGCTATCCATATCCATATCACTCGTTTTCAATTGGTTTATCCCAGTAGTGTACTCACCCTGGTGGCTTTTCAAACTTACCAAACATGACTAAAAAAATGCTTTTAGAATTGTTCGATCAAAACCGGATCACCACGGCATGCAGCATGCTTAGACCCAAAAATAACAAAAATGTAAATTACCAATGAAAATAAACAAAACAACAATCCTACTATATTATATTATTGGAGTGAACGTGTCTTTGTGTATACTTAAAACAATCTCTTTGGTCTGACCGCCATGAAAGGTTTATTTTGGGAGGTCTAACTGGCTTCTGAAATTCTGAATATCTGATAACGCCTTCAAGCCTTCAATCCCCATATTCTACTATCATGATAGTGAAAAGAGTAGTATCTCATCAAATTTTTGGTTACCGGCTTGTTAATCGAGCCAAATCGCCTGTTATATCTATAATCCTATTTGCTCTTCTAATATTTTTCATGTTTGCAGACAGTATTATTTCTAACATATCGCTGGAATCGGCTGCCTTCATTGAAAAAGAAGATTCTGAAGTGTTACAGACTCCAAAAGTTATAAGAAAAATCAAGTCGGATGTTATTCCTCCTGTACCATTGAATGTTTCTACACAAAAAAAGATCATTAAAGTTGATAATGAAAATCAGAATTCTCTAGTTTCTTCCTCGGGTGTTAGAGAAGAACATAGAATTGGGCGATTCAGGAGAAAACTGCCAGAAAATGAGATTTTCAGGTCAGACGAATTGACAAAGAAGTTTCATGGCCGAGTTCTGGCATTCTTCAACCAGGAGTGCGAAGTTAACTTCTTCATGACATGGATTTCAACGGTGGGGTCCTTCGGAAGAAGAGAAATCATAGCTGTGGAAAGTGTTTTGAAAACCCATCCTCATGGTTGCTTGATGATTCTATCAAGAACAATGGATTCTGTACAAGGTTACAGGATCCTGAAACCGTTACTTGATCTTGGCTTCAAAGTTCTAGCAGTCACACCAGACTTTCCATTTCTGCTCAAGAATACACCGGGTAAAGCTTGGTTTGATGATATGAAGAGTGGGAAAAAGGACCCCGGTGGGATTCCACTGGCTCAGAATCTATCTAATTTAATGAGACTTGCAGTTTTATACAAGTATGGAGGTGTTTACTTGGACACGGATTTCATTGTCCTGAAAAGCTTTAAAGGGCTGAAGAATACAATCGGAGCACAAAGCATTGATACGGTGTCTAAGAACTGGACAAGATTGAATAACGCAGTTTTGGTCTTTGATATGAGCCATCCACTTCTATTCAAGTTCATTGAGGAATTTGCTTTAACCTTTGATGGGAACAAATGGGGACATAATGGGCCCTATATGGTTTCCAGGGTAGTTCACAGAATAGAAGGAAGACCTGGTTATAATTTTACCATCTTACCACCTATGGCCTTTTATCCTGTTGATTGGATTAAAATAGGGAGCCTTTTTAAGATGCCTAAAGACAGGGCTGGCTCGAGATGGGTAGAAGCTAAGCTGCATCAGCTAAACGAGCAAACTTATGGAGTACATCTCTGGAATAAGCAAAGTAGCAAATTAATGGTTGAAGAAGGAAGTATAATGGGAAGATTAATATCAGAGAACTGTATCTTGTGTAAACATATATATAGTTCTTAAAAGGATATTTTCCAGCCTGAAGATGGTGAAGCTTATTCAATCGAAAAAGATTCTCCTTTGGCAAAACTTCAGGGTAAGAAATTGCAAGAGCCTCCTAGTTATGTGTCAAAATGTTGTACAGTTTGTTCCTGCCCCAATTCATGGGCTGTGATTTTTCTTCCTTTCCAAGACTTCCATTTTTTTTCTTCTTGTTGTTGTAATTCTTCTTCCAATTGTAAATTAAATGTCAATTAGATACAGATAAAATAAAAAAGAACAGAAAAGAAATAGTTTTGAACTTTTCCTTGATGCAAATATGTAATTTATCTAAATGATTGCTTACTTTTGAAAGCTTTACAAAATTTGATTGCAAAAAGCTATGGAGTAAAATCAGAACAATCTACCACAAATCATAATCCTAAGCCTTTTCAATCTCAACCTGAATCTAAATCCTGTAAATCTCCAAAGACCAAATCCTGGTAGTCTCCTAAATGACTTTTTCCTGGTCAATCTATAATTACTATTTTTATTTTTCCTATTCCTCAAGCTAAAGTCTTTATCCATGAAACTACCATCTGAAGCAAAACCACTTCGGCTACCAGTCTGCTTGATGGATGCCCACGGATCTTGTACTTCACCATCTGTGTCACTTCCCCACAACGGTATAGACTTTATAATGGGCGAGCCACTGTAATCATCAAAATGGGTTAACAAACTAGTATGTCTCATGTCAAATAATCTGTTCAAAGATGTATTTCCACTTTTCATCAATTCTAATAAACTGCTACTTCTGCGAGAAGAAGAAATAGAGGAACCGGAAGTGGCTGCGGAAGATAGGGAAGATGATGAAGATGAAGACCAATATAAAGATTTCTGATACTGGATTATCCGTCTGATACTTTCCTTGTCAACTTCTGAATTGATGAAATAAGGGTTCTCAGCTTCATCCTGTTCGGTTATCTCCGATGATATCATAATCTACGATGTTGTTTATCCAAAATCAATCAATAATGAATGAGTTAAAATACAGTTCTTGTTTATGGAGAGAAGAACAATGAAGATGCCAAGAAGAAATAAGAAAACAAAAGAAAGATGCCTAATACTACCCGAAAACAAAAGTAAATGCCGGCCATAGAAAAAAAAAATGTCTTGTTTTGTGCTACTATTTGCTCCAAGTTAAATTGCTAGATGACACTTGCAAAGTTCAGAAGATCATCCAAGGTTTAAGTTAGTTATTTTATAGATAATCATATCTGCAGGTAGGCCTTGAACTTGACTTCAACAGGGATTTTACATTAGATAATGGTTGAAGCCTACTTTATAAACAAGCTAGATAAAGAATTTTCAGCTTATTATATAAATTGAAAACCAAGTAAAACATTCATCAAATAAATGTTTCATTTCTAGATAGAGATATCTTCGTAATTTTCCGGACATTAATAAAAAGAATAGGAATATTTATAGTTTCCACCCACATTGGCCTGCTAATATCCTCTTATATCAGAGCCCCACATGCTTGTCAAGAAATGATCAACTTCTAAATATTGTAGCTTAAAAAACACTTTTAACATCGAAGTTGACACATTTATATAAAAAAAAGTAATTTATTTGATCAATTTGGATGCATTTAAAGTACAAATAATTACTGAGAGCAACTCTCTTTAATTGGAAATGCAGCTGATAAATGATAATGTCCTCAATACCAATTTTGCATATATAGTTTCAATAGGATTGTTGTTTTCTTAATTAATGATAATAATTTCATGAATTAATCATAGCTCCCAATTAAACCATCTCTTAACGGTATTATTATATGTACCTATCCCAATTTGGAAATTCGAACTGGGATCAATCCATTTTGTCATGTTTTGCCAAGAAAATTCTCCTTGACATGTATAACAACAACCACGTTTATGCTGTTTCAAATCGGCCTGACCAATTTACCAAAGGCAAATCAGCAACAAATCGATAATACCATTTGTTTATATATATTATTTTTTGTATGTGCCTGTTTGGTCGTCTGAGCATGTTTCCTCAAAAGAAATTCTCTGTTCGTTCAATGCTTGGGCCATTCAGAAAAATGTCGAAGAAATCATTCACTTACCGATTGATTAGCCGTATGGCGAAATCGCCTGTCGTCTCCACCATTTCCTTTGCTGTTATACTTTGCTTTATTTATGCAGACAGCCTAATGTCTAATCTTTCCATTAACACAGCAAATATTAAGACTGGCGAGGTTCTTTCATCTCCTCAGACGACGACGATTCCACTTGTTGAAGGAGAAGGACGAGTTGGTTCGAGTTTAAACAGCGTGCCAGTGGCTGTAGCTACCACCCTGGAAAGAAAGATTGAAGAAGAAACTGAGAATGAAGATCCTCTAATTCCTCCTTTCAAGGCATCAGTTGATGAAAGAATGGAATGGTTCAGGAGAAAACTACCCGAACTTGAAATTCTCAAATCAAATGAGTTGAGTGAGAAATTCCATGGTCGAGTTTTGGAAGTTTTCAGCAACAATTGTTCAGCTCAGTTCTTCATGGTTTGGCTTTCAACAGCGCAGTCCTTCGGACCTAGAGAGTTCTTGGCCGTGGATAGTCTGTTCAGCACCACACCTGATGGATGCTTGCTGATTTTGTCGAGCTCCATGGACACCCAAAAGGGTTACAAGATCCTGAAACCACTCCTTGATCGTGGATTTAACGTTCTTGCGGTCACACCAGACGTGCCCTTTCTAGTCAAGAATACCCCAGCTGAAGCGTGGCTTGATGACTTGAAGAGTGGGAATATGGACCCTGGTTCAGTTCCTTTATTCAACCATCTATCTGATCTCATCAGGCTAGCAGTTTTATACAAGTATGGAGGAATTTACCTGGACACAGATTTCATTTTTTTGAAAGATTTATCAGGGTTGAGGAATGCCATTGGTGCACAAAGTATCAACCAAGTAACCAAAAAGTGGGCCAGGTTAAATGGTGCTGTTATGATCTTTGACATCCACCATCCTGTTTTGCTCGAATTTTTAAAGGAATATGCCACAACTTTTAATGGAAACAGGTGGGGACACAATGGACCATACTTGGTTTCCAGGGTCTTGGAGAGAATAAGAGACAACTCTGAAGATAACATTACAATCTTCCAGCCAAAGGCCTTTTATCCAGTGGATTGGATTAAGATAGCCAAGCTCTTTAAAAAGCCAGAAACCGAGGCAGATTCGAAATGGGCCGATGATACATTTGCTGAGATAAGCAGTGAGAGCTATGTAGTTCACTTGTGGAACAAGAGAAGCAGAGAATTGAAGATAGAGGAGGGAAGTGTCATGGCAAGATTGATTGCAGAACACTGTAATATTTGCGAGACAATTTATGATCCTTGAAGAAAATTTCTCCTCTAATAAATGGCTGAAGCTGAACCTTCTATCTGAAAACCATTCGCCCCACCAGAAGTAGCAAATCAAGAAGAAAAAGAAGCCCTCTTTTTTGATGAACAATTTCACATACTTTGTTGATTGAATAAGTTATGATTCAAAAGGTAGCAAGTAATTCTTTCATCAAATGGGTGTTATTTTTTCCACCATTTATTTATTTATTTTTCATTTTTTGCTTCCAATGTAGAAACGAATCAATTATTTGATTCCCCGAGAAGTTGTTAGAGATATACCTGTTGTAAAACATGATATTCTGCATAAGAAATTCATTCTCTTTTGTACTATTTTATTTTATCTCTCAAATGCAAATGATATTTTGCTTAATTTAACAACAACCCGTCCATCACTCTGAGCCTGGCAGGCAATCAAAATTCATAATCCAAATATTGAAAAGCTAGCGAGTAGCTCCAAAAACCAAATTAGCAGTGTTCCATAATCACCAAATGTGCACCCAGCTCTTCTAGGCTAGCAGAGGAACAAATTTTATTTCATTTTAAGGAGCAGCAATAAGGTTTTGAAAATCTGAAGAAGTTCGAGATTTGCATATGGGATGTTTTCTGGCATGCATCAACGTTAATAATTACAACTAATTGTTCCAAAATAAATACATGTTATTGATAATTAAAAATTAAAAATCGCTGTTTCTAGAATATATCATTTTTGGATTTAATGCCTAAACAAATGCTGATAGTAGCCTTTGATAAAGTCTAGATCCAGATTATTAGATTATCCAGCTGATAAAATGGCCCACGTCTTGCATTCTATTGATGGGAGATAATATTGAAGAGACAAAGGGAAAGGTATATGTGAAAGAAATGGAAGAGACAAGCAAATTGGAAATGAGAGTATTTTCTTAAGCCCCTTTCCGCTTCAATTAATTCTTTTTCTCATTTTTTGGAGATCTAAACTGAGGAAGGAAAGATTATCAACATTTAATCATTAAAAGCTTTTAGTTTTTTTTAATTTTGGACAAGTGAAGATTCATTCATTCAAAAGCCAAGTACAAGAAGGAATCTTGCCACTGTAATCACAATAAAACTGCCAAATATAAGTAGTAAAACGTCAGACTCAGAATTGATTCTTAAACACATTTTTTTAATCGCATGAAAGGAAATTCTGATATTCTAATTTTGTAATGCGAAAAGCACGATAATGTCAACATAATGCCATTAACTCCTTGTAAAATCATGAAATTTTCATCAGGCACTCAGTGGCTTGTGAATAAAAACGTGCGACAATCTATCATTGATGATTGAATGTTTTACGTGAAAATAGCCATTTTAAAAGCAGATACAGATATCAGAAGAACCAGAGCCATAATATTGTGTATCTATTACTCCACAATTATTTAGAAACTCCGTTTCACAGTAGATTCAGCTTCCTATTTAAAAACCAGCTAGGGAGCTAGCCGTGGGGAACCTGATGGAGCATTAACCTTCCTGTTTAATTCTCTAGCGACCAAACTTAAGCAGGTCAAGGTTTAAGATGGTCTGTGCTGCTGATTATTGTGGAGCACAAATGAAGATCTCATCGTTCAATATTCTGGCGGTATGCATAAATTCCAAATTTCCAATCAGATCTTTATTTCAAGTAGTTATTCACTTGTAAAATGCATGACACTTTTATCTGAATGACATTAAATTAACTCCTCAAAACTGACTCCTTCAGGTGAATGTTCTCTCTTAAACTCTAGCAGCAGAGATGAGAATTTTGTTTCAGAAGATGGCAGTGAGAAATTTGTTTGGCATTTCTAGTTACCAGCTATTTTTCCGAATTTTCAAATTTCCAATCTTCTCTACCATATCATTGTTCTTTACCATCACAGTCTTCTTTATCATCTATGAAAATATAGTGACTACTAATCTTTCTATGTATCCTGAGGATATTACGACTAATGAAATTCTTCCACCAGCAACCACCAAAAGCAAAGGACAATTGAGGTCAATTTTTAGCAGCGAGCCACTGATAATTACCACAAAAGGAAAGACAGAAAGGGTTGATAGTGAAAACATGGATCCTCTAATTCCACCATTCAATGTCACCAGAGAAGAAAGAATAGCTTGGTTCCAGAAGAAACTTCCAGAACTGGAGTTATTCAAATCAAAAAACTTGAATTCACAATTCCATGACCAAGTTTTGGGTTTCTTCAACATGAACTGTTGTACAGTTTGGTACTTCATGATATGGCTTTCACCAGCTCAATCCTTTGGACTAAGGGAATTCTCAGCTGTAGACAGTCTGTTCAAAGCTAGTCCTAAGGGATGCTTGATGATTTTATCACCATCTCTTGATTCCAGACAAGGATACAGGATTTTGAAACCACTAACTGATGGTGGGTTTAAAGTTCTCGTAGTCACACCAGATTTGCCCTTTTTAGTCAAGAACACCCCAGCCGAGAGTTGGCTTTATGAGATGAAGAGTGGGAGAAAGGACCCAGGAAATATTTCATTATCTTATAATCTTTCCAACCTGATTAGGCTTGCAATACTATACAAGTATGGAGGAGTTTACTTGGATGTAGATTTCATAATTCTCAAAGATTTCAAGGGATTGAGGAATGCAATTGGTGCACAAAGCATAAATACAATAACCCGGAAATGGACCAGAATAAATGGTGCTGCTATGATTTTCAATGATGGGCATCCACTTCTACATGATTTCTTAGAGGAATTTGCCACAAACTTTGATGGAAGTAAATGGGGGCATAATGGGCCTTACTTGGTTTCCAGAGTGATTGAAAGAGTAGAAAATAAACCTGGTTATAATAACCTTACTATCTTGCCACCTAAAACCTTTTATCCAATGGATTGGATAAAAATAGCCAGATTTTTTGAGAAGCCCGAGACAGAATCAGAACTGAAATGGGTGGAAGACATGTTGGTTAAACTGAACAGAAGCACTTATGCAGTACATCTATGGAACCATCGAACCAAAGAATTAATGATCGAAGAAGGAAGTGTGATGGAAAGACTAATCTCAGCTTACTGTGTGATTTGCCAACTGAGGAACAATCAACAGACACTGCCCATTTAAGGAACTACTACTACTATTGCTACAATTTTGTTTCTAAATAGTCAATAGCCAGCTTCATGTAAAACTACAGTCATTTTAGTTGCCATAGAATTATTGTTTGTCATGTCTTAATTCCATAGGCAGTCATAGAAGTTTCCCACTTTTCTTCATGCAAGAAGACAACAGAAAAGAACCCAAAATTGAAAAGCAGAGAAGAACTCAAATAAAAAAGTGTGTTAACAACTGCAAATACAGCATAACCAAGTTCTTGAATTTAAGAATATCAAGAGAAATAAACAAATTAACTAGAAAAATGGGACTCATCAATTTCAATCTTGATCTTCTCATCATCATCAAACTTGTCTTTTCTCGGAGGAGATGGAGGAGCCGGCACTCTTGGTGGCCCCTCTCCCTTTCTTCTTGTCCCTAGGCCTCGCCTTTTTAATTTTATTCAATCAAAACCAAAATCAAAATCAATTTCCATTAACAATCAATAACAATATGCTTCAAGTTTTAGGACCAATCCCAAGATTTCCTTGTCTGTCTAAGCCCACTTCAAATCTTGGGTCAGTTTGAGAAAAGATCTTGGAAGTTAAAATCAATGGCCCAAAGGCATAAGTTAAGGTCCATGACAGAGATTACCCTTTTGCAAATTGCAGTCTTAATTCTAACACAAAAGAGTCAAAGTGTTTTTTTTTTTTTTTTATTTTATTATTTCTCTCCTTATAATCTATTATCTGACAATCCTGAAATACCAAGTAACTGAAGACAAGATTTGGATCTAACTAATTCTTCTGAAACTGCAGCTTTCACATGTAAATAGTATGTCAATCTAAGCAAAGAACTTGCTTTATTATGGTAATCTTCCTTTAATCTTAAAGCACTCTAATCTAATCATGTTTAGGATGCTTATATCAGAAGCATTTTATTCTCTTTTCCCCCCCTTTTTTTTTTCTACAGGGTTTCTTGCTTCAGCAGATTGATGGCTCTGAATCTAAAATATTACTTTCTTTTGACGGTAACTGTAGGAATCATGGCACTATAATCTATGGACAAGGTACCTTGTCAAGAAAGGATACAATTCGTTTAAGAGGCTAAAGCAGGAGAAATAAGGTTATTATTATATTGCCATAAAAATGCTTTGAATATAATCAACTAGAAAAAGATTAGAAGTTAAACTCAATCTAAGCAGTGAAATCTTAGGGGTTAGAAGGCCAAAATTTGCTTACAAGTTAAGACTGACAGCTTGGAGTAATTAATCTAACCCAACTTCAGCTATCGCTGAAACTTAGAAGTTAGATATCAGCTGCTTTTCATTATTCCTCAGAAACCTATAGCCTTAATGATTTTCGACCCTTCATCAAATATTGGGATTTCTTTTCTTTGTTAGTATTTAAAACCCAAATCTGTATTAATAAGGTATTTAGAGTAAATTCTACACTTTAATCATTCTTCAGATTGTCATTCAATGTCATGTTGTTTAATTATTTATATGTAAAGCATAATGATAAGTAGTAAGTAAAGTAAAGACAGTTATATGTCTCAAGATAGAATCCTAAGCTTTTTTCCTATCAAAATCAACTTTGTGAGATTGAAATAATTAAAAAAAAAAAAAAAACTCAAATAATAACAGCATACAACATATAGATAGATTTTATTTGGATCTTGATTTAAAGGTCCAGTCATAATATGACACTTCTAATATAGTGAGATATTTTTGATTGAGATCCAAATAAACCCTTAAATTTAATGAAGTAAGTATGTGCTAGATTTGGTCAATACCAACAAGATCTAATTGGAACCAACTCTTCCACATGAATCACAAAATTTGTCAAATTTTTCTTTACCTAATCATGAAAAAAGAAGCTCAGAATACTAAAGCAGGTTATGACTTGGTTCAAATAACCACCTGAAATCCGGTAAAGCCTAATCATGCTTGTTCCAATTCTCTCTCTTTTCAGCTTTGTTATAAAAGAAATTTTCAATAAATTAGTTTTAATCAAACTTTGATTAGTCAGTCAGCACTATCAAATGGGGACATTTACACACTTTCCCTTTACAAATCCAAAGGAAAAACAGCAAGAAGACACCTATCTATCGGCTGCATGTGCTAGAAAAAAAAAGAAGAAATAAAATTGAACACCAATGAAGAAAGATGGAAATGATTAGTTAATTTAATTATAACTATAATTATAGGGTTTTGATTTAGGCATGACGAAACCAGATGAGATAAAATACATGTATTTGGTGTAGTAGGGATAGTATGTTCACATGTGAAATTTAAGGAAGGAATATTTAGGAGTAAAGGGTGGCACGTGACAAACAGATAAGCCAACGTGCAACCCATGTGAAAGTGGGGCGGGTCCACGGCCCACTCTCTTCCTTAGAATCTAATGTCAAAAGGGTCATTAAAATATGTCCAAATGCAATTTTTTTAAAATAAAAAAATCGTAGATTGAAAATAAAAAAATTCGAATTCTAAATCTACTAAATATTATTTCTTAAAAATAGTTATATGAATCAACTAAATTAAATTATGGATTCGTCAAAATGCAGTCTTTGAGATCAAGCTAAGTCTCTCAATAAAAAACACTATACACCATACCTAGACCTAACAATAATATTAAACAGGACAAAAAAAAATAACTAAAAACACTACACGAAAAAATAACACCAACACTACAAGAAAAAATAACATGAACACGACACAAATACACGAATATCTCAAAATCTATATAATACGAATTATTAACGTATTAAAATTTATATAAATATAAAATACCTTAAACACGGTTATGACATGACAAAATACACGAACACGACACGAAAAAATAATACGAACACGACACGAGTACACGGATGTATCAAAATTTATATAATACGAACTATTAACTTATTAAAATTTATATAAATATAAAATATCTTAAACACGATTATGATACGATAAATTATATGAACACGATACGAATATACGAATTCTCAAATACCCTTCGATTTCTTTTTTTATAAGTTACTTTGGAATCATGATAGTAGTAATAATTGGCACTGCACAAAACTATTACAAAAGTTTAATTGTTTTGGAAAAGAACAGCAAAATTTTTATATTATCTCAACAAAAGAAGGATGAGAAAGGAGGGAGAAAGCTAAAAACATATACTATTTATCTGATTTAATTAGGCCTATGCTTTGATTGCAAAGGAATCATCACAATTCAACACACTATTTTTAATTTATCAACTATTTAAAGGGGGAGAGAAAAAAAATAGAAAAAAGAGAAGGCAAAATCCAGCACACATCACATGTAGGGGAGATATTTCTGCTATCTCCCCATGTATGATACAAGATATGAAGGAAAAACAGGGTATTCATTTTTTGGGTTTTTTTTTTAATGTTTTAGGTTGAACTCAGGTTGAGCTGTTGATCATGAGTCAGCTCAGTGGTGCTGTGCAGCTGCTCCTCCTCCTGCTGGTGTTGGAGGTTTGCACTGATAGCACTTAGCAAACAACCCGAAAGTGTCAATTTGCCTGATGAAGTTGGTCATGCTAGCCCATCCACCGAACCCAAATCCAACCACCAGAACCCACACCACAATAAAGGCGTTGAATGCATACATTGCAGTCCAGCTTGGCATGAAGAATGGAGGCTTTTCTGCAGCATTCTGCTCAGGAGAGAAAAACAGAAACAGAAATTTAATTAAACTCCCTAAATCCAATCGGGTGTTGAAATTTGGGCAAGCAAATCAGTCAATTGGGTTGGCATTTGTTGACAAAAAATGTGACTAAACTGTTAGAGATGGAACTGGAAGGAAAAGAGTCAAGTCAGCCAGCTCATCCAAGACAGAGTACAACACTGCAACTGTAGCATATAACTAAATGAAAAAGACATGCCAACTATCCAATTCTTCTCCTAATGTTTCAAAATCCAAGCATTAAATACTTTTGTACATTTGCTGCAGACTTACCTCCCACCCCTCTCTTTCCACACAATTTGGCCACAGCTATTACTGTGGCATGTGTGAGTCCTCGTCAAACATACCTTCAGGACTGTGCCCACTTAATTTTAAAAGACCAACATACCCCTAATAAATAAAGATAACTACAGCTTGAACCATACATAAAGTGATCAAAAGGGCAGTACGGGCTAGGTGGGACAACAAGATAATGGCCCTAGTGAAACTTTTGTAAAAAAAAAGAGGATTAGTAACAGTGAAGTGAAATGAAGCAAAAAATGATTTTTTTTTTTACCTGTCGAGCAGAGGCTTTTCTGTAGGTGAGCATATGGGCTAAAGCTGGGATGATGTAGACGGTGAAGCTGACCAAAAGAGCACCAACTGCAGAGTTTATGGGCCCAAAGAATGGGAAGATGATCGCCAGGAACCAGATTGGAATCACCACTGGCAGCCTTGCCAACGCCCTCAAACAAATGCTTCTTGTGTCATGCATCCCAATCACTTTCTCCCACACGAAGTACAATGGAGTGCAAGCAAACCCAAATGTTATAAACTGCAACCATGTTGTGGAATCACACTGTTAGTTTTACTATTAAAAGCATGATCACACATTCAAATTAACTAAAGTTGTTGTTTTAATATACTAGTACTAGTACTTTAGGAGGTAAGCTGCTCCCAAAATGCCTAGCAAGCAATGATTAATTTTTTTTTATTATTTTACTATGGAGTAAAAAAGATAGACCTGGTGAATAAGCATTAAGATGACGGCGGCGTCACGGAAACCGGTCTTGGGGAGGAGAGAGAAGGCATTGGAATGGTTGAGCAGCTGGTCCCCGAATGCCCAGTAGACGGCAGAAGCGGATGGAAGGGTTAGGGTAAAAACGTACAATGTGGCCATTAAGTATATGTACTTGAATTTTTGAGGCTTCCACATTGCATGCATGATTTCCCTGAAAAATAAGAAAAAAAAAAATCCTTCAATCAAAATTTGTTTTACCTAGAAGGTGATTAAAAAAAAGGGTAATTATGTTCATTCATTAGCTTATGTTAGCTTATAAGGAGTTGATTTGGAAATATGCCTAAATGGCCAAAATACCCTCAAGCCATAGGATGCTCAAGTAACAGGTAGGGGAATTACAATTGACGTTCCTTTAAATTTTTTTAGTATTTCTTTTTTGGGGTGAATGAACTATGCACTATTGAGTCTATGATAGAGAAATTAGGGTACAGGTAAAAGACAAAGGAGACTAGACTAGATTAACGTCAGAATCAAGCTGTAACAGGGAAAAACAATTCGCAAACAGTTGAACATATGACTATTATACAGTTAAATTTTCCTAGAGAAATGGAGAAAGGAGGATGGGGGGATTGTAATGTTTGCTTCCGAGCAAACAAAAGTAGTTTGCATGATTTTGTCTGGGTCTCGAACCCCAAGATGGCCGGCAAAAGCTGCAAAGAGAAGCCGTGTCGAAACAAAGAGAAAGAAAGAAGAAAGGGAAGAGTAAAATCACTATTATTCTTCTAAGTTTTGAAGGGAAAAAAGCTTACACAGTCACAGCATGTCCACCAAAGGTGTAGAGAATGTTGGTGGCTCCGGTGAAGTAGAGCACTAACTTTGTTGGACCGCTGTGCGTCACACCGTCAGCCTGAGCAGAAAAAAATCGTATGTAAAGAGAAGAGAAAAGCATTGAAAATGGCGGTTGCATGAGGAGGAGGATCCGTTGATTTGTTGGTTTTAACTTTTTTTTTACCTGGCCGTGAACAAGGGCAGCTATGGTCATGTACCAGGCCGTATAGGTGGTCATCCCAAGGCCTAGAAAAGACCAAATACGGTAGTTATGAAAGGAGGGTATGAAAACTGTGGTTGCGCAGCAAGCTCCAAAAATATAGGTCCATGTCCTCTTGTCCAATTTGTCATTGATGTAGTAAATATTACTGTTATCATGCAAGTAAAAACTTTGGTTATAAAAAAAAGAAAAGAAAAAAGAATTGACACCCAGTTTCAGATTCTGCTTAAATTTGATGTTCAATCAAGAAAAAAGATCGATACTAACCTTGCACAAGCTATAAGTTGTATGACAGATCCGAATAAGAGGAAAGTACAGTTGAAGGCAAGTCCAACTGCCTTCCAGTAAGGACCCAGCAGCCCATCAAGCACTTCAAACCACTGCAATCCGAAAACAGTGTAGTAATAACTAATTAGTATAGTTGAGATCACTAAAAGGGATTTGTAGGACAACAGTAATCTTTTGAGATATTTTTCTAGGGTTCTTCTGCTAAGGAAGATTAGGTATGGGTTTCAGGTTTCTTGATGACAAACCTGGATGACATGGTTCTTGAAGCTGGCGTTCTCTTTCTCCTTCCTGCTTCTATACTCTATATAGAGCACACTGATGAGATATGCAGTCCAACTTCCCATTATTCCATAGAATACCTGAAGCAGAATTCCTGACAGCATACCCAATTGAGAGAAGGAATAGGGGAGTGTCAACAGCACTTGCGCCACCTATAAGGAAAACAGGAAGAAGAAAACTGTCACTTTAAGAGAAAAAAAAATGATGAGGTGAACTCAGAACTGAGAGTTGAGGATAATTGGGTAATGGGTTTCGGAAAGGGTACTTGATTGGAGGCGCAGCTGAACCAGGCATCCCAAGCAGAGCCACCATGCCAGAGGAGGTTCTTAACGCTAACCATTGATTGTTGTTCTTCTTCTTCTTTTTCTTCTTCTCTGGTTTCATGCTCCGTCTCTCTAAAGTTGGAGACTATTGCTTCTTCTCCTTGCTTCTGAGGCAACATTGTTGTCTTCTTTTTTCTCTAAAGGCAATGTCTAAATCCTGGTAGATCTGAAACATATAAAAGACAGTTAATGAGACAAAAACTATAATCAAACGAGCAGCCCCAGGAAAACGAAAGTCAATAATACCCCAGATCCAAACACCTGCAATTTCTTCCAAAACGTAGAAAAAGATAAACTAAAACTTCCATTCCATAGAAATACAGCAAAAGAAAAAGGAAAAGAAAATAAAGAAAAAGAAAAAGTCAAGTGAGTTGAGAACAAAAAGGAAAGAGTGTTAGCATGATTTTCACGAACCAAACCAAAGAGAAAGAAACGCTCCCCAACCCAGTACACTTTTAACAAACCTTGTTTTGAGTTGTCTCTTTCGCGTAAAGGATTGAAGAAAATCAACTAGAGATCTGTCAATGACCCCAAATGAGTGCGATTTAAAGAGTGTTCTTTGCTTGAGTTGATCTATCACCTTTATTAGTTTTCTCCTTCTCAAGAATGGAAAAAACAGACTTTGATATAGTATTATAATATCAGATGGAAAAAGGAAAAGCCAAAGAGGCTAGCAGGGCAGAGTTGGATATATGCAGTAAGAGTTTAGGAATTCTCCATTCCAAGAATTGGCAGAGAGAGCTTTATATGCCTCCCGAAATAATTGCCTCAAATCTTCTCTTTTGCCTCCCTCTCTCAAGAAAAAACTAAACTTTAGCCACAGTAAAAGCTCCTTACTTTAATGTAGCCACCAATTTTCTCAGCTGAAAAAAAAAAAAAAAAAAAAAAAACAGTACCGCACCCAAGGACGACGAGGCCTTAAAAGCAGGAAAAAAATCTCACTCTTCCCTCACCTCACCCTTCGATTCAATGGTCTTCGCAGTTGTTGAAGAAAAGACCCTTTTCGCTCCTATTCAACTACGATATATATATTTATATACTTTATAGTAACACTACAGTAGCATTCCATCAAACACTATTACTCTATTTGTTTTTTTCTCCTATCCCCAACAGTAAGGAGCTAAAGATAGTTTTTTTTTTTGGGGGGGGTGGGTGGGTGGGAGTTTGAACTTTGAAAGAAAAGAGTGAGAGTGACTAAACCCCAAATTCCCTGTGTATTCCACTTCTGATTCGATTCTTGGGTCTTCTGTTTCTTTTGGTGGGTAAGAGAGAATTAGAGATCTAAGCGACTGAGACGTTGTTCTGATCACAAAGAAGAGACTCAACTCAACTCAACCTAACCAAAGACCTTTGCTTTTTTTTTTTTTATAGCCCTTTGGAAACTTCAATGGCTAAGATATCTAATCATTTAATCTACATTCTACATTAATCAAAGCTTTTATCTTTACTTTGTTCTTTTACCTGACTCTCTGTCATGTGTTTGCTTGTATTTATGTAAACGGTGGCTCAATGCCAGGATTATATATTTCTACGTTCATCCTCAGAGCTTGTTGTTTCCAAAGCTCTTAAATTTTGTTATATTTATGTGCTTTTTTTTTTTAAGAAATGCTGCTGCCTAAGCTGAAGCCTGAAAGCTCAGATCCAAATCCAAATCTGGGTCAATTAAATTCCATTCTTTTTTGTTTTCTAATGCTGGATTCATTTTTCCATATTGAATTTTAATTCATGGAGGCTTCATCAAACTCCCTTCCCTGTCTCCCCTCCCACCCAATCAATGGAAAGGAATCCCATCTCCCACTCAATCTCACCAACGCGTGCAATTCACTGTCAAGATAAACTCTTGAACAACTCGATGAGTTTAATGGGAGTGTTTTGGGCACGCTCGTGAGAGGCGTGTGGTGGTAATACTTTAGCAAGTCTCCCAATGAAAGATACGATGAGGATTTTTTTATAATGGGCCGCCAAACCCAACCAACCTGTGAAAATGGAGGCCCATTTTGATTATCATTGCTTTTCTCTTTTTTTGAAAAAAAAAAAAAATTATATATTTTTATTTTTATAATTATTTAATCAATTTAGTAAATAATAATTTAAAAAAATAATGAATATTTTTTACATATTTAATTTTTATAATTAACATAAAATTATTATATTAATATAACAAATGTCATCTAATTAGGCCTTCAATAAATTTTTGGTGCTATTTGCTTGAATTTTTTATAAAAAAAGACAAAAAAGGAAAGAAAAAAAAATGCAACTATTTTATTTGTTTATTTATATTTTAATTATTATGTATATATTTTAATTTCTATAATTATTTAATCAATTTAGTTAACAATAATTTTAAAATTAATATAAATAAATAATTCTTACATATTTATTTTTTATAATTAACATAAAATTATTATATTAATATTAAGGATATAACTTAATACTAATTATAATTTTTTTTTTTTAATTTTTTTCCTTTTCTCTTAAGATCAGATCAGGTAACTTCAGTTACTTAATTGGAGTATATATTATTTTATGAAAATAATCTCGATTAATGGGAGGATATCATCCTAGTAATATTTATTTTTTAACTTTTCTTTTTTTATCATGATCATATATTTGTAGGGTATTTTTTAATGAATTTTATTTAATATATTATTTTATCAAATTTAATAAAAAATAATATTAATTATAATATTATAAATATTATTTTATCAATCGAATCTATCAAATCAAGCGGATAACTTGATACTTGAATAAGTCCACTCATGATATAAACATGCCCTTTAATCGGACGGCTTGGTGATGGCCCATTATGATTTATGACCCGGCCTTCATTATCTTTACAATTCAACTTTTTATTTTCTTCCAATTCTTGGATTCTCTTCTCAATTTACTTTTGTAAAAAAAAAAAAAAAAAATCATGCATAAAATCTATATTTATTTACATTTTATTTTTATCACAAGAATAATTGTAAAAAACAAATGTATGAATACTCTCTGTTAAAATAAATGTGATCATCGGGATCTTTTCTTATTAGAAAAATAAAATCAATAAAGTAATATTAATACGAATTTAAGATAACTAATACTCTTGGCAACATAAGCTTAACGTATGTCTATAAATATCAATTCAAGATAATTAAAATATTATTTTATAAAATTTAATTTAATAGTTTGCGCACAAATTTATTGTTTAGGACATATTACTAACGTTATGCCATAATTATCCAAACTAATAAAAGAAGGTGGTGATGATGGAAATGACAGTGGCAATGGTGGTCGAGGGTGGTGGAGCCACCATGGTATAGGGGCGGAGGAGAGTCCTTTTATAATGGAGGAAATGTTAGTGATATTTCCAAGGAAAAACACCCACACGTAGCCCCGTTCAAACGGGGATTTGTCGGCTTGGTGAGGGTTCAGACTTCTGACCTTGGCCCGTTAGCCATCCAGCACATCTCCCACTTGCTCATCACTTGATAAAAATCCCCCCACAAGTTTATCCCTCACTACTTTTGCCTCTTTTTTCCATCTCCCTTTGAGCTTAGTGACTAAACATTTTGACTAATAAAGTGTACATAGTTGTGAAGTGAGGTGGGATCATGAACCAGTGCCAAAAGCAGCCGTTTCGTTTTTTTTTTTTTTGGTCAAACCATTAAAAATTAGTAAGAAGATTATTAACATTGGGGAGATATATCATATATGCTTAGTGGGAGAAGTTATGATTAGTGAATAGATTTAGACTACCCTCGCTTTGGTGTTTTCAATGAGGATCAAAATTCGGAGCATGTTCCATCCATGTCCCTCACATTGGGTCCAGCGATTTGCCTTTATCTCCTACATTTTCCATCTCTAATTCTCATTTTCCCTCTTTGATTTGTTGAAAACATATTCTTCGATTGATCGAATGGTGTGAAAGAGTAAAGATTATCGCCAATGTTATAATTATATTGTTTAACTTTTATCTTAATTTTTATCATTCATTCATGTACGAAACGAAACAAATTTTTTCGTCTTGTAAGATCATAGAAACCGAGATTGAAAAATTATAAACTTGATTGACCTAATAGTTCAAAGTAAAGTTTTCATTGTAATAACATGCATTGTTGGCTGGCAGCTGAGTAAAAGTTATGCTCTATCATTCATATCCCATGCAATTAATTTGAACTGAGTTCAAAGCTAATGCAATTGTTTCCATTAAGAAGAAAAGGTAAAGAAATGTGCAATGGTGGGTGTGCCTTTTTTTTTTTTCTTAATCTTTTTAGGTATTCTATAATGTCAATCTGATAAAGGTTAATTCAATATGGGAAGTACTTTGTAATTAATTGTGTCGACCAAACCACTGAATTAATGAACTTGGTTACATGAACCATGACTTAAGCTTTCATGGGAGTTAATAATGTAATCATTAACTAATGGTTAGTGGATCTTTTGCCCCAATACTTTCTGCTAGGAGCATGCTTTTTTTAAAATAAAATAAAAAAATCCATTTGGTAAACAATGGAATCTTAAATTAAATACGAGTAGAAGGGCTGGGTGGGGGGGCAGAATATCAACCCAAAGACGGAAAATGCCTTTTTTGGGTTAGGGTTAGTGCCCTTTGGGGTCACTCGATGCCTAAACTCACTTAGCCTTTCACTTTTATGGACGGCTATATAGGACTCAATATAGCCCCTTCAAGCCAATTATTAATCATTTAGCTATTAGCATGGTTACCTATATACTTACAAGACACGAAATATAAGGAAAGATTTAAGATTCTGTTAACGCTTCACCCCCCCCCCCCCCAATATCGGCCAAGCAAGCTTAACACAAATTTTTATTGAAAGTGAGATTCAATTTTAAGTTCTTAATAGAATTAACTATCTCAGCTAAGCTAAATTAATTGCATGTTTAATTTGATTAAAAGATTATTAAAATAAATTAGAAGACTTTGATTATGTGCCTCTTAGGGCTTGTTGAAATTAGTTAAGGCAAAACCTCTAAAATGGTTACCAACATTAATTTTGACAAAGTTCCACCGCTCTTTCACATCATTTTTCATATATAAATCACTCCATAAATTGCAGCATTAACTATGATTTGTGCTTGAATGATTGGAATTATAACGACGTCCTTATCATATAATAAACAACTCTCTCCAACTCCATCTGTTTGTAGGAAACCGATGCTATATAGCAAACTGAACTCGTTCGCAAGAAAATTAAACTAAAAGCAATATCTCGGGGGCCTATCCCCATATATATAGTTTTCAAAGGAGTACGTGAAGCTGACATGATCGTCGGTCAAGTCTAAAGCGTATAGGCTATATAGCAAAAGCATTTTGGAAGGACCGGTACTTGTTTCATTCACTTGAATAAGTCAAGGTAACCCTCCTTAAGAGACTTACCAATCGTGTGTATGGTTGTAAGTTCAAACACGTTTGCCAATTTTTTTGTTGTGGTCCATATTATAAATTAAGCTTTTCAAAAGTACCTGATATAGTGGATCACATGAGTAGCTTTTTTTTTTTTTTTGATAAGATAGTAGATAATTTCATTCCAAATCAACAGAATCAGGGTTACATATAGTAGCAGGTAATGACCCTAGCCATATTCTTTGAGCTTCCCCTTGACATCCTGTTTTTGCAAGCTCATGAGCTAGCCTATTACAATTTCTAGTTACATGGTGAAAAACCACCTTATTACAATCCACAACTAAGTCCCAAATATCAAGTATTAGACTCCCTCATTCCCACATAGAATCATCTCTTTTTTCGAGTTCAGTAATTGCCATCTTTGAATCCGACTCCACAATTAAATTGACATACCTTTTCTCCACTGCAAGCTCCAGGCCTGCCTTAATGGCTGTGATTTCTGCTAGTAATGGTGTTGATAGCATCCCAACCCGAATAGTTGCCGACAGCAGCACAGCACCTCTGGCATCTCGTATCACAATGCCTAACCCCGATACTTCTTCTCTTCTGTTTAGTGATGCATCAACATTTACCTTTACAAAACCATCTGGAGGTGCCTTCCATCTCAACTGTCTCTGTACACGCAATGGATGTAGCATATTCCCTTGATCATCCGGAGCTTCCAACCCCATTTCCATCGATCTTGCAGTCTGTCCTATCCTCGAAGGCAAGTAACAGCAACCATTATGAAAATTATTGTTGCGGTTATTCCTAACATCCACATAATGTTCATACACCGTTCTGTACAATCCGTGCTTTTTGTGAACCTCAGCAAATCCGTCCAAAACTCAGGACCGATAGCATGTGTTTCTGCAAAACATAGAAGGTCCGGACTATATTCCTTCCAAACCTGTGCACTCAGATGACAGCCAAAGAAAACATGATACCAAGTTTCAGAAATCATACCACATACAGCGCAAACATTTTCCACTTGTAGGCCTCGATTGCATAATGCACTTGCTGTTGGTAAACAACCTTTCACCACCCTCCACATAAAGGTTTTAACCTTTGGCATTACTCTTGCCAACCAAATGATCCTCCACTTTGCCTGTCTTTGGTCCCGTGTGCCGACTGATTTGCCCCTCAACTCTTGTGCTATATGAAAAGCCGATTTCACTGTGAATAAACCAGTTATGGAGTCGTTCCAAATGAGCTTGTCTCTTGAGACTTGACGGCTTAACGGTATTTGCAGGATCAATTTGGCGTCCTCTTCATCAAACAATTCCCTAACCATATCCTCCTTCCACATTCGGCGTTGAGTATCAATTAACAAGGCCACTTTGAAAGGTGTAAACTGGTGATCCTGCACCTTATTCACCATAAAAGATGGTCCCCTACTAATCCATTTGTCTCGCCACACATCCACTAACTGCCCATCTCCTACTGTCCATCTTGAGCCTCTGATTATAACATCTCTTCCCTCAAGTAAACTCCTCCACAGTAGCGACGGGTTAGTCCCTAAGGTTGCCTCCAATAAAGAACTGTTATTAAAATAACGCGCCTTTAAGACATGATAGCACAAGGTGTTACTATTATGGACCAAACGCCAGCACTGCTTTGCCAGTAAAGCGAGGTTGAAAGATTCAAAGTCTCTGAAGCCCATCCCACCATCAAGTTTCGACATGCATAGTGTATCCCATCTAAGCCAATGAATTTTCCTTTTATTTTGCGTATCACCCCACCAGAAGCCAGCCACAAACCTATTGAGATCATGAATGGAAGTTTTTGCCAGTAGAAAGCAATACATCACATATTGAGGAATAGCCTGTGCAACTGCTTGGATTAATACTGCTCTTCCTGCTTGAGACAACAATTTCCTTCGCCAACCTTCAAGTCTGGATCGCAATCTATCCAAGATCGAAGAAAACATCATTTTCCTCGATCTTCCAAATAGCAAAGGCAAACCCAGGTATCGTTCCCTATCGATAAACTTTTTAACCCCCAACAATTGCACAATCGCATTCCTCTCGCCAGCGACTGTGTTGGTGCTGAAAAAGATGGCAGATTTGTCGACATTAACCAACTGACCCGAAGCTTTCTCATATACATGCAGAAGTCTCATTATGCCCTCACATTCCCGCATCGTCGCTTGAAAAAATAAAATACTGTCATCCGCAAACAACAAATGGGATATCCTTGGGGCATTTCTTGCCACAGCTATTCCTTTGATTGTCCCGGTGGTATCTGCACTATTCAGCAAACTTGACAGACCTTCCACACACAAAAGGAATAAATATGGAGATAGTGGGTCTCCTTGACGTAAACCTCTGGTTGGGGTTATCCTTCCACTTTGTTTTCCATTGATAATTACCGAATATTGGACTGTACGAACACACGTCATAATCAACGAGAGCCATTTTTCTTAGAAACCCATTTTCTTCATAATTCCTTCCAAATAATTCCACTCAACTCTGTCATATGCCTTACTCATGTCAAGTTTAAGAGCAATCTGACCAACTTTACCTTTAAGTCTTCTTTTCATTGCATGGACCGTCTCAATAGCCACCATAGCATTGTCAAAAATCATACACCCCGGAACAAAAGCACTTTGGTTAGCACTGATCAGACTAGGCAAATATTGCTTAAGTCTATTGGCTAACATTTTTGAAATAATTTTGTAAACCACATTGCATAGACTAATTGGCCTATATTCCTTGATAGAGACTGGGTGTTTTACCTTTGGAATCAAGACCAAATTAGTATGGTTGATTTGAGTCAGTGGCAGCCCTTTATTAAGAAACTCGAGAACAATTTTGCTAACATCATTCCCAACCAAATGCCAATACCGCTGGTAAAAGGGAGCAGTCATATCGTCCGAACCAGACGCCTTACTAGGATGCATTTGACTTAATGCTTCTTTCACTTCCTGAGCTGTAAAGACATCATCCATACACTGCCGCATATCCTCCGTGATTACCCCATTCACTCCTGAAAATATCTCCTGCATTGCACTATCACTAGTCCCGGCTGAAGAATATTTTATATCAGCAAAATAGTCGAGTATAATCTGTTCAATTGCAGCCTCCTCATGTTGCCAGTTACCATCTTGATCCATTATTCTGTTAATGGTATTATTCCTCCTTCTTCTAGATGCAACCGAATGAAAGTAACCCGTATTTCTGTCCCCTTCCTTCAGCCAAAGTGCCTTAGATCGCTGCCTCCACATCATCTCTTCCCTGTGCCACAACTCATTAAGTTCCACTCGCACTGTCACCTGTCCCTCTCGATTTAACAGTGGTCTGTCTCCATCAAGAATCTGTTCCAATTCTCTTTGCTTCTGTTTAATCTGAAACCGAATGTCACCAACAGATGTTTTATTCCATTGCGATAACTGTTGTCCACACCTATATAGCCCATCAGCCAGCTCATCAAAATTATCATGTTGACCCTGCCTCCACACTGAAGAAATTACCCGTTCACAGTACACATGTCTTGTCCACATATTTTCAAATTTAAAACCACCATTCTTGTGACTGTTCCTTCTGCTCGTGTTAAGTTGGAAAATCAGTGGGATATGATCTGAAGTAGAAGCCCCCAAATGGTGTTCTAATGTTGATGGATAGCACTCCCACCATGCCTGGTTTACTAGACCTCTATCCAGACGTTCTCGAATAACTCCTGACAAACCATCCCGTATCCATGTAAAGGCTGGACCAGACACCGGTATATCAAGTAGACCACACTCATCTATAACAGCTCGAAAGTTATCCATTTGCCATGCCGGTCGTAAACTTCCTCCTTCTTTTTCAGTAGAGAGAAGGATTTCATTGAAATCACCTGCACAGAGCCAAGGCAACTGACTCCTATCTTTTAACAATCTCAGTAGATTCCAGGATTCTTCGCGACGATGTGTTTCTGGCTGACCGTAAAACCCCGTAAATCGCCATTCATGAGCAAACATTCCTCCTGTAACATGTGCATCAATATGAGACATAGAAAAAGATTTCACCGAGACCGAAATATCCGACATCCACATCATAGCTAATCCCCCACTCCTTCTCACACAGCTTTCTGTAAAGCAAAAATCGTAACCAATTTTCAATCTCAACCATTCCATTTCACTATTATTTCTTTTTGTCTCCGAAAGAAATAACAGTAGGGGTTTATTATTCCTGACCAAACGGGTCAGTTCATGAACTGCACGGGAAGCCGCCAATCCCCTACAGTTCCAGACCATGCAACTCATTAGTCCTGGCAGGACTGACCCATCAAGTCAGTCTCCGCCATCTGAACAGATTGGTGTTTGTGGACACCGTCCCCTTTTTGCTGGGTTCGACCCTTCTTGGAAGGAGAAATACATACTGGATATAGGCTCGATAGGTCGCGTTTAATCCCTGCTGAGATACCAGATACGACCGATAATTTTGTGTTCGGTGTCAGGGGCCCCTTTCTCTTCCACTTTCCTGATTTTGTCGCAACCATGAGCTGGCCCCCAGGACTAGACATAACTTCCATGATATCAGCTGGGTCCACTGCTGTCTCTTTGTCAGATTTATCACCTATATCTCGCGCCTCCAGATTATAAAGTTGGTCAAATGCCTCATTAATTCGGTTCTCCAAAGTCATTCCTCACACATTGACTTCATTTGTCGACAAACCACCATCCATTTTGTCAGCCCTAGAATCATGGAACATTCCCATTGTTACTCCTGACATTACGTCTGTCATTTGCAAACTTTCAGCTAATTCATGCGGTGCAAAGACTGATTTACCCTTAGCCAAATCTGATCCTTGAAACCCCAGTTCGCTAGTGTGCATGGCTTCCCATGTCTTCGCCGCATCATCCTGACCACCCAGATTTGCAGAATGGACGTTATCGATAATCTTCCCTTCCCTGTGCTGATGTCTACTGCCAACAGACCTTGAACCAGATACTACGAAATCATTCATCCAACCTTTGTTTAAATCCGCCCTCAACCATGTCCCATAGTCCCTGCTAACTTTTCCACCACCCTTCTTCATGTTCAGAGCATCAATACAATCGCCTTCAAGATGATCCAATTTTCCACAAACATAGTAGAAATCGGGCAATCTTTCATAGCGAAACAGAACCAATTTTTTATTCCCATCATCCACTGCTATCCTGCTTCCCCGCTTTAAAGGTTTATGGACATCTATATGGACCTTAACCCTAAGGCATCGATCCCATGCAGTATGGTTATCCCGAACATCCACTTCCTCAACATCACCGATGGATTCACCAATCACAGTGCCGACTTTTTCATTCATAAAACCCAATGGCAACCCATGGATTTGGACCCAAAACGGACACCAGTTCATATTCATATGACTTGGTGATGTCATTCCATCGAAATCACGAAAGACCATCAAGGCCTTATTGAACGACCATGGTTGATTCATAATAACCTTATCTTTTACTGTTGAATCTTCGAACCGAAAAACATAAAGCTTATCTCCCACTTCGCTGATCTGAATTCCCCTCGTCGTTTTCCATAGTTTCGCAAAAACTGTCTGCATAGCCTCCACATTGATATTCTTCTTTGTCAGAAGTTTCCCCACCAGGCAATTCTTCCCCTCTTCCAGAGTCGCTGCAAACCAGTTCGTCTCAACCAGCACTTCATTTTGTTCCTCACCGGTTAATGTCAGTTTGCTCCATAGATCCTCCAAAGCATCTGCCATTCTAACCTTCAGATCTGATGCGCGATGTAGAGAATTTGAGATTGAGATCCCGTCTAGAACAGAAAATAGAAGCAGGGTTTGGGTTTTGCTTGCTTCTGGGCTTTCCTTTGCATTAAGTGTTTTGTATAGAAAGAGACGGTAGAGGATTTAGATTATATGAATGAAAAAACCAAACCTTGCACTGACGGCAAGACCAAAAACTCTCACTAGAGAAAAAACCCTAGGAGAGACGGCGCACTCAAGACCAAAACTCTCACTATGAGTAGCTTTTTATTTGCATTTATTTCTTTAACGACTTCCTAATTAACTTAATTGTGAAACAAATGACTTTCGAACAAGTTTGATGCTGATCCATCTCTAATTAATTAACTTTCTATTTACATTTGACAAGGATCCATATATGCATGGTTTTATATATTATTAATTAATAAAATTAGCAATTTGATAATTAATCATGGCACCACCCAAATTTTGCATAAATTCAAATCTAAACTTAATCGATTCATGTAATCACTTTTAAAAGGTGATATTAATCAGATTTAAAATTCAAATCTCAATATTTATAATTATTTATTTATTTTTAGATTGCGATCTTTGTTACCAAAAAAGAAAATACATAAATTCCTGTGAGCTAGGGACTGTTCATCATGAAGAAATATTATCATTTTTTTTAAAATTATATTATGGTGAAAAAAATAAATTCCTGACCATATAGACCTAGATTTTAGGCTATATTATAAATATATAATATCTGGTGAATGTTGCCTTAGAAATTAGTATAATTATTATAAACAGTCGTATTAATTGTCAAACTAAGTTTTCAGGAAGAATAATGAGATGGGACATACGTACCAAATGCTAAGACACAGCACAATTGTCTATCCCTTTTATATCTTCAATAATTCCCTTATCTCCCGCTTCTTGCAACCCATATATCTCAAGCTGAATTATTGCAACCCAACCCTATAAAGTATAAAATACCACTATTATAATTTAATTCAATCAAAAAAGAAAAAAAATAAAAAAAAGCAGAAAACTGTCAGTTTTCAGACAGAGTTTTCCTAACTCTCAGCATTCTGCATACACCCTAGAATAGATTGGATGATTTGGTCTAACCTTAGCAACTCTCAAAAAGGAAAAAAAAAATATGAGATGTGATTTGATTTGGTTTGGTTTTAATTAAATTATTTTTTATTTGGAGGGGCCATAGTCAAATCAATTAAGCATTTAGTCGAAAAATTAGAAAGGGCGATTATCAAGTATATAAAATGATAGCATATAGTTAAGGACCCAAAGCTTTAATTAAGAGTTTTGCAGGTTAAAGAAAGAAAGAATATTGTTATGGGCTAATACTAGTTGATGATAATTGACCAAACGATATAAAAAGTAAAATTCGGATAAGAGACGAACCATTGCTGTGATTTGGGGCTTAAATGGGACCTTTCAAAGAAAATTGATGTGTAAAGGAAGGCCCAGCATTTATATATTATTTTGTATCAAACTGTCAAAGTCTTGGTTCCCCACTGCTATGGAGAGTCATACAATCGAAGCTATAAATGGCTACTTATCAACATACTTTGCAATCAATTCTACAATGAAGCATAACCTAATTTCGTTTTTGATTGGAATATTAATATGAGTTTGCTTTCAAGATTTATTCTTCAGATTATATACTTTTTATAGGTTTTGAAACCAAATGTGAATCGAACATGTATGACTTATCGATCCCTTTATAAAAAAAAAAGGGAAAAGAAAAAGGAAATCTTAACTATATATATGCAAATTGCAATTACTATAAATCAGAAAACTAAACATCATCTTAAATCTTAGTACTAATTACTATAAAGGGTCAATATATAAATTAGTCTCTGTACTTTAGGTTTTTGTCTGTTTGGTACGTGAAATTTTTTTTTGTCACTTTGATATTCGAACTTTTATTCCGTCAATCACATTGGCCATTTGCCCTAACACCGTTAGTTAAAAGCTGAATAGGCAAAAAAACACCCAATCAAAGCCTGACACGTGGCAAAACTGTCACATCATTAGTGTCACATCATCATAAAATTCAAAAAATTCAAAAAATTCAAAAAATTTTAAAAAATCAAAATTAAAAATTGAAAATCTCATTTTTTTTAAAAAAAAAATATATAAAATAAAAATAAAAAACAAAAATTCAAAATAAGTTATAAAAATTGAAAACTTTATATATATATATATTTAAAAATCGCTAAAAATTAAAAAAAAAAAAAAGAAATATGAAAATTTTTAATAAAAATGAAAAAAATCTATTTTAAAAATTTTAAATTCTATTTTTTTTAATTTCGAATTTTCTTATATATTATAAAAATAAAAATAAAAATAAAAAACCAAAATCAAAATAAATTATAAAATTGAAAACTTTATATATATATATTTAAAAATCTGTAAAAAAAATTAAAAAAAAAAAAAGAAAATTTTTTTTGAATAGTTTTAATAAAAATGAAAAAGAAAGTTTCTATTTTTTAAATTTTAAATTTCTATTTTTTTTTAATTTCGAATTTTCGTATATATTTTTTTAATTTGAAATTTCTATATTTTAAAAAATTATTTTTTATTTTTCTTTTTAATTTTGAATTTTTTAGATTTATCTTTTGATTTTTTTATAATTTTTATAATTTCTAAATTTCTAAAAAAATTTAAAATTTTGATTTTTAAAAAAAAATCCGTTTTTTATTTTGATTTTTATAATTTTTTTTTTGAATTTTTGAAAAAAAAATGTGATTTTCAAATTTTTAATTTTGATTTAAAAAAATAATATATATTTTTGAATTTTTTGAATTTTTATAATTTTTTTTTGAATATTTTTGGATTTTTTTTAATTATTTTGGATTTTTTTTGAATTTTTTTCTTATATGATGACGTGACACTAATGATGTGGCAGTTTTTGTCACGTGTCGACCTCTAATTGGTTGTTTTTTTATCTAGTTAGCCATTAATTAACGGTGTTAGGCAAAGGGCTAATGTGATTGACGGAATGAAAGTTTAAGTACCAAGGTGACAATTTTTTTTTTCAAGTATCAAACGGACAAAAGACATAAAGTATAGGGGCTAATTTATATATTAACCCTACTATAAATATTGTTGGGAAATTGAAATGCTTGATCCTTTGTTAATCATATGTTATACTACCATAATTATGGTAGCTGTTTACATTATTGTGGAATAAAACCTTCCCCACGAAGTATGTTTTTGGCCACCAACATTAGCCAATTGCATTCACATATACATATATGTTAGTACTGCTGCTTACATGACGTTTGCCACAACATTCAAATTGTTTTCACTATTTTTTGTTTAATAAGAATTCGAATTCTAAATCTCTATTATGCTTCCCTATGAATTAAACTCAAGCATGGGCAAAAACTCGAAAATGTCACAATTATTTGTTTTTTTCCTTCTTATCATTAATTATTACGAAGAACATATAAAACTATATATATATACACACATGTATCATGAGTAACATTAGGAACAGTCTCATGTGTATTGTATGTGAATTTTTATTAATAATTAATAATATATATGTTTTAACACTACAAGACATATTTTTTTTCGATGGAAATTTTTTTGTCAGAAATATTCCATAGAAAAAAAAAGTTTTTACCAACGGATTTTTAATTATTTATGACGAAAATTCATTTTTTGTAGTGATTCTTTTATTGATGGAATTTAAATTTTTTTAGACTAAAAAATTCGTAAAAAAAAAAAATGTCTTTTCTTATAATGGAATTAAAGCCTGTTGATTTTATGTGCTGAAAATATTTTAGAAAATACATATATAATCGATCTAAATTGAAAAGCATGGGGACTTGTGTCATTGCCAAGGAATAGTCTATTTCTATTGAGAATTTATAAGGGCCTACCAAGAAAGGGAAAGAACTAAGAAGAAGCATAATATAATACTATCAAAATCATCTCAAGGCTCAAGCAGATTGAGCATCGAAACATGAGGAGGATACGTGTGTGTTTATACAGTTGGACAAAGTTCAATCCATATCTAGGCATCACTTTAGGAGGGTCCCAAATTCTCATTGCAACCATGTGAATTCCCTCGCCACATACACACACAAAAAAGAGTTTCCACTTCGCTGCTGCAAAGGGAAAACAAAAGTTCTCTCTATATATATATATATAGATTCTACTTCGTATGCAAGCATCAGCATGACGATTCTGTCAAAGGGAAAGAAAAAAAGGAAAAAAAAGAAATTGCTTTGTTTTTGTATTAATCAAAAGTAGGGTAAGCTGTGAAATCATGATGGAAACGAAAAACGAATTTATTAACGCAAGAACAAAGGAAGAGAAATTGATTAGAAAGATTACAGTACTGCTTATCGAGTGGAACGAAAAAAAGGTGAAATTTGTGGGTTTCAAAGTTCCCAAAAAAGTTTTCTCTTGGGTTTGTTTTGTTTGTTTATGCAAATTGACATATGATGGTGTTGAGTGGACCAGTAATTAAAGTGAAAGTGTGAGGCTTCTTCCCTCTTCCGTCTTTAATCTTTATATAGCTTCCTCCTTTGTTTTTTTTTTTTTTTCTTTTCTTTCTCCATCTCTTTCGAATCTTTTTCCAATATTGGTGGGGTTAAGAAGGACCTTGCCACATGATGATTTCACTCCTAAATAATCTTCTTTTAAGACAACTAATATCATAGTCTTAGTGTATTGAACTTTTAATTTCAATAATTAAAAATTAATTTTTGAAAATTTTAAATAGATATAAATATATATTCTTTAATTGAATTATATTCAATATATATATTGCAACACAAACCTAAGGTTTTCATATAAAAACTATATTTATCGTGATTGAAACAAGTTTTTTTTTTTACTGTAATTAAGTACTAAATATATAAAATACAACCATATACTTGATTTTAGTTAAAAAAGCTGAGAAAGATATAAAAGATACATATGAAATGAAGAAGTGATCAAGTGAAGCCTTCAATTGGTGGGGTAACACAAGAAATTGCGTGGCTAACATAAATCATGGTATCTTTCATGCTTCATAGAGTGAAATTGTTAAGTAATTATGACTCATGACAAAGCAGAAGTAGACATATATATATATATATATTACAAGTGAATTTAGCTATATAATGCAAAATGATATCTACCCTTCATTAATTACATTTTTTATAAACAAAATTATTGTTAATCTGTGGTGAAAAATCCATTACAAAAGGTTAAAAAATGAAACCACAAGTTGCAAAGTTCGAGTAAAATCATAATAACTTTGACTTTATATTATATCTCTCGATTTTCTACATTTTATAAGTTCATGCCCCTTGGCAGGCTTATGTATTATGCTTCAAATTTCGTCTATCTTTGAAACAACTTGACTCGGAAATCCAATCCAAGCGTTGCAATGTGTTTCATGAATCCAAAATATGATATTCACGAAAGAAAAATAAAAAATTATTATTATTTTATAAAAAAATCATAATTTAAAGATAAAAAATAAATTATAGATATTAAAATTTAAATTTCAAATTTATTAATCAAATATTTCAAAATTACTATTACTTAAATGAGAGTCACGTTACCTAAATGGTCAAACCTAGGCTGCCATTTGAAAATTGATTAGTTTGAGAAGCCGAAATTGTGGAAACAAAGATTGTTCATCGTTTATTTTATTGATGAATTACTTTAATTGAGTCATCGCAATTAATTTTAAAAAAGAGGGTGTAATATCCAATGAGAATTCCCCTAAATTGTTAAGTCATCGATCGGTTTCTACACCTGTCCCCAAGCAATTAATGGAATCATATTTCATATGTGAGCACTGACTTTACAGGCTCCACCCTTGGAAAGAAATGACTGATGGACTAGGTACAGTTGCAAACAAATAATAATAACAGACACTCATATATATATATATATATATATATAAGATTATGAAGATACTAAAAGCAATTGACTCTGTCAATTCTTTCTGATTATTCACAATCATAATTAGATTTAAGATTATATATGGTGACACTCACAATTGTTCTTAATTACTTTTTTCTCGAAATGTCAATGTGAAAAATACTTGTAAATCAATTGGGGCGGTAGAGGGAGATAAGGGTGCATTGCAAATGGCAAGCAGGAATTGGGATTTTATGGGTTTTGGCCTGGGGAAGCAGCATTCAGAGGAAATTGGTGCGGCTATTCAAAGCATGCAGCATTTGCTTGGAGAAATAAAATCAGTGATTTGAACCATGCAGGGTTTAGTGGGCCACATCCTCCACTCGACACAACGCGGAGAGCAAGCTGGACATGGCAATCTCAATTCTCAACTACCAGATTTACGTACTAAACGTTTTGGCCACAAAATTTGTTTCCTAATTAAATAGACTAATAATTGTTTTTTCGGGAATATTGTACGTACGCAAACAAAAAAATTTATGCCTCTGACCCTCCTAAACTCAATGCAAACTTTACTATGGGTCTCTTTGCCGATCCATTTTTAAGGTCGATTCTCGATCAATTAATTACCCTTTGTGATGAGAGAGCTCATGTTAAGTTAGAGCAGCCGCAAAATTTTTCTATAAGAAATTGAATTCGATTGTACTCGAATTTGAAGAAAACTAAAGTAGCCTACGCCGCCTGGAATCGTAATATATATTTGCTATGATCAATTACCAAGGGTTGCAAATTTGCAATCACAAATTCTTTGATCAAAACATTGGATCGTTGGGGGGAGAAAGAGGAGTCAGCTAAAATTGCACAAGTTACAACCATATATACATGTGTGGACAAGTTCAATGGCAATTGCAATGGACAACTAATTAGTGAACGTGCATGGTTAAATTTGTCAGATGATAATGGAAAAAGCCTTGGATTAGGAGACTTGTCAGATGTCTGGCTTTTTGGTTACATAGCCATGTTAGAGTGTCGGTAATTTATGTGTGTCTACTGTCTAGTGTCTATACCATATGTTTGAAATTGAAATGAAATGTGGGTGCTGATCAGACCCTGAGAGTCTCGGCCCTAATTGCACGCCGAAAAAGGAGCTGCAACATATCTGGGTACTGCAGGCTTCAAGGACTTGCAGAGATTATTTACTTGCTGATCTTCTCTGAGGCACATATAATCTTGAATGACAGAGAAGTTCTTTTGACAGGATAGGGGATTTCATGTAAAGAGGTTCAATGTTTGTTGTTTAGATGCCATGTGAGACTATAGCCCACTTGCTTTCCCTCAACATGGGATGCTTCAAGCTTATGTTCCCTTATTTGTCTTTCAATCTATATATATATCTTGGTTTTTTTCATTCTCAATTTATCCCATGGTCAAACAATAAACTTGATGCTAGCTCTCAATTTTTTAAACCAACTGCTTGCTCAACTACCAGATATAGACTAATATATATCCTGCATTAGTGATTTGAACCTTAAGCATGACATCCAACCTTAATCAAGCTTTTCTACTACAAAACTTGTTTCTTGGTCAAGAAGTTATACTTGGTATATATAAAGTGCGAATAAGCACATGAATCTCGAACTTAACTCGGTTCATGCAATTATTCGTAAGAAAAGTACATGGATTATATTTTAAAGTCATTGCCATGACTAAATCCAAGTGTTATAGTCTTATAGATATTTTTATTTCATTATCTCTCTCTAATTACAAGCTGTATCATTATGCACACCACATTCCCACAACAATGACATAGTTCTTGCCTATGATTCCCAGTATGATTATAATTACTTGATTATAATTTATTTAATTTTTTATGCTCAAATAACCTCCTTTAGGGAATCAAAAGGAAGTTGAGATCATAACATGCCACATGCAGATTCATCGGGAAGGAAAACTGTAATCAACCCTGCCAGGCTAACAGAAAACTGCTGCCCTGATTAAAAAAATGCATCGAAAACCTGAAATTGAAATGTTTTTGAAGTCGGCCGAGTTCTAGCAAATGCTGATCTCATATTATTTTAGTTATATAATTAATCGTACGTAGAGTTAGGCCAATGATGAGCTAATTCTATTAAAATAAGAGAGAAATTGAGATTAATGATGCACTATGTTTTCTTTCTATGGCAGAAAAGAAAAATGTCCAAACGTCATATTTAATACATGCTATCGTAAGTCGATCTTACATGATTAGCATCTCTAGCTAGCTCGACGGATACATATGGAGTTGATAAAAAATTGCAAACGAAAATCTGCTCCTTTTTTCTACAGTAGTTGTTTTCTTTAGTCCCCACTTTCATTCTTGCAAATTGAAAAACTAATGGGGTCTGTCTCTTAAGTTCATTCCACATCGTTTTCCATTTGATCGATGAAACAACAATTGGTGGTGGTGAGCAGCTGCTGAGGAGAAGTATTCTCCAGGCTTAATGGGAAAAAAAAAATGCCCGGATTTCAATTTCCCATCAATCTTTTCAATTAATGTTTCTACCTTTGAATTTTTGTTTTGGATTAATGTGGCCAGGAGAAGCCCTTCCATTTCATTTTCAAAGCTAGGAGAGTTTTGGGTTTTGTTAAAAGTCCATCAGGCCATCACCTTATATTTTATTTATCTTCATAATAAATAAATATAATAATTACTCAAGGGAAAGCCCATTTTGGATCTTATATGGTCAAACCATGGGCCATTGTCAAAGCATGGCGGTTGATGGATTGTGGGGTATAATTTAATTGTAGGACCCATGATCTTAAGGAGTGGGATCCACTTAGATTTGGAAGATAAGGGTTATTTTGGAGTTAATGTTCCCACCTCCTAAAAGTCACAACTCACGTAGGGATCACTCAATCGATAAATTTTGTATCGATCTGTTTTAATAATTTTTTTTTGAAAAGTAAAGAGGAGATGGAACGGAATGATTTTGATAAATGTTTAATTCACCCAGCTTTTTGAAATTACTCTATTACTTCTTAAAATATATTATATTTTTTCTTATATTATTAATATGTAATTATTAGATATATATATTAATATATATATACTTTTAGTATATATATATATGTATATTATATATATTAAAATTATGTTTATAAAAAAATTATAATATAATTTTTTATAATATTAAGTTAAAAATAATTAATAAAAATTAAAATATAATGGGATGAAACATCATAAAACGATTATGAATATAATCGACATTCATAAAAATAAATATTTCCAACATCTATACAAAAATCACAATCCCTAAAAGTCAGTTCTTTTCTTAGCTGTTAAAGGGTACCCCACCCCCACAATTAGAGGTGGTCATGGGCCGGGCCGCGGCCCGATTTTTTTTTCCTCTGCCCAGGCCCGGCCCTGGGTAGCCCAAGCCCGCCCGTTTAGGCCCGAAACACTGTTTATTGGAATAAAAAACTGATTTTTTTTTATTTTTTTATAATTAAAATTAAATAAAATAATATTATTATAATAAAAATCACTGTTCCGAGCCGGACCGACCCGGAACATAAAATATCCTGCCCAGATCCGGCCCGTATTGGGCCGAGCCGACTGCCCGGCCCGTGAGCAGGTCTACCCACAATTCCACAGGTGAGTGACAGGACCCATTGCCCAGCCAGACATGATCTTCTCCAACCTACGTACCCTATTATTAAATGTACAAAATTACAATTGTATCATCACCTTATGAAGAGATCATTGACATTTTTAATGTAATTTTAGCTTCATTTAGAGGGGCAAATTTCCGATTTATAAGTTTCATAGCTTGTCAAATGTCAGACATTAATGGCGTCAATGACTTACTGAGGATAATAATCTGAACTGAGGAAGATAAGGGGAAGGTATTTAATTGTTTGGAGGTATCGAAGACAGACATTCGAGAGGGCCCCCCTCGTGCTAGTCACGTGCTCAACGAAAGGTCTGGCCACGTGAATTATTGTCTTCTGCTAACATTTCTTGCTTGACATATTTCTTACAATTGCTGATAATCTTGTCAGCTTGACAAATGAAATGCCAATTTAGGCTAATGAACAAAAATCAATGCCTGGCTTACCTTAGTTCACAATTTGCTAATGCTTGATTTATAGTAAGTACTATTTTATACTGTCCGAACAAACTCGAAATGAAAGATCTTGATTTGAATTAATCTAAAGTACTCTTAAAACTCTTCCAGGCCAAGTTTTTATGCAGAACTTAACTCAGCTTGTTTGGTCTCCTAGTTAACTCTGAAAAGCCCTGGAAGAAAATGAGTCCTTAGTCCTTACTTTCTGGTGCTATTTCAGAATTGTCTTTGGCTTGGAAGCTTGAGATATTTGAAGACCCTTTGATTTAATCCAATCAAACTGATTATCAAATGATTATTTTCAATACGATTTGTCCCTTCAGATTATAGCCACCATCGAATTTGTGGGTATCTTTTTTGACTTAAGGATACCTCTGTTTCCATTATATATTATTTTTAGTAGAAAGAGAGTTTTTGCAAGACCTGGCAGTGGTACTGGTAATGGCTCCACACGCTAGAAAAAGCTCGTGAGACACATGAGCCAAACAGGGAGACAGAGTGTTTCATGGGCCTGGTAGGCTTCCAGGGGCTAGCATATTCTCGCAGCCACTATGGTGTACAAAAAAAACAATATATACTGCTAGAGGAAGAAAAAAAATGAGCCTTTTTCCACTACTAGTCTTTTCCAAGTTTTCTAGGGAAATTGAGTATTCAAACTTTATAAACATGGAACAGAGGAGTTGAAAGTTGAAAACCTAATTACAAAAGGAGAAAGACTAAAGAAAAGTGTTCTCTCTCCCACCCTTTTACACGTGAAAACCTAATTTGCTTTATCTTTTTGCCTTGCTTTCAGCTCATTTCTGACCTGCTTTCTAAGTTTGTTACATATAGTATGCGACTTTGAATGGAATTTTTTTCCCCCTTCTTTTGTGGTAAAGCATTTATATACTAAGTTTTAGCAGAGGAAGAGAATTTGCCTAAACCTGTTTTACTCGTTGAATTTTTTATTTGTAAAGGATTGCAAGCACCTCAATTTTGCAAATTTTCATTAATATTTGAAATCCAAATACTTAGATAGACCTTACTTAATTTTTTTTTTGTGAAGGATGTGATCAGGGATGGCAATGGAGCGGGGCGGGGGCAGATTTTGCAGTATCCGCCCCCGCTCCGCCATAGCACTGCTCTGCCCCGCCCCCCGTCCCGCTCCGCTATGGATGTTGAAATTTCAATACCACTACCGCCTCCAAGGATGTCGATTACATCCATAACCGCCCCGCTCCGTCCCATTCGATATTTATTAATTATTTTTATTTTTTTCAAATAATAAAACATTGTAAAAAAAATTTAAATATAAATTCAATATAAACATGTTTCTAATCTATGAAGAGAAAAAAATAAAGTATTAGGTTTAGGTTTTTAAAAATAAAAATAAAAATAATAAGTTTAATTATTTTATTTTATTATTCTTTTAAAAGCTAAATATTTAAGGGTAAAATTGTAATTTTAGTATTCGGGTGGTGCGGAGCACGCAATTACCACAACTGCTCCATCCCCGCCTTTCAAACAAAAAAAACCGCACCGCCCCGCTTCGCCTCCATTGTTCAAAAAAAAAAACCTCTTCATTCGGATCGGTTCGAAATCCATCGGTCGGATCGGGTTTTGCTATCCTTAGATGTGATTGATTGAGCTTTGAATGTTCCTTGGAACAAAACTAAAGGTTCTCTTTTACCTTTGCTAACAACAAATAGTGGCATTCATGGCCTACACATTTCAATTGCTTCATCTGCACGTTAACCAGTCTGCTCAAATGGAAGCCTTAAAGCTGAAAATATATCAACTCAACGTCGGAGGAATGCACTGAAAAAGAATATCTGATGGCAACTCTTTTTCTAGTTTTAAGTAAATGGTTTTTCCATCTAAAAGAATGGAAATTAAGAACTTCATGTTCAAAGTGTATTAATTTCTTCCAACTTTATTTTCTGCCTCAATTCTCGTTCCACTATCATTTGCCTCCCTTTTCTCATTGCACGAATGGGTTGGATAGTTTGTGGCAGACATCACGGAACCCACACGAAACTGCATTGAAGATTTTGGATATGTAAATAGATTCCTGGCAAAGTCAACACGAAAACTGCATAGTGGATTCTCCCACCTCAGGCATTTTAAATAATTTTCGATGGCTGGTCAATTATTTTAATAATGTATTCTTAAAATTGCATGGTTTTAATATTATTACAGCAGATAATGATAAAGGAAAATTAGAAATATAAAGAAGCAAAGGAAGTGGTATCAAATTTGATGGCCTTTTGAAATGTTTAATTATGGATTAATATTTGATTCACTGTCAATATATAAGGTTATACACTGTCAATGCATTCTACAATACCACGTATCGGGTTAGGGGTTAGTGGTTAGAGTTAGGAGTTAGGGTTAGCAGTTAACTTTTTAATGAGATATCAATATAAAATTAACTGTTAAAATCTATACACTAATAATGTATCAAAAACGAACTCTATAATTATTCTCTTATCCATACATAGGTTAGTTCTAAACTGACAATTAATGGAAATGGTTTTGTATCTGAGATTGGCCTCAAAGGGGGGGCATCCATTTGGAACTGGACCACTAATAAGACCATTTAAATGGACTGTCCTAATTGGGGCAACAAGTGGGACTGGGTAAGACAAAGAAGCCTTATTAAATCTAATCAATTGGATTTTGGATCTGATCTGGTTTCTTAATTCCAGCAAGTGAAGCCCAAGGTCGGATTGAATTTGAAAAGTCAAAGGTTCCAACAATCTAAATTCCAGGAGTTTTTGACGAGCCTCATTTGCTTTCCAATGTCTCTTATTTCAGACTTAACTAGCCATTTACGATCTACCCTTTATTTGTGTGCGTGTGTGTTTCTTTTATGAATTTGAATAAAACATCGATAACTTTTTTTATATATATAAATAAAGTGATCATTGTCATCATGGATTTGGACATTGAGAACAAATTAAACGAAGATAGAGATTATGAGAATTACTATTGGCAACAATGGCTTTAATTAGAACCAAATAATCGGTTTGCTTTGATTTATGATCAATTGTAGATTGAAAAGGCTATTGGAGAAAAGAAACAAAGCCGATTATAATTCTTTTGGATTCTCAAAAAGGGAAAAAAATTAATTTTTTTTTAAGGGTGCAAAGTACAGACTATAATTGCATGCTACTTGGTAGGCGGCATTATAATTGGGCAACAGTTATGCAATTATTATGTTTGGGATTTTTTTAGTCCTTCTTTCATTTATTATTTTTATTAAAATATAAAAAATTATTATTTCTAAATCTTATTATAAAGGGCAATAACTGTATATATCATGAGGCAGAAAATCATGATTCATTTTGTAATGTTCCAAACTTCTAATCATGCTTAACTAATAACTTTCCTCAAATTTCATACAATTATTTGATGAACTAATTAATCCTTTCTCCAATTGATCAAAATAGTGGAAAAAGATTGAACAAATAAGTTGGAGGGGATGGCTGATTTTACCGTCTTCCAAAAATCATAAATCATGGGGGGTTGCAAGAGTCGTTGGGAGCAGCTTAATAAATGTGGAAGTGGAAGGAAGGAAGAAAAGCCAAAAACTTTCCTACCTTTCAACAACAAAATCCTGCTTTAAATTTTCTTTTAATAAAAAATGAGACTTTGACTCTTGAGTTTTTCCTAATAATGTGGTTCTAATTGCTCTTAAGTAAACCCTTTCTTATCAGCCAAGAGAAGGGAAAAGGAGAGTGGGATTTTGGTTGATGTCAATATCTACCCCTTAGAATTTCGATTTAACTATATAAGTTTTCAAAGTCTTTTAATTTCCTTAACAAGTTTAACAAAAATGTATGCTATGCTAGCTACTTATAAGTTAAAATAAGAGAAGAAATTCCTTGATTTTTTTTCAAAGTCATATCTATTCTAAAAATTTAAAAAGGGTTTATTTCTTTAATTATTTTGCGTAGACTTCAATTAAAAATATGACGAAAGGCATCAAAAAATTCAATCATAAAACAACATTTGATACGGTGAATGTCTCTCACCGTGCTCAAAGTAGATTGCCTAAAGTCAAGCAAATATTAAGCCTTTACGCTACCTCCAGCTTGTTGAACTGCTCAAGCCGCATCCACCTGTTTTTCTCCTTTAGATCTATTGAATTCAATGTTTTACACTAAAAAATAGCTACTATATTGCTTGTACTATTCATTTTTTCTTACACTATATCATCCATCAACCCAAAGGCTAGTTTTTTTTTTTTTTTTAGGTTTGAAAGCCACATGCTAACTAGTTATTGGTCACTTTCACTCGACAAACTCTCATGTTAAGTCATCAAAATTCATAGCAAATCAAAAAAGATTTTATAAATGTACCATTGAATTAGTATTATAATTAAAAACCCCAAAATTCGTCAAAAGAGAGCTAACTTTCTAACTCAATGTGATTATTCCAACCTAATACTAATACTTGGTTTAAGCAAATGGGAAGTTTTCATGAACTTGTCTGATCCTGTAAAAGTACAAGTAAGAATAATTTTAGCTGCTTCTTGTTGAAGCTACAGTAAATTACTTGTAACCAAGAAATTAATTAACACACGAAGAAGGGCCTTTTAATCGAACTCGAGCCAAAAAGGGCTTTTTAATGAAGCGGCGTGGCCGGCGTCAGGAAACTAAAAAGTAGGCTAATTGAATGAAATGTAGGTGTTGCTATCGACCTCCAACTACTCGGACCACTCTTCACAACTGCCCAAATTTATACGTAAAAAAAAAAAAATGATTTGTCTTTGTAAACGTTAATCACTCGCTTCATTAATAAGAAAGTAAGAAACTATTGCCTTTCCTTAACCTTTTCTCTGTCTCAATCAACCACATCGTTTTTTCATGCTACATAAAGCCCACAAATAGCTTCAACAATATCATTGCCAATTGCCATCTTTCTCCACTCCTTTTAAATCCCCTCTTCTCTCTCTCTCTCTTCCATGGTCATGGGGGCTCACTGTGGTTTCGAACCAATTTCGAAATGTAGCAGCGAGGGAAGATCAAATCAGACGGTGGCTGCAGATTTAGATGGAACCCTTCTTGTGTCACGAAGTGCTTTCCCTTATTTCATGCTTATTGCTCTTGAAGCTGGCAGCCTTATAAGAGCACTTGTTCTCTTAGCATCCGTTCCATTTGTGTATTTTACTTACTTGTTCATCTCTGAATCTGTAGCCATTAATACCTTTATTTTCATCTCCTTTGCCGGGTTGAAAATGAGAGACATTGAGCTCGTTTCAAAGTCTGTCTTGCCAAAGTTTTATGCTGAGGATGTCCATCCAGAGACCTGGAGAGTTTTCAGCTCCTTTGGCAAAAGATACATTATTACCGCAAATCCTAGAATCATGGTGGAACCATTTGTCAAGACATTTTTAGGAGCTGACAAGGTTATTGGAACAGAGCTGGAAGTGACAAAATCAGGCAGGGCAACTGGGTTTACCATTAAACCAGGAGTTCTCGTTGGAGAACACAAAAGGGCTGCCATCTTGAAGGAATTTGGCACAAATTTGCCAGATTTGGGCCTGGGAGACAGAGAAACTGACCATGATTTCATGTCATTATGCAAGGTTCAGTCTCACTAACTAACCCTGACTCCTTTCTCTTTTCTTCTTCCAAATTTTCCTTTTTTTTTTACTGTCATAATTGAACTTAACAAGTTGTTTCTTAACTTAATATAGGTTCCTAATACAGATTCCTGAAACATAAGATTAACTTTGTCTTTGCAATAGGGTTGGTGAGAGCGTTTATGATCCATAGTGTTTTATTTGATATCTCCCCGCCTTTAGAGAGCTGCTGCCTTTTTATAGTTACAAGTTTCAATGGTCCACATGGTTCCCTATTTGTAATTTTCATATCTTTCAATGGTCCACTCATGAAAAGATTATCAACTACAAGCTGCAATTAATTTCACATTTTTTCAGGCCATTTCTGCTCAACACAACTTTTTTCATGCCTACCCACTCTTTCTATTTCACTCTAGTTTCTATATATCTTGATCCTCTCCCTCTTGTTAAAACTTTTCTGACCATTCATTCCAGCAGCACCATCCTCGTGATGTTCAATATGTAGTCTTCCAATTTATTTGTTTTTTCATAAATTTGGTTAACATGTAGCCTTAAATATAGTACTGACTCTACTCACGAATTAACTCTGTTTTTGTAATATAAAAAACTACCCATATACATGATGCTAGTTTTACATGTTTTTTCCCACCAAAGAAATTGCGTAATATGAATTGCTTGGAGTTTTTACATTGAGTTTTTGCATGTGCAGGAAGGATACATGGTACCAAGAACCAAATGCGATCCATTACCAAGAAACAAGCTTCTAAGCCCTATAATATTTCATGAAGGACGCCTGGTCCAAAGACCTACCCCCTTGGCTGCCCTCTTGACCTTCCTATGGCTTCCTATTGGCTTCATCCTCTCCCTACTAAGGGTCTATCTCAACATCCCTTTGCCAGAGCGAATTGCTCGATACAATTACAAGATCCTAGGAATCAAACTGATTGTTAAGGGTACCCCTCCACCCGCACCTAAGAAAGGCCAAAGTGGAGTCCTCTTTATTTGTAACCATAGAACAGTCTTAGACCCAGTTGTGACAGCGGTTGCCTTAGGCAGAAAAATTAGTTGTGTTACTTATAGTATTAGCAAATTCACAGAAATTATTTCCCCAATTAAAGCTGTTGCATTATCAAGGGAAAGAGAGAAAGATGCAGCTAACATCAAGCGCCTTCTCGAAGAAGGTGATTTGGTAATATGTCCCGAAGGGACAACCTGCCGAGAACCATTTCTGCTGAGATTCAGTGCACTGTTTGCTGAACTTACAGACAGAATTGTGCCGGTCGCAATCAACACAAAACAAACAGTTTTTCAAGGAACAACAGTGAGGGGACACAAATTGTTGGATCCCTACTTCGTTTTCATGAATCCAATGCCAACTTATGAGATCACCTTCTTGAACCAGCTGCCTACAGAGCTCACTTGCAAAGGTGGAAAATCAGCCATTGAAGTTGCAAACTACATGCAAAGGGTTATGGCTGGGACATTGGGGTTCGAGTGCACTAACTTGACTAGGAAGGACAAGTATGCTATTCTTGCGGGAACAGATGGTCGTGTTCCATCCAAGAAGGAAAAAGAACAGGAAAAGGAAAAGGCTTAAGGAAAAAGGATCAGAATTCAGAAGCAAATTAATTTATATTAATTTGTCTATTGTTTTTCATTATGTTAAAACTTTGTCTTAATAAATAAAATTTGATTGTGATGCTAATTATAAAAAAAACAACTATGTATATTTTGCAACTATTTTGATACGTACAAATGTTTAATGTGTTGGGGCAAATGCCCAACAATGACACTGGTTTCTGCTACCCTATCTGCATCTTCATTCTTCACGGATATCACAATTTTTTATTTTCTGACAATGCTGGTGCTGGCCATATGATGAATTGTTGATAGGGATAACTGCCTTGCTTTGTGGCCCTAAGGGTTGGTTTCTAGGACGTGGACCTATCAGAGATTGGTTCAGAGCGAGTAATGCCGCATTGATTCGAGTCATATGATTGTGTTGTTGAATCATACTTACCAAATAATAATCGGTAATAATCATCAAGTTAAATATGAACAGTTATAAAAACATATATTTCTTTCTCTCATTGATAATTAAAGAAAGTTAAAGGTAATTAAAGCATGGCTGCAGGCTGCCTAGTTAGTGAACTGATATAATTCTCAAATGGAATTTATTAAGCATTTGTATTTGACTGTATTGGTGATCGTTACTTTTCCATTTTTAATGGACAAACCCCAATTCGAGATGATAGATAATAATACTACCTGCTTTTCACCTTTATTTTCCTTTTTGGTAGGGGTGAGATGCTTGAATAACAACCTACTTTACATAAGAAATTTTCTGACTCAATGCCAGCTTGAGGGCCAAGGAATAATGGCCAACAATTTGATGAAATTGCCAGGATATGCAGCTATGAGCTAACTAGTTGTCTATCTCTGTTTGTTTTTTTTTTTTTACCTAGCAGAGAGTCTTAGACCAAATTAGACCATTAATGTCTCCAAAATTAGCTCACAAACTACTCATGAATTCTAGGAGTTGGCTGCAGTGAACAAGGCTACAAGCATCCGGATTTGGCTTACTTCAAAGCAGTAAAGAACATAAACAAGTCATGAAACAATAAAATCCACCATAACTGTAACAAATAAGTATTAGAAAAATCATTGTACTGCTTTGGATAATTGGATTTGAGTGGTCCATCCTGGCAAAGGGGACCAAGGACCAATAATGGCTATGACAGAAAGAGAATTGAACTTGCTACACTACTTTGCAGTTGCTCCAAATCTGGCACTCTTATGTTAGCCACCTTGTCAGGCAGCCCCACAACTGCAGCAGCTATTAAATTTGGTCTGTTTAATGCAAGGACTGAACATTTATTATATTGCTATCTTAGTAAAACTCTGATATTTTGTTTCTGAGTAGTATATAGTTTCTGCTTGCTGTTATGTATTGCCAAACTCCCAAAAAAAGATTTAGTTTTAATCCATTTCTTACGTCCTTATCAGCTATGTTATCCGAACTTTTCATTTTCTCTAAAGTATTCATGTCCGACATTTGTGCTCAACACATATTTGAACATTAGTATAGGTATGATTCTTCAAATATATATATGAAAAACTTGGAAAAAATTTAACATACCTGTGTCGGACACATCGGTATTCCACACTCAACCAAAATCTGGATAACATAGCTTATCAATATTCAATCTACTGTTGTATATTCTAGAAATAGATAAACTGCTTTGTTTTCGGTTACAGTACGGAGAAGATTACAGAATAAACCTACTTATAAAGTTTTACTGTATTTTGTTAGAACTTATATAAGAAAGTCCCACATCGGTGGGAGCAACGAAGGAGTTCCTCCTTGAAGGCTATATAAAGAGCCTTAAGGAGAAGTATTAAAACCATCCCAAGAATTATCTCTTCCTCTCTTGTATACTTTCTTATATTCTTTGTGAGGTTGTTCTCTCCTAGTATTTAGAGAGAGGTGTTGTAATATTTTCTCATAGTGAAATTCTTCTAGTCTTGCCCCGTGGTTTTTCCCTTTATTCATTGAGGGTTTTCCACATTAAATTTTGTGTGTTCAGTTCCTATTTTCTCATCTCTTATTTTAGTTGTGAGACACTATTCCGTCACTCTGGTACCTAACAGTGGTATCAGAGCCATTGGTTCGTGGTCCTTATTCCGCTGCAGTGAAAGTGTTGGTTCTTAGTATGCTCTGTGGTTGCAGTATTGTCTGATCTTCCACATCAGAAAAGAATTATTCTTGTTGCTGGAAATAAAGTGTGGTAGTGTGAAAGTGTCTAGGGAAGTTCTGGCTAGGAAAGACTTGGTATTTAAGTGTGTCTATCAGTGACCCACCTCTCTTTCCTGGGAACCTACCTGGTGCACTATTCACGGGCTACGGTCACTGTTCCAGTATACGGGCTATTCAATTGTACTGTACTATTCACAGATACGGTTATTATTCATACGTGTGGTTGTATACTTTTGCAGTAATTGTTAACGTATACTGGATTTGTTCTAGTGTACGACATACGTACAATACTGTTCACGTATACGGTACTATTCACGGTGAAATAGTGTAACTCGCTTCAGTTCGTGTACAACCATGGCAGCAAAATTCGAGATAGAGAAGTTCAGTGGGAGAAATTTCTCCTTGTGGAAATTGAAGATAAGAGCAATTTTGAGGAAGGATAATTGTCTAGAAGCAATTGAAAGTAGACCCACAGAAATGACTGATGAAAAGTGGAAAGAGAAGGATGACAATGCTGTTGCCAATCTGCACCTAGCAATGGCGGATTCAGTTTTGTCAAGTGTTGCAGAGAAGAAGACTGCAAAGGAGATTTGGGATGTTCTAAACAAATTGTACGAGGTGAAGTCACTTCACACCAGAATATTCTTGAAGAGGAAACTCTACACTCTTCGAATGAGTGAATCCACGTCGGTAACGGATCACATCAACACTCTGAATACGCTATTTGCTCAACTCACAGCATCAGATTTCAAAATAGCGGAAAATGAACGTGCGGAACTTCTACTTCAGAGTTTACCAGATTCGTATGATCAACTCATCATCAACATCACAAATAACAATGTTAGTGACTCTCTTCACTTTGATGATGTTGCCGGTGCTATTCTTGAAGAAGAATCCAGGCGCAAGAATAAGGAGGAAAGGTCAGAAAATTCAAAGCAAGCAGAGGCTTTAACGGTGATGAGAGGCAGATCAACAGAACGTGGCTCCAGTGGGAGTCAGAATCATGGTAGATCAAAATCTCGAAGAAGGAAGAATCTTAAATGCTACAATTGTGGCATGAGAGGGCACTCGAAGAAGAAGTGTTGGCATAATAAGAAGGGTGGAGAAAAGAATTCTGAAACATCAACCTCCCAAGGTTGTGTTGCAAGTACCTCAGATGATGGAGAAATCTTGTATAGTGAAGCAGCGACTAGTTCTAAAGGCGGAAAGAAACTCAATGATGTCTGGATAATGGATTCAGGTGCGACATGGCACATGACTCCACACCGAGATTGGTTTTGCACTTATGAACCTATTTCGGAAGGATCTGTGTTCATGGGAAATGATCACGCCTTAGATATTGCTGGAGTCGGTACCGTCAGATTAAAAATGCATGATGGTACTGTTCGCAAAATTCAAGGGGTACGACATGTGAAGGGCTTAAAGAAGAACTTATTGTCAATTGGACAATTGGATGACCTCGGGTGCAAGATCCACACTGAATGTGGAATATTGAAAGTAGTGAAAGGAAACCTTGTGGTGATGAAAGCAGAGAAGATCACAAGCAATCTATACATGCTTTTGGGAGAGACGTTGCAAGAGGCAGATGCATCAGTTGCAGCAGCCAGCCAAGAAGAAACGACGATGATGTGGCATCGCAGATTAGGCCATATGTCAGAGCGAGGCTTGAAAGTCCTTGCAGAACGCAATCTCCTGCCCGGGCTCAAGATGGTCAATTTACCTTTCTGTGAGCACTGTGTGATAAGCAAGCAGCATAGATTGAAGTTTGCTAAAGTAACTACAAGAAGCAAACACATACTGGACTTAATCCATTCTGATGTGTGGGAGTCACCAGAAATATCCCTGGGTGGAGCAAAGTATTTTGTATCATTCATTGATGACTATTCCAGGAGATTATGGGTGTACCCAATCAAGAAGAAGTCAGATGTGTTTCCAGTATTCAAGGAGTTCAAAGCACAAGTAGAGCTTGAAACTGGGAAAAGAATCAAGTGCTTGAGGACAGACAATGGAGGAGAATATGTAGACGGTAACTTTCTAGCATTCTGTAAGAAAGAGGGTATTATGAGACAATTCACGGTTGCACATACGCCTCAACAGAATGGTGTAGCAGAGCGGATGAACAGAACTCTCCTAGATAGAACAAGAGCCATGCTGAGAACAGCGGGATTGGCCAAATCTTTCTGGGCAGAAGCAGTCAAAACCACCTGTTATGTGATAAATCGATCACCATCAACGGCGATTGGTTTGAAGACGCCTATGGAGATGTGGAAAGGAAAGCCAGCTGATTATTCTTCTCTACATGTGTTTGGATGTCCTGTGTACGTGATGTACAACTCCCAAGAAAGAACAAAGCTGGATCCAAAATCCAGAAAATGTATATTCTTGGGTTATGCTGACGGTGTTAAGGGGTATCGCTTGTGGGATCCCACTGCCCGCAAGGTTGTTGTCAGCAGAGATGTAGTTTTTGCAGAAAATGAACTGCAAAGTGAGCAAACAAATGACAACACTTCAAAAGAGACTGCTACAGTGCAGATGGATAGAAATTCTCAAGAAGATGATTCTTCTGAAGCAGAACCAGAGCATGAGGTACCAGAACCAGTTGAGTCCGAGGCTGTAGAAGTTCGACGGTCAACTCGTGAGAGAAGGCCTCCAAATTGGCACACGGAGTATGTTACGGAGAGCAATGTTGCATACTGTCTTTTAACAGAGGATGGAGAGCCATCAACTTTTCATGAAGCTACTAGTAGCCCAGATGCTTCTCTGTGGATGACAGCAATGCAAGAAGAAATTGAAGCTCTTCACAAGAACGAGACATGGGAACTGGTGGAATTACCACGTGGCAGAAAAGCCATTGGTAACAAATGGGTCTACAAGATCAAGCGGGATAGCAATGATCAAGTAGAACGATATCGTGCTAGATTGGTTGTAAAAGGATATGCTCAGAAAGAAGGTATTGACTTCAACGAGATATTTTCTCCAGTTGTCAGACTTACTACTATCAGAGTAGTGTTGGCTATGTGTGCTGCATTTGATTTACATCTTGAACAACTAGATGTAAAGACGGCTTTTCTACATGGAGAGCTTGAAGAAGAAATTTATATGCTCCAACCAGAAGGTTTTGTTGAAACAGGCAAAGAGAACTTGGTTTGCAGGTTGACCAAATCTCTGTACGGTCTAAAGCAGGCGCCCAGATGTTGGTACAAGAGATTTGATTCTTTCATAATTAGCCTTGAATACAACAGACTGAGTTCAGACCATTGTACGTACTACAAGAGGTTTGATGATAATGATTTCATTATTTTGCTGTTGTATGTGGATGACATGTTGGTGGTAGGCCCCAACAAAGATCGAATCCAAGATTTGAAGGCACAGTTGGCTAGGGAGTTCGATATGAAGGACTTGGGACCCGCAAACAAGATTTTAGGGATGCAAATTCACCGAGACAGAAAAGACAGGAAAATTTGGCTTTCTCAAAAGAATTATCTGAGGAAGGTCTTGCGACGCTTCAACATGCAAGACTGTAAGCCAATATCTACCCCACTTCCTGTCAATTGTAAATTATCCTCAGGTATGAGTCCTAGCAACGAAGCAGAGAGGATGGAAATGTCTCGAGTACCGTATGCATCAGCGGTGGGAAGCCTTATGTATGCTATGATATGTACAAGACCAGACATTGCACAAGCAGTGGGAGCGGTCAGTCGATTTATGGCAGATCCTGGTAGAGAGCATTGGAATGTTGTTAAGAGGATCCTTAGATACATTAAAGGAACCTCAGATGTTGCATTATGTTTTGGAGGATCAGAACTTGTTGTCAGGGGTTATGTTGATTCAGATTTTGCAGGTGATCTTAATAAAAGGAAATCCACTACTGGCTATGTGTTCACACTTGCAGGAGGAGCGGTAAGCTGGTTATCTAAGTTACAGACTGTTGTAGCTTTGTCTACTACAGAAGCTGAGTACATGGCAGCTACCCAAGCATGCAAGGAAGCAATATGGATACAAAGGTTAATGGAAGAACTCGGGCACAAGCAGCAGAAGATTATTGTGTATTGTGACAGTCAGAGTGCCTTGCACATTGCAAGGAATCCAGCCTTTCATTACAGGACAAAGCATATAGGTATACAGTATCACTTTGTTCGAGAAGTAGTAGAAGAAGGAAGTGTGGATATGCAAAAGATTCACACCAAAGACAACCTAGCAGATGTTATGACAAAGCCAATCAACACTGACAAGTTTATTTGGTGTCGATCCTCCTATGGTCTATCAGAAACGTAAGCAACATGGAATGGCAAGACAGAAAGAGTGGTGTGAAGATATGATTGGTTTAATCAAATCTTCAAGTGGGAGAATTGTTAGAACTTATATAAGAAAGTCCCACATCGGTGGGAGCAACGAAGGAGTTCCTCCTTGAAGGCTATATAAAGAGCCTTAAGGAAAAGTATTAAAACCATCCCAAGAATTATCTCTTCCTCTCTTGTATACTTTCTTATATTCTTTGTGAGGTTGTTCTCTCCTAGTATTTAGAGAGAGGTGTTGTAATATTTTCTCATAGTGAAATTCTTCTAGTCTTGCCCCGTGGTTTTTCCCTTTATTCATTGAGGGTTTTCCACGTTAAATTTTGTGTGTTCAGTTCCTATTTTCTCATCTCTTATTTTAGTTGTGAGACACTATTCCGTCACTCTGGTACCTAACATATTTCAACTTCATTTTTATACAACTAAGCTTCGAACCTAGTATGTCTACTCAACCCTACCCAACTTTATCACATTAGCTGAGATCAATTGACATGAATTTTCTACTTCATTAATGAATATTACAAACATTTGATATGCCAAGAGTGTTGTTTTGAACTTCCGAATTCCACAACTAGGCCAAAAAGGTTCCATATTGCAAGCTACAAATCCAACTACTTCACCATTAGACTATGGACAAGTTGGGATCTAGACACCTAAAAGTGAACTGGATTCAGCCTCCATTCATCCAATTAAATGAGTGCAGTAAAAGTACATAAATGATAAATGAGTCCCATTTTCTTTGTACTGAGGGAATGAGGGAGAACCTCAGCCTCAATATTTTCCTTTTTCATATGCTTCTAAGTGGAAGAGTTCCAGAGAGCAATTAAGGTATACTCACTGCGACAGAGACTGCCCATTCAGAGTCCAGAGACCTGTTAATGTTATGATATGTAACATATGTTTATGCTATTTTGATTCTTTCCAGCTACCATCCTTTTTCATGGGGTTGAAAGCTCTAAAAATTACTCCAAAAATGTTAAAAGAATGGAGACCATGGCAATGACGCAGCACCCCAACAAATAAAAAAGGTCCATTTGATAAAACTTTTCGTGGGTTATTATAGCCCAATAGGTTAGCCTCTTTAACAAAAGACCCATGATTGAACTGGGTCCATTTTTTACCCCTCTAGTGATAAATTCACCATGTTGATGTTGATTAGTACAAACTCTATTAGTCTATTTAGAAGGCCAAAACAAATAAAGCAGCTTAGTGAGATGGAAAGGACTGATAACTGTTAATTCTGTGCTTGTGGAACTCCCAAATACTTTAATTCCTTTCGAGTTCAAAAATGTGTCTTTTATTATCCATGTTTTTAACGTCCACGAAACTCCTTGTTAACTACTTTCTTTAGCTCCCAATTGGAAAAGAGTTGCTAGTATTTAAATCATCATGATTCATCAATATTATATACTACTACTCTGTTTTCTTAGAAACAGTATTATAACTATCCAAAAGGACAAAAAGAAAAAAGAATACAAACATGGGATCGATCAATAAAAAAGGGAATAAGAAAAAGTGACTGGATTATGGATTATAAAGCAATGGGGTCCTTGTTATTGTGATTCCTAAGAGAAAGGGAAGGTTTTAGCTTTGAAATTCCCACAACTTGTCTGATATTCAAGCTGGTCCAGCATGCCTGAAGGCCGAAGGTATATCTGATCCTCAAAACAATTCCCTGGCTAAAAAACATAGTATAGTATTTTATTATCTTACCCCTATACATCGACTTTCGAACATCTTTAATGTCGTCAGGTCATTAATCTACTTTTCAGGTGCTTCTGAGAATGAGTGCTGATTGCGACTAAACGCGGTTTTCGCTTTCGTCACCTCTCCCTTTGTTTATCTTTTCTTTTGTTTATTTCCCTTGGATGTGGAGTTTCAAGGCGAGTTGCTGGCACTCTATATATAAGCACTTCACTGCTGATGATGTTGCTATAGAGAACAGAAATGGCATTTGCCATCTTGACAATACTTGGTAATAACTACTCTTTGTTTGTTTCTTTCTTCCTTCTTTTCGTTCCCCTCTCTGTCTTTGATTGTTGCATTATTTGCATTGCATGGGACATGTTATTACAAACACAGTCTGTTTCATCGACCTATATTTAAGTTACTCTTATATGTCATGTTATCCTTCAACTTTTTTAGCTTCCATATTTGCTGCTGATTGTCGTGTATTTTTCCTTTTTGTCTCGTTCAATGGATGGTAGCTCTTACCTGGGCGGATTCGTTTAATTCCTATGTCGTATGGCTGATGATGCCATACCTCACTGATATTTGGAAGCTTAATTTCACGCATGCTACTGCAATTGTCAATCTTTGGCGGGGTCTGATGTCCACGCTGCCAATTTGCATGTTATATCTTGCTGATACTGTGATGGGCAAGTTTTGGATGCTCTTGCTGTCCAGTATAGCCTGCAGTGCAGTAAGATTCTGCTCAACATAAACGTTTACATTTGGATTTGGACATTTCCTATTATATCGTTTTCATTTCCCCTTCCACACAAAGTCAGATTTTCATATAGAACTAGGAAAATTTATAAGTTTTCTCTTCAAATACACATTTTTCATCAAATTAATAAAGGGGTATTACTATTGCCCTCTTATTTTGGAATCCATGCATACTACGTCTAGGGTCACACACCCATCATAATATTTCTATCATATATATAATTACAGACTTACAGTCATTTTTTTTGCTAATGTTAATAGTAATTACATATTATTAAAAAAAAAAGTCAGTGACATAATTTATCCCGTCCAGGGGATGGGGCTATTGTCAATGTCAACACCACCGGTTTTTACAAAGGAAACGGGCACCTGTACTTCATACGAGCCCAGCTGTATCAGCGACGAAAAGAGAAATCTCTTCTTCGCAGCATTGTCTCTAATAGCTTTTGGAATATCAGGTCTAAGATCCTCCCTGTCCCCATTCTTGACAAAACACAATAAAGAACTGGAGGAAGAAGAACCGGCCAATAATATTGGAAAGGCTTTAGGCCTGTGTTTGGGACTCTTTGCTGTGATCTTAATTCCGTTTGCAGCAATTTTATCAATGAGCTATATAAAGCTATGGTCTATTAAGTTTGGGCTTTCGGCAATATGCACAACAGCAGCGACCTTGGTGTTTTTAAGTGGCTCACGTCGGTATAGCCGTGAACCACCAGAAGGAAGCCCATTTACCACAGTATTCAGGGTCATTTGTGCGGCTGCTTCCAAAATGTTCATTAAGACCCCAGACGATGCTGGTCAGCTTTATGAGAGACATGCTGCTAATGCTGATGATCATACCCTTTTCCTGGATCACACAGATGATCTCCGGTTTTAGCTCTCTCTCTCTCTATATATATATTTTTTCAGTTTAGTAATAGTAGTATTTTTTTTTGGTAGCAAATCCATAGTTTGTTGAATCTCACAATATTTGGTTCAGGTTTCTGGATAAAGCTGCCATTATATTGCCAAACCAACCTCTAGGGCAACAAAAAAGAAACCGGTGGAGACTATGTAGAGTAACTGAAGTTGAAGAAACGAAGCTTGTCATTCGCTCGATTCCCATGTGTTTGTCCTTCATTATTTGTGGGCTTGTATCCGCCATTGGCCACACTTATTTTATCTCTCAAGCAAACCACTTGAACCGCAAGCATTACCCTCTTCTATTGCTTCCTTTCTTATGTGAGCTTTGGAAGTCAAACTACAGTAGTATATACTTAAGTTGTGGAGATGATGCCTCAAGCAAGTATCATCCCCCAATTGGCATTGCGATTTCCATGATTTTTGCCACCCTTTGTTGTATAACTGCTGCAAAAGTTGAAACTCGGAGATTAGATGTGGTCAAGAGCCATGGTTTACTTGAGAAGCCTGATGATAAAATTCCCTTGTATTTTGGCTTGCTGATACCTCAGTTTATGTTACTTGGGGCCCTTGACGGATTTTTCGAACAAAGTGTTACCGGTTTCTTCAGAAACCAGGTTCCTCCCAGCATGAGTCCATACATGACTTGGTTGAGTGAGGGCATTCGAGGATTAGGGATATTCAGCGGTGTCCTGTCGGTGTTCGTGGTGGGAAAAATTAGCCAATGGGGAGGGAAACCTAGTTGGTTCCAAGACACCCTGAACAAGAGTCGCTTGGACAATTATTACTGGACATTAGCTGTAATTGTTTCAGTTAACCTTGTTTTCTACAGTTTGGTGGCATGTCGTTTCAAGTACAGCGATTCATCTGATCAGTCCGTAGATAGTGAATTCCCAGACTTTAGTGAAACAATACAAGAACTTGCCTTTCAAGATCCAGAAGCATGATTAAGATTTGTATGGATCATGTTATTATATGTACTAGTGGACATAAGGATCATGCTCTTAATTTTATGTAGCAGACCTAAAATTTTCTGTTCCTCTTTCTATACTGTTTAATTTGTAATTAATAAGGAACTTAACCAAATGGAACTTATGTATCTTTTACTAGAAGTTTTTATGAGTCGGATTGAATTCAAATAAAAAAAAGTTTTCTTTGTTCAAGTCCGGTTCGATCGTCGAAAGCTTGTTTTATTGTTTAAATATATTAAAATATATATTTTTATAATAAAATTTAAATATTTTTTTATTATTTAAATAGTAATCTATCGACCTAATTATAAAAAAATTATTCTAAATCTGATCTAATTCGAGTTGAATATATTGGAACTAGCATTTAACTCGGTTCATAAACTCTTCTATCTCTTACTACTTTGCTAAACTTGCAACCTATATATATATATATATATATATATATATTAGTGAGAGACAGAACATAATGGTAAAAATAAGATGATTTATATTTTAATAATTTTTAGTGTCTAAATTTATGCATCAATTCATTAATAAATAAATATAAAATTTTAGAATATTTAAAAATAAATATAAATAATTTTATTTATTAATAAATAATATAATTTAATTTACTGATAATATATAAATTTATATACAAAATTTATCCTATATAAATTCAAAATAAAAAGAAATGATTTAGCTGATATAGTACTAATATTAAAATATTTTGAAAATGAAAAATTGATGCCACGTGGGAAAATAATAATAACGGAGAAAAGAGCGCTTAGGTACAAATTCGTGTTTGCTTGGTTTCCCGTCCGGAGGAAAGGAAGCCAGGCAAGCAAAGCAAAAAGAAAAGGCTCAGACTTTCGCAGAGATAAATCAAAGAGAAAAAAAAAAAAAAAAAAAAAAAATTCCAGAAAAAAGGAGTAATATAGAAAAATAAAAATGGACGTGATAAAAACTCAGCAAATATCGTCTCGGCCGATTGAGAAGGTGATAGTCCACCCTTTGGTTCTCCTCAGCATCGTCGACAACTACAATCGCGTCGCTAAAGACACGCGCAAGCGCGTCGTCGGAGTCCTTCTTGGCACCTCCTTCAAAGGCACCGTTGACGTCACTAACAGCTACGCAGGTTTCGCCCCTTTGTTTTCTTTATTTTTTCTCTCTTTGATTTCTTGGAAATTTCTTCTAGATCTGATTTGTTTTGATTGCTGATTTGATTATGCTGTTTTGTTAAATCTTATGTTCTTATCTTTGCTCGGTAGCTGATTGATTTGACGTTTGAGTTGAATTCTGGTTGTTAATTTAGGTTTCTGAGAGTAAATATTGGGTTTTAGGGTTTTTAGTTAATTTGTTAGGTTCCTTGACCTAAAGTTTCCTCTTTTTGCTTGAATTTCTTGAAATGAACACAGAAATGTATGTTATTGAAGATGTTACAACTAGAGAAGTATTTTATTAAATGCCATGCCCGACATCATACATTGATGTTTAGTTTCTTAGTATTGAGCTTGTATTAAGACTTGATTCACCATTATTGTTATTATCTTGTTTAAATGGTATAATGTTGAATTTTTAGTGCCTTTTGAGGAAGATGAGAAGGACCCGAGTATATGGTTCCTTGACCACAACTACCATGAATCAATGTTTTCAATGTTCAAAAGGATTAATGGTAATTCTTTTCTCAACTTAGAGTAAATAATGGTGCCAATTTTAGTTTATTTATTATCTCTCCTTTCTTGTTTTGGCTGGGGGAAGTGATATTCTTTATCTCTGGATATGTGAACCTGTGATAACTGTTGCAGCCAAGGAGCATGTTGTTGGTTGGTATAGTACCGGCCCAAAATTACGGGAAAACGATCTAGACGTTCACAGCTTATTCCACAAGTAAGTGTCTATTAGTTGTCATTTCTTATACAGTTTTTCACTTCATTTAGGAGTTCATTCTATTAATCAAGTGCTTTTGGTGTTGCAGCTATGTCCCAAATCCTGTCTTGGTAATTATTGATGTCCAACCTAAGGAGTTGGGGATACCCACCAAGGCCTACTACGATGTTGAAGAGGTTAAGGAGGTAAGAACAATTTGGATGCATCATTTTTTCTTTTGTGGAACAGAAAGAGGGGCTTAACTGCTGAGGCAGACAAGCACCCCTTTGGATGTTAAGTGGGACTGCAACTAACAATAATCTTTTCGAAGAAGCTGCAATTTGTTCATACTTTGTGAGCATTTGAACTAATATGCAAGTAATGTTGCAGAATGCTACTCAAAAGAGCCAAAAGGTTTTTGTTCACGTTCCTTCAGAAATCGCTGCTCACGAAGTTGAGGAGATTGGTATGTCATTAGATGAAATTTGGTGTTATCTTTTCAGGATATTACCCTTGCGGTTAAGATGCCAGTTGATTGGATTCGTTGACTATTAATTTGGTTAGTAATATTACTCCTTTTTTACCCATAACAGGAGTGGAACACTTGCTCAGGGATGTGAAGGATACAACCATTAGTACACTTGCAACTGAGGTTTCTTTCTTTCTTCTTAATTTTATTTTATTGTCAAATCTAATTAACTTCATAATTAAAACTTTTACTTTCGTGGAAAGTTGAAGCTTTATTTGAACAATGAGAAAGAGAGTGTATATATATACCTTGGTCTTTTCCACAGGTCACTGGAAAACTCACAGCTTTGAAGGGTCTGGATGCAAGGTTACGAGAGATACGAGCTTACCTTGATCTTGTTATTAATGAGAAGCTTCCTTTGAATCATGAAATACTTTACCATTTACAGGTAAACTAAGTTGAGTAAAAGTTGAAAATGAACTTAAAACGCATTATGCAGTCATTAACTTTTAAGTTTTTATTACTTTGTTGCATAAATTTCCCTTGGACATTACTTACCTTGATTATACCTTACCCAGAATATAGACAAGAGTATATAATTTGAATGTATTCTGGTTAAATGTCTGCCTTGTGTTCTACCATGTTAAAACTGCAGGATGTGTTCAACTTGCTGCCAAACCTAAACGTAAATGAGTTAATCAAGGCTTTTGCAGGTAATACAAAATTAACCACACATATGTTAAAACTTGCTGAAAATGCTCATGTTCTTTCAGATTAGATGGGGGTATGTGTTAACTTTTAAAAGTTTGTTGATCCACATTCTCCGCTTATTGTGCAGTAAAAACAAATGATATGATGTTGGTTATATATCTGTCATCTCTCATTAGAAGTGTCATTGCACTCCATAACTTGATCAATAACAAGGTGAGAAACTCGCTCCTTATTTCCCTGTTATATTTAAACCATGATGGAGCGTGTGGATGGTGTTTTGACTGGCAAATTTTGGTTTTCAGATGCTAAACAAAGAACATGAGAAAGCTGAGGATGCAAAGCCAGCAACCATCTCAGCTGCCAGTTGAAGCTGAATATCATCTTGGGTTCCAGTCATGAAAAAAGCTTGAGCATATGGCGCTAGTACCTTTCATAGAATCCGCATTCTTGAGGTTTTGTATCTTTTAGAGATCACCAGGCTCCAAACTTGAGATTTTCAAATCTCTTTGTTTTTCGTACAACTATAGACTGTAGTAATGAAAGTGCATCTCCATTAGCATTATACATTATGTGGAATCAATCATTTGAGTTTTTTTTTTTTTTGATAAGTAAATTTCCATTTATCAAAAAAAAGCAGCAGTGCTGCTACATGTTACAAAGCTAGTTTAGTCTAGCTAAACAAATCAGAAAATCAATATCTTTAGACAAACATGTCTGCATTTAACCTCCAAGAATTACATAAAAACGTATTAACTGAATCTCTTTTAATCTTCCTAAGGTCACTTAACCTGGTCGAGATCATGTCTCTCACTTGCTCAGTGAGGTGCTCCTCCTTTTGCTCAGTTGAGTTGAGCAAACGATTGTTTCTTTCCTTCCAAACTAGGTAGATAACTGCGTTCCAAGCTAGCCTCAATATCGTTGTGATTAGAGCTTTACCTTTGAGGTTGACAGTGGCCCATTGAAGCTCTACATTCCAACATGCAACCTGCATTTTTAACCTACAAAGTACCATCACTCTCTGCCATATCTGTTTCGAGTAGGAGCAAGTGAAAAATAGATGATCCCTGGTTTCCCTCTCTTGTTTGCACAGCAAACATTTGTCATCCATTGCCATTCCCCAGGAGATAAGCCTATCCTTTGTGGCCAATCTATTTAGGATTGCCATCCAGGAGAGCATAGAATGCCGAGGAATATTAAAATTACACCATACCAACTTATACCAAGCCACTTTCCCAGCTGAAGGTCTGATCTTGTTCCACACTGCTGACACTTGGTACTTTCTCTCAGGGAAAGGCCATTTGCAGCTTCCATCAGCAGTTGTGAGAACTATTCTGGCAGCCACCTCTCTCAATTGCATGATCTTCCTCCAATTCCAACTGCTCTCACTCTGGATAGAGATGTGCCATGGATCTCTATCCTTCAACACATAAGTCTTGAGTTTTAGGTACTGCTTATGCAGCCTTTTTTTTTTTTTTTTCTTTCCCATGGTTTGAAACGTCTTTGTTTAAATTTTTCTTTGTTATATTGATAAAATAGAAGTAGAACCTATGCAATGTTAGTTCGAAATTGTAAGCTCCTAAATGGGGCTGCATTCTACGTGAATCTTGATTTGAGCCAGTTTTAACAAAGCAACTGAGGCTGAAGGAGTTGTTTCTAATTCCTAGCAATTGGGGTCTAGACTTCTAGCTGAATTGGATATAATTCACTTTAATATAACATAACAGACTAATCTCAAAATTCCCCAAAAATAAAGTTTACATTTGATAAAATTGCTTCGTGGGGCCTGGAGGCCTGTGGGCTGGGTTTGACTCGTGCCAGGCTTTGGATAGAAATTTCTAAAGTTCGATCCGATTTGGATAGAAATTTCTAAGTTCGATACCTGGTACGAAATATTATTTAGTTAATAAAATTTTAAAATATTAATATAAAAATAATTGTTTAAATAATAGCATTGCGAGATTCTAATTGGATTCAATTCTATCTGGCCCATGCACATTTTTACAATAGTAAATGAAGTAAAGAAAATGTGAAAGCATTGGCCCAATTACCTTTTTCTAGGTATCTTTGGTTTTAACGGTTAAAGTACTTAAATAGTTCTTATACTATAATTAAAAGTGTATTTTAATTTTTGTATTATAGAGATAAGTAATTTAATCTTTATATGTATGAAATTGGTGCAAAGAAGTAAAATTTATAACAGTGTTAATGAGAAATCATCTAAATGCTGACATGGACATATGAAACTGACCGAAAAGATGATTTGGAAAAAAATAATGATGTGTCAAATTTTTTTACTCAAGTGGAATTTAGAAAAACATAATTTTTTTGCCCAAATCTCTCCCTTACCCGTAAAAATATGTTATCATTTTTTTTTTCGAATTCATTTATTATGCCAGTTTCTAAATTTCACCTGAGCAAAAAAATTCGAGACGTCATCAATTTTTTTTCAAGTCATTTATTCTATTAGTTTCACATGTCCACTTGAGCATTTAGACGGTTTTCCATTAACACTGTTACCAATTTTATTTATTTGCTCCAATTTTAAACATATAAAGATTAAATTACTCACTTTTATAATATAGAGACTAAAATACATTTTTTACTATTACAAGGACTACTTAGATACTTTAACCGGTTTTAACTGGGCCTCATTTTACTTATTGGTTATCCAACAAGCCCATTCCCTACTCAAGCCCATAATCGTAAATTTATGATTAATTAATTAATTCCTTTCAACCCGGAACCCCTCCACTCGACGGAGGCTGGGTTTTAGAATTAGAAGCCCTCTCCCCTCCGTGCACTTTCCTGTTCTGTTTCTAACCAACTTTTTGTCAGGAATTTGGTTTCAGTAGAAAAATATAAAAGTATTTAACTTTTGAAATTATGGGTAAAGCTTCCAGGGATAAGAGGGTGAGGTTTTTTTTTTTAATTATTATTATAAAAGAATTTCCTTATTGGGATATTTGGTGATTTTTGTTTTGCAACTTAAAACAAAGGTAAGCTGTTTGATTTGCAGGATATTTACTATCGGAAAGCAAAAGAAGAAGGTTGGCGTGCTCGAAGTGCCTTTAAGCTTCTTCAGATAGACGAAGAATTCAACATTTTTGAAGGTTAAATTTTCAAATATATATTACATAATAGGATATTTTAAAATAAATAGATGCCTTAAAATGATCCTATTCATTGATTTAATTATGATTTGATTTATAGGAGCAAAGCGCGTGGTAGATTTATGTGCTGCCCCAGGTAGCTGGAGTCAGGTTTGTACTAATTTGATCATATAGCTGATAGCCCAATTAGCCACCTTAACTAGTTTTTCCTTATTAACTAGCTTGCTGGTTATGCGACAGGTTTTGAGTCGTAAATTGTATCTTCCAGCGAAGCAGTTGCCTGCTTCAAAGTAAGTTCCTTTTCTGCTTTCGTGTTCGTGTTTATATTCTTTCAAAACTTTATTTCTTTACCTAAGGAGGCATGCCAATGCATACATCTTGTAGTCTGGTCTTGGGTGTTGCCTGCTCCTTCTTTTTCAATCAGAAAATTAAATTTGCTTCTACCATTTTCGTTTGGTTTTATAAGTTTTTTCTTCTTTAATTTTTTAAAAGAAAACGTGAATCGTTTTCAAACATGAGACCATGGTCTTTGTTATAATACCTTCTATGATAACCATAGAAAACTTTATCATAACTTGCAGAGATGGTGATCTTCCTCTAGTTGTAGCCATTGATTTGCAGCCAATGGCTCCAATTGAAGGTGTAATCCAAGTGCAGGGTGATATAACTAATGCCCGAACAGCTGAAGTGGTGAGGATACTTTTCTTTTTTTTACTTGAATTCTTTGTAATGTGTCTTTCAGTTTATGAGAATTAGAAATTTGCCATTCTTGTATCTTTTTCTTGGATGGTAGCTTGTTAGGAGATTGCCTGAATAACAAAAGAACTTTGGGACAGAGAACCAATTATTATAGGCAAGGCTTTCTTTATTTTAGTTGAGAGCTACTTTGCATGTTGTTTTGATGTTGAATCTGAATCATTCGCTTACTACTCTAAGTCCAATAATCTGATGACGATTACATGATAAATGTCAACCTTGATCCACTTGTATTATAATGTATGATGACTCAATACCTGTTTGTGCTTATCACCATGAGGGGGTTAGAAAATATGGATGGTGCATATATATGTTTTACTTGTTTGGAGCTAAGGTTTAATTTGTTTGACCTTATGTTGTTTGTTGAATGTGTATATATGCCGTCATTGTTATTTATTTGCGTCATTTGCAGGTAATTAGACATTTTGATGGTTGTAAGGCTGACCTTGTTGTGTGTGATGGTGCGCCTGATGGTAAAAAAATAGTTATGGTTTTTAACTTCTCTGCCTATGGTCTATAGCATTGTAGTTGTTTCTTTTTGGCCCTCATAAGCTTCTTAAGTTTGGTTTATTCCCTCTGGATTTGCAGTTACTGGTCTTCATGACATGGATGAATTTGTTCAGTCCCAACTCATACTCGAAGTAAGTGTTCTAATTCCTCTAATATTAGCCTGCGTCTATAACAAGAAACTCAGATTTGTGAATAATTTTGATTGTGTGATGCTTGTGGATGTGAATTGTGATAATGCCTCATCATATATAATCCTTCCCGCCAAGATCCTGCCGTTGGTGAAACTTATATATTATAAGTGTACTGTATTTTACATCTTATTCTTTCTTTATGTTTATGGTTTTGCATATTCATGCAGGGTTTAACTATTGTTACTCATGTACTTAGACAAGGTGGAAAATTTATTGCAAAAATATTTCGTGGAAAAGATACTAGTCTTCTGTATTGCCAGGTAAATTAAATTCTAAAAACTCTCAACTTGAGTATCTAAGCTTGTAAGATATAATTATAGATCTTATTACAATAAACAACTCCTTATATAGACAAATACTTACTTTTTGCTTCTTTCTTGCAGCTGAAATTAATTTTCCCTATAGTGACTTTTGCAAAACCAAAAAGCAGCAGAAACTCCAGCATAGGTAAGAGTAACATGTATAAACATATATCTACTTGTCCTTGGCAGCTGACTTGGTTTATCCTCCTTTTTTTTTTCTTTTCCATATTTTCCTTAGAATCTGCTGACTGCCTGACTGTTTCTTCCCTATATTTTTTAAGTTGTTTGTTTAGCAACATAGTTTATACTCCTTTCAGTGAACCTGAGGCATTGGCTCGTTCATTGCAATAGAAACCTGTGGAATGATCTATATTGCCTTGTATAAACAGGAGAATATATACATTATATGTTATGTCCAGTTCTTACCCTCTTTCCTTTTTCCCCTCTTTGAATTTATTGCTTTACAGCAATTTCTAAACAAACTGGCAATAAGTAGGCAGTTGTTTCGCTTTATTTGTCGTAGTGTGTGGCTAAGACTTGTCTTATTTCTTATACAGAGGCATTTGCAGTGTGTGAGAATTATTCACCTCCTGAAGGATTCAATCCAAAAGACTTGCATCGCCTCCTGGAAATGGTGGGCAGTCCCTCAGGTGGAGATGATCTAGGTAAGTGGACATCACAGTGTTGTCAAGGGCGCTAGGCGCACTCTAGGCGCTAAGACCTCTACATAGCCTGAGGCGCAAGGCGCCAAAAAAGCACTAGCCCGAGCAAAATAAGGCGCATATATATAAATATATATAATATATAAAATAAAATTTACGTATTATATGTAACTAATAAACTAGACTTTAATATAGTTCATTTTATAAATTCAAAAGATTGCTTTACGTTTAATCATTCATTCCCTAATCTATTCCTAAGATAAAGCACCATAAATATGTAATTAAAAGTCATCATCATCAGACACTAGCTCTAAGTTTTCTTCACTTTCATATTCTCTTGAATCATAACCATCTACATCTTGCTCTTCTTCATTGTCATCTTCCTCTTCAAAAGTAGGTTGAGAAGTTGAAGCCTTTGATCTAGATCTCGCTTGCATTCTAGTACAATTCATTGCTTTCCCAACACCTGCAGCACTTGCTATCGCACCCCATGTCAATCCATCATCATCGAATACCAAATCATCTTGTGCATCATCAGAATAGTGTTCACCCATCTTTCCAATCAACCACTCATTACTTTCATCAATGTCTCCTAATGAAATAGGATCAATAACATCACGTCTGTTATATCGCTCCTTGAGCTTTTGGTTGTACTTCACATAAACTAGATCATTTAATCGTTGTTGTTCTAGTTTATTCCTCTTTTTTGTGTGTATCTGCAGCATAATTAATTATTAAAATTTAGCTATCATCTATTTTAAATCCTAAATGAATAAACTAATAGTAATGAATGAGAACAAGTTGAGCATACCTGCTGAAATACACTCCAATTACGTTCACAACCAGAAGCACTGCAGGTCAAACTCAAAATTTTGATGGCTAATTGTTGTAAGTTTGGAGTTGAGCTCCCATATAAATTCCACCATTCAGCTGTGAATCATCAAAAATAAAATAAATGAACTAGTTATCATCAAATAAAATAAAGATAAATAACTAAGTATAATTAGGTTACCTGGAGCTTTTGTTTTCCTTGATCTAATAGCTAATGGAATCCCAAAGAGTCCTTCTGCTTTTTTGTATGTATACAATTCACTCATGACTTTATCTTGCACTTCTGGACTTGGAATTAATTTTGCAATGCAGGCATATAACTACTTGAATCCGGAGTTCTTTTATGATAGTCCAACAATAGAGTTTGATGAAGAAATAACATCGGGATTATATGCCTGATGATGATGACTTTTAATTACATATTTATGGTGCTTTATCTTAGGAATAGATTAGGGAATGAATGATTAAACGTAAAGCAATCTTTTGAATTTATAAAATGAACTATATTAAAGTCTAGTTTATTAGTTACATATAATACGTAAATTTTATTTTATATATTATATATATGCGCCTTATTTTGCTCGGGCTAGCGCTTTTTTGGCGCCTTGCGCCTCAAGCTATGTAGAGGTCTTAGCGCCTAGAGTGCGCCTAACGCCCTTGACAACACTGGTTTATATCCTGTTTTTAGCTTGCGGGGACCTAAGTGGGTACGACTCTGACCGTTCATATCCACTACCGAAAGTTGCTGACGGAAATTACCAGAGCTTGGATCCTGTCCAGCCCCCTATTGCCCCTCCCTATAAGAGAGCTCTTGAAATGAAGAAAGCCGTCCAGCCATGGTATCCGAGACCTTAAAAAGCTTTCTTTGCATTCTTGATTTCATTCTTCCTTGCATTAAACGGATGGGCATATTAGGAAATGGATAAATCCATTGCGATATTGAGTTATGAATGGCGAGACAATGATAACTGATCTTGTTTTTGTACTATATATTCTTTCTCTTTGTTTCCAAGAAAAGAAAGTGGAGTGCTCTCTCTCTCATAATGGTCTGTCTATCTCTCAAATTATCCATCTTCTTATTAGGCTTCATTTGATTTGGATGGTCAGAGTTCTCATTACGTTATTTTGTCCTTTTTTTTTAATAGAAAGTAGAATTATGATTCAAAGTTAAGATTTCTATTCAAATTTTTACTCTCAAACCATTGAGCTAAACCCATAGTATATTATAACAGTTTTTCATTTTATGAAACTAATTTTAGAACTAAATGCATATATCTTGTGTGAATGATGCGACTAATGATCCGGAGCAATTGGGTGTTGGGAATTTGTATCATTCAGATTCAAAGTACTAAATTAAATGAGAAACCAAGTGGGATATTCGGCTTAGCTTTCAGCTACGGTCTTGAGATGTATGGTAGCAAATGATTGTTCATAAGATTTCTCCCTTAATCCCCACCTAATTGTCCGGTGAAATCAGGCAATGCATGGCATAATTAATTAAATTATTCCATAAAGTTAATGTAAATAAGTAACGAATAGAAACTGAATGTAAGATTCAATTGCTTTCTGCATGTATTTTTTCTACATCTAGTATTGGAAATTAAATGATCAATGAATTATGTAGGATCCCTTTTGTTTTCCCTTTCATTTACACATATATTTTCTTTCTCAGGACTGCAATTTTCTAGCAAGAACATGTAGAAACCGAATTTGATCTTGACAAAGATGAAGAAGAATTCAAGAACTCGATGCAATCTTCTATAGCTTCAGCATGATGGGAGTCAATAGATTCCGCCAGTGATCGTGACCTTGTCAGATTGGAAGAAGAAACCTTATGCGAAGAGTTCCTTCGAATGGATTCAAAACGCAAAGCTCTTGTAACTTTAGCTCCAAGACGCCTCAACAATCTTGCTGGTGAAAATCTTGAGCTGTTGACGAGCCTAAACGTAAAAATCCCAACAACAACCCTTCTTCTGCCACTGCCCCCTTGTTTCAGAAACATTGTTGGCCTTTCATTGATGTCGGGACTGAAACTCACTCGCTTGCTTGTTCTTCTTGACATTCAGACTTTGGGAAGAGATCAGTTTTCCTCTGGAAGAAATTTTGGAGAAAGAGAGAAAGGAGTTCTGATATTTGAACAAGGAAGAAGGGGGGGCAGTTGGTAAGGTTTTAGGGGGTATTTATTGATGAATTATTGTGATTAAAGTGAAAACTGAAAAGAAAAAAACATGACACTGAAACAAAGGGTAGGATTGATAGGATTTGTAATTGAAATGAGTAATTGGCAGGATAATTAATTTGTGAGTGAGAATATTCTTGTTCAAAGATGTTGACTGGAAGGCCAAATTGTTAAGCATTTTTGGCTAAACCAACTCTCCTTTTCAACAGAGCATTTCAATTTTTCACATATAAATATACTTGCATGAGCCATGCACCTGTTGTATTTGAATGTATAATTGCTGTTTATCTTCAATTTTTCACATTATTGAAGCCAAAACTCACCATCAAATACAGGATGTCATTGTTTGTCATAATTAGGTTCATAATTCATTGATTCTGATTTCAGGATTAACCAAATTGAAACTGTATATATGGCAGTTTAGCCAATAACTATATTGGACTATAATTCCAAATATTAATCACTTCTTTTGGACGAATCAAAGCAAGTTGGATTGAAATTTCTCTTTAAAATTAGTTGAATCAATGCATTCTTGATCCATTACCTAAGTTTACTTTGGGTTAAAAAGCCTCTCTTAATCTCTTATTCTAAATACCATTAACTTTTCTTCTGATATATGTGGGGTTTAGTAAAAATAGTAGTAAATTATGCATACAAGAATTTGAACCTAGGAAGAAAGAAAAAAAGGGAAATCAATGAGGAAAAATGAAAAGGGGTTTGGTCAAAAAATAAAGAAAGAGTAGCAGACAGCAACTAGCAAGGGAACACAAGGAGACAAGCACTCGATACTCTTCTTGTCAGCGTTGCTTTTGAGGTGCTGTTAGGGCCTACTTTTTTTTGCTTTTGTTGGCCATATATCTTGATTCTGTTTTAAAATAGGACATTGGGTTAACTTAGAAAAAATGTCCTCTATTAAGAATATTGTATAATGATTTAATGGATAAAAATAATTTAAAAAAGAAAAATAAAAGTTAAAAAATTATAAAAATAAAATTATCCTCAATAAAATAAATTTAATCCCATTTCTCTTTGTTTTTTTCTAACTTGCTAATCCTTAAAATAAAATAAAAAAGTAAAAAAAGAAAGAAAAGAACCCAGAATTGAATGCTGGATCCAAAGAATGAAGAAAAGCTTTCATTTTGAACAAAAAAAAATACCATTTTCGGAGGTATTCTTAGAAGAAAAAAAATTGAAAGTAAAGATGGGTATTTTTGTCTTTATAACTTTTTTTTAACAATTTTATCTTTCTCTATTTCTTTTTTCATAATTATTTTATGTTGTTAGACTTTTAAACAATAATTATATTATTGACTGTGTGTTTTTCAAATAAATCCTATTTTAAAACTTACTGCAAGAAAAAGAGAAGTGAGAAAGAGGGAATCTATTTGAATATGGGAGTGTAGGTTTTGGTGTAAGACATGTCAATCCGTGTGTATATATATCGTGTTTTATATTTATTTATTTTTGTTTTAAAATATGATATATGTTTTGTTAATTATATTTAAATGTACAATGTTATATTTATTGCATTATTTTTATATTTATTAAATATATCGTATTTTTATTATATTTTTATATTATGTTTAAAATTATCAAATATGTTTTAGCGTGAATACGAGGGAAACCAACCGTCTTTTTTTTTTTTCGTTCCTTTTACCACTTTGACAGAAGAAAATTCCTGTTGAATTTTGTTGCCTGTTGGGATGTTTTTTTTGACTGGGAGCTATGACAAGGCCCCAGTTTTGCATCTCTATTGGAGTGCATTCCTGGTCAAGTAATCAAGAAGTCATGTTAAAAAAAGCTTTTGAATGCAGAGCAAAATGAAAGGGAAAAGCAGCAAAAGTGGGACTCATCAGCAACTCAGAGGACTTATTTGCCTGATTATATAGAGCTAAGCTAGCCTTCATCGAAATACAGTACACTAAGAACTAGGAAGCCCTTTGGATGCTGTTCTTCAACTAGATTTCTAGCTCATAAGATTTTGATCTAACAAGTGGGGCTTTGTCATTTGCTTTTTCCTTCTATTGTTTAAAAACGGTTTGTAGAATTTTGTGTCCTGTATTGAATTCTCTATGTGAGATAAGCATGAATTAATAGTCGGAACAACATTTTCAAAGCAATAATTTCAGTTCAAATCAAAATGTTGGAATTCAACTCCATGAAGAAAATTTGTGGCTTGTGCCTTAATTTGTTTGGACCGAAACCTGGCTTTGAACGTGATGTTAACCATAAATTCATAGCCTCCAGGAGACAAAGAATGATATTTGTTGATGCAAAGATTGTTGGATTGCGCCCGTTATGAAGTATTGTCAGTAAGGAGGTATGACCCTGACACCAAGTGTGATTATCACCAGGGGGTAATTGGGTATTCAATTGAAAAATGCAGACAACTGAGGGAAAGAATTGAAAGTCTTATCCGCGATGGTATTTTGACACCGGAGCTCATCAATCAGTGGAAGGCCGTTTTGTCATAAATCATTTTTTTTCAGGGTTTTAGGAGGAAAATTACTACCTTTGAAGGATGTCAATAGGAGTAGTTTGGTGCATACTATGGAGGTTTAAAGATCGTTCTCACGGTTTTGTCTTTTGAAAAAAAGCGTCTTATGTCTTTGCTTTATAAAACCACAGTCTAATCCTTGACTAGTCGATGTGGGATCGTTTTCTCCCTCAACACTAGCTCCCAGTCAAGGGTGTGGACTGTGTTTTTACCAAGGGATGGTACGGAACCAGAACGAATTCCCACATACAGCGTCATTGTTGATACAAGGATTGTTGGACTGCACCCGCTATTAGGTATTATCCACTATGGAGATCTAAAGATTGTCCTCACAGTTTTATCTTTTGAGAAAAGACGCTTTTGTTTTTGTTTTATAAAATCATAAACTAATCCGATCGTTTCCCCTCAACAATACTAACTCATCAATGTTTCTTTTGATCGTCTTTACCGGATGTGGAACCAATTCAGCTAATTGACTTGACTTTTCCTGTTTTCCATCATAAATTTCCTGCCCCAGTGAAGCAGTGACCAGGTCTTCTTGGTCCGGGATAGCCTATATAGGCTATAGCTTTAGTTTTGGACCCGAAAGTGGGCTGAATTCTAATGAGTTAAGGCTTAAGCTTTAACGTTTGTCAATCCAAGCATGAAATGGACCTGAAACAAGGATCGGCATAGGCTTTTCTAGCCCACCAGATGGTTAAGCTCAAATAATTTTTGTTTCGCCCAATAGAATTTTGGGAATAAACTATTTTGGACTAAGAAGAAGCTCAGCCCGTAAATTCTAAAGATTGGGTCGTTGGGCTGAACAATTATCAGGCTAAGATTTGTTGTTCTTATTTAATGTCGGCAATACTGACACAAAAATAGACCCAATCTTGTTCTTTTGTGGCTAATAAGATTAATCATCAAACATAATAAAAAAAGAAAGTTGCCATCAGAAATCAAATCGCATTAGATTGTATTCCGAGTATATCACTTCCAGATTGTCCGTTTAACAAATGGGTAAGACTTCAAACCAAGCTTGATTTGTCATGTTGCTCCATTATAATTGTTTCTATCTGCAACTCCATGGTTTTTTCTTTTTTCATCATGAAACTTGACAAGAAGAATCCTAGAAACAAATACAATTCGTTTGCATATACAAAGGAAAAACAATGCCAAAAATAATCAATTTATTTCCTCTTTTTTAAATTGATGCTAACAGGGTGGGTCAGGATGTCTTAATCAGTTAATAAGAAAGGTCTGCAAATAAGTTATTCTAATTGAACAACAAAAAAGCAAATACTAATTGAAACTGAATACCAATGAATTATTAGTTTGTGTTGTGACCCACCAGTTAAGTATTAAAACATGCAAAGGAAAGTATATTCATGGAATATGTCAAGATTTCCACAGTTTTATACGGTTCAAATGAAATATCCTTTTTTTTTGCTCTAATATGAGACGTATGATATCAGTAAGTGAAGGCTGAGAAATAATTAAACAAAAAAATATAAGTAAATGGGAATCTAACTCAATAACTTAAATAAAGAAATAATCTTTGAGCAAATGTATATCAGTAATTAAGCAGTCCATTTAACAGAAATCTGTTGTGCGGAAGCGAATTGATATTACTAAAACCGATTTAAACACACTGAAAAAACACCGATATTTTACGTGGTTCGGCAACTGTGCCTACATCCACGGGAGGAGGAGCTTGAAGCTTTGTATTAATGGAGTTTAGAGTACAAACATATACCGAATTCAAGGTGCTACACAAGCACTGAACTCACAACTCAACACAATACCGAATTACTCTATAAACACAGAGTATTTGCTTCAACAATTTAGCTCTAACTTACACTCAACTCTACTCTCTCATCTCTACATGGCTATTTATAGCCATAATATCAAGGTGTGAACATGCATCAAGTGGCAGCCACCATAGCCTACCATAGCCACCATCCACCACCTATCTTTGGTGTGAACACATGCAAGTGGTAGCCACCATAGCCACCATCCATTTGCAAGTGGTAACTTCCATTATTGGTGGTGCAAGTGGTGCAAGTGGTAGCTCCATTATTGGTGCTAAGCCACCTATGGTGAATGAGCCATATACTAGCTATATTCAAGCCATATTCTAAGCCATATTCTAACAATCTCCACCTTGGCGAGAATCCACAGAGAGAATTCACAGATCAGAGCTTCCTCTTTTCTCCTTCAAATGTACACACCATTACTCACATATCAGGGCACCTTCTGCATTGGCATGATTCATCAATGCACTGAGCCTGAGTCAATTTTTCTGTCTACTTCCCAGGAATTTTCTTAGCTTCTCCAAGATCATCTCGAACTCTGAGCTCAGTTGAGCCTTCAGCCTGTCGATCTCCACCTTGCCTTTTTCAGCAGATAGACAAATGATCCATCTTGAAGTTTCAGGAAATAAACACAGTGATCAAATTGACTGTGTGTGTACTTTTCATCCTGTCATGAAACAGTCCAACCGTTTGTACAGCTGTCACGGGATTGTTTCAGACCATACAGTGATCAGTTCAACTTGCTTTTGTAATCTCTGCGACCGGGGACTCCAGAACCATCTGGTTGAGTCATACAAATTTCCTCCTCTACGGAACCATGGAGGAATGCAGTTTTTACATCAAGTTGAACTATCTCTAGGTTATACAAGTGCTACTAAAGCCAATAAGATCCGAATAGATGCATGCTTAACAACAGGTGAAAATACCTCATTGTAGTCTATTCCTTCTTTTTGAGCCTAACCTTTGGCTACCAATCTGGCTTTGTATCTGATGCTGTCTTTGCCGGTAGCACCCTCATTTTTGGCAAAGACCCATTTGCACCCAATTGATATCTTGAGTGTTGGAAGTGGAACTAACTTCCAAGTCTGATTGCCTCCTTCCACTGGGCATGCACAAGGCTGTTTACAGCTTCTTTGTAATTGATCAGAACATCATCATCAATTACTGGAAGGGCGTATGTCACCACGTCTGTGTATCGAGCAGGTTTCCGAATATGTCTATTCGGTCTACTGGTGACAACTGATTCAAGTTGCTGAAAGATTTCCGGTGATGACTCCTCCACTTCAATTAAGGTGTCATCAGATTCTGATTCAAACTCCACCTGCTTTAGAGAATCTTGGTTCACATTCTCTGGAGTTGACAGTTTCAGCATTACAGATTCGTCAAAGGCAACATCTCGGCTTACGATGACTTTCTTTGACTCAAGGTTCCACAATCGGACTGCTTTTACTCCTTCACTAAAGCCCATGAAGACAGCTTTCTTGGCTCTAGGATCCAGTTTTGCATCCGTAACTACGAAGCCGATCATATTCAATGGCAGAATATCCGGACTACACCTCTATGGGAGTCTTCCCATCAATTGCGGTGGAGGTTAGTCTGTTGATAATGTGGGAGGCGAACACTAAAGCCTCCGCCCAAAATGCTTTGCTCAAGCTCGACTGGGATAACATGCAGCGAACTTTATCAACCAAAGTTCGGTTCATCCTTTCTGCAACTCCATTCTGCTGGGGAGTGCTAGGAACAGTGAAGTGTCGATTTATCCCATCATTCTGTGAGAGGCTGCTGTTCTGCCTGTCACGGTTTCTCTGTCAAAGAGATACAGATTTCCCTTCATATAACCCTTCATTGCTAAGAATGCTCCACGTACAACTCTCAGGACTCCATTCTGAATGGTCACCTTGTAACCATTTGAGTCTAAGACCCCCAGTGATATGAGGTTCTTCTTGAGATCAGGGACATACCTTACGTCTGTAAGTTGTCTGATTGTACCGTCATGCATTTTCAGTCGGATTGTTCCGATGCCTCTAGTGTGACAAGTATTGTCATTGCCCATAAGGACAATCCCTCCATCAAACTCTTTGAAGTTTGAGAACCACATCCGGTTCGGACACATATGGAAGGAACATCCGGAATCCAGAATCCATTGATCTGAAGAGTGTGTTGTTGTGGAAATCGTAAATGCAGAGTCTTCCTCTCCCTCAGTTTCTTGAGCTACACTCACAATCGACCTCTCCATGTTGGGACAGTTATTCCTCCAATGCCCTTTCTCATGGCAAAAGGCACACTCGTCCCTCGAGAGTCGTGTTCTCGATAATCCCCTCCTTGAGCGGGATTTACCTCGCTTGTTTTCTCCGGCTCCTCGGTTGTCCGTCCTGCCTCTGTACACAGTTAAAGCTTCTGGTGTAGTATTCTGGTGATCATGCTGATCCTTTTTCCGATACTCATTATTCACCAGAGCATTACAAACATTAACATATTCTATATCATTTTTACCATACAACAGTGTAGTGGTTAAATGATCATAGCTATCAGGCAAGGAATTTAACAGAGTAAGAGCCTTATCTTCATCAGAGATATTTGCATCTAGATTTTCAAGATCAGCGAGGATTTTGTTAAAACTTACTAGATGCTCCTGCATGGTGATACCTTGCATATACTGGAAGCGGAACAGCTTCTTCTTCAGATAGAGTCTGTTCTCCATGCTTTTTGTCATGTACTTGTCCTCAAGTTGTTTCCAGAGAGTTTTTGCATTATTCTCTCTCATGACAAAGTACTTCTGGTCCTTGGCTAGGCATAACCGGATTGTGCCACAAGCCTGACGGTTGACAAACTTCCAGTCATCTTCAGAAATATCTCTGGGCCTGTCTTCCAGAGCGATATACGAACCCTCTCGGAATAACAGATCCTGAACTTCGCACTGCCACATGCCAAAGTTGGTGGTGCCATCATATTTCTCCACCTCGAACTTTGCAGTGGTCATCGAGTTCTTTCTGATATAAGAACTTGATCGTGCGCTACTTGTCGTTTCATGTGTCTCTAATGATTCTGCCATGGTAATAAAACAAAATTACCAACAAAGTGTTTTTCCGGTACCTGTATGGAAAAACGGATGCCGCGGTTGAGTCCGGAATAGTCGAAATAGCCAGGAAGGGGTCCAACTGTGTAAATTTTGGACACACGGTGAATATTCTGCAAATATTCTGCTACAACTGGCTCGAAATGGACTCGGTTTAGCTCAACCGGCTCGGAAAAGTCTCGGAATAGTGTTCTGAAACGGCTCAAAAAATAGCCCGAAAAAGTTGGTCGGAGCTGCGGCGGCGCGTGGGGCGCGTACGGCGGCGCGTGGGGCGGCGCGTGGGGCGCGTGGAGGCTGTTCTCTCACCGGCGCGTGGGGCGCGTGTGGCGCGTGGGGCCACTCGCCTTCAACCTCTGGAAGGCGCGTGTGGCGCGTGCTGCGCGTGGGTGTCACGCGCCTGCAACCTCTGGTGGCGCGTGCGGCGCGTGGGCGCGTGAGGCTCACTCTCAGCCCCTTCTGGCGGCGCGTGCGGGCGCGTGCGGCGGTTTCTGGCGCTCTGGTTGATTCAGCTGCACTCCTCTCAACGACCTCTTCAACCTGGTATTTTCAAAACACAATTTGGAGCACTTTTGAAATACGGACAGAATCGAAAAAACTCGGTTTTACGTAAAAATTGGCTCTGATACCAATTTGTTGTGCGGAAGCGAATTGATATTACTAAAACCGATTTAAACACACTGAAAAAACACCGATATTTTACGTGGTTCGGCAACTGTGCCTACATCCACGGGAGGAGGAGCTTGAAGCTTTGTATTAATGGAGTTTAGAGTACAAACATATACCGAATTCAAGGTGCTACACAAGCACTGAACTCACAACTCAACACAATACCGAATTACTCTATAAACACAGAGTATTTGCTTCAACAATTTAGCTCTAACTTACACTCAACTCTACTCTCTCATCTCTACATGGCTATTTATAGCCATAATATCAAGGTGTGAACATGCATCAAGTGGCAGCCACCATAGCCTACCATAGCCACCATCCACCACCTATCTTTGGTGTGAACACATGCAAGTGGTAGCCACCATAGCCACCATCCATTTGCAAGTGGTAACTTCCATTATTGGTGGTGCAAGTGGTGCAAGTGGTAGCTCCATTATTGGTGCTAAGCCACCTATGGTGAATGAGCCATATACTAGCTATATTCAAGCCATATTCTAAGCCATATTCTAACAAAATCTCCTTTGTTTCAGATGTTTGTTTGTAACTAAAGGATGAGCTAGCTGGTTCAGTGCAAAGATGACAATAGACTCCAGATCAATATATATATATATATATATCCATCATGCAAGCAAGCTCATGCAATTGCTGCTTTACGTACACAGAATATATCAAATGTTTGATAATAATTATCAAAGCTGGAGTCGAGAGTACTGTCAAATGACAAGTTTGTGACAGTAGTTTAGGCTTAGAAGTGAATGATTTTAATCCTAATCTTTTCGAGAAACTCTACTCCATATATATAATTAAGTTATAATTTTCAATTACTCTACAGTAATTCACTAATAGACAGTCGACAGACAGTTAGTTTTCAAGTTTATATCTTCCAAAAAGTCTTCAAACCAAGTACCAACTCATCCAACCACAAGCTTGGTGTACCAAATGTTGTCTGATACAATACGTACCAATATGAAGATTGAAAAGAATCAAAATTGAATAATTTATGGGGTCATGGTCATATTTTATGCATCTTGAAAACTATTTTTTTTTTATTCTAATGAAAAAAGACGAGCAAGAAAGGCCAGTATCATCACTAAAGAAGCCAATCTGGGGTACTACATTTAGCTGTATGAATCATTGAGGATGGCAAGTGACCCTTTACAGTTGGAAAAGGGACAAGCAATTGCTATGCCATTTTTCGTCACATGCTCCCAAAAAAATTCCAAAAATATTGTACCCAATAATATTAATAACCATGGCAGTAAAAATATCAATTGACTGATCAATAGCCCAAAAAAAAACTTAATGTTAGGGTAGGAATAATCAAAGGTGTTTAATAAGAAAAAGAAAAACAAAACTATATGCTTGGAAAACAATAAACACTGCAAACTAATGTCCAAAAATGAATATATAGTACTATATTTTTGTTCTATCATTTTTTTTGTAAGATGCTTATTGGCTATGATCATGATTATTTATTCTATCAACATACTCATAAGTCATAATTTATATCCAGAATTTTGCTCTTAATCATTCTATAAAGTGTATATTTCAAGATTACTAACAAATTTCACAATTCACCTCCAATCAAATTATAACTAATAAAGTTTAGCATATTAATGTAAGGGGAAAAAATCAGCATAGAAGAAGCAAAATATAATAAGAAACCCTCAACAGTCCTGTCATCTCATTTGTTAGTAATAGTAAATGCTAAACTATTAATAAAATTAAAAAACCTAAATCATATAAATTAAACTAATACAAATAAAATAGTAATTATGTTCTTTTCTAACAAGTAACAACTTGAGTGAAGGCAAAGAAATGGAAATGGATCCGTGTGAGGAAAAAAGAGGCACTCAAATCTTGAATAAGACACTTGCCAATGCCATTTTACCAATAAGCATATACTCAGTGAGCTTCCCTTCGATACTCCTTTCTGCCTCCCCTTGAAAAGAATATCCATTCTCTTCGTATTCCCTAGGCCTTTTAGATTCCTTTATCAAATCTTCTATTCCATATTAATCAATCAAATAAATTTTCTCTCTTTGTTCAAAATTCCAACTCAACACCTTCCCGCTATAATTTATACACAAGTAGTCAAGTACTACATCATGTCCACCTCTCGTTCTCTCTCTATAAATCCTTCTCTCTCTCCTCCTTCCTTCTTTGCCTACCCTTCAAGCTATTCTTTTTCTTTATACCCTCCCTTTTCTGTTAAAGTTTTGCCTTTTTCTTCTTTTTCAACAATACCCATTAGCCTGATTTGTAAAAGAAGTCATTTTTCTGAGTCTGTAAGATTGAAGAGTGAGAGGAATAGAAGGTTAGCTGTTGTTAGAGCAAGTAAAATGGCTATTACAGAGGTGAGAGAAGAAGATGGGGATGAGGAAAGTCCTCCTTTGATTGATTCTGAGAACAATTCTGGGCCGCGTCGTATTGCTCTCTTTGTTGAGCCTTCTCCTTTCTCGTGAGTCTCTCTCCCTTTGCTTTCTTTGCTTGGTATAACTTTGTTTGAGGATACCCTTTTCGTTTTTATATTTGATTTTCATGTTCTTGTTGCTGTTAAATTTGAAGTTTTTTTCAGTAACAGCTTTTATCATTAGTAATTATTCTTTGGTTGTTAATCGATGTTGTTAGTAATTGAGAGGTACTTCATGGTTATTATTATTGTGGGAATTGCCTGCTGTCAATCATGTGAAAGTTTAGATCTTTGCTGATATCTCTGTTATTAGTTACATAATCTTGGTCTATCTGTTACCTACTCTGTTAAAATGTAAAAACTTGGCACTCACTGATTGCATTTCTTTCCGTTTTGCAGATATGTATCAGGGTATAAAAACAGGTTCCAGAATTTTATAAGATATTTACGGGAAATGGGAGATGAGGTAGTTATGCTTACTAATTTGTTAGCTAAATCAATTTATGCCAGTTTCTTTAGATGATATGCCATGGAAGTTTAATCTAAGTCCCATACTCTCGTTGCAATTTAAGAAGCTTAAGTTGCATATTGGCACATGTTATACAAATATTGAGAGTTGATTTCATTACCTTTTGATTTGATTTAAGTGATTTCTAATTGGCAATAGTAATGTTGGAGGAATAGTGGCTAAAAAACTAAGTGGGCCATATAAAGCCTGATTTAGCTTAAGTTCATTCTCAGTTAACGGTTCATAGCCAAACTAGCTAGCGGTTATGACCAACAGTTTACTATAGTTTGCAGAAACGTGTTCAAATGATGAACTAACAGTAATGGTATTGTTCCTTATAGGTAATGGTTGTAACAACACATGAAGGTGTCCCGGATGAGTTCTATGGAGCGAAGTTGATTGGATCAAGAAGGTTGGTGTAATCAACTAAATTCAAGTTATAGTTTACAGTATGCTTCATCATTTCCTTTTTGTTCTTTCCTATGCTTTTTAATTTTCAATTTTTCTTCATGTTAACTTACATTGCAACATGCTTTCCAAGGCAAAACTATCTAGAACTGGAAAATGAAGTTTATTTAGAAACAACAAAACACTAGTTGCTTAATCCTTTGATTACATTCTAAGATGTTGACAAGCCAGAGGTGACTCATTTTTACAACCCACAAAAGTTACTATTGACAAAGCATTCTTAAGCTTATAAACACCAGAAAGTTGGTTGGTAGATAAATCAAACAATGTTATCAATTCTATAAAGTAGAAAAAATGGTTGAGATGACTATTAGTTAGATCTCAGTTGTGTGTTCATCTACTTACAATTGATTAGCGTCCTTGTCTTTATCCCAAAGGATGGAGATAACCAGGTTCATGAAAGATTTTAAGCACTTTTATTTTGTGAAGATATATGTTATGCAAACATTCTTACACTATATCAAGTATAAATTCTTTCTATCACCGTCAAGTAATCTTAGTTTACTTTTCTTCAATTTCAATATTGTTTTGGTCCTATTTTACTTTGTTTTGAAGTTATCAACGGGTTTGTTGAACTGTTTAACATAACTGTATGTTTTCACTATTTCATTAGCTTATTCTTTGGATATTCTTTCCTAATACTGTTTTTATATATTTTTTTTCCTTCCTCCCCATTGCAGCTTCCCCTGTCCTTGGTATCAGAATGTGCCCCTTTCCTTGGCACTCAGCCCCAGAATAATTTCAGAAGTTGCACGGTTTAAGCCTGATATAATACATGCCTCTTCACCTGGGATCATGGTACACTTCTAATTGTTGCTATGTGAGTTCTTGATAGATTATTATGATTTCTTTTTGAGAGTGAAAAGTTAATGAGGATTGGTAGGAGACACAATCCTGATTGTTGCGGACTGCATTGCAGGTTTTTGGTGCTCTCATTATTGCGAAACTACTATGCGTACCCATAGTGATGTCTTATCACACCCATGTTCCCGTGTGAGTTTGATTCTTCTTTGATTCACCTGATAAATTCTTCATTTTACTCCTTCAGCAATGAAACCCAGAAAATGATTTGCTACTTTTGGAAGGTTTATCATTCCAGGTTCAAAACTACACGAACTGTTATATGGACCTGACCCTCAAATCTAACTTTTGTTTTATTCTACAGGTACATCCCGAGATACACATTTAGTTGGTTGGTGAAACCTATGTGGTTGATATTAAGTACGTTTTCTTTTCCCTCCTTTTTAGTCAATATTCATGCCAAAGTCTGAGCAATTGACCGCTATTTTGCTCTTTCCTATCAGAATTTCTTCATAGAGCAGCTGATCTCACACTGGTTCCATCAGCTGCAATTGGGAGGGATCTCCAAGCGGCTAGGGTAACTGCAGGTAAACATAGTACATTATCAAAATAGCCTTATACAATTTAACTTGGTTGTTAGTACAAAGCTAAGCCATGTGTTTTTGCATTAATCTATTTCGTCTCTCCATTGCTTACACCAGCGTTATAAATGCATCTTGTGCTTTATTTGTTCTCATATTTCCCTTCTAAAGATGCTGACCTGTTGATGATATCTAGATAGCTGAATCCTAGACTAACGTGCTTTTTATTTATCAATACTTCCAGCTAATAAGATTCGTCTTTGGAACAAGGGTGTGGATTCTGAAAGCTTCCACCCCCGATATCGCTCTCATGAAATGCGATTAAGATTGAGGTGCTCTACTTATCCTTTATTTTGTTCCTCTCTCCTCAATTACAGTGCAGTAATGTTTCTCTTAATGCTATTTTATTTTCTCTTTATACAGCAATGGTGAACCAGAGAGACCATTGGTAATTCATGTTGGACGTATTGGAGTTGAGAAGAGTTTGGATTTCCTCAAAAGGTACCATTTATGAATTGCATGAAAAATTGTTGCTAATATCTTCCTTTATAATTAGTTAAAACATAATACCATGTCATAGCTGATAAGGAAAAACTAATGGAGTTATGTCAAATTTTCATTGCGACCATTGACTCCAATTCATGAATTTTGCAAATTTTTAACATTGGGAATATATGATTTTACAGTGTTATGGACAGACTTCCAGAAGCAAGAATTGCTTTTATTGGGGATGGACCATACAGGTAATCCGCGTGATGCTCATGAACTTACCCTACTCTAAAAGAATATTTGTATCTTGTATTAGATGGCTCCGATCGAATATCATTCTCTCTCTCACCGAAAATGCGCTAATTGAATCAGCGAATGCTTTAATCCGATCTCACCAATTTCAGGGATATTATTTCCGCTAAGTGATTGTTAACCTGAATTGTTTCCTCATTAATAGTCTCATGTAGCAAATGACAGAAGTTGGGTCAGGAGATGTAAAGATCAGGCAAAAAATTGTGCTCCTCTCTTAAACAATATATAATCTCTTCTTTGCAGGGAAGAGCTAGAGAAATTGTTTACAGGCATGCCTGCAGTTTTTACTGGGATGTTACAAGGTGAAGAGCTCTCTCAAGCATATGCAAGTGGGGATGTGTTCGTTATGCCTTCGGAATCTGAGACACTCGGACTTGTTGTTTTGGAGGCCATGTCTTCAGGAATCCCTGTGGTGGGTGCTCGTGCTGGGGGAATCCCAGATATAATTCCTGCAGACCAGGAAGGAAAAACTGGATTTCTCTTTAATCCTGGCGATATTGACGACTGCTTAAACAAACTGGAGCCCCTGTTACAAAATAAGGAACTGAGAGAAACCATTGGCAAAGCTGCACGCGAAGAAATGGAGAAGTATGATTGGAAAGCAGCCACTAAGAAGATACGCAATGAACAGTACGATGCTGCCATTTGGTTTTGGAGGAAGAATAGATCATAGCTACTGAGACCTTTGCAGTGGCTGGCAAAACGCCTTTTCCCATCCCCAGAAATCAACTATAGGTGATTTGGATATATTACACAGGTTTGCTTGGTAGAATTTAAGGAATTAGCATGTTGATAGGGATTGTGAACTTGTTCCGGGCTTCAAAGAGGCTCTTCTATGCTGTATGCATGATTGATTTCTTTTTTTCTTTTTTACAATATGGTTATTTATTGTATATTATGGATTTGAAATGATTGGAATGCAAGTTATTGAATTGTATGAAACTTTTAGCTGAACTTTCCATTAACAAACTAAAATTTTCCATGAATATCTTTATTTTGGTTTCCCTGCTAAGCATACCTTCAACTTCAAGCCAGTTACTAAGTGCAAGTAGACATATCCTGAGAGTTGGAAGTTGGGAGGCCCTTCACAACTTCTTGTTTACACATGGTTTGGAAGATAACCCAACATAGCCGAACTGTTTAATTTGAATTTTTTTTTTACCATTGAAAGTTGCTGTTTCAGAGACTGCCAGTTGCGAAGTTGAAGTCTGCTCTGAAAAGAAACTGAACTTGTCGAACATGGAGGAAAAAAGGGTAAATAAAACTATTGGAATTTGTAGCATTACTCAACTACTATAAAAACTAGCCATCAGCCAAGATTGACTATAATTCAAATCTTTCCACTTCATAGTTTCCTAATATCTTCTACCCATTTGCTAAATTGAGATGATATGTAACAAATTTCAAATCCCATAATTAACACAAGCTAGACTCGTATTAAAAGGTTTCAAGTATTAAAACATAAAATTAAAAAAAAAAAATCATATCTAATACACTGACAATGAAATTTTTTAACTCTAGAAGCGGAGCTAAGAATCTGTTAGATGCCTCACTTCTTTTTAATTATTTTTTAAAATTTTTTAAATATATTTTAAAAAATATGTGTAATTCACTTGGGAAATAATGAGGTATAAATGGTAATCGGATCCATTGGCCCAAAAATGTGGCAACTGACCCAAGCCTGAAAATTGAAAATGTTGTGTTGATTGGCCTTGAGACTTGAGAGTAATTTTTACTTTTAGACCCTCAAACTAATAGGCTCATAACAATTCAAACTTCTTATGCCTGGTTTCATCATTTCATTCCCCTCTAAAACTTTGATTAATTAGCCATTTGCAGTTCCAAGCTTATAGTGTTATTAATCAATCAATCATGGGCAGACCACTAAAGGCTAAAGCCTGCCCATTTGACTTCATTCAATGGCTGGAAAATCTTGAAATCCCAAATTCTGATTAAATACTTCCACTCTGATCTTTCTTAGGAATTCAACCCAATAACCCATTTAATTTGTATACAACACTTTCATATTGGATTAGATTATTGACAAATAGAGTTAAGATTAAAAATATTTCTTGTTTAAAGAAGTGGGATACTTTTTTTTCCCAACAAATGATGGTTTTATTTATCCTAGAAGTGGGATATTTCATTTTAAATAATTAAACCATTTATCTTTCTTTCTTTTTTTTTTTTTTAGTATATGTGAACTCAAAATTAAAGGATTAAAGAAGAAAATTTTGCAAATGCTGGGATCGAACCTTAGGAATCCATCTCTTAAAATACATGAGTAAACTATTTGGATTAAGCTCAAGTTCTATCATTTTCTCTCTTTAATTATAGTCATTTCCTAAAAACACATGAGTAAACTGTTTGGATTAAGTCCAAATTTTATCTTTTTTCTCTCCTTAATTATAGCCATCTCTTAAAAAACATGAATAAATTATTTAGATTAAGTTCAAGTTTTATCATTTTTTTGTGTGTCTAAATTTAGAGAGTTCGTCCTATCCTCATTTTTGGGTTGATGTAACACTAATCTCTGTCGGGTTGGGAGTATAATGGTAAAAGCCCTTCTAACATTGGTGACTCTTAAGATTCGAACTTTGATTTTCAACTTGAAAGTTGAAACCACTTTACCACTTCAACCAACCAAATGTTAATAAATTCTATCGTTTTTATTAATTCTATCATTTTCTCTTCATAATTACAGCCATCTCCTAAAAATTATGAGTAAACTATTTGGATGAAGCTCATGTTCTACCATTTTTACTGAGTTTATCATTTTCTCTCTTAATTAAAATCATCTCCTAAAAATATATGTTTGTCTATCATTTTTTCTCCTTAATTATAGCTTAAACATCTTGATTAGATAATAAGAATATTCACACATGCTTTTATATGGGAAAAAAGAGAAGAAAACCTTCCTTTGATTTCGTCACGTGGAAAATGAAAGCTTTCATGTACAAAAGCCAACATACCAATTCTGTGGTAAAATTAACCAAAAGTTACCGCTTTAGCTCTTATGATTTACACAAATGAAATCACAACCGTCCAAAAATCATCGTTTTTCCACCCCAAAGATTTGGGTCACGGTTTAACAACTAAACACCAATCATAAATCGCCACCTCGGAAACTTCTTTTCCCTCATACTTGCACTACAGTGTAGTCACTCACACGATTTCTGATACGTACTGCATAATCTCGGCGTCATTCTCAAGCCCCAACATCGTATCAGGCGCCAAAACAACCTCCAAGTCAACGCTTCCATTCCCTTCTCTCCCAGGAAAGGCTGAGATCTTCCCATCAAACTTGTTGGCCCTACCACTCCTGACCGCCAAAGGTTGGCCCCACCCAAAATCATTATTGTACATTGGAAATCTAGGAGAACTTCCCATGGTGATTGATGCACCGTCAGAGTTCCCCAACGGAAACAACCTCGGCTGCTTCTCCCAATCCGCTACACCTCTCCGCACCGTATCATCATTGTGCGCCACCACGTTTTTATGCAGCAGATCGGCGCCCCAGCTCAAGTCCTTAGCTAGCAACTCACCAACTGGAGCAAAAGTTGGAATACTCTGAATCGCGTTTCCAAAATAGTACGGCTCGAGCTTTGGGTCCAACCTGTGCCGGCAATTCACCGCCATTCTAAACGTCGTCGTTTTATTCGACTCCAATTTCCTGGCACGTGTCACAGACCGCCAAAGCTGAGCAGAAAGCGATTGGAAAGACGAAATCTCAGCATTACTGTTTCTCACCTTACCGTTAGCTTCTCCGTTAACGGATTTCCAACTGTCGTTACAGAGCTTGCCTAAAACTTCGGAATTCGTTTGTTTAGTTAATAAACAGCCGTTATTAGCTCTGTATTTAAGTTTTAAAATCGCTTCTCTGCTAAAATGAAAAATCCTTTCCCTCAACGGCTCGTCGTCGGCGAAAGTAACAGTGGGTCCTCCAGGAGGGAATTTAAGCACGGCTTGAGAATTAAACACGGTGTTACGACAAAAATGGGGAGATTTCGATATTTTTGAAGCTCCTTTAGTAATCTCAGCAAAGGTGTTAAAAAAGTGCCAGAATGAAGTCCCATCGGTCACAGCGTGGTTCACTGTGCACCCAATAAAAACCCCGTCGACTAACTCGGTTACCTGAACTGCAGCTAACGGCTTGAAGTGACCGGAGTAACTAAGTGTCTTGTCAAAAGTGAAAAACTCCTTGACACAATCGGGGACATCGCCGGGGGACAACAAAACGTTGTGGATGGAAAGTTCAGGGGATTTCACTACGAGAAAGTCAATGCCGGCATCGTTGCACGTGATATGCACATGACCGTCGGGGTCGGTCGTGAGACGACCAGCCAAAGGAGGGAAGTGAGAGAGAGTAGTGGAAAGAGATTGTTTAAGGAAACTTACGAGGTCGTCGAATGAATAGGGAGGAGAAGTCAGCAAAACCCCTTTTTGAATGTACTGACATGAAAGCATAGGGATGTCAGAAACTGAAAGCTTTAAGGTTTTGACGTCAGATTTTTGGTCTGGGAAAATCATGCATTTGGAAATAAGAGTAAAAGAAGAAGGCATGGTGATATTTTTTCAAGGGTTTTTCTTGGTTCTTGTTTTGCTTTCCTATGTTTGAGCTGCTGAAGAGTAGAGAAAAGGGGTTTATATAGGAGGAAGAAAGGCAAATTGGGTTCATGAACTTAAAAAAGGTTGTTTCTTTACTTTTCTTTTTCTTTTGTCTTGTCCCTCCCTATTATATCCATTTGTTTATGTTTATGGATATTTTATGGGGAAAATCAACAGACAGCAATGCTTTGGTCAATAATTTTTCAGTCGCCCGCCTATAGCCTTTAACACCCGCTTAGTTATGCCACCACCACCTCATCCTATTTTCTTAGTTTTTTATGCAAAAAGTCCAAACCTTTAACCACCTCCCTTCTTATCTTCTCTTCTGTGTTGGACATGTGAGCTGCTTGCTGCCTTATGCCACCCATCTTTACCAAAATTTCCCGAGTTAAAGTAATTAACTCAGTAATAATACTGTTGGGTTTCGAATTTTGGGGGGAAATGTTCTATTATCTACTTGTTTTCTTTTGCTAAATTGTTTAAATAATTTAAAACATGTGGAAGGATATCAATATGCACCATGGTTTGTCCTTCATCTATCAGTTTGCAAGCCAACTTGCAAAGAAGAAATCTAATTTTAGTCTCAAATAAATGCATTAATTTTGTCTAACCCCAATCTGTAATTGTCTAAGGCTCCCATTTTTTCCACATACAATTACTTGGAACATCAACTACTTTCTTTTTTAACCTCTCCCTGAACTTGAGTTAAAAGTATCTAGAAAGTTTTTTATTATAGTCAAAATATATTTTAATTTATACATTATAAAAATAAATAATTTAATTTTTTTTACATTTGAAATTGGTACAAAAAAATAAAATTGATAACAGTGTTAATGAAAAATCATCTAAATGTTGACTTGAACATATGAAACTGACAGAATAGAAAACTTGAAAAAAAAATAATGACATGTCAAATTTTTTTTCTCAGGTGAAATTTTAAAACTGACATTATAGATGATTTCGAAAAAAATGATGATATATTTTTACGGATAAACGAGAGATTTTGATAAAAAAATTATGTTTTTTTAAATTTTACTTGAACAAAAAAAAATTATTATCAATTTTATTTTTTTTACACAAATTTTAAACGCATAAAAATTAAATTATTCATTTTTATAATATAAAAATTAAAATATACTTTTAACTGCAAGTATTTAATTACTTTAACCCCGAACTTGTTCATTATCTCACTCCCAGACTCATCAATACAAAATAATTGAAATTTCGTTTTTACCACAAGTACAACCCATCTGTCGAAACCTAGCTACTTGGTCTTCTACAAAGATGTTGACATAATGATTATGAAAAGGGAGAAAAATGGTCAGCATAAAGTAAAGAAAAAAAAATACAAAAATGAGGTCATCCACTGAAGTCATGAATCAGAAAAAATATATATTTTTCTGCTGGTTTGATTCACAAACCTACAAAGAATCACAAAAATTTCCACATGTCCAACAATCTCAGTTCTGCTTCTGAGAAAGCTCGAATTTGAAGCAGACATATCCACGAAGCTCATGAGTTAGTTTGTCACCTTTGCCAGGAAATTGCTCCCAAGCCTAATTGCTTTGACTAAAGAGTAACTACAGGATCATTTTAAACGTGAAGCAAATGTTTCTTACTTCTTTTCAGTGTTTATTAATTCAGTACAGTTCTTGCAAGTTGCAACACTAATTTTTTATTACATTTTAAGCTACTCTTCTACGAAAGACTCCAAAAGCTGTTCCAATGTCCAAATAAAGTGATTAAAGGTCTTAGGCTCCTAGCCACTCTTCCTCTCCCCCTATTTTTTTTTTTTCCAAATAATCAAAAGGGGCCTTTCTCTTCAAAAAGATATTGTTTTCCTTTAAAGAGGTAAGGGATGGGAGAAACAGAGTAAAAAGCATTGTTCTTCCCACATGTAAATGAAAGACAATAATCTATGGACTAAGTTTAACCTTGTAAGTTTGTAACTTTGTGGGGAAAAAAAGGTTTAAATTATGTAACATATTTGGTCAGTTCCAAACAAATTACTAAGCCTAGAAAAAGGAATACGAGAAGGAGCTCTCCTTGCAAACCAGCTCATTAACAACTAATGGTCTGACGGCCCTTTTCCTATCTCACTAAATCTATCTCATTAAATCAGGAAATTACTCCCAAAAGAACTCTTCAACTAGAGGTGTCTGAACTATTTCAATCTTGTGCAGACCGACGAGGATTCTCACTACAACCTTAATTTCAAAGGAAAAATCATGATCACTTTTCACAACAAATCATGATCGGTATCTCAAGATAGGCCAGATACTTGTACAAAAATCCAAGAGCTATCATACTTAACTAGCTATTAATTCAAATAAAAAATTCCATGCACTTGGAAAATAAGCTAAACAGTAAACATCATAAAAACAGCTAAACCACATCCCTGAAAAACTTATGTTTTTGATACAGCGTTGAATACGGATATGTACCGAATATGGATATATTCAATTTTTTTTTTTTACGTTTTTTTATATGTTCAAAAGATCATATTCTATACTCATTTTTAAATATGTGTCCAGTACATATATATTGGATATAAATACTTTAAAAAAATATATATATATATATATATAAAAAGTGTGAGTTAAATAGGATAAAACTGCTCCTATTTAATTGTTAGGCTGAAGTGGCTTTTTTTGACTGGCAATTTTTTATCCAGCATTTTCCTTCATGATGTGAAACTCCTCAGAAATATGACCATTTTTTTTTTTTTTGAAAAGAAAAAAGTTAGCTTCATTTGATTGAGATACAAGTAGTAATTTACAAGTGAGAAAAGGTTGATACATTGGACGTAACCAAATGGATGGTGTCATGTGTGGTTCTTATTTCGAATTTATGAGGATATTTTAAAGAAATCGATAAAAATAAACACATCTAATTAACAATCTAATGTGACAAATCATGCCTCCATAGCTAGTGTGACAGATAAGGACCTGAGATGAAACCGGACGAAACAACCTTGTCTGTTGTTGTTATCTAATTAACCATTTGAGATAGGGCCGGGGACCTACAAAATTTAATAGCAGTTTCCACCAATGGTGGCATATCCTCATGCTGGTTCCGAAATTGCCAATTAGAAAAGACAGAAAGACAAAGGTTTTTGATTTTGTTATTCGAAATATATGCTATATAATGTGAAAATATAAACAGAAAATAAAAGAAGAACTTGATATATATAGAAATAGATTATAACAAATATGTAAAATCGAACAAAAACACTTAAAGTAATTGATTTGAAAAAATCAATATCGAGTCAAGGTTGGACCTTTAACCTTAAGACGTTTTTTGCCTGTCTAAGGTGGTTACAGTATCGATGCAAATCGTCTCCCAGGTTTCCTCGATATACGTTGCAAATGAGAGCACACCCGGATGCAACACAGCGAACTGAAGAATGTTGAAGTCTCTCTCTCAGAAAGCAAGAATAGTTTCGGTGTGAATTAGTAAGTAGAAACAGATACAAACACTCCTATTTATAGATACAGAGAAGTTTGTTCGGTCAGACACAACTGTTGGACATGAACCGGTTCGGTCAAAAGACAAGTCTGAATCAACGAACCGGTTTAATCCAAAAGGCAAGACACTTATGAAAAAGGCAAGGAACTGAACAGACACATTCTAGAAGAAGAATTATTTGGACAAACATAAAGCTGGTTGGATTTGAGCTGGTTCGGCTGCTTGGTGTTGAGCTGGTTCGGTTTGAACACAAATAAGCCGGTTGGGCAGTAAAAAATTATTTACTGACCCAGACCCAAACCCGACCCGGCCCAGCCCGGCTCGGCGGCGGCGGCGCGCGCGTGTGGTCTAGCCTAAGTTGTGTAGGTCCTCACCCTCCACAAAAACTTGGGTGCCCCTTGGGGCCCAACCCATCATGACACTCTAGCTTATATAAACTATAAGCTAACGTCATTCTTAGTCCTATGTGGGATTGACTACCACATATACCTTCAACCAATTTTTCTTCCTCTTCAAGTGGGTAAATAATGAGACTAATTTCTCATTCACTTTGATATCATTTGTGTACGACAACTTACGTATTAGAATACGTATTTCATACTTAATATATACTATGATATCTAACAATCCCCCACATGAATGGAAATTGTCTGAATAAAACGACAAACTGACTCGGAGTACGAGAGAGACTTTCTTTGAAGAGTAATTGCATCAAGATAGGTAGCTTTTGGCTTTGAACCCTCCATAGTGAATAACTATCGGATTTACTCGGCTAACTAGTGAACATGATGTCTTGAACTATTCAGCCTTTGGTGTAAACCAAGACAATAATTATCACACAATTCCCCTTCGAACATCTTCGGTTCTCACGGTTGTGTCCATTTTGGCCTCGGACACTTCCTGGTTTCTTATGAGTACTCTAGAGGATTTAGCCTGATCAATTCTCATAGAAGTGGCCACGTTTCTTACTCATAATAGGTGATTGCTCATTAAGAGTATCCTGCAATACCCCACTTGATCATTTATCAAGCTATGAGAATCATTAAAAGCATAGCTTATCCTACCTTGCAGGCAGCACTAAATCATCATAGGAATGGATAAGAGTGTTTAACTCTGTTAGTGCTTACACACAGTTACATAATTTAGTTGTCCCTTTTGAACCTAGATCTTGGGATCTCCAGTCAGCTAGGTTAAGTTTCCACTATGTAACTCTAATTTATAGGCTTAAGACCCATTCCCCTCGATGATGTATTTACTTGCTCTCTCGTTAAACCTTTAGTAAGCGGATCCGCAATATTATCCTTTGATTTTACATAATCAATAGAGATAATTCCATTTGAGAGCAACTGTCTAACGGTATTGTGTCTTCGACGAATATGTCGAGATTTACCGTTATATAAACTACTCTGTGCCCTACCAATTGCAGATTGGCTATCGCAATGTATACTTATTGCCGGCACAGGTTTCGGCCAACATGGAATATCTTCTAAAAAATTCCGAAGCCATTCTATTTCTTCTCCAGCTTTATCTAAAGCTATAAACTCAGATTCCATAGTGGATCTGGCAATACATGTTTGTTTAGAAGATTTCCATGACACTGCAGCTCCTCCAATAGTAAAGATAAATCCGCTAGTAGATTTAGAATCTTTAGTATCGGATATCCAGTTTGCATCAGTGTACCCTTCAAGTACAGCTGGATATCTTGTATAATGCAGTCCATAACTTGAGGTGTATCTCAAATATCTAAGTACCCTCACAATGGCCTTCCAGTGATCCTCTCCAGGATTACTAGTAAATCTACTCAGTTTGCTAACTGAGTAAGCTATATCTAGTCTTGTGCAGTTCATAAGATACATTAGACTACCAATTATTCGCGAATATTCTATTTGAGATATTGCGTCACCAGTATTTTTCTTTAGATGTAAATGAACATCTACGGGTGTTTTGGCTATATTGGTATCATTCTTACTGAATTTCTCAAGAATATTATTTACATAATGATCTTGAGATATTACCAAGCCATCTTGTGTTTTAGAAATTTTAATTCCTAAAACCACATCAGCTACACCCATATCTTTCATATCAAACTTACTGGTCAACCAAGTTTTGGTAGTTTTTATGATCTCATTGTTACTGCCTAAGATCAACATATCGTCTACATATAGACAAACAATGACATATCCCTTATTCGTATCTTTTACGTAAACGCACTTATCACATTCATTAATACGAAAACCATTTGACAACATTGTATTGTCAAATTTTTGATGCCATTGTTTAGGAGCTTGTTTTAAACCATATAATGATTTAACAAGTCTACAGACCTTCCTTTCCTGTCCCGGAACTTTGAACCCTTCGGGTTGTTCCATATAGATTTCTTCGTCTAAATCTCCATTTAGGAAAGCTGTCTTCACATCCATTTGGTGTATAACGAGATTGTTAAGAGCTGCTATAGCTATTAACATTCGAATATATGTTATTCTCGTAACTGGTGAATACGTATCAAAATAATTGAGCCCTTCCTTTTGCCTGTATCCTTTTATTACAAGCCGGGCTTTATATTTATCAATCGTTCCATCTGCTTTCATCTTCCTCTTAAATATCCATTTGGATCCTAAAGGCTTATGCCCTTGAGGAAGATCCACCAGTTCCCATGTATGATTTTGCATGATGGATTCTATTTCATTGTTAACGGCCTCTTTCCAGAATTGTGTTTCTGGAGATGACATAGCCTCGCTAAAAGTTTGAGGTTCATTTTCTAACAAATATGTTAGAAAATCTGGACCATAAATAGTCGGTACTTTAGCCCGTTTGCTCCTTCTAGGTTCCTCTTGTTCCTCTTCATCCATATATGGATTACTACTCGAAGACTCGTGAGTTCTCTTTGCAGTCTTGTTTTCTTGTTTTTCCTTATAAGGAAGAACATCTTCAAAGAACGAAGCATTCCTTGATTCCATTATCGTATTGATATGAATATCGGGAATATCCGACTTAAATACAAGAAAACGGTAAGCAGCACTATTGTTTACATATCCAATGAATACGCAATCAATAGTTTTAGGTCCTATCTTGACCTTTTTAGGTGGAGGAACGGCTACCTTCGCAAGACACCCCCACACTTTCATGTATTTGTAGTTTGGTCTTAGACCCTTCCACAATTCATACAGTGTCTTGTTTAATTTCTTCTGGGGTATTTTATTTAAAATATAATTAGCTGATAAGATAGCTTCCCCCCACAAGTTCTGACGTAACCCTGAACTTATCAACAAAGCGTTCATCATTTCTTTCAACGTTCGGTTCTTGCGTTCTGCAATACCATTTTGTTGAGGTGAATAAGGAGTAGTGGTTTGATGGATGATTCCATTTTCCGAATATAATTCATTAAAAAATGAATCATATTCACCACCTCTATCACTCCTTATTTTCTTTAATTTCTTGCTTAGTTGATTTTCAACCTCATTCTTAAAGAGCTTAAATGCTTCCAAGGCCTCGTCTTTGCTTTTTAGCAAATAGACGTAACAATATCGTGTGCTATCATCTATAAAAGTAACAAAATACTTTTTACCACCTCTAGTTTGCACAAATTTTAAATCACAAATATCAGTGTGAATTAACTCTAGAGGTTCACTACTTCTTTCTATTGAATAGAAAGAAGCCTTAGCTAATTTGGATTCTACACAAATTTCACATTTGTGATTCTTGTCAATGACAAATTTCAGAAGCAAATCCAAATTGCTGATTTTCTTCAAGGTCTTGTAATTTACATGACCTAATCTACTATGCCATAAGGTAGGGGACTCAACCAAGTAAACAAAAGAAATATTATTATTAATAATCTTATTCTTGGGTACAATTGTCATAACATTGAGCTTAAAAAGCCCATCACAAAGATATCCCCTTCCCACAAATATCCCACTCTTGGTGAGTACAAATTTATCAGACTCGAATACGAGCCTAAACCTATTCTTGCTCAGTAAAGAGCTGGAAACCAAATTCTTTCGGATTTCGAGAGCATGAACAACATTGTTCAATGTGAGTTGCTTTCCGGAGGTCATCTTGAGTACCACCTTTCCATGGCCTCGTACCTTGCAAGCCGTAGAGTTTCCCATATATAGTTGCTCATCATTAGCAGCTTCTTTATATTCAGAAAAACTCTTCCTTTCAGAACATACGTGACAAGTGGCCCCGGTATCAACCCACCATGTCTTAGGGTTTTCCACCAAGTTCACTTGTGAAACAACAGCAGCAAGCTCAAAATCATCAACTAGGTTGGCTTGAGCTTTCTTCCTCTTGTTCTGTAAGCAGTCCTTTGCACGGTCCGGGCTTGTTGCAATTGAAACAATTTCCCGTGAACTTTCTAAAATCCGTTCCCTTCTTTGCTTGGGAAGAACTTGAACCAACGAATTTCCTCTTGTTGGTCTTTTTCGAATGTTCAACAACATTCGCTTTGGCTTCCATGGTCTGGACCATAACCCTCTTCTCTGAACTACGATTATCTTCCTCGATTCTCAATCGAACAATCAAGTCCTCTAAAGACATCTCCTTTCGTTTGTGCTTTAGATAGTTCTTGAAATCCTTCCACGAAGGAGGGAGTTTCTCTATCAAAGTTGCCGTTTCGAATGATTCACTAAGAGTCATTCCCTCGGCAAAGATCTCATGGAGAATCAATTGAAACTCTTGAACTTGACTGATAATGGTTTTTGAGTCCACCATTTTAAAATCCAGAAACCGGCCAACCACAAATTTCTTTGTGCCGGCATCCTCGGTTCTGTATTTCCTTTCCAAGGACTCCCACAGCTCTCTCACTGTCTTTATTGGACTATACACGTTGTATAACGTGTTGTCCAAACCATTGAGGATGTAGTTCTTGCATAGGAAGTCAGAATGCTTCCATGCATCTACCGAGGCTACCATTGTAGTATCGGTCTCTCTCTCGTCCAAAGTCGGGGCCTCCTCCCTTAAGAACTTGGCTAGATTGAGGGTGGTCAAATAGAACAGCATCTTTTGCTGCCATCGTTTGAAGTCCTGACCATTGAACTTCTCGGGTTTCTCACCATGTGTTACATGTAGAGGTTGTGGCGCTACGGGCGCTCTAGCAATACCGGTAGATGTTTCGGCCATCTATTATTCAAGAATAATAGGATCAACTTGTATACAAAATATACAAATATAATTATACTACAAAAATAATGTAACTAAGAATAAACACTTGTAGTATAAAAATATCACAAAATTTAAATATTCAAAAAATATATATAAACAATATATATTATCACCGAAACAATATATAATATATATAGAAACAGTATGAAAGGAAAAACCCAAACTATATATATAAATATACTAAAAAATAATATGTATAAAATAAACAAAAAAGAATATACTATATATATATTCAAACAATATATATATATATATATATAATATAAGCAACAAACAAAATGAATATTATATAAATATATATATAAAAATCGAACAACACTAATATATATATATATATATATATATAATATACCAAAATTTAAAAACCATAACCTTTCAAACAACATGAAACGGCATCTCTTAAAAAATAAAACTTAACCACCGAATCAAAGCAGGAAAAATAATAAGCCAAAAAATAAAAAGCATGAAGCGACGACTTCAATAATTTATTACCCCAAGACCGAATCAACACAAAGCTTAAGAAAAGAAAAATCTTTTAGCCATTCGGTCACAACTTTTATTAATCAACAAAGTTCCATGCAGTAAAGACATATTCTGACATTCTTTACCAAAGAAATACTAGAGACTAAAAAACAATTGCAAAACTGTAAGAGAAATCTTGACTGCAATTGCTAGTCGGTTAGTCTCATTTCATCTGTCTTTCATTTCCTTATGAAATTAAGACCTTCAGTAGAAACAAGTGCGTAAATATATATAATACGAACAATTTTCACAAAAAGAAACAAATATATATGCAGCATGTATATATAAGTATACGTCATACACAATCACGAAATCCCATTCTATATATAAGAAGCAAACAGTAACTGAAACCAAAGCATAGACACAGTATATGACAAATATTTGAAACAAAATTAAAAAACGTCTTAAGAATGTTATTCGAAATATATGCTATATAATGTGAAAATATAAACAGAAAATAAAAGAAGAACTTGATATATATAGAAACAGATTATAACAAATATGTAAAATCGAACAAAAACACTTACAGTAATTGATTTGAAAAAATCAATATCGAGTCAAGGTTGGACCTTTAACCTTAAGACGTTTTTTGCCTGTCTAAGGTGCTTACAGTATCGATGCAAATCGTCTCCCAGGTTTCCTCGATATACGTTGCAAATGAGAGCACACCCGGATGCAACACAGCGAACTGAAGAATGTTGAAGTCTCTCTCTCAGAAAGCAAGAATAGTTTCGGTGTGAATTAGTAAGTAGAAACAGATACAAACACTCCTATTTATAGATACAGAGAAGTCTGTTCGGTCAGACACAACTGTTGGACATGAACCGGTTCGGTCAAAAGACAAGTCTGAATCAACGAACCGGTTTAATCCAAAAGGCAAGACACTTCAGAAAAAGGCAAGGAACCGAAGAGACACATTCTAGAAGAAGAATTATTCGGACAAACATAAAGCTGATTGGATTTGAGCGGTTCGGTTTGGACACAAATAAGCCGGTTGGGCAGTAAAAAATTATTTACTGACCCAAACCCAAACCCGACCCAGCCCGGTGGCGGCGGCGTGCGCGTGTGGTTTAGCCCAAGTTGTGTAGGTCCCCACCCTCCACAAAAATTTGGGTGCCCCTTGGGGCCCAACCCATCATGACACTCTAGCTTATATAAACTATAAGCTAAAGTCATTCTTAGTCCTATGTGGGATTGACTACCATATATACCTTCAACCAACTTTCCTTTCTCTTCAAGTGGGTAAATAATGAGACTAATTTCTCATTCACTTTGATATCATTTGTGTACGACAACCTACGTATTAAAATACGTATTTCATACTTAATATATACTATGATATCTAACAGATTTTATCTAAGTCAATCTCATATTATGTTGTTACATAAAACTGTAATACGAAAAATTTTCCAAACTACTCAAAGCATATATATGAAATTGTACTGTCTAAGTTCATGCATCTGAGAAGAAATTGTCAAGTTAGCCATTGACAAAGTTCTTAAGGAAGAAAAATGAGTTGGAACGGCCATTTTGGAAGGTTAGGAGTTAGGCCCACGCATAAACATTATATAATCATCTCAAAAACTATCCCCAGTACGGGTAATTAAATCTTAGCCTAGTCATTTCAGGTCAAAAAGCTAAGAATCTTCACCCAATTATTGAACAAAATCTCTGTTTTTTTTTTTTTTTTCTTTCCTTTTTAATCTGATTTTTGTTCTTGTTCCCCATTTTCTTCTTTCGATTTGAAACGACCTGGATAAGATTCGATATTCTCATCACACCTTCAGGGCTCCAAAAAAATCGATCATTAGTTTTCTCTGAGAGTCTATAGATCATCCAATATGCTGAGTAGCTTTATTATCGCTTCTGGATACCTTTGAAAATTATGAGAGGCTCACACAAAAAGCAACTCCACAAAATGCTAATATAATTTTTTTTTTTTTAAATATTCAAACATTTAACTGAATGATCGATGCATAATTCTTTATTATAAGAACAAATTTCCCTTAAATTTCTAATTAAGAGAAAGCCAACGACAGATTGCCTCTGTGGTTAAGTTCCTTCGCCTCGTTATGCGACAGCTTAGGTTCGAATACCGTGGCCTTTCCTTTGATCTTATCTTGATCTAAGGTTGGAGCAACTTAATTATTTATCCCGGATTTAGCTTAAAAACCCCAGGAAAAGAAGAGAAAAGCTTATTGCCTTCAACAATTTTTCGTATATGGCTTCTCATTTATCCCATGTGCGGCTGGGAGAGAGTGAAAACTTGAGGAACTTTTTAAATTTGAAAAAGAAAAACAAGTTTTAAGAATAAGAAACAGTGAATCCAAATCCTCAGTTTCATTTCTCTGTTTTTATTTGTGCTCCCACCCTCGTAAAAAGTTATGCATTTTTTTTTGTATCTATTCGTTTTTAATGTTTGACTCCGATTCTGTATCTAAAAAAATCGATTTCGCTTGAAAAAAACACGGATACAAAGACGATACAAATAAAAAAGATGATATCGTGGAATTCACTTATTCGATTACCTGTAAAATATCGATAGATCGTATTTATATTTCGTAACTTTCATTAAAAAAAACAAATAAAAAAAACGATATCAAAAAATAGACTCACAACTTGTTAGGAGAATAGAGGCACACGTCAAGGAAAAAATGGGAATGATTTCTATTCAAGAACAGTACTGTATAATAGGAAGTCTAACGATGGCAGTGACAGTTTTCGGCTGTTCATGTATGCTATATGGTCAACTGTTACATGCGTGAAAATACATATATATGGTTGAGATTTAACAAAAAAAAAAAAACATTCCGCTGCTGTTTTTAGACCTTGGAAGAAATATAACGGGTATTGGCAATATACACAGAACCGGACAAGACGTCTATGTACAAAGGAAAAAAGACAAATAACTTTAGCTATCTGTCTCAGACATTATAAGATTGGTACCTCTCTAAATCACCCTTTCACTTTTCAAACCCCATGTTTTCGAGCCTAGTGAGCAAGGTCCGTGGGGACTCTTTTAATGTTCCTTTTTATCTCATGGTCCATTTGAGGATGACCACAAACATGCACTTTCTCCACAATCTCTTTCTTCCCATTGTTATTAGGTTCAATGACTCGAAAAGTTGGTACGGGAATTAGTTGAAAATTCTTCACCATTTTTCCTTTTTGGTTACTAATATGATACAATGCTCTATCAAGAAGACAAGCAGGGGCGGATCCAAGAGGACTGGCAGGGGTTTTTGGCTTCCCCTTGCTTCACAAAATTCTCTTGATCCTTAAGTATTGTCTAACCAAAAAAAGGTTAAAAATCTATTTTGATTATCAAAAATTTATAATTTGATCCATTTTATCTCGATTTCAGCATAAAATTTTTGGCTTCTTCCCGACAAGCTAGATACATGTGCCTAGTCTCACATTCTCGCTCTCACTGTAACTAGATTCAATGACTTTGAATTCTGGCAAATGGGCTCAGGTCAAAACCCTCTCTATTTCTCACAAAGAGTTTCTTTGGTTTGAGGCTTGGCCACGTCTTGGAATTGCATTTGCAGCATCTATCGTTTCGTAGCAAACAGATTGGCCCATCCCCTATGAAATCAGGTCGGCAACCGACTGAATAAAAAGGAGTTGATACATTTTATAATAATAGTTTATGATACACATGCATTGCATGTAGATGATATAATAAGTCAATATTATTTATTTTAATATATATATAACTCACTATTAGTTTTTTTTTTTGGTAAGCTTATATATGAATTTTTTTTTTTGTATAAAATGATATCAAAATTATTACAAATATTATCAAAATTATATCAAAGATTGTCAAAACTATTACAAATGTTATTAAAATTATATCAATAGTTATCCAAATTATATCAAAGGTTAAATAAAATTATATCAGAATTTACTAAAATTATATAAATGTTATAAAAATTATATTAAAGGTTGTGAAAATTATATCAAATGTTATCAAACTATATTAAGGTTATCAAAACTAAATCAAAGGTTATCAAAATCATATAAAAAATTATATTGCTAAAATTATATCAAATTTTATCAAAATTATGTTTTCAAAATTATATCAGAAGTTATCACAATTATATCAAAAGTTACCCTAAATTATATCAAAAGTTACCAAAGTTATATGAAAGTTACCATAATTATATCAAAGGTTACCACAATTATATCTAAGGTTATCAAAACTATTACAAAGATATCAAAAGTTACCAAAATTATATCTAAGATTACCAAAACTATTATTAATGTTATCAAAATTATGTCAAAGATTATCAAAAAGTTACCAAAATTATATAAATTTTTTTTCAATTATATCAAAAATTATCAAAATTATATCAAATGCTACCAAAACTGTATAAAGGTTATCAAAAGTTATTAAAATAACAAAATCATATTAAAGGCTATCAAAATCATAAAAGATTATCAAATCATATCAAAAGTTACCAAAATTATTTCAAAAGTTACCAAAACTATATCCAAGATTACCAAAACAATTCCAAAAGTTATCAAAATTATATTACATGTTATTAAATATTCAAAGGTTACAAAAACTATTACAAAGGTTATCAAAATTATATCAATAGTTATCAAAATTATATTAAAAGGTATCAAAATTATATCAAAGATTATCAAAATCATATCAAACGTTACCAAAATTTAGGACTATAAATGAATCGGACTTGAACGAACAAATCTCTGTTCGTGTTCATTTGTTTATTTTTGAGTTTGTTTGTATTCAGTTCGTATTCGTTAAGGATTTTAAAATTTTGTTCGAGTTCGTTTCATTTAAATTTGAGTGTGTTCGAGTTCGCTCATTTAAATTAAATGAACTTATTCGCAAACGTTAAACGAACATGTTAATGAATATATAATCATATCAAAGGCTATCAAAACAATATAAAAAATTATCAAAATCATATCGAAAGTTATTAAACTTATTTCAAAGGTTACCAAAATTATATGAAAGGTTATAAAAATCATATCAAAAACTATTAAAATCATATCAAAGGTTATCAAAATTATTTCAAAGGTTAAAAAAATTATATTCAAGGTTATCAAAAGTTACCAAATTATATTATAGGCTTTTAAAATTATATCAAATGTTATTAAAATTATATCAAACGTTATCAAAATTATTTCAAAGATTATCAAAATTATATTAAAGGTTACCAAAATCAATTTTTTTATCAAAGGTTACCAAAATTATATGCAATGTTACCAAAATTGTTTCAAAGGTTACCAAAACTAAATCAAATGTTATCAAAATTATAACGAATGTTATCAAAATTATACCAAAGGTTATCAAAATTATATCAAAGGTTATTAAAATCATATTAAAAGTTATCAAACTTTTATCAAAAGTTACCAAAATTGTATCAAAGGTTACCAAAATTACATCCAATGTTACCACAATTAAGGGTGTAAACGAGACACCTGTGCTCGCAAGCTACTCGAGTTCGACTCGAAAAAAACTCGAATTCGATTCGGTCATTATCGAGCCGAGCTCGAGCTCGAGCAGCTCGAGCTATCGAGCGAGCCGAGTTCGAGTATCTTAATACCCGATTCGAGCAGCTCGTGAGCCTAATCGAGCTTTTTTTATTTGTAATATTTTTATTATTAATTTACTATTTTACCCTTAATATATATACATACTCAAAAACCCTTAATTCGAGCTCGAGCTCGAGTACATAAACGAGCCTAATCGAGTCGAGCTCGAATAGTTCGATTTTATCTCGAGCCGAGCTCGAGCTTAAAAAATGATACTCGATCGAGCTCGAACCGAGCTTCGAGCCTCGAGTTTCGAATCGAGCTCGAGCTCGAGCTTCTCAGTATTCGAGCTCGGCTCGGCTCGATTACAGCCCTAACCACAATCGTATCAAAGGTTACCAATATTATATCAAAGGTTATCAAAATTATATTAAAGATTATTAAAATTATATTAAAGGTTGTTAAAATCATACTAAATACTATCAAAATCATATTAAAAACTATTAAAATTATATCAAAAGTTATCAAAATCATATCTAAAGTTACTAAAATCATATTAAAGGTTATATTATATATAAAAGGTTATGTATTTATTATTACTTATTATTTATTTTTGTCAAGATCATTCATGTCTAATCTTATATGGTAATATATATTATTGTAATTTAACATAGTTTTAATGCTCCAAGTTTCCTATCATACTACCAATTTAATTATCTTTGATTATATTTTCACGTTTCGATTCTTGTTAAGTAAATAATACTTTAAGATTTTCTGTGACCTAATAGTTAGATAAATAATATTTTGATTCTTAATTAATAAATATTTTTCTAATTTTATTTCAAAATCTTATTATTATTTTTCTTAACAATAAATTTGGAAGTGTTGTTCTCATAAAAAAAATTAATAAAAAATAAGAAAATAGATTAATAAAAATTAGTTAATTTTTAATTTAAATAAAAAATTATCAATTGAAAAATGTTTACTTTAGTAAAGATTTTAATGTTTAAAAAAATAAAAAATAATGAATATTTTATTAATTTAATAAGAGAATCAATAATTAAGGATAAATAATTAATTAAATAAATTATTAAAAGAATATATGTCGTTTACTATTTATATTTTTAAAGTTGATACTTTTATATATAATATTGATTTGTCTAGGCGGTTTCCAAGTGGGAAAGAATTGGACATGAACAAATCCGATAAGAAAACTGAATATCTATGTCAAATAGTGTACTCTAATTTTGCTGCAGACGACAAAACGAGCTTGTCGTTTTCCTCTCAACTATGGCACACATAATCTGGATATAAGGCCGTATCCGATTTAATTTTTGTCTACTTTTTTTCATATTAGCGTGCTCAGTGACTAGTGTGAGAGAAGTGAGTGGTGAACCAACATGCAGGGCTGGCGTCTAGCGATGGTTCCCATATACTTGGTGCCAAACTGATGAAACTGGTGTGATCCTTGACTAGCTCACTCGTGCTCCACATGTCCCCAGCAGTGAGCATCACTTCAATACGTAATTTCATGCAATTTGCTATCAGTTGATTTTTTTTTCCTACCCGCTAGTATTTTAACCAGTAACCAGGATATCAACTTTGAACAGAAGTTTTCCAAATTGTAAATAGAAAGAAAGACATGATAAGGAACAGGAACAGGAACAGGAAGTGCACAGTCACATCATCAAACAAAAACAAACAGATCACAGCTCATTGGCTCTGGTAATGAAATTTCAAATTTTCTCAACAACCACTTATAATTGGAAATACAATTCAGAAAAATTAATTAAATGAATAAAAATTGTATTAGCTGATTCAACATGCCATGGTTCCTTGCATCTAATATCTAATTATATCCTGCATATAGGCCTGCGTTGGTAGAAACCTGTATCAGAACATTTTTTTTGTTCTTGGTCAGTAGCATCTTTTTAATTAGTTGATTGGTTGAGATGGATTATTTTTGTTAAAAAATTAATGTTCCGATTTCTGTCTTCTTTTATTTCTCGTCTATCATTTGTATCAAAGGCTGTCACAAGGGATTATTGTCTGGTACCTTTGGTCCTACAATGATGCGCCAAGGGGAGATTCTTAGCAGGGTTTTGTCATTTTCTTCTTGCAAACTTATTTCTGAATTCCAAATAATAATAGGGGGGAAAAAAGAATCAGAATTTTCAATTTTGAGGAGGAAAAAGAACAGAGAAGAAAAGAAATGGGTTGTGAGACCGGGATCTGGGCGGTCTCAAAACGACCGAAGGGCTTCAGGGGGCTGGGCCGGAGGGTTAATTGAAAATTAGAATAAAGTGGCCAAAGTGCTTTTCTTGTAGAAAAATTATTATCATTTCAGAAAAGAAAGAGGACAGTTTTGTCATTAATCATAGAAAAAAGTTTATTGTACTTTATATATTGCTCCATGTTGCCCTTAAATTGTTTGTCTAGTGGGTGGGACCGAAAATTATATGGTGGGCACCAGGCTTTTCATGAAGGTTTGCTGGAGCAACAACAACAACAATTTAATGCCAGCAACAAGCAGCTAGCAAAGAACAACAAAACAATGGAGCCAAGGGATTTCACTAAGAGAAAGTCGATCCCTGCGTCGTTGCACATGATGCTCACGTGGTCGTCGGGGTCGATTGTGAGACGACTGCCAAAGGAGGGAAGTGCATGAAAGAGATTGTTTAAGGAAACTCATGAAGTTGTCAAAGGAAAAGGGTGGAGACGTTAGTGAAACTCCTTTTTGAATGTACTTACATTAAAGCATAGAGATGTCGGAAACTGAGGGATTTAACTTAAAAACCCCAGGGAAAGAAGAGAAAAAGGTTACTGACTTCAATACTTTTTCGTATATGGCTTCTCATTTATATATCCCATGTCCGGCTTGGAGAAAGTGATAACTTGAGGAATTTTTTAAATTAAAAAGCAAGTTTTAAGAATAAGAACCGTGTATAATAGGAAGTCTAACGATGGTAGTGACAGTTTTCGCCTGTTTATGTATTCTATATGGTCAACTGTTACATGCGTGAAAAGGTTAACATTAACAATCAAAAACATTTTGTGTTGCTGTTGTTTTTAGACCTTTGCAGAAATATTACGGGTATTGGCAAATATAAGACAGAACCGGACAAGGACGTCCTATGTATAAAGGAAAAAACAATCAAACGAGAAATAACTTTAGCTGTCTTAGATATTACAAGGTTGGTACTTATCTCTTACATCACCCTTACACTTTCCATGCCCCATGTTGTCGAGCCTGACCAACCGTTTTAATGTTCCTTTCCATGGTCCATTTGAGGAGGACCACAAACATGCACTTTCCCCCACATCTCTTTCTTGCCATTGTTATTAGGTTCAATTTGGCTCAAAAAAATGGTCCGAAAAGTTGAAAATTCCTAACGAGTTTTACATTTAGGTGACTGATATGAAACGATGTTCTGTAACTAGATTCAATGAGTTTTAATGCTGGCAAATGGGCGCAAGTCACAACCTTCTCTATTTCTCACAAGAGTTTCTTTGGCAGACCGACTGAATTAAAACAACTTATATTTTGTCTAGGCGGTTTCCAAGTGGGAAAGAATTGGACATGAACAAATCCGACAGACCAAGATGGCACTATAAGAAAACTGAATATCCATGTCAAATAGTTTACTCTAATGCATTAGGATGTTATACTAATAAGTCATTAGGATGTTACATCACCTTCATAAGAAAATAATTCATCTAACCCAGGCCAGGAAATTATAATCTTCTATAAATTGCATTTGGTATGTATTATGGACAATTCCAAGACTTGTTTTGGTTTTGTTAATTATTTTAATCTTTTGTTGTATCCATTAGGTTTATAATACAATCATCATCTAATTCTTAATTAAAATACAAATTTTTATAAAATAAAAAAAATAAAACTTTAAATATTCATTATCAGAGAATCATTCTCATAATCTTATGTCTATATGAAATAATACTATAAAGTGTTGACTTTTATGATTCTCTGATATTTCTTTTTATATATGTATAAATGGATGAAAATTATAATTGTTGTTAGGATAAAAAGAAAAAGAGATATCAAGTCAAGAAAATTTAAAATATTTAGCATATCATTTTCCATGGTTTGGGCCCTAGTTTGTATAAACAATTGTGTCCTTCAAGAAAACCAGAAAAAAACTCTTTTTAGACTTTAAGAAACTGAAGTCGTCTACCCAAGAAGTAGCCCAGCCCACACTCAAAATAAGAGGACCCGTTGCCTTCCCCAAGCTGAACAGCTGAACCATATGCTAACCAGAGTGAGCTAGCTTTATGGAGTTCTAGTCTAACACCTTTGCTTAAGCATGCAAGAAAAGACACCCGAAAGTGAATCCGTCTAGGTTTCGATCCGATAGTATCATATATACTTCTGATGAGCTTTCTCGTTTTCTGAAGTTAATTTTTCCCTGAGTTCAGAACAAGATCAACCAAGATTCCATTGCTTGTATGCAATTCGATCATGGCCATCTCATAATTATATACTTTTAGATAATTTGCATATCTCCAAGTGATTCTAAACGAGCAAACAGGATGTTTCTCTTTACATTCAAGTAATAGTTTCATTAAAACAAGTCAAATCTAGATTTCAGGTCCTTGTGGAATTATATCGGTTCATTATATGTCTATAACAAACCTACAAGCATTTTGTAACAGGACAATAACTTGGAGAACGCCATGATTTGCAGTTCCCTTGATGTCCTGAGCTGAAAATTCAATGACTTGTACTATGCACAAAAGGGTTTTTACTTTTTAAGGCAAGCGTCGAGTATATCTTGGATTAGAACAGACATCTGAAGCTGACAGGTTAAGGTTGTTAAACTGAAGTTTGGTCGATTTCATTAGTATAGTTAGTCCATTGCAATTCTATGTCTGAAAAGCAACTTTTTTTTTACTCTCTGCTGAATTTATTGGTTCAATTATGAATATGTTACCAATATATGTGTGTATATATATAAGTTGGTGGAAAACTAGCATGGGATGGAGGTGATTTAGTCATGGAATAAATATACGTCTGTTTTGTTTTGAATTCTCGAAATTTTTTCGAAGAAGGAACCTTCAATGTTGCTGCATTGATGTTGTTGTGTTTTAGCTAATGCTTATTGTTTGTTTATCGCATCTACTGATTCAGGAGCTACTTTTATAAACAAGGCATATTATTAAGCTACATGTATTGGGGAAACAGATGCTGGTTGGCAAAAGACAAGATGGTGAAAACAATGAGATTTGAGCTTCAACAGGTAACAGACAGGGACCATAAGTAGAACAGAAGTTTTCCAAATTGTAAATAGAAAGAAAGACATGACAAAAGGAACAGGAACAGGAACAGGAAGTCTGCACACTCACATCATCAAATAGAACCAAACAGATCACACAGCTCATTGGCTCTGGTAATGAAATTGAAAATTTCTCAACAACCACTTGTAATTGGAAATATAATTCAGCAAAATTAAATTAAATGAATAAAAATTGTAATAGCTGATGCAACATGCCAGGGTTCCTTCATCCTTGCATCTAATATGTAATTCCTGCATATTGGCGTGCATAAGTAGAAACCTGTAACAAACAATATTTTGTTCTTGGTCAGTATTTTTTTTTATTAGTTGATTGGTTGGGGTGGATTTTTTTTTTTTTTTCTTTTTATAAATGTTCCACTTTCTATTTTCTTTTATTTATCGTCTATCATTTGTATCAAAGGCAGCTACAAGGGATAATTCTCTGTTACCTTTGGTCCTACAATGATGCACCAAGGGGAGATTCTTAGCAGGGTTTTGTCATTTTCTTCTTACAAACTTATTTATGAATTCCAAATAAATTCTAACAGGAATGGAAGGGAAAAAGAATCAGAATTTTCAATTTTGAGGAGGAAAGAAGAAAAGAAATGGGTTGTGAGACTGGGATCTGTGCAGTCTCAAAACGACCGAAGGGCTTAAAGGGCTGAGGGGGTTTCATTGAAAATTAGAATAAAGTGGCCAAAGTGCACTGCTTTTCCTATGCAACTTGCAGAAAAGTGATCCTTTTAAAAATGAAAGTGGACAGTTTTGTCATTAATCAGAGAAAAAAAGTTTATTGTACTTTATATATTGCTCCATGCTGCCCTTAAATTGTTTGTCTAGTGGGTGGGACCGAAAATTATATGTGCATTCTGCAAGTAAAACGGTGCGCACCGGGCTTTTCATGAAGGTTGCTGGAGCAGCAACAAGCAGCAAAGAACAACAGAACAATGGAGCCAGATGGAACAGCAAGCGTAAGGAAAATTATTAGTAACCATAAAAGAAATAGCTTCATTTCCCTTTTCTCCTTTATTATATGGGATTGCTTTAGTTTGAATCTAGTTCTTTTTTCTACCACACTTGAATAAATAAACCCACTTTGAGCATTAGCACAAGTTCCTTTGTTTGTCATTTTCATCAAGAAAAAAGTAAAATGAAAAAAAGGTTCGGACTTTGGATCTTTTTTCCTAGAATTCCAGTCTCGTAGTGATAATTTCCCGCAACAGTAAGCTTATAATATTGGTTACAGGTCACATCAGGATTCCTCACTGCACTAATCAGGGAGAAGATTCTTACAAAATTTTAAGTGCTTTGACCAACATGAAAAGCCATGGATGCTACTATTTTTTCCAAACCAATTTTTTTTTTTGCAGGTATCTTTGAGGTCCCTCCTGAAGAAAAGGAAAATGGAGACAAAGAAGTATGAAGTTGTGGTCACATTATACTATTCCTCAATTCCAATTCCAATCCCACCATATTAGAAGAAGAAAGATGCCCCATTTGCCGAAGGTCATGAAGAAAGCATAGAATTTAGACAGACAACAGATAAGAGACTTTCAAACGCTTCCTTTCATCAGCAAGGCCTAGGCATACTTGCGAATCATTAATCTAAGATAGTAAGATTCCTTCAATGATCATAAATTAAAAAAAAAAAAAGGTTTTGAAGAATCAGAAGTCTTTGGCCAAATAGTCAGTCAGTTTAGAAAGATGGAATTATATATCTTAAGCAACAATCTAAGGAACTCAAAAAGAAGAAAACGTGGATGGTTTAATTTGATTATTACTCAGGATTAATACATCTATTTAATTACAATCCTCTCTAGTGCTAGAGTATAGAATTAGAACCTGTGAGCAAAAAAAGACAGTCTAATCCTCATGAAAGGATCAAAGATAAAAAAGAAAGGTGGAATGAAGAATGAGATGCTAAGATTAGTGGTTCTTAGTCTTGGTTCAGTCAAGATTCTATTATCAAGATCAGTCAACTAATTAAACAACCATTTACTTTCATTTTTTTTTTTGGCAACCATTAAAATATAAACCCGAATTTGCCAAAAAGACATCAGCATTAAGCAGAGTCATTAAACCATATCTTTAAAAAGCATGCATAATGAGTCGGCCTTCGAGCATAGAAGATTTTTGGATATTTTCTTACAGTTTTATAATATAACCTCTTACCCCCTCCAGCTCCAGCCCTCCCCAATCCCCCCAAAAAAAAACCATGGGAAGTTGGCTTTTCATCTTTGCTCAGGACTGAATTTGGATATAGCAGCCTTAAGAAATGCTTCAGCGCAATTCATAAGCAACAAGAAGATAAAGCCTTGTGGCTAAAAGACCAAATAAGATCCTTAGATTTATTCACTTTGTCCATAGATGTGAAGTTAAGGTGCAGAACAAGAACATCACAGTTGAAGCAAGGAAATCTGAATTATTGGAGTCTATTATCAAGTTTTAAGCTTTTATAGTACAGTCTGTCATTTTGCAGAGGACTCTGACCCACATAGCGGTATCTATAGAACACATACAATCAATAACTGGTGACAACAGATAATGCAGACACACGAGTAGAATTATTAAAAGCCCAAGCTTCATGTAAATAAGCTTTTTTTTTTGGTTCAATGATCCAGAATTTGAATGATAAATCACAAAACCACCTAACTCATCTCTCTTTAGAGTGATAAGTATGGACTAATTTGCATCTTCAAGATTATACACATGTGGCATGGACAAAGCTAGCTGACATCACTGTTAGGCTTGATCTTCATCTCATTAATTAATAATAATAATAATACCTTCAGAAAACTCTTCCCACTTTTTATCAATGAATTTACTGACGTTGCATTGACTGCATCTGGAAAAGATTGTTGTAAGATCCGAATTGAGATCTGGGAAGAGTTCCCCTAAGCAAATCTTGTTCCTCCAGCTTGGGTCCATATGAAGAAATCCCACAAAAAGGAGACAGGAAAGCATTGCCACTACTACTCGTTTGGTTGAAAACCATAGCTGCTCCTTCACTTTGTTGCTTCCACTCAAAATCAATTTCTTTAGTTGTTACCCCGGCAAGTTTTGCTTGCAGCTGTGGCTGTATGACTGCAGAAGAATTATTTGGAGACAAAGGCTTGCTGTGGCCTGGTGAAGAAGACGGCGTATCGGAGATGTTAACTGTAGTGATATCATGGATACTGGACCTCCTCTTATCCTTCCCTCCATTGAGCTGCCTGATGAAGTATTTTTGAGCATGACTAGCCACCTGAGTTGGTGTTCTAGACGTCACGAAATTGCGTGAAATATTTCTCCAATCCCCTTTACCATACTTTTTAAGACCCATTAAAAATTGTCTGTCATTAATCATCAAATGAAACATCATAAGCTGCTAGAGGATGATAAACCAATTAACAGTACAGAATTTGCACAGGCAAGAAAAGAGACATCCACAAACCAAACATGCATAAGTGTCTACCAACCACATTGTCAACATTCATAACAATTGTAAGGATCAAACAGTAAAGTCCATTCCTACCATATGTTTCAGATTGTTTCTCCTTAAAACCAAACTAGCATTTACATCCATTGACTTCCTTTAACTAAATTCACAGTGGTCTGGAATATCCAGGTTATCAATCTTTAACAAATTTTACATGTCAAACCAAGTATAACTTGATATCCTAAAGACTGATCATAATTAAATGACATCCAAAATGATCAAAGATATAAATAATCAACAAAGGCAAGCAATTACCTGTGTTCTTCCTCAGTCCATGGCACCCCTTTCTTCCTTTCTTGATCAGAAGATCGAGTCCCTGTCCCTCTTTTTCCACCTCCACCTGGAGTGTAATAGTGTTTAAATCCATCAAAGACCTGACTATCATTAACCCACTCTAATGTAAAAGAATCACTGCTATATCCAGGAATTGGTATCAGCCCTGCCTCTATATCGCTGACATCCTCTTCCAATTCTCTATACTGTTTGATCACATCTCCAACTGTTTTTCCAGGAATCATAGCTGCCACCTTAAACCATCGGTCAGGATCTTTATCATATAAAGCCAGAGCATTTTCAAAACACTTGTTCTCTTCATGTGTCCATTTAGTATCTTTACTCTCTTGGAATAACCAATTGGAAGTCTGTAAATAAGAGGCTGGAGAGAAAATTTCAAGTCCCCTATTCATCATAATTTTTTTTCCCTAGTTATTTAACTGCCAAAGATGATTTGCCCGAACCAAAAAAAACTTTGCTTTTTTCCCTCGTTGAATGATAAAATGTTCAAAGAGAGAAAAACCAAGATAGAAAAATGCAGTGAAGTAGCTGTTTTAAATTACCGAAGAAGTATCAAATCATGAAAGCATTTAGAATCCGAATACCCTTTTCACATTAGATTAAATTGAGGAATCTCAAAAAATACAACTTTCCAAAACCCAAGGAAAATTCGAGAAATAGTAGGGAAAAATGAAAATTAAAAAGCAAATCTTGATGAAAAGTGACATCCATAACAGATCCATAGCAGATCCAAATTCACATACTACAATTAAAACAACAAAAACAATATACAAATCAAAATTCAAAAACCCAAATCATAGATTAAAACACTTAAAGCTGAAAAAACACTGTAAATCCATGAAGGGAGAAAAAAAAGGAAACACAGGACAAACAAAGAGCTTCCACAGAATTGGAGTGTTAAAAGTGGGGAAATCTTTTGCTTTTTTTTCCTTTGGAAGGTAAAGCAAAAGCAAAGAGACCAAAGCGAGAGTGCTTGAAAGAAATGTTTGGAAATATACCAACTCTTTTGAGTTTACTTTGTGCTGATTATATCTATGAAACAGAGAATTAGCAGAGCGAAAGCAGAGAGAAAGAGAGAGGTCAAAGCTGCTAAGTTGTGATTGGTGAAAATGGAAATTGTGGGCGCAGCTGGGGGCCAAAGCAAAGCTCTTTTTCAAAACATTATGCTGGAAAATGATGGCCACTCAGAAGAGAGAAAATGAAAAGGACAATGGGCGCAATTAGCTGGTTGGTGAATGAAAGTGGATGTTGGGTTTTCTAGTCATTTCATTTGAAGAAGAGACCAACCTTGGCACGTGAGATGTTTGTCTCTTGTCATCGAAATTTGATAGTGGTTTTATGTAGTTTTTGTTTCAAAGCTTTGATTTGCATATAGATTTTAAAGCTTTGCATATAGATTTTAGTATGCAAAGTTGAAAGAATATGAACCCTACACCCGTACATACATATACACATCAAATTCCAAAAATTTTGATATAAAATCAATATTGTTGATGTCTTCTTCAAGATAAAGCTAACGAGACTTGTAAAATTATTAGGCGAAAGTTGAAATTGATATGTAGATACAAAGAGGATCAAAAAGATGTCGAAATTTGATCTACAGTTTGTATTCCAATGTCTAAGTCAATATATATATATATATTTCAGAGAGTATTAGAGGACATAAAGAATAAGAAAGAAATGAGCATAGGGTAGTGTTTTTGTTACCAGAATCAGAGTTTACCTATCCTTATATACTTGTCTGTTGGGTAATGGTAAGCTTAACATGTGTATATTTTATCTGGAATTGTTGATTAGCTGTGAGATCGTCAAGTATTCTACTTGTACAGATCTAGATAGGTAGAGGTTCAAACGGATATAACAAATATCTTGTTTTTTTTTTTATATATTCAAAGCTAATAAAAATTGAATCTTAATACGTAAAATTAAGAATCTGATATATACTTTATTAAAAAATACACAAATTTCATTTATTTATGTACAATCAAATTTAATAAATCGTAAATCTCGAGCAAAATTTTACTTCAAAGATAATCTTGATTGCATTGCCAAATACTACATCTTATTCACATTATCAATCATATAGGTAAGAAGAAGCAATTGATTGGAATGTGTACACAGATCATTATCACCACCAAAACTAAAAAGTAGCATCAACTTTTTGTTGATGTAGCTTTCCATCATTATTGGTGCCACTGCCATTGACAAAAGGTTTTTCAAAAAAAAAAAAAAAAAAAAGAAAGGAAATTTCATAAGGTGAAAATTCACATGCATGGGATTTGGTCAAGTATTATTATTTGTTTATATTCAAATGAGCCATGATGTCAAAAATAGCTAGGCTGAATAAATTCATATAGAGTTCATTCAAATTAGGGAAAACACACCATCTTCTTATTGCCCCCACTCTATTATATTTTTTAGATATGAAAATTATTTTTTTCTAATTTTTTTTTGTCTTTCAAAAGCTATTGAGTTAAATATATAAGTTATAAAGTTATTGGCTTAGTGATTAGTGAACATGGACCATTCTAAATGCAATTTATATATATATTAGAATTATTAGAACTCATTATACAAAAGATGGAACCTTTTCAAAAGAGGATAAAAAGAAAAGAAAAGACTAAGAATCTGCTTGGAGAATGTTCCTAGTTAATGTGGATGCCCTCCTCACAAGAATCATAAGATGCACATCGGCTTTGCTAAAGTAACAATTAGGGATGTTAATCTCCAAATTACATGCAAATTAATGGCAGCAATTGTTAATAACCTCAGCTAATAGAAAAAGAAAAATAATTAAGGAAGATTCCCTTGTACTTAAACGCTATTATTAAGACTAAGGTATACTAAGATTGTCATTACTTGTAAACAACATCCAAACTCTGGACAATAGGTTAGGTAGGAATTTTTTTTGAAAAAGCAAGCAAAAATCATTTTTTATCAAATAAATAAATATGATAAAAGTTGTCCCATCTATTAATAAAATGTAAAACTTTTAATTTCAGTGATTAGAAATCACTCCTAAACAACTTCAAGTATCACCAAAAAGAAACACAATTAAAGATATCAATGAATTAAATAATGTCACCTCATTAAAAAAATTTAAAAATAAATATAAATAACTTTTATTTTTAATAAAGTTGCATCATTTGATTTACTGATTTATACACTATCAATGTATCAAATATAAGTTCTTAATTTATTTACAAATTCACAAAAAAAGTGTTGAAATATTTTTAATCGTTCATAAAAAAACCCCAAAAAAATCTTCACCATAAAGATATATGTTTCCATCAACTTTGCTAGGTCCCATTTGTGTGCAAAGTAATATTTTATTGACAAGTCAATGACTTGGATAGGCTCCCCTCTTTTAATTGATGATAGTCTCTTTGACACCCACATCCAAATTAATGGGTTCTAGCCGTACAAAATACAATACTAGCATTTTATTTACAATTAAACAATAAATCACTCAAATTAATAGGAGTGACTGAATCTTAGTTTTGAAAAAATAAATTGGTCATATTCACCTTATTTTATATCGCAAAAACTATAAAAGTTGAAACCAGTTATTAATTAATTGAATTCGAATTTAATTTAATTAATTCATACAATCATCATTAAAAAATAATATACAGTAAATCTAAATTCGAATTTCAAATCTGTAAACTTTTTCTTATCTTCATATTACAATCTCTTTTGTACCCAAAAAAATTATTAATTAATTCTTTATCAACATACATTTCATATTTAGTATTTTAACATCCTATTACATGGATAAGCCCAATTTTTTATGTTGAGTTAATGAATTATTTTACATGGAAAAAAATCGAAACAATTATTTTTTAAATAAAAAAATTATACATCAATCACTTAATCAAATATTCAAATATTCAAATGTAAATGACACATATGTGCAAGGACACACATGTGCATACTATACCCTAAATGCTACAAATGAACTGTCATTTTTAATATTTAAAAAAAAAAAACTAATTCACGAAGTTATTGTCTTCCACTTAGAGACCCTCTCCCTCTTAAGGGTTTAATATGGGGCTGTTGGGAATGATAATGACTACCAATATAGGAGTCTTTCCACTTATGGAAAGATTCTTCTTCTTTATTAAAATAATATTGTACAAATTTGGTATGTTGCTTACTTTTTTTTTTTTTATAAGTTTTATTATTTTTTGTGTATTGTTTGGTCTGATTTTCTTTTATTATTTTTTAATATATATTTAATTATTATTCATAAATATATTTTTCATCATTAATGAGTGAATTTTAAACATTCAATAAAAATGAATGTATTAAAAATATGAAATGAAGGCAAATTTATCCGAATATTGCTAAAAAAAAATTAATTTTCAAACTGTCGATATTTTAGAATTATTTATTAAAATACGCTGGATTAAAAAAATCCCAAGGGAAGTCGCCATATCATATGGCGACTTTCCTTGGTATATTTTTAAAAAATTGAAAATAAAAAAAAGAAGTCGTCATATGTCATATGATATGGCGATTTTTCGTAAAAAAAAAAATTTGAAAAAAAATCAGAAGTCACCATATCATCTGGCGAATTTTGATTATATATATATATTTTTTTAAATTTGTAGTTCGAAAGTCACTATATCATATGGCGACTTCTGAACTATTTTTTTTTTAAATTTAAAATTTTATAACGTTTGAAACGATAAAAAAATATATAATTTATAATTTATAACCGTTAACATAATTATGACCCATGAAGCGTCAATCTTAATTGAAATAGCATTGTTAATAATAATAAAAAAAAAAAGATGTATCTTGTTATTAATTTAATTATTAGTTTTGACACATTGTAAATGTAAATTATTTATATCAAATTTTGAGTTGATTAAGAATATTTTCATAGTTTTTTTTTTTTTTTTTTTAAGATTATAGGATCATTAAATCTCTCTAATCTAAAATTAGTGCCTTTTGTATTTATTTTTTTTTTTTGCTGTTGGTTGAATACAGTGTTTATTTTGAAAGTTTTTCTGTTGAAAATTGAATTGCAAAGTTTTTAAAAGATTTTTGGTTTGCAATTTTGATTGTGAACAAACCTCCTCTCTCTTCGAAATACTATCTTCTTTTTTTTTTTTAAATAATAATAATATACCTTCAACTCTCCAACTTATATTTACTTAATTCATCTGAAAAATATATTACGCACTTAAATTCTCTCAAACCTACAACTTCTAAGAATTTGTCCAATATATATACTGTATAAACTAATACTTGGTTAATTTTGAAATACTATCCTTTGTACTTTGATTTGATTTTATCCTATGACTTTTTTAGGTACGCATGAATTCTATCTAGACTTGTCCATGTCTCCATGAGTCGGGTTGTTCGCTAAGCTCGAAGGATGGATTAATTTGGATTGAGCTTTGGACATAAATTTTAATATTTAAGCTCAATTTGAATTATTATTTTATATTTAAAATTAATTTAAAATAATTATATTAAATAATTTTTATATAATAAAGCGAATTTATTATCGGGGCATGATCCGATTGAAACATGAACCCTTCTAATTGCATCTCAAAAAGTAACCAAATCATCCTTTGAAAGGGCTTCTTGAGACATGATTATTATATAGTTTTTTTCTTTGAAAGTATGATTAAAATAATATATAATCATTAAAATATTTCATGAATATGGTTGGGTTGGGTCCACCATAAAAGTTTATAATAAGGATTTATTACATTAAGGAATATATTGAGATCACCATAAAAGTTTATAATAAGGATTTATTACATTAAGGAATATATTGAGATGATAAGTTTGAATGATATAATTAATTAAGTTTTAGTAAGGTAGTAAAAACGAATTATATAGTAATAATAATTTTTGGATATGAATATGAATATGATGTGCCATTTACAAAGTGCATTCATTCAGCCTTAGAATTAATTAATTCAAGACAACATTCTAAATCATTTACTTGTAATTGATTTGAAACAGTAACATTTTTTTCATTAAATGTAAAAAAATTTAGTTATTTAAAATTTAAAATTATTATTTTTTAGTTTTGTTACTTAAATTTTATTATTAAATTTTAAATTTATAAAAAAAAAAAATTATTTTGGAAAACGGTATATATTTTTTTAGTTTTGTAAAATTAGTTTTTTTTAATTTAAATTTTTTTAATTTAGTTTTGTAAAATTTAGTTATACAATTAAACTTTTTTTTTTACCGTTTTCCGACGGTGTAATTTTAAAAAAATTTAATTTGAAAAACGGTATATTTTTTTAAAAACTTTTTAATTTTATAAAATTAATTTTTTAATTTATTATTTAAAATTTTTAATTTTGTAAAATTAAATATAAAATTTAATTTTTTTACCGTTTTAAAATAGTACATTTTTTAAATTAAAAAAAAAAAAAATTAGTTCGGAAGTCGCTATATCATATGGTGACTTTCGAACTACAATTGTAAAAAAAAAATTGAAAAAACAAGGTCAGAAATAGCCATATCATATGGCAACTTCTGATCTTATTTTTTCAAATTTTGTTTTAAAATATGAAGAGAAGTTGCCATATCGTACGGCGACTTCCCTTCTTTTATTTTCAATTTTTTTGAACAAATACCAAGGGAAGTCGCCATATCATATGACGACTTCCTTTGATATTTTTTTTATAAAAAATTCAGCGTATTTTGATAAATAATTTTAAAATATCGAAAGTTTGAAAATTAATTTTTTTTAACAATATTAAAATAAATTTGCCATGAAATGAATCTTACCTCCTCAGGTGGTTGTCTGCGGAAAGCAATTTTAATACACACCTTCCAAAGGAATTCAACATTGGTAATAAGTGATGAAGAAAAATGAATCATTTAAAGTTATGTACTTTACATTAAATTTGATTGAAACTGTAAGCACTTCTTTTTCTACTAAAAAAACACTAGATTTAAATTCTTTTTTTTAAGGAAAAATTGAAAATGATTGAAGATATACATATTTAGAAGACAATTATATGAGATTTATATGATAAAGTTGAATCTTGTGAAGAACGTTGGAGGGTAGCTTAAAATGAGCCAAAAGATAGGTGAATAATCAACAAGAAGGTTGATTATTATTAGGGTGGGCAAAAAAGGGTTTTCTTAATTCAGCTATAGCATTAATTATCCACAAAAAAAAAATCAATGATGAAACAGTATAGGAAAGGGTTTGAGATCAGATTTTCATTTTCCAAGACAATAAGATAAGGTTTCTAGTTTAGGAAAATCCAAGTTTAAAGGGTGGGTTTTAGAGTTTACAAACTACAATTATTACCTATTGTTATTAGGGTTAAAAGTTCTAAAAGGTCAAAATATTTATGGGGGCAATCCTGATTCCTGCCCTGAACTAGGTAGATTGGTCCCGGATCCTTTGATAACTGCAAAGCTCAATTATCCATGGCAATGCTAAAATTTATGTGCAATTAAACGTTGCCAACACAACAGACTGTAAAAAAAAAAACCCAAAAGTAATGCAGGAAAGCAACAGTTAAACACTTAAACTTGATGGGTTTTGTTTTTTATTCCCATTCCTCTGAGAAAAAACTTGATGGGTTTTGTTTTTTATTCCCATTCCTTTGAGAAAAAACTTGATGAAAATTATAAAAGCAGAGAGACAAAGCCTTTTCAATTAGAAATCGACTGCTAAAAGTCGTAAGCTTGAATAATTGAGCTGATGGGAGGTCAGCATCAAAAGTCCCCATTCCATTTCCTCACAATAAGGCAGGCAGGCACCGACCATTTACTAATAATCTCCTATTTTTCTGCTTTTTTCTTCTTGTTTGTTTTTGTTTCTCTTTGAGGACCATTGGAAATGGAGGAAGGTTGAGGCATGGTGTAGAAGATATTTGTAGAAATAAAGTTCATGAAAATTTGTTTTCAACTTTTTTAAAGCAAACCAGGAAAGAAAATTAAAGCTAACAACAGGTGAAAAGATCGATCATTAGATATGGATGCAAGCAACATAGTTCATTTGTCATTTCATATGAAATTTTTTATATCATGTGAATACTTGATTGTCTTTTACAATGGGAGGGCCTCATTTAAGAATTTCCTCCATCTTAAGCAAACATACACATACACACATGCTTAAGTTACAAAGATTAATGTGAAATTTTACTCATCATGTAGAAGTCAATCCATTGCATGACTTATTACTTGAAATCGAACCTAAAAAATAAAGAGAATTCCATGAATACATAGCCTTTTTTTTCCTACTTGGGCCTTGAATACTTACTTGACCAATGGGCTTTTCAGCTGAACATTTTAAGATGGAGGCAGCCCAATGCCGAGGCTATGGCTAGGACATGCCAAGCTTCAATGCTATCAGAAACACCACCATTTCACTCCTAGACCAAATTTAGTTTTTTTTTTTTCCTGTTCAATGAGTTGAGTTCAAATCTATCATCCCAAAATTAAAAACAAAAAAAAAAAGATTTTTTTTTTCTCATCATGGAATTTGTTACAAATTAATTACAATGGTAACCTTCTCACCCAAAAAAGGGGGGAAAAAATACAATTGTAAGCAGCCTAAAACCTTGATAATATGATCATGCACAAAGAAATCCAGAAACTGTACATGTTACAAATTTTCGTCTTCTGCATTAACAAGTTCCAGGTTCTCCATGTAATTATGAGCTTCACAATTAATGGGAAGATTCTTAGTTCTCTGGATTCTAGCTAGGCGCGACCTGCCATTGTTTTGCTTCCCAAGACGCCATTCTTATACATCCCACCACCATTGGGATCTTTGGTCTAAGACTCGTAAACTCCGTATTCATTCATGATCCATCATAGGAATTTCTCCATAACTTGAACAAACAATCATAGGAATTTCTCCATCCTTTCCATGGTCTAATCCATTAAAATTCAGGCAATGTAATTTTTTTTCAAATAGCTCGTCACCCATGTTTAAATTAGACAATATATTGACGGTTTAATTCTTCTATCCAGTGAAAAACCCAACTTAGAAATGCCCTGGATGAATAGTAACTAATCCAACAATGTTGATCTGTGTCCGTTTTTCTCCAGGAATTTGTACTTCGCTTGTAAACTTCAAGTTCAACTAATTGGGCTGTCAGTTTGCCTAAGTAATCAATAAAACACAATTCTCACCAAATTATAATCAGTATTCATTTAATCATATATCAAAAAGGGTATAAGAGAAAAAAATGGAGCTGCAAAGTATACAAACATCTATCCTTGGAGGAGCTCAAAATGCTGATTTGCTAGAGAAGGAAAGATGTCTGACCTTAGAATATATTGCCTTTATCTTCAGCTGAAGAGTCATTTTATAAGCAAAAATCCAGGATTCAATGGCTTAAGCTGGGGATCAAAATACCTGATACCTTCATAAAGTTGGAATCTTTATGAAGTTTTGGAGCAAATTCGTCATTTGCAATCAGTTAGCTGAAAACAGCAAATTCTTCAAGCTGCACCATCTAATCTTCTTTTGAAATGTTGTAGAAAAAAAGCTGGCACTTCATTTCCCTTAATTTTCAGTTCTGGTCATGATATTATATCATATAATTTTGAAAATTCCTTACCAGCTTTTGGGTCGAGTGCATTGCCTGGTGCCAGTAGATTCATGGGATTCTTTATCATAAAACTTCATCTTCATTTTAAATGAAGTTGAATAGTCCAAGTTTTATCATCCGAGGTTTAAACTTTTAAGGAGTATTTATCCAACATAATAACTGTCTTTAGAAACAACGGTTGGCCATTCAATAAAAAGTTAAAAACTGGGCAATCAAATTGATGACCGACATAACTAGCGAAAATCCTTAAAAGACTTCAACTTCCATCAAAAACCAAAAAGTGCATTTTTATTTCAATTTTCAGTAACCTTATTCTCAAACAATCTTTCTAGACACTCACTACCTTGTTTTTGTTACTTTTTAGATGTTTAAATTTGAATAAAATTGTGATTCATTCCAAAAATAAAAAAATAGCAATGCTTATACAAATGTTATTCAAACACGCTTGAGTAAATTCTTTCATTTACCCAAGAAACAAATTCAATCTCAACTCTCGCTTTGCTTATTAAATAGCTTTGTTTCATAGTCTATTCTTCTGCATGTGGAAACTCTTTCCTCCTCTTTCCACAACTCTTTCGATTGGAAATCTCGGTGCTCATGTGGACTATTGCCTGGTTTAACATTTTGGAAGATCACTTGGAGGAGGAAGAAGTGACTGATTAGGACCTTTTCCATTGTCCACCAAGAATGCCATCTTAAGCCCCCATGTTGTATGCACTTCCAAATGGCAGTGCAAGAACCAAACTCCTGAAATTCAGAAAAGAAATTGAGATCGGAAAGAAGTTCATGGATAAAAAACATGGGAAAAAGAATTATAAAGGTATCAGAATTCAGAACATTGTTAATGTACCTGGGTTATCTGCACGGAATCTGATAGCTACCCATCCACCAGATGGTACCCCAATTGTGTTCCTCTCAACAGGATCGACAACATTAAATTTCTGAGGATCCGTCTTTGGATTATAGTTTCCAAGTCCCTTACCAACGGCGAAGAAATTGAACCCATGTAAGTGGATCGGGTGGTTCTCAGGGGCTATGATCCCAGTATCTTGCAAAACAAGTTGTACTGTAGAGTTATAAGCCAGCCTGAAAACCTTTGTCCCATTTCTTGTCTGCAAATTAGTTGGTGGAGTTCCAGAGTAATTAAACACGTGCGGTGGGTTACCAGGAAAATCATTGGTGAAAACCCCACTGATATTGAAGAAATGTGCTTGAAGTAAGGCTGTCGTAGGCATAACGAATGTCACATTGTTAATAGAAGCTACCACGCGGCTGCCATTACCGGCTTTGCAAGTAGGACAGGGATTAATCCCCAGTCCGACGGTAAAGTAAAGATTGTGATCAATAGTTTGTGGGACTAAGGCAGGGAATTGTTTGGAATTGAGAGCACGAAGAGAGTTTATAAAGTTGTTGGCAACTGGTGTGGCATTTTTTGGTGGCGGGCTAGTAAGAGTTGTGGGGGTGTTGTCAAGTGTGCCTGAGTAGTGTAATGTTGCTGTTGCTGTCAGGTTATCTACTGCAACTGGAGCGTCCATAAAAGGGGAGGCTGCAACCAAGTACTTGCCAGAATTTTGATCGGCAGAGACAAGGACATTGGTGGTTTGGCCTGGAGCTATTAAAACGGTATCAATTTTGAACGGTTTAACATATGTGGCGTCAACTTCAACAACAGTGAGCTTGTGACCAGCAATCTTGAAAAAGAGCTCTTCATTAAGTGCAGCATTGATTAGGCGTAGCAGATAGGTCTTGCCGCTTTCCACTGGCAATTTGAAACCTCCTGGATATGATTGTAAGTTGTAACAGATTCTATATCAAAGACCTTAGTTTTAAACTAAGTTTCTCAATTGGAGATAAAAGAGAAAGGGGAGGAAGGGAAGTACCCTGTGAAGGACAACTGGAGACCTGTCCTGGATGGCCATTTATGGTGTGAGCGTCTGAGACATTTGGAGCCAATCCGGACTTGAGTGCTTCATTGATCACAGCTTCAGTGTCGGATTTCCACCACTCAGCTGACAGTAAACCATCGAGTTAGACTTACTCCAACTTGTTCAAGTTTGATAATTAAGCAGACCAAAAAAAATTTGGTCCTAACCACTGGCAGGAAAGTACATCAATGAATTGAAATTTGTTGAGCTCACCTAATACAACAACTACTTCCCCGTGGGGTTTCGGAAATGGATAAGGCACACCGCGCTTAGGCAAGATAACAATGGCGCCATGGACCGTTGATCTTAACCAGAGAATATGCGCATGCCAAAGCAGTGTTCCTCTTTGGCCTGTGATGGTAAAGTTATATACATAGCTTTGCCCTGTCGGAATTGGACATTGTGTAATATATGCTGGCCCATCCGCCCAACCTGTTCGAAGTTGCCTGATACCATGCCTGCAGCAAAATTAAGAGAACAAACAAATGAAAAAAGGGGTCCATTTCTGTGTTTGATTTTTGAAGGGATATTCGTGAATTGTGATATAGAGTGGATAAAAACATGGGATTTGGGTTCTCACCAGTGTATGGAAACATTGTATTTAACATGGTTAACGACTTTGACAAGCACTGTATCGCCTTCCCTGGCGTATAAAGTTGGCCCTGGGAACTTACCATTGACGGTGACAATTGGTTTGCTTGAACATAATCTACTTGTATTCTTCATTACCACCTGCGCATGTTAACAGCACCATAAACTCACTTAATTAGAAAGTTTAATTTCTAAATAACTATATGTTGGTGATAATTTTGAGATTGTACCTTCATGTCCTCTTAGCTTTTTACTCTTTTTTTATTTTTTTTATTTGCTTGCTCTAAAATTTACCATAGAACAAAAAAGAAAAGTTGGTACTAAAACTGAACCACTTATTTTACGTGAAATAGTTAGATATATGATTTTTCCTAGGCAAGCATGCCAAGCAAACATCAAATAGTATGCAATATTGTACGTAAATTAATGAAGAGATAGTTCATGTGAAAAATCAATCATGTCAATAAAGAAAAAGGTTCTCATAGTAAATCAGACCATTGATCTTTAGCCCTTTCTTTTTACCAGCTGCAGCTTAGTGTTTCAACACTTCTGCTACAGAGTATGGACCATGGCTTTCAGTCCATTGGCTCCAAACAAACACGTTTTTTATCGACAATTTAAACAATGTACTTACATTAAACTTGTAGTGTCGAACAGCACAGTCGACAAAAACAGGAAAGAGGAATGCAACGAGAACTAAAACTCGAATCGAAGAGTCCATTTTCTCTCCTTTTCTATTTCTATTTCTTTTTCTCCTCTCTCTCTCTTTATCTGTTTTTTTGTTATTGTTTTGATCACTTAGTTCCCCTCGGCCTTGTTGAAGTGTATGACTCGCCACCGCACCCTTTTAAAGGGTGATAGACCAATTGCTGCCATGTCGTTTTTCCTTGGTTAGGTGGATGAATGTATTCTTTAGAAACAAGAATTATTGAGAAATAACAAGGGTTCTCCCATGATTTCTTGCATTTCACTTAAAGTTGTTTTTTGAGGACCAAATCATAATTGGAAGTTAAGTTATTGAACCTCTTAATGCAGTTTCCAGTTAATTAGAAGCTTAATCAGAAATTTGGTTGGTTGGAATTTATGGTCAATAATTTACCTTTTGGCCCACCTTTTAGCTATTGATCTCCAAGATTTTGCCTGATAATTTTGTCCCACTTAGGTACTTTTTACTTCAATCATTTAACAGAAAAATATTGAAATGGGAATATCTAGACAGATTTGGTCAAGTCAGAATGAACTCAAAAAACTTGAATTTCTTTTCTTAAAGTTTTTATAAATTAGCATTTCCTCAACATTATTCTGTGGGCCAACTGGTCTAGTTGATCAGTCCTTCAAATATATATATATATATATATATATATATATATATATATCATGCACTTCTTTCAATTCTTCTCTCTGACTCCAAGATTACAATAATTCTAATAGTACTGATATATCCATTAATGTATCAATTCTTTGAAAATCTTGATATATTCTTAAATATTAATTTTCAAATTAAACATACCTATTGTTGGTATATACTATATCTAGGTTATCTAGAACTCTTCATTTTTCTTAAAGTCCATGTCAAGCATTATATCTGACACATAATCGAACATGAGTATAAGGTATGATCTTCTAAATATATGAAAAAATAGAATATATTCGTATGAAACACATACTCATTTTCAAATCCAGATAACATAATACTATATAGCATATCTGTATATTGTAAATGTCATTATTTTGTGAGGTACAGTTTTTGAAGTTTTTTCCCAAGTTATACAGGTTTGAAGACTTGATACAGCTTTAATTTATTACAATTTACAAAGAAAATTAAGTTTTCTGCAGATTAATAATTGAATATGGTGGAACTGGAAGCTCAACGAGTAACACTTAACATCAGTTTTTACTACCGGTATATTCCTAAAAAGAAAAAAAAAAAAAAAAAAAAAAGGTGGTCGAAGACACATCACCATTTCAAGCTGTCGTGGGACAGAGAACAGCCACAAAAACCTCTGTTTTCTCGTATCAACTAATATCATTAAAAAAATTAGCAAAATGTGTGGTCCGTCGCATGTTCCTTAGAGGTTTTAGAAAAGATTAAGCTCCACGAAAGTGAATTTGAGGTTGCAAGTTGCAACTCTTAGAAAATATAGGAGAAAGTTGGTCTTTTTCTGCTTTTTTTCCAGTTGACCACAATTTCATTTGATGCTTGATTAATTGAATGAAACCTGCCAGCACTAGGATCAATGTTAGGTTTGGGGTTGGGTCCAAAATACCATCAAACACAACGCTGGTGATTGTGGCATTTCAGCCTTCCAATTAATTCATCTTTTAACAGAAGCTGAGAGCAATTTTGCTTGCAAACCTACACAGATATTTGGTAGCACCTTGGAATTAAAACGCGCGATCCATAATAAATGAACTGCTTTGCATGACTTTAAATGTATCGCAAAATTATTCACATCGGGACTCAAAGTTTAATTTAGTTGGTTCACGTGACATCCAACAAATTTGGAATTCAAATCTCAACATTTACCACTATTTTTTTTATTCTGAAGCTGCAGTCTCTTTTGTAAAAAAAAAAATATTTGCTCGGAAAAGATAATTTTTTGAATGCATTCGGTTGATGTGGGGTATGCTTAATGATTTAGCTTTCAAACAACATATTAATAGTTATTAAAATTGGAAGAAATTTATACCAAGACATTAGACGTATTAGACTCCAAATACGAATAAAATTTGGTTGCATGTTGTATAGATAAAAGTAGGTGAAGTACGTAGTAGGCCAAAGAGTAAACATGGTAGCTACTAGCTAGCATGGAAAATGACAATCGGATGCTATCTTATCAACCAAGATAATAAAAAGGTTGAGAAATGCCTTTCATATTTGCCATCAGATGGCAACCCAACAAAGAATAATGGCTTGTTTGAAAGCCAAGACTAAACCAAACGAGAGCAAGTAACAAACATCCTCCCCACATTTTATCCATATTCCGCCTTCCTCTCTCCTTCCAATCCTTTCCAAAGCCAATTGGGTAGTAGTTGTTAAAATGGGTTATTACTCATTTGAAGCCAAATAGCTATTAAAGTCAAATGTTAGCTACCCGATTATGATAAACTCGTTTGGAAATGAGTCCAAATCACGCCTTGTCGATTGTTGTAGCCACGTGAAAAGATTTAATCTTGCTAAAAATCTAGTCCCAAGTTCCCTTTTTGGCTCAAAATGAAATTACTCTGATCAAAGTAAGTAGGATGGAGAAGCTCGTGACGGGAGCGTCAATATATTGAGTAGACATGATGCATTAATCTCGCATCAAATAGGAAATAAAAAGTAGATTTTGATTCACTTTTCAGAGCTTGATTAAGCTTGATGAGGATAGATATTATGGGTGTTCATATTGTTCGAATTAACCACATTATTTAGAATGGATAAAGCTTAGATAAACGAATAGAATGTGGATTAAGCATATTTTTTCTAGCTTTTGACTAATTGTTTATGCACTCCATGAACATGCAGACAGATTTATCAGTTTTTTTTTTTGCTTAGGATGTAAGAGATATAACAATAACTGTGTTTGCGTAGTTGACTATGTTGGTAGTGACCTTGCAGAAAAAAAAAATGTAACATTGTAATAAAAAAAAAATTGTCATTTTCAATTTGAAGTGAAGGTGGAGATAAGCTGTTCGGTAAGTGAAGCTTGAGAAGTAGCCTTGGAGTTCACTTTGTCATTTTCAAACACCATTAATCGATTGATTTAAGATTTAATCTTTTGGATTATTTTGGTAAATCAAATTTCTTTAATTCCTATTTCCTAGTATAGAAGACAACTTAAAGGTGGAAGGTGCTTGGTGAGATAATTATTGCAAGCCATGTCTAGATGGGCTTTTAATGGGTATATTTTGGACCATTATATTAGAACTGAACCAAAAGCCAACCCACTATTTTCTATGGGCAAAACAAAAATATTGGCAAGAGAAATTATAATTATAATCATATATTTACATTTATAAAAGAATGACTGAAGTAAATTAAATGAACATATCAACCAACAAACCAGTAAAGTTGGACCAATGAGACTTAAACCAGGGACCTCAAGTTCCAGGGCCTCCTCTGCTACTTGAATGAATTGTTTACTCATATAACTGTTATTATGCTGAACCTTCATAAGGAGAGTAAAATCTTTTATTACTAAAATGATTATCCCCTTATGTTTTTTTAATCATTTCTGGATAATTGGCAGAGTCTATTACACCGAAAATAGTGAATACTTGGGGTTTAAAAATCCTAATGGCAGAAGAAGATATATATATATATATATATATATATATATACTAATTACCAAGGATGGAACAACTGACTTCCATAACAAACCGGTGGAACATGCTATGTCATGCATGCCGCTAATTGGAGCATTTCTAGCCGATGCCTATTGCTATGTGGGAAGATACTGGACAGTAGCTAGTTTCTCCATCACTATGTTTTTGTAAGTTCATCTGATTATATATATATATTAATTTTTCATATGATCAAATATTCATATGTTCCGCCAAAAGAAAAAGAAATTACATTTTCTTTTTTGTGAAGAAAAAAACTATAGTTATTATCCCCAAGTATATATATGCGTAGATAAAAAAATTTTGGACTGAAGGTTATAAACTTATAATTCAACTCTAGAAGCTGAAGAATCCATTTCCCTTTCAAATAAAGAAAGAAAATGGTAATGTCACACTGCTTTCTCTATTATATTATAGCCAAAAGTGGATAATGTACAGAAAAATGACAGGTTCAAAAAACCTTCGAATGTTAAATAGAAGATACAAATTAAGCATCTTTGTATTTCCTTCTCCCACTGAGAAAACAAGGAAAAGATGATTGGCCTCAAAGCCATTCATGCCTCTTTTAACCCCAGTAGCAAGCATGCCCTTTTCCACACAAGAAGATTCGCATGCACAAAGAATTCCATCCTGTGTCTCAGCAAGTCCAATGGTTCCGAGTCTGATTCTGATCCCGAGTCCTCATCACCCGAAGGAGACACTCAGAAGCAAGAGCTGCTTGCCCAAATAGCAATGCTGCAGGCTCAAAAAGTTCGTCTCACTGACTACTTGGATGAAAAATCTGCTTATCTCACCCAATTTGCTGAAGAAGCCAATGCTGAGTTTGATAAAGTTGGAGAAGACGCTCTCAAAGTACTTGAAGAAGCCGGTGAAAGGGTAGGGTCTGTATAAGCGCTCTTAGTTGCCTATAATAAGTGGAGAAAGAAGAGAGTTTTGGTTAATATTCAATTTTGTTGACAACCCATTTCTTATTCATTTGTTATAAGCAGATAATGGAGAACATTGAGAGCCAAATGCAAGCCTTCGAAGAATCTCAGGAATTGAACAGACAGGAGATTGAGAAAAATGAAAACCAGTTAATACAGTTTGAAGGCCAAATTGAGAAAGATAGGAATGAAGGGTTGTTCTTTAAGAACCTGACAGAGAGAAAGCCTACAGACAAGGCAAAAGCAAAGGAGCAAGCGGAAAAGATTAAGGAGATTACTAAAGAAAAGGCAGGGTTAAAAGCAAGGAGGAACATTTACCTTGCTCTAATTGCACTGCTAGTCATTGAAATTGCAGACTCTTTCATCTCTGCATCTGATTGGCGAAAAGTTGCAGTTCTTGGAGCTATTTTAGTTGCTTTATTTTCTCAGTTCATCTATGAACAAACAATGTTATCAGAAGCAGAAAAAACAGAAAAGAAAGATGAAAACAAGAAGTAAAGGCTCTTCTTATATCTAATCTAACAAACTTCTGCTGTAAAGCTGTTATCCAAAAGTAGTTAGGTAAATATGGCATGATTCAATAACCCCAAGTAATAACTTAATACTCGGGTTTGATACATCAAGCAACTTTTCTTTTGCATCATCAACATCTGATCTTAGTGATATAGCTGCAATCACCAAAACCAACGTGAGTTTCCAATCTGATGCTTTTTGAAGTTTTTCGAAGAATCTCAGGAATTGAACAGACAGGAGATTGAGAAGAACGAAGACCAGTTAACACAGTTTGAAGGCCAAATTGAGAAAGACAGGAATGAAGGCTTGCTCTTTAAGAACCTGACAGAGAGAAATCCTACAGACAAGGCAAAAGCAAAGGAGGAAGCAGAGAAGATTAAGGAGATTACTAAAGAAAAGGCAGGGTCAAAAGCAAGGAGGAACATTTACCTTGCTCAAATTGCACTGCTACTCATTGAAATTACAGACTCTTTCATCTCTGCATCTGATTGGCGAAAAGTTGCAGTTCTTGGAGCTATTTTAGTAGCTTTATTTTCTCAGTTCATCTATGAACAGACATTGTTATCAGAAGCAGAAAAAACAGAAAAGAAAGATGAAAACAAGAAGTAAAGGCTCTTCTTATATCTAATCTAACAAACTTCTGCTGTAAAGCTATTATCCAAAATTAGTTAGGTAAATATGGCATGATTCAATAACCCCAAGTAATAACTTAATACTTGGGTTTGATACATCAAGCAACTTTTCTTTTGCATCATCAACATCTGATCTTAGTGATATAGCTGCAATCACCAAAACCAACGTGAGTTTCCAATCTGATGCTTTTTGAAGTTTTTCGAAGAATCTCAGGAATTGAACAGACAGGAGATTGAGAAGAACGAAGACCAGTTAACACAGTTTGAAGGCCAAATTGAGAAAGACAGGAATGAAGGCTTGCTCTTTAAGAACCTGACAGAGAGAAATCCTACAGACAAGGCAAAAGCAAAGGAGGAAGCAGAGAAGATTAAGGAGATTACTAAAGAAAAGGCAGGGTCAAAAGCAAGGAGGAACATTTACCTTGCTCAAATTGCACTGCTACTCATTGAAATTACAGACTCTTTCATCTCTGCATCTGATTGGCGAAAAGTTGCAGTTCTTGGAGCTATTTTAGTAGCTTTATTTTCTCAGTTCATCTATGAACAGACATTGTTATCAGAAGCAGAAAAAACAGAAAAGAAAGATGAAAACAAGAAGTAAAGGCTCTTCTTATATCTAATCTAACAAACTTCTGTTGTAAAGCTGTTACCAAATTAGTTAGGTAAATATGGCATGATTCAATAACCCCAAGTAATAACTTAATACTCGGGTTTGATACATCAAGCAACTTTTCTTTTGCATCATCAACATCTGATCTTAGTGATATAGCTGCAATCACCAAAACCAACGTGAGTTTCCAATCTGATGCTTTTTGAAGTTTTTCGAAGAATCATTGTACAGGAAAACAACAATTGTGAATATCCAACTGCGAAGACTAAGCTTTGGTCAAATAGGTCAGTTTGGTTTTATGTTAAGTTATCTAAACTCTAAAGAATATAAATTCAGCCTTCAAGAATAGGCATGTTGTTAACATGTGATTGGCTAACAGTTCGGAAGAAAACAAAGCACAAACAAGAGAGGAAGAACAAAAGCCATTTATAGGAACTTGACTTTTAGCCTTTAGGTGCTTATGCATCCATACCTACAATCACTTTGAAAGAATTTTCCTGGCATAAACCATCCTCTCATGCACGTCAAGTAACTCTTCGAATGACAAAGATACCAGATCTTGATCCTAGAACTTGTAAATAACTTAGGATCTCTTAAAGGTACGCGTCTCAAAGATTGGTCCCCAGGATTCTTGAGGTAAAGTTGGCCAATATTTTGAACTGCCAACTAGAAGAGTATGACTCTTACAAAGATTAAAGCCAGAAATCCAGAAATGGAAACTTAACTGCAAGTAAATCCTAAGTCCAAAGAGCCATGTTGAAGCCCATTGCCAGAACTGCTCTGACAAGTATGTTCCATGTAACAACAGTTGGAAGAATTCCACAATCTAAAGCATCATCCAAGAAGCCAATTGCATCTGATATCTTACCACAAGAACAAAGCCCCTTGAGCGTAATGTTATAAGAAATAATATCTGGTTGTAGTCCATCAGTTGAAATTCGGGTCCAGATCTCTGATGCCTTCTCATATTCTCCAGCTTTGTAAAGCCCTTCCATGATAGTATTATAGGTTACAAGATTTGGAGTACAGTTCCTTTGCCTCATTTTTGAACAGAGCTGTAAAGCATCCTCAACTTTGCCAACAGAGCAAAGGCCATGAATGATAATATTGTGCATGGTTACATCAGGCTTGAAGGCCTTGTCAAGCACATGGTGCCATAAGCTGAGGGGCCATGTCAACATTCTTTCCTTGGAAAAGACCTTTCATCAACAAGCCGTAGGTGATCATGTCTGGTTTCCACCCTTTCTCTAGCATTTCCTTCAGAAAATAGTATGCCTCCCCGAATCTTTCTGCTTTACAGAAACCAGAAATGAGAATATTCTATGAGACAACAGTAGGAGAGTAACCCATTGGGTCCATTCCCCTGAAAAATTGAACTGCATCGTCAAGTCTGGATGCTTGGATAAAACCATGAATCAAGGGATTGCAAACATAAGGATTCAGTTTACAACCAGACTTAAACATCCGACTGATTAAACTAGCTACTTCGTCTAGTCTCCCTTGTTTGCCTAACCCATCAATCATCGAGGAATATCCAAAGCTATCTACTTTACCTTTCCCAAGTTCAGCCTCTTTCAATATCTCTAAAGCTTTTTTTAAGTAGCCATTCTTACACAATCCATGAATCAAAACTCCATAAGTTGAAGCGTCAGCACTGCAACCTCTCTCAGGCACTCCATAGAGAAATCGCTTCATCTACATTTCCCTTCTCTAACAACCCTCTAATCAATATATTAAAACTAACAACATTTATACGACCCTCCACTTCCATCAGTTTCCACAACTCAAAACACTCTTTAATTTTCCCAGCTTTACAATACCCATTAAGCATTGCATTATAAGTCACCACATCTACCAGTAGCCCACTTTCAACCATCTCTTTATAAACTCTCTCAGCACCATCAATATTCCCTGCATCACACAATGCATGTATCATACTACTATAGGCAAAAAAATCCTTCTCTCTTTCATTCTTCTTCATCATCTCCCATATCCTCTAACACTCATCAAACTTGCCACATTTACACAAACCATTAATCATATTATTATAGGTAACCGAATTTGGATAAGCCGAAGAATCTTCCAACTACCTCTCCCAAACCTCATTTGCCTTCACAATATCTCTTTTTTCTGAAAAACCCATCAATTAATATATTATAACACATAACATCAGGGGTCACTTTTCTCTTAAACATTTCGTCGAATAATTCCAAAGCAACGACCAAGTTCCCGCCTATGACAAGCCCATTAATCAAAGTCCCTAGCTTTGTACGTTTGGATGAAAACCCGCTTTCCAAATCCAATCAATAACCGCTTCGCGTGCTCAAAATGCTTCTTTTTATAGACAACCTTAATCAAAATATTATAAGTTTGCAAATTTGGCTTTATGCCCACTGTTTCAAAGTACATAAAAAACGATTCAACCTGTTCCCAACGATTCGGCTCAGCAAAAGCGTTCAGCAAAGTGTTGTAAGATCGAATGCCAGGTTCACAACCAAAAATTTGCTTCATTCGTCGGAAGGAATCTAATGCTTTCTCAGGCATTGAGTTTTTGGCATAGGCATTTATTACCGTCAAAGCCAAGTCTTCAGAGCAGTTACATTTCTGAGTTTCGATGAGTTGGACGATCCTAGTCACGTGGGAAACGAGTCGGGAGTCCACTAGTCGACGAAGGATGTGGTGGAAAACGTCGGGTGAGTGGGTGTAACCCGGGTGCCGAGTTGCTGAGTCGAAGAGAGCAAGTGCGGAGTTGGGGTTTTTCTCTGATTTGAGGAGCTTGAGAACTCGCTTTGGTGAGAGATTTTTGGGGAACTCGGTCATGGAAAAGATGGTAGTTTCTGGGATTTCTTATTAGTCGCATTGTTGAACCTCCGCTGCAGAGAAATGATCCGCGACCAGAAAATAAGAGAATTTGAAGTTTGAAGGGTAGGGCTATGTCTATGTGGAGCCATATATGGGCTAGCCACCGTCAAATATGGGCAAGTGTGGGCCAAAGACTACAGATTTATCAAGTTGGTCGAACCAAATTAAAGAAATTCCACATGCCCAACAGCCCAAGTTTGATATAAATTCATTTTCGGACAACTGAAGTAGAGCCCAATAGTTTGGCGTGTCTGCCTTATGGAAAAGAAAGGTGAGACATTCGCATACCCTTACTTGCCCTTTGTGTAATTCAGATATCGAGTCCATTGAACATGTCCTGCTGCTACGTGATTGTACTTCGATGGTCTGGTTTGGGTTGGAAATTGCTTACAAAATAGATAGACAGGTTTTAAACCTATGAAATTAGGGGAAGATAAGTAGCTCTTACAAGTCACTTATAGCCTTTACTTCTTACATATTTGGAAAAATGAGAAATGAAGCTGTGATACATAAGGTTATCCAACAAACTGAAATATGGACTGGTAAAAACAAATGGCACCAAATTCCACTGTACTGAAGAACCTTACAAACAGGAAAAAAAGTTCCAAGTCTTGGTCTATAAAGAAAGCCACAATCAATCTTGGAGGTTCAGCCATAAGTGTACAACCGTTGACATATAAGCTCCCAATTATCTTAAACAAATAATTGCAGCCCACTTCTTATTTTGGCTTAGTTGCAAGTTTCTTAGACAAGCCATTGGGTTTTGAGCTTCTTTTTCTCTTTTTTTTTTCTTTCCTTTCTTTATCTCCTCTATTAAGGAACATGCTGGGATTTTTTCCTAGTCACCTTTTGACTTTAGAGGCAAAAACTTGATGATGATGGAGCTTTTTACATGTTTAGAGAAAAGGAGAAAGCATGATCTCTACCTCTTTGACTGATAATGTTGTTCGGTTAGATTCCTTTAGCATCCTGGTAAGAGAGAAAGATTAACCTTGTTAATGGGGAAATAATCATTGCTTTGTTTCATTTCTGTTTTTGCTTTAACATTTATTGGATAATTCCTGCACTAATTTTTTCTTAATGACAATTAATACTAGAGTTTAACCATGTTGGCACCCTGCCTAACATTTATACTTTCTTTCATAGCATTTAAAAATATATTTTTTTAAAAAGACAGTACTATTTGCTGATCTTCGTATTAGTTTTCGGAGAGCTCTGCATTTCTAAAGGTTGCTGATGAGATTACTTTTTCTTCTTTTTTTTTCTTAATTATGTTATCCGGTTTTTTTATTTTTTTAAAGGACCAGTGTACGATACATATTTAAATATATGTATGATGGTATGATGCTCCGAATATATGAAAATTTTTTAAAAAAATTGAACATACCCTTATTGAATACTTATCATATCTGACATTCATCTCGAGTCCGAGTAACATAGTTGCTGAATACGATAAGAATGTGATTAAGTTACATGGAATGATTGATTCGGCAACTATTCCAGCTCCATCAATGTTCACATTATTCATCTATCCATTCATCTTATTCAACTCAGCTAATTAACTAAACTCAGAAAAGAACACAATATAACATCGATTTTGTTTATACATACAGAGAACCAGCCTTGCAGTTCCAAAGAAACTGGCCATTGAAGCTCCAAGACCAAGGCTGCTAAGTACGCACTAGCAGACGCCCTAAAACCCAAGAAACATCCAAAAGTCAAGGTTTTTACCACTGTGAAAAGCGTACTTATAGCTAAAAATATTTCAAAAACCATTATTAGATGATCATGTGAATCAAAGAAGTTCAACCACATAAATTTGAAGTAGGATCCCAAGCTAACATAAGACCCAGATTATAAAATTCATAGTTACAAGGCTTGCATGAAAGTTAGTTTAATTAGTTAATATGGAGACTGGCATAAGTTGATATGATTCTTGTCCTGTATGTATTGATTCCAGACAAATGAGTTTTTTCCCGAATTAAGGTACTATACTTTGACTCAATTAACAAAGTTCTTTCATCAATTCTCTCCATCTCTTTCTCCCCTGCAACACATTGATATCATTTTCGCATTTTTTATTTATTTATAAATTTCTCCAAAATCATTCTCTAAACAAAGTCCATCAAATGGGTATTTACATCAAATAATTACAGACTTACCCCACATACAAAGGAGAAAGAGAGGAGGAGGATAGAAGGAAAAAGAGTGATGTGAAATTACCATGCTGTGGAGTCCAATTGTACAAAATTACCAGATTTTAGTAATAATAAAGTTTGAAAGTACTGCAGTTAAGCAAATAATAAGATCATGAACTTGGGGAAAAAACTGCGAGACAAATAGCAACTTCAAGGGGCCATGGCCCATGAGTAACATACTCTTACAAACTTTGCAGCCTTCACCACTTATCATCCAACTCTTTGTGAGACAAAGAAAATAACAGAAACAAAACTGATCTAAGGGAAACACATCTCTATTTTATCTGCACATATATTCTGTATGTCCAAGTCTTTTCTGGTAAAACAGAACAAAAGAAAGGAAAGACTCAAAATGTTCAAGAAAATGTGATTAGAAACAAGTAACATAGAAAATTTTGTTATTCGAATAGTAGAAGAAAAGAAGCATGCCACTCACAAGAAAGGCAACGAATTTAGGGGTTTTTTTTTTTTTTTTAATCCAACCAACCAGCAAGAATACATAGGCATGTGTGGTTACACAACAAATGCAGCAAAATTAACAACATTAAACCAAAGAAACACCTTATGAATCTCAAATTCAGTACAACCTCAGTATGCTCCTCGCAAAAGAATGTGCATGGCTTGCCCTGCTTGTGCCTGACCCACCTCTCCGGCTGCCCTTCATCGGTGTCGAGTAGAACCTTAACAGTCCATTATCAATGTTATTTGGTGAACATCTTGCACTCCTGTTCCTCTCCAACACAAACTCATCTCTCTTCTTCTTACTATGCCCATTTGACTCAACACAGTTCTTCCTTGCACCACCAAACGATCCACCAAAACTGCTTGAATTCCTCCAGCTTACGCTGCTATTGCTCCTCAAAACCTTTGGATTAAAACCCCCTCTCACATCTCCATTCCTTTCCCCTCTCAACTCAGGCCAAGATTCTGAATAAGACCTCTCCACACCATTAGCTCTAATATACCTATCTTCATCCTCATCTTTGTTAACACTCCTCCGGTGAATAAACCCCCAAATGTTCCAAGCTTTACTCCACCTCCGCGACTTCTTAGACGACCCTTTCTGTTCCCCATTCCCAATCACAGACGCATTATCTCTAAAGCCAATCTCAAAAGTCTCAGAACAATCATCCCTCAAAGAATTCGAGTTCGAATCCTTGGAATCCCCATCCGGCACAACAAGCTTAGGTCCATGGAAGTAATCAACAGTTGCAGGAGAAACCTTTGTATTAGAAATCGACTTCATTTCATCCATCTCAGCCACTACAGCTGCAGCAGTCTTCCTACTAGAACTGGACCTATCAAGACTCTTTCTTCTCCTAGAAGAAGAATCAGAATAATAATCCCTTGTCTGAGCTGACCCTCCAGGAAGAGATTCATCCTCATTAATAGAATTCATAGCCGGCGGCTCCACCACAGGGATTTGAGTATCAGACCTCATAACATGATTAACTGGAGCATCTTCCACAACGGAAACCATTGTGGGCATTCTTGGAAACATTCTCCCCATCAAATGCCCATCCCAGGAAGCTCTTGGTTCATCAAAAGAATATCTTGGATCATCAAACGACATCCTTGCTGCATCAAATGACATCCTCCCTGCATCAAGGGAAAACCTTGGATCCGTATCACAAGACCTTCTCCCGAACCCATAATCTGCAATTTCCGACTGCGTTTCTCTGTATTGTCTCCCTATCGGCTTCTCCACTGGCAATCTCGCTGACCCACCTCCATTTCTCCTCTTTTTAAGCTTCTGTTTCTGCCTCCATTTTTGCAATTTCTTGCTGAAAACTGAAGCAGCTGACCAGAAACTCCCAGCAATCTCTTTAAAATCTCTTCCAGAAGCCTTCTTTGTTTGCGAATCAAGATCTATATGATCCTTCATGGGCTTCAGCTCCTCTTCTTGACACAGTTCCTTTTCGTATTCTTCCACAATTTCTTCAACTTTCTCTTCGATTAAACTCGCAGTAGCAACAGCCACATTGGGTGCTTGTTCTTCTATGATCTCTATGTCGTCTTCGTGATCGGTTTCACTCTCAGTTTGGTCTTCTTCTTTGATTTCAAAAACAGGACCTTGAACAACATTCGAAGAAGAACCCAAATTTCGAGCTTCAACTTCAACAATTTCAGAGGACCTTCCGTTTCCAGCTGCTTCTTGATAAAAGAGTGAACAAAGCGTGTTTCGAACCCTAACGTCACAAGATTTCCTCTGAGGCTCAAAAACCCCGGAGAAACCCTCGTTTTTCGAGGCCGAAAAGGACTTTGTCCGTCGGAGCTCGGGAAAAAAACCAGGTCGCGTACCACCTCCACCAGAATGCTTGAAAATGGCTTTAAGTGCAGCGGTTGCAGTGGAAGTAGTGGCGGCGATGGGAGGTTTCCTAGAAGATGAAGAAGCGGCAGCAGAAGAAGAAGAAGGCTCGAGAACAGCGAGACGTTCGCAGAGGCATGAGGGGCAAAAGCCAGTAAAATGCTCTTCTGGATGGCGGTCACAGGAGGTGGAAAGACGGTGAGGCTGCGGCGGCTGTGGTGGCGGTGCTAATCCTGGAGGTGGTGGTGGCTCCACGTTGGGATTCATAACCGGTAGTAGTATGAAATGAGCACTCTGCTCATATTATTAGCTTCAGTGAAAGAAAAAATAAAATGTGAGAAAAAAAAAGTTTTTTTTTTTTTTTTTTCCGGATTGGGCGTTTGAAAACTGTTTGGTTCCAACGGACAGTGAGAGGAAAGAAAAAGAAACAGAATGATGGGGGAAGCAACGGCAAAAATTAGAAAATAAAGAGAAGTAGTAAATGGAAAAGAAAAGAAAATCTCGGCGCTACTGTACTCACTTTAATTAATTAGACATAAATATTTTTTAGTTGTATATGATATAATAGATTATACTACTGAAACTATGAATATATTTGTAATAAGAAAAAATATATATATCTAATTAGACATTTCAAATCATGATTATTGTATATTAAATTGAGAAAAAATAAATGTAAAAATGAAGTTCCTTTAAAATGATTTTGGAGTTTTTTTATAGAAATAATATATGTTTATGATAAATAATTTATAAAATCACCCATTTAACATTATTTAATTTTTTTTATTATGGAAGAAAGGAAATTGGAATCTAATTTTCTTTTTTAAAATAAATACATACATATATCATTAAATCAAATTGATAAATTTAAAACATAAAGAAGTACTAAAGGGAATTTCAAAAAAGTCAAAAAAATAAGCTTAAAAGAACAAATGTAAAGGAAGCAAAAAAAAAAAAAAACTTTCTATATTAGTCCTAATTTCATGGGGCCAATCACTTGAAAATTTAACTAAATAAATAAGTCCAAAAATAATAAAATCATATATAAATACAAAAATTAAGTGCTTAAGATTGAAGTTTTAAAAACAAATAAGAATGACCGATGACTAATAGTCTAATACTAGTTGAATATATAAAGTTAAGTGTTAACTAGTTTTTCTAGGGACACCCGGTTGTCGAATGACTGTTGGAAAAAGTTTGAGTTGAAAAAAGCTCGAGTTGAAAAAAATATGTTTATAAAGTGTGGTGAAAAAGTGTGATTTAAAAACTTTTAAGTGTTTAGCATTGCTGTGAAAAAGTGTTGTAGGAAATTGAAATGTCAAAAAAAGATATGTTTAAAATAATAAAAGTGTAGAGATGTAAGGATAATAAAGTTATTTTATCCAAAAACCAGCTTTTAAAGTCCAAAAGCTATATTTTTTGGCTTTTTGGTTTGGCTTTTCAAACCATGGTTTCAACAGCATAAGCTAATTTTTTTATCTGTTTAGCATTGCGTTTGCGGTGAAAAACAGCTTTTGACCTCAAAAACTATGCCAGAAGTAATGCTAAACGAGGCCTAACTCTCGTTCTCCAACTAAAAATCAAATCTTTCAGCTTTGATGAAAGCTTATTCTTTTAGACTTTCATGCTCAGCTTACTTTTTCAAGCATTATTAATTTGATCAAGTTTTCTTTTTTAAGGTTAATTTTAGCATTGTCAGAACCTGAAAAACAAGTTCCTGGAAGGAAATTAATAACCCAAGTTTTGATTCTGAAGTTGTCTTTATCATACAATTGGATTTAGATTTTAGACTTTAGTGCCACTCTATGTTGCATTAGAATGTCGAAAATTAACGAAACCCTTGTGTGAAAACTACATGAATAAGTCAAATGGGCGTGTTTTAGCTTCATCCTAGCAAGCAAATTTTGGCACAATTAAGGTGAGTTTTATCAGCCAAACTTGCTAATCAAAATTGGGGTGGGGTGCCTGAATTACCAAAAAAAATTATATAAAAAAGGTTGCGGTCTAAAAAAAATACAAATATTGAAATTCGAATCTAAAATTTATTAAATATTATTTTTTTAAAAATAATTATAGTATTACAAACTCTTTAATTTGCTTTTACAATAACTATATATATATTTTTTGTTTTCCTTCAGCTTTGCTTGAGAGATGCTTTGTATTTTCAAAGATTCCCGTCGAGAGAAAAAGCAAAAGCAAACCACGCCATCACTAGAGAGGGAGAGGAGGGTTGGAGTGAAGTGAAGTGCTGCCTGTTTATCTCTCTATCTCTTCTCTCACATTTCGCTTTCTTTCTTTCTTTTTTTTTTTTTTTTGCTTTTCCTTTTTCCTGTTTTGGGTTTCTTTTTGTTTTTTATTTATTTATTTTTAAGGTAATTTAAAAAAAATGTCATACAAAAAAAAATCATTGAAAGGTTAAATGAATAAGAATAATTTATAAAAGAAAAATGAAGAATTAAAAAATTGTTAAGAAGATTGTGGTGATGACAAATATATCCTTACTGAAAGTTAAAAAAAAAAGAAAAGCATTTTCTCTCTCCTTTACTTTTTTTTTCCACCCATAACTTTTTTTTTCCTCTCTTTTCTCTCTCACGTTCTCTCTCGACTGTAAAATCTATGCACATTAAAGCTAGAGCTAATAATATTGCTCTTGCTATCCTCTTAACTAAAAATTAAGATAAAAGAAAAAAAGTAAAAATGATAAATTTAACATTTTTTTCTTTCTCACCTCAAGGAAACTCCATAAAAATTTCCAAGTTAAATACAATCTTGATCCAATCTGTGACAGAGCTGATGATACTAACGACCTAATCAAACCTTCAAAAATAAACAAAATTCAATTTCTTTTTTAAACCAAATTAGTGAATTACCTCAAGGATTATTATAAATTAACTGTGAAAAATATGTTAAGTAAAAGAAAATATAATTAATTAATTTAATACATTTGAAAAGAAAATTCAGTAAAAATAAACAGATTGAATTGAAAAAAAAAAAAAAGGAATAAAGAGAGGGAAACGATAGAGAGAGGGTTTGTGAAAGAAGCTTAGATTTAGAGTAGATGGGTCTTTGCAATATTTTTTTACAATTTTGCATTTTTTTCATGAATTATTTTTTATCATTAAATCATTTACAAATTTATATTGATCAGAGGGCATGTTTTTTAGATTTACCTTTTATTTTTTTGTTGCTCTCTACTTCTCTCCCCAAATAAGTTCAATTTCTCTATATGGTTTTCCCATTTGGATTTATTTTCTGGATTCAGAGATTGTCTCACCAATGGATCAACATGTACTTTTCAAAGGTCACTCTCTGACCAACTTTGTCCTACCAAAACGGGGTCGTTCAGCTTTTGCTGAGCCTGAGAAAATAACTAAACTAGTGCTACATGAGTTAAGATGACGTCGTTTCTTTGGGTTTTTTTCTTTCACTTGAAAATTATTTTCCTTGCCTTTTTATAATATTTAGTAAAAGGTACATAAAAATGATGGGTGCCTACTGCCTATAAAGACTAATGCATGGCGAAATCCCCTTGGCCTCGGCTCCCCTTGGTCGACTTAGGGCTAGTTTAGCATTGGTGTTGAAAAAAATTTGGATTGGAAAAAGCTCGAGTTGGAAAAAGTGTGTTTATAAAGTGTGATGAAAAAGTGTGGTTTAAAAACTTTTAAGTGTTTAGCATTGCTGTGAAAAAGTATTGTAGAAAATTGAAATGTCAAAAAAAGATATGTTTAAAATAATAAAAGTGTAGAGATGTGAGGATAATAAAGTCATTTTATCCAAAAGCCAGCTTTTAAAGCCCAAAAACTATATTTTTTGGCTTTTTGGTTTGGCTTTTCAAACCATAGTTTCAACAACAGAAACCAAATTTTTTTATCTGTTTAGCATTGCGTTTGCGGTGAAAAACAGCTTTTGACTTCAAAAGCTGTGCCAGAAGCAATGCTAAACGAGGCCTTAGCCTTTTCTTCAAAAGGAAAATTTGCTTTTTTTTTCAGAAGAATTGTTTTTCTTTTACTAGACTAAAAATCATCACTTTCATGTTTTATAAGTGATTGAATACTTTTTTCTCAATGTATAATTCTCCAAAATAAAAATATGTATCTTCAACGAGTTTAACTTTGAATATGAAAACCCACAGAAATTAATCTCAATTGGTAAAAATAATAGTTTTATTTTTTTATCAATCAAAATTCAATCTTTACATAAAAAAATATCGAAAATAAAATTAAAATACATCAAATCAATATAAAAAAAAATAAACTTTTAAAATCATCATAAAAATATATTTGATCATATTATAAAACACAATTGGATATGAGAGAATTTTAAAAAAATATATATATAGCAAAAAAGAAATATGAAATAAATATTAATTGCAAAATCATCAAGGAAAAATTACTTTCATTTTTAGGAAACTTTTTTTGATCACTTCTTTTATTTTTCAATTTGATAAGCTTTTTGCCCATAGATTGAGTTAGGAGCGCGTGGGATGCACGTTTGAATCTCCAAAGCCCAAAAGGCCACAAGCTGGGGGCCCACGTGAGGGTGTTATTGTTTATAGGGCCAGTAGTGTTGCTCTAAGTCTATTTGATTTGATGATATCTATCACCATCTGATGATCTGATTGAAAGCTGTAGTTGAATTGAATTTTCATCTTATTTTCAAATTGGAATTATAAAATATAGAATTAGAACTCTAATTTGGTTCAAATTCAATACAGAAAATAGTTATATTATATAGACTATAGTACATAAGAAATTTGGTACGTAGCATGCAAATATGGAATCTTTATTAGAAATAATATTCCATGAGAAAATGATACTTTTAAAAGAATTAGGAAGATTCGATTTGATGGGCAATATATTTGCATGCATGGAACAACGAGAGTGTGTGAGATGATGACTCGCCGCTGAGTCACGAGAGAGATGAACTGAACATGAACCCCCCCCCCCCGCCGCCGGCTAACCCAAGTCTTAGCTACAAAGGCCACCTGTCCCTCTTCGGGGTCCACCACATGCACCTCCTCCTTTAGCTACAAAAGCAACTATAAGTCTATAACCCATGAACTTTGATTGACACGAGAATTGGGAAAATTTTGGAAAATGATTTTGAAAAATGAGTTTTTTTAAGGTTTTAAAAATTATGTAATTAATTATGTTTATATATAATTTATGTTATATTTATATATAATTTTTTTATATAAATATATGATAATTTTTAATTTATATAAATATATGATATATTTATTATATTTATATATAATTTATCATGTTTATATATAATAACATTTATTTTAAACTCACCTTTAAAAATTTACTCTAAGAGTTAGAGTTAGAGGGAGATATTAGGCAATGTATAAGCGAGTGTATTTTTTTACATGAAATGAGGCGTAAACTAAAGGGATCGATCCCCTGTCCTCTCTACTTTTACTTTTCCTTTTTTTTTTTTCTAAATCTAATTGATTGATAGATAGATGGACAAATATTTTTTGAGGGAAAAAAAAGACCAAAGAGTTTAAGGCTTTGTCTCGCATTATTATTCTGTCTCTAGTCTCTACTCTCTAGGGTTTGTCTTTCTTGGGATTTGTTTGTTTTGGCTGATTATTTAGAAATTTTATATATTTTCTTATATATATATAATTTATAAATGTATGTAAGGTTGTAACCTTATTGGAGGGGGAGAGGAAAAAAAAAGAAAAACAAAGATTTGGGACAATAATTCTACCAGTGTGGGCAGTGGCCCCGGCTTTCCATGATCTCAATCAACAAAATTCCCTATCTTAATTTGTTCCACGATGGGAACATTCAGCCATTGTTTTCAAATTTAGCTTTTATATATCCATTTAGTATTATGTGTATATATATTTATGTATTTGCTTCCATTTTCTGACTCTGATAGTCCTCCAACTTTATTTTTATCAGTCCCCACACCAAAGCTCTTACATGTCCAATATTAGACTACAATTAATTGACTATAACCCATGCATGTCTCTCTCCAATCAATCATTTTTTGTGCTATATATATTGCTTGTCCCATCTATTATGATTTAGAGTTTGCATGTGAAATTTGTTCTAAAGTAGAGCTTAAATTAAGCATGAGAATATTGAAATTGGTTTCTCCTTTTATATATATATATAGAGAGAGAGAGAGAGAGAGAGAAATATGATGCAACTTGTGCAGAGTAAAATATACCCATTTCAGGGTGAGAGCTACTGAACATGGAGTTGGTCAAGTAAACAGTGAACACAATGCTAAAATTAAGCTGCATGCTCTTCTGTCCTTGGAGGAGGGGTTTCACATCTGAAAAATTTAAAAAAAAAAATTAAAAAACAGTTTTTTGTGCCATTTTTTTCCCTACTGATGACATGGAAAGGAACTGATCACTACTGTTCAGGCATGCAAACAAAGATTAGGAGCATAAGACTTTTGGATTTGGTTGCAATTTTTTAAGTTTGTTTTCTGTTTTTTAGTGAATAACTGAAGATTCGGTAGTCAGACTTTAGTTTTTGTCTCTCTGAAGCTTTATACAGTGACAATGAGCTTTCTTTTGTTTCTTTAAAAAAAAAAAAAAAATTATCATTTTCTTAATGAAAAGAACAGGAAAATTCAATCTCTCACCATTTAAAATCTCAATTAATTATACAAAATTAAACCCAATATTTGCAATGATAACAAAACCTCTGATAACATGGTAGGGCAATATAATGTAACCTTAATGGAAATTATCATCTTTTATGTTTATGTTATGCATCTCTTTTTAACATCATAAATTCATAATAATCCCTTCATCCACCCACTGATGATTCTGATATAAATGGGGAACATATTTTAAGCAGAAGATGTGAAGTTCCTACATTGAGGGATGATATATATATATATATATATGTCACAGTCTGAAAATAAAAAAATTATTATAGATGCTTATCAGATTCGAATTCTAAACTTGCATAATTTCAATTTTTTAAAAATAATTGTTAAACATAAATTTGAGGTGATGATTATTTAAGATGACTAAAATCTGTCATATATAACACCATAGAGATTCTAATTTCACTTGTACAAAATTGCAGAAGGAATTGAAGGAGCGACATCTTTTGGAGCTGTAAAGCTCACCTTTTCTGCTAAAATCATGAAAATTAATGAAGATAAATTGATTTGGAAACAGTGAAAACAATTGAATAATTGCAAGGAAGATATAAACATGCATGCGCACCAATGGATTCCACAAATTTCGCCCAAGCCATTATATCAAATTATGTTGTCTTATTATTATAAGACTAAGATCATTATTGCCCATAATTACAGAAACCATATTCACAAATTAAATTAAAGTTATTATAATCTCTTTTAATATAGTTCTGTTTGGAACATTTTATTTTTTCTTCCCAATATTTTTATTTTTCTAGGAAAATAAGCTGTAAAGAAAAACTCAGATGCAAATATATGTCTGACTGTAGATAAAAGAGAAAAAGGTAAGCTCTCCATCATTACCAAAGAATTATGAGCGGCAAAAGGACAATCTAATTGAGTCCATTGCCCCACATAAAAAATACAGCACATACAAATTAGAGCCTTTTTATTTTCCCAATTAAAAAAATATGGGTAGAAATGAATGATAATCCCACTTTAAAGGGAGAAAAAAAAAAGCTCCAATTTGGACCCAACATGCCTCTCCCAAAAAAAACCCCATTTTCACATTTTATTCCCCATTGTAATGAGGTAAGTATTTCATTTTGAAATCATTTGTAGAAATCATAATTGTTTTATTCCCCAACTTCCCATTTCTTGTTACATGCCATTCTCAATTACTTTCTTCCCCCCATCAAGGGAAAAGATATGCTATACCTAGCTAATAGCTATCCTCCTGATTCCCTTTTGAATCAAATTTCTTAGTATTCAGGCAAAAAGCTTCTAGTCAAACTATAGTTGACAGAAAAAATGAGGAATTCAAGTTTTGTAAATGATAATGATATAATTTCTTATTAACAAAAGATTCGATTTTTGTAAAAAAAAAAAAAAAAAAAAAAAAAAAAAAATCAATCTATCAGATTGATAAGAGAACGTCTTTTAATATTTTCAGTCCAAACAATCTCGACGTTTGCCAACAAAAATATAATGATAAAAATCCTTATTTGCCCAAATGTAACATCACCAAGGTTTAACTAGTACCTAAGGCCTATTGGCAGAGCCTAAATTGGAAATGATTAGTCTAATTTTTAGCAATTAGGGTTACACATGAATTGGGTGAAACATGATAAGGGAGTCCAAACCCCACTGAAATTCCACGTGGAAATAAATATTGCTACTCATTAGCTTTAAAAAAAAAAAATTACTATGTAATTATACATGTAGAGTGAAGGAATCCCAAGAAAGAATTGGGATTTTGGCATGTTAGTAAAGCAAAGACAAAAGCATGGAATTGCAGGGTACAGGCAGGCATTCAAGACTCAAAAGTATATAGGATAGTTTCTAGGCAAACCTTTTTAGGGATTTACATATATTTGCTTTGATGTGGTTATTATAAGGGCTAAGATAGCTACACTACTTACAGACTGACATGCTTTGAAATTTGCAATAAAATAAAGAGCTTTTATATAGGGGTTTTTCTAATGAGTATATTTAGATCAATTTTTAAAGTAAATTAATATAATAATAATAATATTATATTAAATATAATAATTGTTAATTTTATTTATTATTTTTAATACATTAAATAAAAATATTATTATATCTAATAATTTTAAAAAGTATCTTTAAAATATTTATTAACAACATCCTTTATATGTTAGTGCTGCATGAAAATCATCAGTAGAGATGGTTTTCAAAGGTGGGAATGGGGTAGGGAAAAGGCAAAGATGAATCTTTGCTTTTTTTCCCCACTCCTTAATGTTAAAGTTGGGAGAAGCCTATGGATTATGCTAAGATAATTTAAGATTTAATCTAGTAATTATTTTTAGAAAATAATATTTAATAGATTTAAAATTTACAATTTAAAATTTTTTCCATTCCCATGTTGCGGTTTTTTATAAATAAAAAAGGGATTATGTTTGGAAAGGATGTGTGGCTTTCTTGCAAAAAAGATCCAAAAATCCAAAAAAAAAAAAAATCCTCTTTCTGCAAAATTTTCTTTTAAGCGATGGAGCCTAGCCTGTTGATTTCAGTGCTACAAGATCAGAGTTGCTCCTTTAATTCATGGAAACTTTTTAGGACCTGTGAGGCAAAAACTGGGCCAAGTCCTGTATCTAAACCTTCTTTAATCACCACCAACTTGGGCTCTATACCCAGGTTTTCAATCCAGATTAGAAATTCCACTGGATGTAAAAAAATACTACTATTATTTGAAGCAAGAAATTGCATGAATTATTTGACAAAAAAAATGGTGTTTTCACTACAATTAAACGAGTTAAACAGTGCTGAGATTCTTTTTTAATATTTCAACAACTCTTTGCGATAGGCTCTCAGCGAGTGTTCCTAACAAAGGTTCGAATGCTGAGCCTTCAACTTTACTTCTCGATGAACCAACGTTGCTAGTAACATTTTTTTGTACCACTTTGGCTACCGCATCGACTTTTTCAGCAATCTGTGGAAGTAGTTCACTTGCTTCATCATATAACTGAGCTCTAGATCCACTTGAAAACTCTTCCATAGGAAACTCTTCTCCTAAGTTCGCAAATAAATGGAAAACATTCTCGGCAGCAGTTTCCAGGCTGAGTAATGCTTGTCTACATGCAGTGATTTTTTCCCCTATTACTTCACCTTCTCCATCAACATATTGCTTCTGATCAGCCATGGCTTCTTCAATGGTAGATGAATCTTCTTTATCCTTTTCATCTCGAGAAAGAACACAACTTGGGGTAGGCAAGCATTCTGTTGAGTTTAGGTCCTGTGAGAACAGTACCAAAGAAAACGTGAAACAAGTAAGATTTAAGGTATCATGAGTCCGAAAACCCTAGATCATAACAACTCTATGAACCTTCATTTCCTATATTGATCCGACTCTTCATTTTTCTTGAAGTATCTGTGACCGACACTCGTGTCAGATGCATATCTGGACATAGGTATGAAGATATGATCCTCCAAAAACCCTTCAAATACATGAAAATCTTGAAAAAAATTGAACATACCCATATCCGACACTCACACTCGAGTAACATAGTTCATTTCTATCTTCACTTTACTCAAAATAACCCTTCAATACATCAACTACAAGGGAATGATATGAACTATGTCGTTTCTACGCAGCAGAGACAAGCAAACCTGATTAATAGAGCCTAGCACTTGCTGTTCGTGGAACCCAGGATCCTCCAATGTGACATTGGTGACAGATTCTTTCTCCTGGTTAAACGCACCTATATTTTGCATAGACGTGCCAAAAAGTCTTTTGCTGCCCACAAGATAATCCCGCCGTACAAAATATTGTGAAGAGTATCTTCTTCTAGTAGATGATTGCCTTTTCTCAACCTGTAAACAGATAGTGGTAGTAATAAATTTTTGAAATATTTGGAGTCAACGAAATGATTTATGGTTTTTCATGTACTTTTTGTATTGTAAAATATGTTTTTCTTAATAGAAAAGGCAAAATATCCAAGAAGAGTTGAAATGCTATTAAAACCTACTTCAGTTGTCACGCAGCTGCTTATAGACCTAATGCAGAAGAATATAGCAGCTGAAGGAGGGCCCAGAACAGAATGAAGTAGAATAAATCGAAAAACATCAGAGTAATTCAGGTTCCCAGAAAAACCCCCAATTCTAACCACCTTTCTGCCCTTTTCTCCAAAAAATTTTAATGAAAAATTGAAAACCCATTTGTGTCTTTTAAGTTAATTCAATATAGCAGGCATGAAAACTAACCTTGAGTATTGCAGATAGGTTGCCAAAATGCTCTTTGAACAGATCACTATCCTCAGACTTCATATGGAAGGCATTAACATCCATAGCGTCTTGCTCTGTTTTATCACAATACAATTGCTCTATCACATCAGGAACTGCCTTGGGGTAAACTTTTCTACTCTCCGTGCCAAGAAGACTATTCTTAGATCTGACAATTCGTGTATCTGTGTCGTGTACGTGTATTTTGTCGTGTCATAATCATGGTTAAGATATTTTATATTTATATAAATTTTGATACGTTAATAATTCGTATTATATAGATTAGACATCATGTATTCGTGTCGTGTTTGTGCTTTTTTCGTGTCGTATCGTGTTTTTAAGTTTTTTTTGGTAGTGCAATCGTGTCATTTCCATTATTATCAGGTCTAACTAGTCTGATTCTTGCTCAGAAAATCAAAATTACCAAGACAAGTATGTTCTGAGGTGGCAGCCTTACCGTCAAAATTGCCCACGTGACCTAAAGAATGTTCACGCTCACTTGGTATCTCAGCTAGGCCTTGCACTGCAAAAGATGTACCAGAAAGGTCAACACTAATCCATCTTAGGCTAAGATTAGCTTAGTTTATCCCTTGTTTATAATATTTGGATTCATTAATTTTCCTTCTTGACATTGCGCTTTCACTTTAGAGTATCAAGTCCCTCAACATGGTATTTATAGAAAACTAACCAGAATCATTGCTATTTGATATCTTTAGATTCATCCTGAATTCATTGGACTCTTTCCAACATAATGAATTACAAGAAACTGCCCTTAAGAAGTTATAACTATTTTCTTCAACTATGCTACCATTATAGTAGAGCATTAGAAGAAAGTTAATTTCAAGACAAAAATTGGCCGTACCCTGTTTTGGTGATGACACTGGCATCTTTACATCTTTCAGATTTTGAACTTCTGGGGAATTCAATAGATCCAGACGTACATTATAGACAGTAAACCAATGATCTTCTGTGGCAGAGCTGCTGAAGTGAAGATAAAGGACCATGAGGCATGAGAATAGAAACTAATAGTGAGTACTAGCCTAACATATGCAAAGCAGAAGGGATGAAATTATTTAACCCTCACCTAAGAAGTTCCTCTGGGGATGCAGAACTTTGGCTTGTACTAACATTGGAAGAATTTCTGCATAGGGTACTGAGGCACGAGTTGCTGCCTCCTGACCTACGATCTGATGGAATTTGATGTTCATGGCACAATGAATGATAATCCCCACCATTGCTAATCAAAGGTGACAAATTTTTTTGTTCTACTTGCTTGGAGGCATCAACAAGAAAGATAAACCATGATCAATGAAATAAAAAAACAATTCAGCAGTGGGAAAATAACTATTTTTGGATCATATATAAGAGATGATGAAATTCTCCAACTACTTAGAGGGATAAAATGATCAGTTTATATCTAAGAATCAGTCCTATGAAAAATGAAAGTAATCTGACTGAAAAGCACTAAATTGAAACTAGGAAAATCATTGGTGTGCCAGTCCACATGGTTATAAAACACAAAGTACTATAGCGACCATTTTTTATGACAAGTGTTGATTAGAAATTTCCGAAACACTCAGACCATATGGGTATCTATATTCAAATTATCCCTAAATCCTGATACACCAAAAGAAAGGGCTGATGGAAGTTTCCATTACTCCAAAGATCTTATTGGTTTTAGAAACAAAGGTGGGGAAAATGTAATTAGTCCTATAAATGAGAGGTCAAGCAACCACTTCCTTTTTTTTCTTTACTTTTCACCTTAGAAGTATGAATGCAAATCAACATGTCAGAGTCTACCATCAAGAATACCTGGGGTGAAGTGAACTCAAGATTTCTCTGGACAAAATCAGAGGTTATTACTTTGTCTTGAGCCCATTTTGGAAGCCTTGAAATGCTTAATTTAAATGCATAGGTCTCTTGGGAATTCCATCCATGATAAGTCACTCTTTGTTTAAGTTGACTGGAGCTCTCAGCTGGCAATGAATCTTTGGAATCAATTATACATGACTGGTCTCCCTTTCCACAAATTATGGCTTGACTAAAAGCTACTGGCAGGGCTGGGACTCTTGGAGACAATGAAACAGAATTTTCCTTCACTTTCTGTAACATCCTGGAAGCCAAGCGAGCAGGAAGTTTCCACACAAAAATACAACCATCACCACCTACCTGAGTCCATCATAAAGTTGAGACGAATTGAGTGAACGAACATATATTTGCCTAGAATTTTTAAATTCAGTTACGACATGATACATGAATTCAAAAATGATAATTAAGAATGACAGAAACTCACAGAAACTATATGCTTGCAATCTGGTAAAAAAATGACACCGGTCACAACTTCTCCATGTCCTACAGCTTGGGCAATCATCTCTCCACTCATAAAATCATACACGCATATAGACTTGTTTGAAAATGAACATATGAGGTAGCTGCCGCTAGGGTCCATTGTAACCTGTCAAACATATTTAAGTGTCAGCAGCAGAATACATTAATGGTGCACATCCTACTGATTATTCACTCGTAAGTCATAACTCACCTTTATGGGGTCACCAAAGTCTTTATTTTGCTTGAATGATCTAATAAGCTTTCCGCTAACAATGTCAAATATGTTTATCTTCTTATCCTATGAGAAAAAGGTAACCACTTAGTCAATTCAAAGAATTGGGATTTCAAACATGAGGTATTTGCAAATTATGTCAAACAGACAGTCAACTAAATGTTATTTTTTAGTCTGTAGCATTTACGATTTAATGGATTTGTGGGGGCTGATTGCACAAAAATCATTTGAGGCAGCCCTTGAAGCCACCATTGGAATAATGGTAATTACCCCTAATAAATAATAAGATGTTAACTTACCTGCCCAACAGTGACAACAACCTCTGTCACTGGATCTACAGACATATCATAGACAGTTCCATTAGATGCCATTTGATGGTGACGACGTGAAATCTTACATCTGCTATCAGTTAAACTGACATCACGGAACACAAGGGACCTGTGGAGAATAAAAAACAAAATTAACTAAAATGAGTCATATGGACGTCCATGGTGAGTAATCATTTGATAAAAATAAAAATTGCAAGATACAAATATTAAATGTAAATTACAATCATTTGGTTTGTTGAAATAAATTTAACAAATTAAAGCCATTTCGAATTCCATTGAAACAAAATTAAACTATCCAGAGAAGAACCTAAAAAACAGTGATTTTGTCTCATTTCCTCATTTCTCAAGGAGTTTCCTAATCAATATTTCCTGTTTTTTAGGTCTCATTTTATGCATAAAGCAAAATACCTATCAGCACTGCAACTCAGAATCTTACATCCATTGCAAGCAAGTTTGACAGAAGTCACAGCAGCTGAGTGGTCATCTATACTTTCAATGAGATCAAAATTCCTGACATGAAGGGCATTAGATCAATTAGCATACAGATCCAACAAGCTCAAATGGATTTCAGAAAGAGAAAAAGAAACGTTAAAAGACTCAATCAAAACCTTTTAACATCATAAAGATGGATTATTCGATCCCGTCCCCCAGAAGCAAGTAAGTAATGATTGTCTGTGTTTCCCCCAGAATCTCCATCCTTTGTGCTTGACAAGCTAAAACTCAATGAGAGAATCTCTGCATCATGAGAATCCTGTCACATCAAACAATGTAATTTATTGTAAGACAGAGAATTTAGGAAACTAATTGCAAAAATAGTTACCATAATCGCAGCACTTAATTCTTTTTCAAACAAATATCTTAATGTATTATGACGGCCCCCAAGTTTACCTTTATGCATGTATAATCAGAAGTGTGAAGATCATAGATATGAAGGTTTCCCTCACAATCACCAACAGCCATGTACTTTCCATCTGAACTAACTGCCATTGAGCGGAAACCTTGACCGGCAGGAGTTGTATCTGCAGTGGCGATTTCGAAACTTCCAGCACTCACTGCTTCAGAAAAAAAAAAATCCAGCAGTTGCAGGGGGGAAAATATAAAGAGAAATCAACTTATTAAAACACATTTTGAAGCAACAAACATGAAAAATTAACTAACTATAAATAAAAAGTTAATAATAACTCCAAAAATAGTTAAAGTGTTTGGAATGAGAACTACAAAAATCTGCACATTTTAACATGTTTCCAAGTAATGCTAGGACCTCTTATAAATGTGGCCTTTACCTGTACTCATACTCCCCGCTGATTCAGTGATCAAATAATTATTGTCTACAGTATCCCTTAATAAATCAGGTTGTAAGACAAGATCCCATAACTTAATTGTGCCATCAGCTGAACATGTTGCAAACGAGACTCCTCCAGAACATCCCTTAGCAGCACACATAAGAGATGGATCGTGCATGTTTTCACAACAGAGATTCTTGATATCCCATATACAAGCAGAATGAGAAATTAGAACAAAGGACCTGGTAGCCTGGAAGGATGCCAATAAAAGTTTGCTTAACCAAGTTCTAATCTATTAATAAGCTCAAAAAACCAACTTAAAGAGAAGAATTTAGGTTATAACTAATCAGTATCTTATAGAAACAGGTATTGGGTTAAGCTTTCTTCCTCAAACAAATTAAAAAAAGAACAGTACTAATCTTATATGGAACAATCACCTCATTCTCTTCATGGAAGTCCCATATATGGAGACTATGATCTCCATAGACAACGACTGCAAAGGAGAAAATTTGAAAATTGACCATTATGAGTTACAAACAAAATGGAAATATCAAGAGTCAAGACAACTAACTCAGTTATAAGCTCACCAAGCTTTTCTGAGATGAACTGACAAGCAACTGCATCAGGAAGAGTAGGGGCTGATTGAATTTTTTTTTCACTGGCTTTAGGGCAAAAAAGATCAATTTCTCCATGGCATGTTTTGGCCTTAGAATACAGTAGACTTCCAACATATCCGAGATCCTCAACATTAAAGAGTTTTACTAGTCCGTTACTGCATGCACAAGCAATTAACTTGCTGGATGCAGATAGTGCAAATCCTTTTTCAACCTGAAAGTTAATTTTTGAATGCATCAGACATGATCCCAATTGCAGTAGTTGAGATATATACTCCACGCAGTTTTAGACAGCCAAGACCACATGTTACTAGCTGCTTTCATCAGTCTGATTCTCCAAGCACAAGTTATATGCATAACTAAATCACATTCTATAATGTAGAAGCCTCAATGATAAGAACATTCCAGCTTTGTTAGCAAGCAACAATCCACTAAGTTGCAGAACTGAATCCTCCCTTACCAAAGTATCCAACCATCTTAACCTTACAGTACAACTAAATCCTCATCAGATCCAAAATTCGAGATTGTGGAAAATGATCATCATGCCCGCATTTTGTGAACAATGACAATGGCTCCAACATGGGCCTTCTTGAATCCATCTTGACAGCCTATTTAGTATGTTGGACCTCAAAAGCATTCCCAAATTCCTTGGTATGCTGGTTCACTTATATCCAAAAAAAACAACATAGGATTGGAAGTCAAACATACCTTTAAATCAACCGAATTTCTTAATGACAACCCAGAATCTATGAGGCATAGAACTCCTGTAATTAAAAGGAAGGGGATTGAACTTATTGAATGCATTAGCAACTCTAATCAATTTAACTCTTAAATAAAATATAAAGCAACATTCAACCTGCTTCAGTCAGTGCATATATAGAAAAAAGCTCATCAACCTGATCACAGTTTACAACACTACTGTCAGTCAAGATGGCAGACGTGACAGATAAAAATGAACTCCCTTTCTGAGGACCAAGATTAATAGGCTTTGCATGAATAGACAGCGACATTGTCCCTTTGTTCATACGTGTCCTTGGAGATGCTCCAACTGCCCAGAATTTCAGGTGCTTCTTTCCAGCAGTAACAATGTATTTTGCATCTGAAGAGAAAGTGACAGATGTAACAGCAGAACAAGATGAGCTTGCTTTAAGCTTTGTAACCAAAATTCCACTCCGCCAATCCCAAAGGTAAATGTATCCTCCAACAGACACCAGATGTTCCCCTACAAAAACCAATTAAAATGGTTGAAGGCAGGTTATGTAAACATAACCACGAGATAGATTTCCCAATCCATTGATAGTAACTAACCATCCGGTGAGAAAGCAATGCACTCAACGCCGTATATATGACCTTTCAGCTCAGATATGAAGGCACGAGTCACGCAATCCCATACCAACACCGAAGGTTGATGCCCTGACTGCAAAACCACATTAGATGCGTATACATAGTAACAAAATACAAACATAAGTAATTTGTCATTGCAGTTCATAAACCACATACATAATTAAACAGAAAAATAGTAAAATTATGCATTATTACAATTAAAGAAATCTCGCTTCATATAATTGAAAAGTAAAATGTATCTACTAGCTCGATATATACTTCTAAAACCGAATCAGAAAAAGAGAAAGGAATCCATGACCATGAGCAGATTAAACGAAAATTCTTCGATTAAAAGCGTTTTGGTACCTCTCCGGCGGCTACAAAGCGGCCGTCACGCGACACGGCGACGCAGCTCAAAGGTTTAGGCATTCGATGAGAGAGCATGAGATGCGATTTCGTTCCAGATTCCGCATTGTAAACCACCGCCACGCAACCGGCCACGTAAACGCAGGTCGATGTCGATACGCTGGAAGCTAATCCGTTCGCATTCTTCGTTGTTAATCCGATAATCTCTTTCAAAACCAGCTGCAATAAAAATAAAAAATAAAAAAATTCAAAATCATAATTGATTTAGATATTCTTCAATTTTCTTTTGTTACTATAAATTAGAGATCGATTAGGGTATTTAAGCGATACCTTTGATGATGATGCATCTGATTTCTTGAGCTTCCGATTTGTTTTCATATTTTTTTTTATTATGGAGAAGAAGAAACGAAGGGATAAAAATACTTTCTTTCTTTTTTTTTCTTATGAAATTTCAAGTGAAGTTGTTTCTGGTTTGTGAGAACGTTCGAATGAGAGAGGGAGGCGGCAAATAAAATCAAATCAAAGATTGAGAACAATATTTTGCCTAATGAAAGTGAAACACGTGTGAACTGGTTTCAGCCGTTGATGTTGGTGGGGTCCGCTTTTCTGATTGGTTCTGATAAGTCATAGGATATTTGTTTGTCAAAAGTTTGACTTGGTTTATCAAATTTAAAAATATATATTATAATTATTTTATAATTAAATTTAAATAATTTTTTTTAAAAGTACTCGCTTAAAGCTTTTACATGGAATTTCTTTGCTAAACATATTCCCATGCTTAGATAAACTCAAATATAAAAGTTCAAAATGATAACTTCATAAACTCGCTTAATAGATTAATTATATGTAAAAGTCTTTTTTTCTTTCTTTTGCTTGAAATGTGTGTAAAATATGAGTTTAAAAATTATATCAAAATAAAAACTTTAATTAATGATTATTGAAATTTGAAAAAGAAGTCACATTTTAATTATAAATTCTTTTTTCATAATGTATTAAAACTTATGAAAATTAATTAAATCTTTATGTCTCATCTACACAAAAACAAAATTAAACATGTTTTAGTTTTTAATTTCAATATAATTTTGTAATTATTTTAACGGAAAACTCTACAAAAGCTTCATATAGAAAAAAATGTGTATATATTATATAGGATTCGTTTAATCGGTGTCTATAGGTACTGGTTAAGGATTATTTTTTTACTACTTTAAAAAAATATTTTGTATTTAATACATTACTTTTACTGAATTCAAAAAAAATAATATATTAATTATATTTTTATTTTTATATATATTATCTTAACCAGTGTCACTAGACACTGATTAATATTTTCTTATTATATATGCTATTAACTAAAAAAACTTAAAATTTAATGTAATTAATTAATGCAATCATGTGGGTTTAAATCTTATATTATTCAAAATACGATTTTTTTTTTATAAAGAAAAAACTTATTAAAAAACATAAAAGAAGTAAGTCAGTCCAAATTTCTATCCATCACATATCTCAGCTGACAAAGCCCATGTAACTGTGGCATAAGGACTCCGAACCTACTTTGATTCCTTCATCTCCAGAGACAACAACTATTCAAGCTTTTCAACTCTCTTACACCACTCTCCTTCCTTGCATCAATCCTGCAAAGTTCCAGCCTTTCAGAAAGGGAGTGACAGGATCCCACAAACTAAAACAATCCCATCTTTATAATTTTCCTTGCTTGGAAATCCCAGTCAAAACCGAGTTTTTTTCAACTACTTCTTAATTTTGTTCCTATTTATGTGACTTTTTAACCAAAACCCACCAGTCAAACCAAACCCAAGATTGGATTTTTCTTGGCTTAATTTCTTAGAAGGTTTTCTGATCAGGGTGATTCAAGTGATCAACTTTCTCAATTGGGTTATCTTTTGTTGTTCTTAAAAGAGATGAATTTCAGGAACTTGGAAGAGTTTTGGGCCTTTTATGTGAATCAGCACTCAAAACCATCTACAAGGCGCTGGCACTTTGCAGGCACACTCTCGAGTATTCTATTATTGATTTATTCTGTGTTGTTTAATTGGTGGTTCTTGCTCTTTGTGCCAATATTTGGTTATGGACTTGCCTGGTACAGCCATTTCTTTGTGGAAGGGAATGTTCCTGCCACTTTTGGGCATCCATTTTGGTCCTTTTTATGTGATTTCAGGATGTTTGGATTGATGCTTACTGGAAAAATGGATAGAGAGATCAAGAGGCTTGGAAAGAGACCTATCTTACAGGGCTTCTAACTTTCTAAGGCTCTTATTATGTAAGACTTTTTTTTCTGTTTAATTCATGATACGATTACTTGTATCTGTGTTTTAGGATGCTTGTTCAGCTCTAGTTAAACTCATGTTGATTACATGTTGCTTCTGATAATGTTTAAACACGTTTTTTTTTTTTCTTAAATTTATGATGAACAATGTAGTAGAATTCCTTGATGACAATAAAGCAGAAACCTTTAAGATTGTTGAATTTGAAGAATAATGGTGTCAATAAAGCTGGGAAAGAATTGAACAAACGAACCCATATATGGTTCAGCAGTGTACTGTTCATCCCAGAAACACCATCAAGTATTGATGACTTCACAAACTGCTCACACTTCTTTGTTTGAAGCCAGGATGAAATGGTCGCAAACCTCTTATCAGTTCAGCTTATTTTAAGAAAGCATTTTCTCGGCCATGGTGTTTGGGCAGAAGTTTTCTTACATTTTTTTTTGGCAAACAACTTTTTCACTTCTTTTCTCTCTGGGGAATATAATCTCTAGGTATTGAATAGGTTACCGGAGGACACTGTTGGTTGGTTCCAGGGTTCTTGTTTATGATGATTAGCCTGACTTTTATATGCTATCAACCAAAAGCGACTGACCATTTGGTAATATCTTTAGGACTGCCTGCCTGCCTGCATAGAAGCTAAGAAAATAGGAAAAATTGGATGTAATTCTTCTTCCAATGTACAACTACATGGTAAACATATAATATTTGGACGAATCTCGTAAGAATTCTTTTAGTGAGCAAATATAAATGATTTCGCAAACAGTTAGCAGCATTGAGAAGGGGAATGAAATTCCTGCTTTTGAATCCATTGAAAGTTATATCATTCCTAGTACCCAGTTTTTAACTTTTAACAACCATTTTGAGTCTTTGAGAAGACATATATTCATGATTACGAAAATCTTCTTTCTAGAACTGAATTCTTGATCGTGGATGTTAAGTACCAGCAAGCAGCATGGGTTTTAACTTTGGCGGACTCTCTCCTCTTTCTCTTTCGTCTGGCTGATGCTTCTCTGAGAAAAAAATATGTAATTGCTTTCCCTCAAGCAAGATGAAAAATACCCATTTAAATATGCATTTCTGCTGGTAAAGAATAAATAGTAGAAAAAATCTATTTCCTGTCAAAATGAACTATCTAATTTAAAAAAAAAAAAAAAAAAAAAAAGAAACTCAAATTCGACTATGTTACAATTTTCGACCTCCTTAATCAAAAACTCAAAACGTTCGAAAGGCCAAGATTTTAGACAACAGAAAATCAATTTCACCTTGACTTGGCTGTCTAATTTTGTTGGATCTAATGCTTAAATGCATCTATATAGTGGCCTTGATTTAAGTGATGTAAAACTATAGCTTTGTATTGAGGTCCAATATGATGCAGTTTTCACAAGTCGGTGTTTCGGGAGAACGATGGCAGAGGCATGGCCTCCTGTGGACGAAGGATGACAAGTACACCAAACATACCAAGCATTGGGATGACCAGAAGCCACTTCAGCAGTTTGTAGTAATACATGTGGAATGTGAGGGAAAAGTCATCGGAGAAATAGAGTCCATTCTTGTCGACCATCTCCACAACCACAGTCCCAGTAGTCCTTACCCCTACTGTTGGAAGTTTTATCCGATACTTTCCCGGACGCTCAAAGATCTGGCTTTGCTTTATCCTTCTTTCTCCTTGGTAGTTACCAGGGACTAACAATGTTGTCTGCATTATTTGAGCACAATATAAAAAATAAAAAAGCAAAGAGGAGAAGAAAGAAACATCTGAATTGCTTTAGCAATTGTAATTTGTGCATGAAATGGTGGCTTACTGTGACATTGTAAGGTGCTTGGAACCCTGATGGATATCTATGTTTATCCACAATCTCAATCTCCACCCAGAAGCTTTTGCCTTCCTCATCGCGGAAAGCTCTTGATGAATGTGTAACATATACTCCCTCACGGTTGTACCGGTTTGCACCATTGTTTCTTCCTTGGTTATTTGATCTCCATGCCTGAAATAAATTATAATTAATTAATACTTTAAAATTCTTAGCAAATGCACAAGAACACTCAGTCATATGTCAGGTTCAGTTCTATCCTGCCTTGAGAGGATGATGTGGGGCAGGGGTTGAGAAGCAAAAGACATTTCCGTTCATAGTTGTAACAATAAGATCTAGATCATCACCACCATCAATATTGTCTGCTAACACCATGCTATACCTGTCAAGAAATGGTCCAAACATAAAGATAAAGAAACATGAAAGAGCATTGGGAAAGGTATGGAACCATAGGGCATAAGAACAAAATACTTACGAAGTTTCACCAATATCTACAACATCAGCACATGATGTAGGTCCATCTATCAGGTATAAATAACCATCAAAGGATGTCGTAACAATAGTGAGTCCCTTGCTTTTCTCCCCTCGTTTACTTAAGTCAACTAGAAGAACTTGATTCATCACTCTCCCATGAGTTCTATATGGATAGGGACGAACTACTGAACCATCCTTGCCACTTAGAACATAAATATTCCCTGATAGCGTGGGAATTACAAGATCTGTGTGGCCATCTCCGTCAACATCACCAACAGTAGCACCCTGCGGAATGAGATGATATTCAGATAAAATGATATCAAAATACTTCATACAGGTATCCATCTTTATGTTTATTGGCTCAGAACTATTCTCTTAATGTATTATTTAGTTCAATTTAGAGATTTAAAACAAGAGCAAAGATACTTGAAAAGATGGCTAACATGCATCCAGGCATAGACCAATGAACATATCATATCCCTTCATGCAATTACATTGTAGTAGTAATAACGAAACTATGAATTTATATGCATAGTAAAGAAAAAAGGACAGTGGCAGAACAACATCAAATTATAAATGCATATACAGAAACTAGCTACCTAATAAAGAATCATAGTATCCATGTACGGGCAAAACTAAAGAAAGGATGCTACAACTCACCTGGGGAACCAGACTCTTTACATGAGCTTCCCAAATTTCTTCCCCTTGTGCAGTCCATGCTGCAACATTTCCATGTGTATCTGTTGTCACTAGTTCAATCTTGCCATCATCATTGATATCAGCTGCAATTACAGCACTTTGAATTTCCGCCATTTCAAGAGGAAACTTTTGTCTGACATTTCCTGAATGAAATGAATAATTCAGTTGGGTAATTGGTTAAAAGAATTGAGAAAGTTGCTTATAATTTAAAGTCAGTTCAAATGGGAAAAACAAAGATGGAAGATCGAAAAACATCAACCGGCATGAGGACAAAAACTTTTAAAATGAAACAGAGTATTGGGATACAAGGAGATAAAGTGCAAGTGTATTGCAAGTAGATATAGTTTAATCAGGGTTCAAGCAGAAAAACTGGAACGGAAGCAAGAGTGACAAAGCACTTAAGGCATTTCCAACACCTTCAGATATGAAACCCACATAATTGAGTCAAAATCATGTATCAGGCGACAAACTGAATGTAGAAAAAGAATAATCCTAAAGGATATTTGGTAAAAAGTTGAAATACAAGCTAAAGTAGTTTCAACATTGGAGTAGATTTGGAGACTGTCCACTTGAATTTGCATAGGCACAAAGGTGGGGAATATTGATTAGCTATGTTGTGAAGTATGGCAGACTCATATAAGACAAACTGTTAGAAATACAAACTCAAAATACAGGCAAAATGGATTAAAAAAAAGGTTATCAATCTAAAGGGATTACCATGGTGATCCAATATATAGAACAAGCCAAATGAAGTTCCAACAAGGATGTCCAAGTTTCCATCACCATCCAAATCAACAACATTTGGAGAAGAATATATATGTGCTCGGAAGTTCGCAGTATCTGTACTCAAATCTAAGTCTTTTGTCCACTTAACCTGCTTTGTATCGAGATTGAATACAACAATGCCACCAGCAACGTATTTTCCAATATCAATACCTCCAAGTTCCTTCATATGCTCCGGGTTGTCATAATACCTAACATATAATGTCAGTTTTTCAGCTCCTTCAACTGTAAAAGAGCAACCCTCCTTCCATAAAAACAAATTAACTTAAAACAGATTGAAAAAGTTAAATATGAAAAGGGAAGAAAAAAAAAAGCTAAAATTTTCCTTGAATGAATTTCAAGTGGCACTTGAGAGATAACCTAGAATACCAAATCAGATTGAAAGGTAAGGAAGAGAACTTACTCATGGTCAAAGAAGTAGGAAACAGCAACAATCATTTCAGATACCCCATCATTATCGATGTCTGCTATGACCTGATGACAATTAGAGAGCAAAAAGTTTGTGACAGTTATAGTAGAATTCTACTTGTGTCTAGCAACGAAGTTCCTCCACTAGAAAGAAACACATTTTCTAATTGAAATTTATACTCACTGGAGTTGACAAGATGTGTGAGTCAATATTCACATAATCCTCCATTTTCTCATGTTGTCCTTCAGTCCACTCCTCATCTCCCCACATGGATTCATCAACATAATCATCATAATCATAACTATACTCATCAGCCAACTCATCAGTATCACGGAGTAACTCGAAAGATGAATCTGCATCTGCTTCTAACCCTTGATCATTTTCCACAGTAGCTTCCTGAACATTCTCTTTTGAATCAGAACTACCTTCCTGGGAACCTTTTGAGTTGTCATCTTCTAGAAGCCGTCTCCCAGCACTTGTTCCATTATGTCCTTCAGTGTTTCCCACTGATTCAGCGTTTACAGAAGAATTATCAACACCAGTTGGCAGCTTGATGGTATCTTCTGTTTGACTTCCATTTACTTTCTTTCCATTCTCTGCATTAGACAAGTTAACCTTGCTAGAGTGACTTTCTGTTGATGTTGAACCCGTAAGGTTAGATTCAGGTATACTTCCATTTATTTCTGCAAGGATAACCAACATGTATTGGTGTGATTGGTATGAGTCATTATAAAAGAATGCTTCACAGTATAAATAAAATCATGCAGAATAAGGGACTAAACTTTTGCGAAAAGAACAATATAATTCCTCAATTAAAAGTGCTGTATTCTTTTTGCCAGTTTATTCTCTGCAAACTACCATTATGTAGCAGAGTGCAAGGGAGCTTTCTTAGCAACTAGTACAAATGAGAGATTAAGAAATTAAGAAGTAACAGGGGTATAAAATTATTGAAACTTGGAATAACATACGGCTCATTGCATTCATTTTAGCAGCCTCCTCCACGAGTAAATCATCATGGACATCTGGATGAGAACGGTCCACTGGATCAGGATGCAACCCCACGTACCAATCTTTACGAACTTTTCTACGAGGCACCTCCAATTTATCAGTCATCATGTAGCCTGAAACCCTAAAAATAAGAAACTTGGACAAATTAGTATGCCAACGTCACCATAATGAGTTCCTGTACCAACTTAGGAGCATTTCTGCTAATAAGCAATTAACTAAGGCAAATAACCTGAAAAAAAGCACTTCGCCATTGTAGGTAGCCAGAGCAATTTCTCTCACACCATCTTTATCAATATCATACAAGAAAGGACTAGAATGCACTGTTGACTGGTGAAAAGCAGGCCAACCTGACATAGTATTGAAAACTCAATCGCATCAACTTCAACCAAATTACTCCAGAACTAAATAAACATGTTCATTTCATAAACTTGATTTAAACATGATCGGAAGAAAATAAAGTATTAGTACCTGGCATTTTGTCGCCATCAGAACCTTCTAGAACTTCAAGGTAGTGAACAAATGAGGGAACCACTATATCAAGCTTCCCGTCACTAGAAATTATACAATCATACTAGAGTCAACTAAATTATTACAAATGATCAATTTACTCATAAAATCAGCAGATTTATGAAAATGAAATGAAAAGAAGTAAAATTTAATATAGTCAAAGCTAACCATGCAATTAAAAACATGAATTTAAAGGAAAGAGTAAACTTCACCTATTGATATCGGCGATCAATGGAGTTGCATAGATGCTAGAGCTGACCTCAGTTTGCCACCTAAGTTCTAAATTTCTAGGGCACTGTGTGTTCAACAAGGCATCTTCATCCCTACACATTCATAAACAAAAAAAAAAAAAATTCTTATAACAGTAGATCCTCTGATTGAATCCAATTGCCAAATCCAAAAAAAGAAAGATACAAAAAGAAGAAAAAAGAAAGTAAGATTAAGATCGGCGAAGGTAGAAAAGGACATACATTTCGGGATAACCAAGCTCGTCATCGGTGGCCTTTCTGTCACGGAATTTATTTTTGGAGTCCTGACCATTAGAGAAACTCGAGCGAGTAATCAAAAGGAAAATAAAGCAGAAAACCCTAATGTCGAGGGATATCATATTGTGATGTTGGTCTAACTCCAGAATTTTGAGAGGAAAAAGAAAAGAAAAGGAAATGTGTAATTAATTGAAGAGTATTATTTTGCAGATGAGAGAGAGAGAGAGAGAAAGAGGTTGGAAATGTGAGAAGGAGATGATTGAATAAACCCTGGGGTAGAGTTGTTGTAAAGATAAAAGTAATCAAAGGATTTTGGAGCTGAGAGAAAAGGAGGAGCGATTTTGACGAGAGATGTCTACTGGATTCACTTATTAAACAATCCTCTATTTTACTTGGTATTATATTTTTATTCTTTTGGAAAATCGTATTTTGAATATTTACTATTTATATAAAATAATAAAATCAAATCAAATATTTATAAACAAATATTTAGCTTTTGCTCCTCCTTTTAAGATCACTAGTTTATTTTATGATGGACGTGGATGGTATAATAAGTTAATATTATTTATTTTAATATATATAATTTATTTTTATTTTTTTGGTAAATCTATATATTAATTTTTTTTATTATAAAATTATATCAAATGATATCAAAATTATTACAAATGTTATCAAAAATTATATCAAAGATTGGCAAAACTGCTACAAATGTTATTAAAATTATATCAAGGTTATAAAATTATCAAAATCATATCAAAAGTTAAACAAAATTATATAAGAAGTTACTAAAATATATAAATGTTATCAAAATTATATTAAAAGTTGTCAAAATTATATCAAATGTTATCAAAACTATATTAAGGTTATCAAAACTAAATCAAAGGTTACCAAAATCATATCAAAAATTATATTGCCAAAATTATATCAAATTTTATAAAAATTATGTTTTCAAAATTATATCAAAAGTTATCACAATTATATTAAAGGTTATCCAAAATTATATCAAAAGTTACCAAAGTTATATGAAAGTTACCATAATTATATCAAATATTACCACAACTATATCTAAGGTTACCAAAACTATTACAAAGATATCAAAAGTTACCAAAATTATATCTAAAGTTTCCAAAACTATTGTAAATGTCATCAAAATTATATAAAAAATTATCAAAAAGTTACCAAAATTATATCAAAAATTTTCAATTATATCAAAATTTATCAAAATTATATTAAATTTTATCAAAACTGTATAAAGATTATCAAAATTATATCAAAAGTTATTAAAATGACAATATCATATTAAAGGCTATCAAAATCATAAAATGTTATCAAATCATATCAAAAGTTACCAAAATTATTTCAAAAGTTACCAATTTTTTTTAAAAGTTACCAAAACTATATCCAAGATTACCAAAACTATTACAAAAGTTATCAAAATTATATTACATGTTATTAAATATCAAAGGTTACAAAAACTATTACAAAGGTTATCAAAATTATATCAATAGTTATCAAAATTATATTAAAGGGTATCAAAATTATATCAAAGGTTACCAAAATCATATTAAACGTTACCAAAATTTAGGACTATAAATGAATCGGGTTTGAACGAACAAACTTCTGTTCGTGTTCGTTTGTTTATTTTTGAGTCTGTTTGTGTTCGGTTCATATTCATTAAGGATTTAAAAATTGTGTTCGAGCTCGGTTCATTTAAATTTGAGTGTGTTCGTGTTCGTTCATTCAAATTAAATGAACCTGTTTGCAAACGTTAAACAAACATGTTCATGAATATATAATCATATCAAAGGCTATCAAAACAATATCAAACATTATCAAAATCATACCGAAAGTTATCAAACTTATTTCAAAGGTTACCAAAATTATATGAAAGGTTATAAAAATCATATCAAAAACTATTAAAATCATATCAAAGGTTATCAAAATTATCTCAAAGGTTAAAAAATTATATTCAATGTTATCAAAATTATATCAAAAGTTACCAAATTATATTATAGGCTTTCAAAATTATATCAAACATTATTAAAATTATATCAAACGTTATCAAAATTATTTCAAAGATTATCAAAAGGTTATCAAAATTATATCAAAGGTTACCAAAATTATATACAGTGTTACCAAAAGTGTATCAAAGATTACCAAAATTATATCAAATGTTATCAATATTATATAAAAGATTATCAAAATTGTACCGAATGTTATCAAAATTATACCAAAGGTTATCAAAATTACATCAAAGGTTATTAAAATCATATTAAAAGTTATCAAACTTGTATCAAAAGTTATCAAAATTGTATCAAAGGTTAACAAAATTACATCCAAAGTTACCAGTATCAAAGGTTATCAAAATTATCAAAATTGTATCAAAGATTACCAATATTATATCAAAGGTTATCAAAATTATATTAAAATGATATCAAAAGTTATCAAAATCATATCTAAAGTTACTAAAATCATATTAAAGGTTATATTATAAATGTTATATAAAAAGTTATGTATTTATTGTTACTTATTATTTATTTTTGTAAAGATCATTCATGTCTAATCTTACATGGTAATATATATTATTGTAATTTAACATAGTTTTAATACTCAAAGTTTCCTATCATACTATCAATTTAATCATCCTTGAACTGATAAAAAAAAAATAAATAACCATCCTTGTCAAGTAAATAATGCTTTAAGATTTTCTATGACCTAATAGCTAGATAAATAATATTTTGATTCTTAATTAATAAATATTTTATTTCAAAATCTTATTATTATTTTTCTTAACAATAAATTTGGAATTGTTGTTCTCGTAAAAAAATTTAATAAAAAATAAGAAAATAGATTAACAAAAATTAGTCAATTTTTAATTTAAATAAAAAATTATCAATTGAAAAAAGATTACTTTAATAAAGACTTTAATGTTTAAAAAAATAAAAAATAGTGAATATTTTATTAATTTAATAAGAGAATCAATAATTAAGGATAAATTGTTAATTAAATAAATTATTAAGGACATATATGTTGTTCACTATTTATACTTTTGAAGTTCGTACTTTTATATATAGTATTGATTAATTCATCATAGAATTTAAAAAATAAGAAATGACATTAAATTAAAATAAAATACTTTAAAAAAGAATGTAATTAGAAGAGAGGGAGAAAAAGAGTTGAGAAACTAAAAAGTCTCCAAAGAAACAATAATCGTATTTCAATTGATATGGGAATTAGTGAAAATATTTTGGTAATTGAATTAATAAGGAAGGGATTCTAAATTATTTCTTTCATTCATTTGTATTGTAAGAATTGAAATTAGAAATTGGAAGTACGCAACGTAACGTAATTTAACAACAGAATCACCATTTATTTATATCTTTGAGTTGAGTTTGTCCAAACAATTACGTCTGATCTGATTCAAACCTTTATTCCATCCTTCTTAACAATCAAACAATTAGCCAAAATTACCTTTTTAACATCATTTTATTCATTCACTACCACTAGCGTAGCTGACTATACCTAAAACTACGGTTTAAAATTAAAATTATATCTATCCACAGACAAGAGTTCAAAAGTTTATATATGAGCAAATACCCAAGTCTCCCCCCATTTTCACAGAGAGCCAAATGAAAGAAGAAGAAAAAAAATGAACCTCTGGTTTTCGTTCTGGAAAATGGCTACTTCTAAAAGAACTCAAGAGATAAGGGAGACATAAGGGAGAAAAAAAAAAATTAAAATAAAAATTAACACTAATATACATTGGTTACCCTAATGCTAATCCTCTTGATCTGAACAATGGCACACACACACTCTTTACATTATGTGCTCAACAGCCCAAGTATGCACCTAACTCTAACTTACTACCAAAAGAAATCTGGAAGCACTTTTAACACACAGGCTATGAAAGGCACACCCAAGCATCCAATACCTCAAATCAAATCACCTGCGTCGTGCTGAATTTGTATGCAGGCGCGCCTTGCTGTCAATCCTTATTCTATCAGCATACATGGGCAACCGAATAATCTCATTAATCTCATTTAATAAGATTTCCTCCGTAATGTTATCCCTTATACTTCGCATAACCTGTTCTTGCATAAGCAAACAGCTTTTACTTACAGTGGTTAGCTAAGGAAAAAAAAAAATTAACTATTTGTCAAATTAGCAATGAGACAGACCTTCTTGAAAGTATTGAAATCATTGGGAGTCGACTTATCTGTTCTGATCCGCATATAGACCCACACCTGTTGATCAGGATCCCAAGAACACTCGATAATCTTCCCAGAGAATGAAGAAGGAGGATCTGACACATCTGTAAGTAATTTAGGAAATTAAAAAAATTAGAATCAGTAGTAATGATCTCAAATAAAAACAGAAAAACGGGAATAAACACAATCACAGCAACCTCTGAATTCAACTTTATTCCCTTCCATCAACTTCTTTCTCCCCCGTTCGTAGAGAAAAAGAAGTTCACGATCGTCACTACCAATCTGTCGAGAGATAAAGCTTTCAGATTAAGGATGAATGTCTACAAATATTTAAAGCCAAAATTTAACATCAAAAACCAATTAAAAGAAAAATGAGAAAGACAACCTCAAATAGAAAGTCAACAGAGTTCAACTGAGCATATTTCCACTTCAGAAGACCTTCATGAGTGCGAGGTACATAAGGATCATCCCAGCCCTGGCAAAAAAAAATCCCATCAATAACCACTCGCGCCTAAAAACACAACAGTCTTTCCTCATAGAGCATGCTTACGGAGCAACACAAACTTAAGTGTAAAGATGCATGAATCGGCAGGATGTAGAGTGTGAAATTGAAAAAGATAAAATTGGATGATTATATGTGGTGAGCTACTAAATAACCGATTGAAAGACCATTTAAATTCAAAAGGAGGAGTAAAATAAACAAGTTCGAAAATTTTGAGATTCATAATCCAATAATCCTCTTCAATCACCTGAAAAATAAGACCATCTGCTTCATGAGAGAGCTTGGGGATAAATTCCTTCAAAACCTTATTTACAGTAGACAGCAACCAAAAATCCTTCCTCCGCACCTGATAACAGATTTAAGCAAATTCTTAGCACATCTCATAAAGGTAGGAGATAGATCAATATATTGAACATCGGTGTTCCTCAATACATACCCTGAAGGGTTCAAGGTCATATCGATAATAAGGATTCCTGCTTTGGTAAATGTTATGGCGTTCATAATTTCGAGGCTCAATCACTTCTTTCTCCAGCATTTTCCATCGTTCATAGAAAGGCCGCTGCACCAGTTTTGATCTATAGGATTACTAGATATGTTTTATGTATTTTTTTTTTTCATAAGAAAAAATGGAGAGAACATGATTCTGAAAATTAAAATGGCACTTTGTCTCTCAATTTGAATCTACTCTTAGATCTAATAACTCCATTCTTTAATCTCCAGAAGAAAAAAACCTAAAAAAGAAGCAACAGAAACTAATAAGGGAAACCGACACAAAATTACTTTATAGTCATTATGTAATCTAACTATTATCTTCCATTACCCCAAATGGATGACAAGCAGTTCCTACATCAAATAATGCTTGTTGGAAAATTTGGTTAGGGAGATCAAAATCCAAAGCAAAATTAAGACTACTGATCATTAAAGCATTTCTACAAGCCCAATGACGAATGTTTAAAATATATAGTGTCCAAAAGCCTAGAGAAAAGTAAGATAAAATAACTGTTTCGAAAGATATCAACTATCAGTTTCATAAGACAGTTACAATGCCAAAGAGGACAAACAATTAAGAGAAATAATAAATAAGCACAACCAACCTCTATGACAGGGGTATGGTTAAGTGCCATCATATCATAGATGAGATATCTTCTCTCTTGCTTCTGTGAGTCTGGAACGGTATCAATTATCATTTCCCCATCAAGCAATGTGAAATGATGAGTTCTGTCCCCTATACCCTTACAAGTGAAAAAGTTATGTCAAATTAATAAGACTCATGAGACACTAAATTCCCAGAGTTTTCCTTAGAAAAGAAGATATGCAATACATACTTCAGTTGGGTGTCTGCATGGAAACCTCATCTGAACCCTTCGAAAATTAAAACTCCTATCAATTAAGTAACATCCATCAATAGTTATTAACATCATATATCGTGTTCCATCTGCTTTCCAAGTGGCATAATAATAACGTTGTCTTAAAAGTTGTAAATTTTCCCTGCAAGCACAAAAACAGAGAACTCGATTTTATATATTCTGGCAAAAAGTAAAAGAAAACTACTCTCTACAATGGTAAGTTCTTCACGCATGCTTCAGGACCTTTTCCGAACCAGCGTCGTACCTTCAGACACATCTTTACCCTATTTTTCTTCACTAAATAGACAATATATATACTTTCATTATCACCAAGGACCAAGCTAATCCCAAGAAAGAATGGAAAAGGAGAAATAATTAATGTGTCACCATAAGACCTTAGGAAATTGAAAGTATTTTTCATAAAAAAAAAAAAAGGTTATTTAAAACGTAAATGCATATCTCAAAATATATCCTTTGCATTAAACCTATCCATCACACTAGCAACCAAATTTCTGACCACTAATTTTTAAATATTTATGTTTTATAACTTTAACATAAAGCACAACCTCTTGCACATCTCAAGGCACTTTTACTCTTTACTAGTTTAACAAGGAAAATTCCTGCATGATAACAAAAATAGCTTAAAGCCCGATCACAGTTCCAAGAGATAATTAGCCCATTTCAACAAAATGAAAAATCAGAAACCACCATACAGGTAAACTAGCCATATGAAAAAGACTTATAACCACTTAAACCAAGAAAACAGAATAAAACCAAACATGTTAAGGACCTGTTGAGCGAAACTGGATGTGATCCTGGAAATTGCGCGTGTCCTCTAACCTGGTTTCAAGAAATGGCCATGCCAGAGTTCATGTTAAACCAAAACTGTATGAGTAATACACAGTAAAGAATTAATTGGAAAAAAAAAAAAAAAAAAAAAAAAAGGTATTCAAGTTTTCAATAATTTTTGGTTTTATGAAAAGAAGTTATCTTAATGTTATCATTAAGAGAAAATATTCTTATAATTTTCACATATTGTCATTACAACAGTCATTCTAACATGTTGAAAGCCCATCTCATCACTTAATTGTCCTCCACAAAATTATCACAGATAAAGCAAAGAAGCAATTAAAAAAAAAAACAAAGTGGATAAACAAGCTATGGCATGCTGTCTGTCACAAATTTGATGAAAACTTGCTGTCTCCAAATCTCATAGTCTTGACAATGTGAATAAGTAGCTAAATATCAAAGAAAAAGAATTGGCTTTCAAAGTGCATACCCCAACATTTAACTTCAACGTTTGGTAGCAGAATAACCGCAGTGATTCCAGCTGGTCATGAGGTATTTCATCTCCCAATATGTCATCATTTGTCAACACTACATCTGTTTCATGATTCTCCTGAAATGACAATTGCTTATTAAAGGTGAAACCTAAACAGAATACTTATTCCAGAATTTTGAGCAAAACTGAAACATCATATATGAAACTAGAAGAAACACAAAAAAGTATACCTCAGTATCAATTAGCAATAACTCAACACCAAAGCAATGATTACTGCTATGATCAAAGAAGATAACCCCATGCATAATATTTATCATAGGTAGGTTGTTTTCTGCTAAAAAGTTAAAATCTTACCTTTTCCATATGGAAGAGAAGTAATGGATATAAAAAAGCTTTTGTTAATACCAGTTTTCATTTTTATTGCCCAGATTACAATTAATAACATACAAAAAAGATGAGAAATAAACAATACTGCAAGGTTGTCCGTACAGGTAATGCAGTTGGACCTCCATCATCATCATCATCATCAGGGACTGCTTCACCATTGAGATCTAGATCAGAAGATCTCTTCCATTCAGGAGTTGGAGGGCAGACAACCATGTCAGGCCTTCTTTCATGATAAAATGCATACAAGGCATCAATATAGTCTGGTTTGTAAATCCCAGGAGGACGTGCCTCAGAAAAAAAATTTATTGCCTGCACAAAAGGTAAAATGAAAATAATATTCCAATATGAATACCTAAATGATATTGAAAAAGATAAAATGTAACAAACAATAACTGACCTGAGAAACAGACATTGATTGTGATCGCATGAGATAGTGAATAATCATGTATCCAGTGCGGTTATGCCCATGCGTGCAATGGACAAGAATATATTTCTTTGATTTCTGACGTAGGAGAAATTGTGACACCTGATAAACAAATTACATGGAAAAATTCATATATTGGTTGCAACTCATTAGGAACAAGTAACTCATGGGTTTGGAAATGTGCATGTCATCCGTAGATCAGCAAATGTACTAGATGAATGAGAAGAAGTGGGGAGACAGTACTGATTATGAGATAAGGTCTAATTTATGTTTGAGATTACAACATAGTAGTTTGTTGGCTTTGCCATGATGATAAGGAAACATATAATACCAGCCACAACTTCGGACTTCAATTGATAAATGCACCATGGGAGTTGGGACTAAATCTATTACAGGAATCACATTTTAAAAAGAGATAAAGGCAGATATTCTAGTAGATTCTGGAAATGATAGACAATTATATAGCAAAATCTACCTCGTAAACAAAGATATTCACAGACACATTATCAGGTGCAGCATCCCTTCCCCTGCATTGAATCTAGAACAAAAACCGAAAAATTAAAACCAGAGCTGCAAACGACAAGAAAAACATTAAACTATACTAACCCTCTGCTCACCTTTACATGCTTAATGCCTTCTTTCTTCAGGTCTGTAGTTTGATAGTAACGAGATGTGTTTGTCAAATCAATCACCAAACCAAGCTGAAATCAGAACATCACAGGTAAGGTAAAAATTATTCACCAAATAAAAATCTCACTTTACAAGTCTAATCTAACAGAAACTGATATCTAACTTATTTGTCTGACATGCAGAAACGCACTGGTTCAAGTCCTTAGAACAAACACTTCAGCAAATCTTGAATGGTATAACAATATCCATTACCTTACTTTGTATAATGACCTTAGTCCCTATATGCATTTTTCAATTCTATAGTTAACACGACCCAGCATTTTTTAGGATTTCTAGAATCTTCCACAAGGATTTTGACATGCCATTTACATGGTTGAGACGATGATAGAAGAGATCTGCTTTGCATTTCATGGGAAAATTAACAAGGCATTATTAACACTGAAATGAGAAAAGAAATGCAACACTTCCTATATACCTTTCTTCCTAAAACTCTTTGCTGATGAATCACTTGTTTAAAAGAGTATCTTTTACCAGGAGGAACACAGTCATTATAAGATTCACCAAGTGGAACCTTAGAAGGAATGATGCAGCCTATTTCCTGACCAACCGAAGGACAATCCAGCCAACCTGCAAAAAGTTTTGAAAAGAAGAAAAAAATGCACAATGATTTAAGCAACATGAATTTGAAATTTCAAATAAATCAATCAAATTGTCATCCTTAGCACAAAAATGAAAAGAGTAACAATTTAAAATCCATGTGCTTCGATTTTAGTGTTTCTGAAAGGCTGAAACAATCATTCAAATCATCAACTTCAAACAGTGTATTCATATAATTCTTATATCAGTATCGTCAAGGTATGCGCCTAGGCGTGCCTACGCCTTGCGTCTTAGCTTTAGATAACAAAAACGCCTCAGACCCTTTCAGGCAAGGCGCATTTGATCAAGCGCACACTTGGTGCGTCTAGGCATGCTTTTTTGTAGGGCGATAGGCGTAAAAAAAGCCCACCTAATTGAAGTTCTCTATAGTTTCTTTTTCCTTTTTACTTTTTTCATTAGATGTACCTTTACTAGTAAGAAAGGGGATAGTATCAAACTCTCTACTTCTCAATATTTAAGTATTCAACAACAGACATGAGATCATAAGGAAATCATGTATATTGGCCAACAACAAAAAATTGCATCTTTTGAAGATAAATTGGACCACTCTTTAGAGTTCATTATCATAATTATATATCTTAAGCTTTTATATATTTAAATATATATATATATATATACAAAAACACACACATATACATATTGCATCTTACTTCACTCAGGCAAGCGTTTTTTTGCGCCTAAGGCAATATAAAGGTTCTAGCGCCTTGCGCCCTTGACAACACTGTCTTATATTGATCATTGACATTGTAGATTCCATTTCAGTAATTTGTTGACACATAAAACCATTATTAACTGCAAGTTTTATTTTAAAACAAAAAACAAAATCAAAGATACAGATGAATAACTAACACAATCTAAAAACACCATAATATTTGGGCAATGGAACACCATTAAAATACATTGACAATAACCAGAAAACATATAGCAATTATTGTGCAATGTCAGGGATCTTACCAGGAGGGATCCTACTCTTATCATAAAACATGGGATTCCTATTTTGATAAAAGTGATCATGTACGGGAGGCTGAGAGACATGCACTGGCCGGTCATCTGGTCGGTCTTTTTTCAATTTCTTCCGTCTTTCTTCACGTTCCTAATAGAAGCAAATTCCATTACCATGCATTAATGAACAGTGATGCACAAAAATAAAGATTACGGACTTTTTAAACAGTAAAACAAAAACAACACAGCATGACATGACATGCTTAACTTAGATAGAAAACAGATGGGAAAAGAGTAAGATGAAAAAAGAAAGAGGAACCAAATGTGCATGTTAAATAACAATCAAAATTATGAACATGCTGATTTTTCATATATGCAAGGAACAATTGTTCACAACTCCGCTACAAATATAAGAACATCTAAACAATTCTTTTGCACAAGAGAAAACATTTTCCAGTATAGTGAATATACAAGCCAAAATGTCTCTTCTCAGTCACCCATGTTACCTTGCCAATAAGTAGCTATTACCCACAAAATCAACTACATTAATGCAAACAATTTCAACACTTCATATGCACATGAAACCAAAAACATTTGTCTTAGCTACAGCACTACCTCGCCTATCCCTCAATGCCTGGAAAAATTCATTCTGAAATTGCCTAAATCATATTTACCAGAATTGAAAAAATATATAAATAAAAGGCAGGAATAATTTCCAATCAATGATAGATATCAATAGCAACTAAATGCATCCTTTAAATAGAAGAAAATGAAAACAGAAGAAAGCCAGAAGAGAAAATTCGAGAAGTACCCGCCGTGAAATTTCAACTGCAGATTCTACATGTTCTTCTGGTGCAGAGTAATGTTCTATAGGTCTTTCATATGTCTCTTCATCATCTTCAGGTAACGGGGAAGCATTTAAGTCCATACTAGCAATCATTCAGCATCTACCAAACACCATGAACTTATAATCTATACCGAAAGGTAAATAAAATGAAAACAAATAATAAAATATATAATATATTCTTAAGCAGAAAATCCTCTAATCAATTAATACTAAACACAAATACAATGGCTAACTCTCTCCTAACAAAAAAATTCGTCAAATTAAGAGCAAAACCTACCTAACAGCTCTTGCTCATTTCTCTCACACTCTCCTCCGTTTCCGTTTTCTTATTTGCCTCATGCTTTAATTTTTTAATATAAACTATGTCTAGCTGGTGAGCGAAGTATACGAACAATTCGAAAAATCCTAACCAATAAAAATATACGCAAGCAACAAGAGCGAAACCGTTGACGAGAAAAAACAAAAAAGAAGAAATAAAAAAGGAAACACGAAATTAGCTTCAAACTGACCAAAAACATGAAATCGACGACGAAATTACAGCAACAAAAAAGATCCACAAAGCCGTTGAAGCCGCTAAAATAAACTGATTTCCTCTCTCTCTTTTTTCCCCGGAAAAAGAAACTGAAGCCTCTCGTGAATCCGATAAACACAATAAACTTGCTCTGTAAGTTGAACGAACCGTACAATTATGGTGGGGTGCCCCTCCCGTTTCTCTGAAAGTTTGTCTTCGAAACCCTAGAGAGAGTAAGTTGTTGGTTTTTTTGAAAGATGAGTGAGAAAGAGAGAGTAGTAGTAAAAAAGTTAATAAATCACTCCCATGTCCGGGGAGAGAGAGAAAGAGGCAGGGAGGGAGAAGAAGAGAGATGTCAAGATTCCAGTCTGGGGAAATCAATCAAATAAATAAAAGGGTATAAAATAATCGCGTTAAAATTTTATAAAAGAAAAATAAAACAAAAAATAAAAAAAAACGTTTTTTAAAAAAAAAAAAAAAAAAAAAGGAAAAAGAGTTATTTGGAGAAATGCCCAGGGGAGGCTTTATGCGAGCAGGGAATGGAAAATTTGGTAAGGGATAATATTGTCATTTAGTTTGCATTTTTACTTGGATTAAATTAAATAATGACTGGTGTACTGTGGCCTACCAAGAAAACAGATGGAAAAAAAAAAGTGAAAATTTTAAAAGTATACATTTATATAAATTAAATTTGTTTGTGATTTGGACAGAGATTATCCTTTTATATAAATTATCCTTTTAGTCTGATTTCTTTTTTGCTATTATCAAATGCTTGGAGTGTTGAATTTATGAGAGACATGAAAGTGTTTTAATTTTTATGTTTTTTAAGCTTTCTGTAAACCAAAAAAAAAAGCCTAACCTAATTACTTACCACATTGGAATGGGTGATTTTGCATTAATTTCATTTTTTCTTTTGATTAAAATTGTTTATGAATTGAGTAAGATTAAATTAAACTTGAATGGTAAAAAAAATTATTTGTTTAAAAACTCAACTTAATTTTGTCCGTTGAACCTTTCAAGCCTTTTTTTAATATTAAAAAAATTAATTTTTATTTTTTTACATTTTAAATGTATTTATAATTAATTAAAATTTTTTGTTCAAATTGAATTTAAATTTTAAATTTTGTTCAAAATAATTCAAATCGAATCTCTGAAACATATTTTACCTTTGACGTTCTTATTAGTTATTAAGTGGTCAATTGAGATAAATCATTTCTCCTCCGTCCTCATCATTAGATTTGTATTTTAGATTTACCCAACAAAGATGAAAAAAAAAAACTTTATTAAAAAGTAGGAGTTAGAAAGAAAAAACATCTTTCATAATTGATATTTTTACCCTTTATTATTTTGAATGATTTGTTAGTGATTCTCAATTGAAAAAAAAAAAAAAAATTCTTACTACAAACAAAATATGTGATTAAGTATATGCACATTGCATTAGAAGGTTTGGCAAATATAATTTGTTCCAAAAATTTGTAAATAGTTTATGCAAAGTTTGATGGAAATATATTTCTAAAACATGTTTAAGTTTTCCCCCCCTTTAAAATATGATAGTTGAAGCAATCAAATTTAATTAATTAATGCCATGATGAATGCCTAAAACATGATAGTATATGTGACTAATTTTGTTGCCATTAGCTTAGAATTTATTCTCTTTAGTAAACAACTTTGGGGTGAAGTTCTCATCATTATTCTAATTAATTTGGTTTTGACTTTTGAGTCAAGACATCTAAGTTGGAAAAAATAGATACACCTTATAATATAGTTTAAAAAAAGGAGTTAATACTTTTTATGTAATTTATTGATAAAATATTGAATTTTAATAATCAAAATTTAATTTCTAACAATTTTAAATATAAAAAAATTATTAACTTAATAATAAAATATCGAATTACTTATTTATATTTAATGAGCATGCAACAAATATACAACTTCTTCATTGATAATGGATAAATTTTGTATTTCTTTTAAATTTGATTAAAAATAATTCAAACCCAATTAAAAAGGTAAAGAGATATATACATGAATCAAATGATAAAGATATTAATTAATAGTGGTAAAATCAACTTTAGAAATATGGTGAGATAAATAAATGAGTAAAAAACAGTCTGTATATATAAGTAACTAAAATCAATAGATTTGAAGGCAAAATGAAAGCTAATCTTGTAGTAATAAATAAGTAAAAGAAAAAAGAGAAATGTTTTTGAGGAACTAGAAACGTGACTCACGTGACTACAACACATTAGGCCATGAAGGTAAGTGAGGAAGTGCACTTAAAGACTTAAATTTAATAATTTTCAACACGATATAAAAATATGATAAAAAATATAATATGAATACGATATAAATATATGAAAATTTATATGATATTTTAAAATTAATATAAATATATAATATTTTTAATACGATTATAATATATAAAAATACATAAACACGATATTAATATACGGATTGTCTATAAGATAGCCAAGCAAAGGGCAAAGGCAGCCCGTGATTCTTTCCATAGCTTAGGTAGGTAGTAGGTACTTTCTACCTAAGCTAGTAAGAAATTAAAGAATGTGAGTTCACAGTATTTCTGAAAAAAAAAAAAAAAAGCAATGTGAAAGGAAGGAAGAAAGAAAGCAACAGGGGAGCTTTGCCTTTGCCTTTGGCTTTGGGGTTGGGTGGGGAGCAACAAACAAGCATCGGGAACCTGCCGTGTTCTTGACGTATTTGCCTTTGAAAAAAATTTCAATAATATAGTACAAATGTACAATGCAAATAGTAAAATGAAGGACAAAAAAGGGAGAAATGAATGCCAAATTTTCCAAGAGTACAACGACTACAGGGAACCAATCCTCTATCTTTCCTTCTAATCTCAATTTAAAGTACCAAAAATTCCAAAAGAGGCCATGGTTTAATTTCCAATACAATTAATTTTGTTTTTTCGTTAGGCTTAAATATATAAAAATAAATTGAATTAAAATTAAATTATCATTTTATTGTAATAATTGAGTCTCGAATGTTTATTTTCATGCAATTGAATTTTTGAATATTTATTTTTATTTAATTAAATTTTTGATTGGATGAAATTAGTTATAATTGAGTGAAATAAAACGATAAAAACTTTAATAACAATTTAATTTAAATTCAAAAACTTTTTTTCATATTTAAGCCTTTTCAATATTGCTTCCAGGCTCCAAGAAGACTACTTCTAGCCCGTTTGAGTGGGCTCTATTTACAGAAATTTACGAAGCTGAAAGCCCATTAGGCTAGATTGAAGTTCAAAGCAGGACAGCCCAAAAAATATGCTATATAGGCTACAAAATCAATACAAATAAAGCTGTTTTGCTTGTACTTTGAATTTTAATTTTTAGATTTATATTTAATACATTGTCAATGTATATATCTATACATTGATAGTGAATCACATGATATTATCTGTTAAAATTTATAGTTATTTGTATTTATTTTAAGGGTTTTTAAATTTTTATGTTTGTTTATTAATGAGGTGTTATCGTATAATTCACTGACAATGTATAAATTTATATACTGACAATATATCAAATACAAACTCTTAATTTTTTTTTTACGTATATATCAGACTTGTTTGATCAATCTCAATTTTTCTTTTTCATTTTATACTATCAATTGTAGAACAACTTCAAAAAACACATGGGATACTTCCAAAATATTTTGTAGTATTATTATTTTTTTTTAAATGAGTTAAAGAAAATTATCCAAAATAAGTTTAAAGCATATAGAGTTGCACATTTTTTTTTGCTAGTGTCATGATTATAAAATTCAAATATAATTTATTTTCTCTTGTATTAAAAAAAAGTTCCATATCTATTTTCTTTATTAGTACTAATATTCTTGTGCACATGTCAAAGTCTATTACTTTAATTAATCAAAAATTTTCCCTGAGATCCATGGACCATGACCATGACCATAACCATTGCCATTAATCCACTTTTATACTGCAATAATAAAGGTTAAAGCTGATTTAGCTAACAAATTTAATCTTGCTTTGTCGAGATAAGGATGTAAACGAGATATCTGTATTCGGAAAGTATTAGAATTCGGTTAAAAATAAATTCGAATTCGGTTCAGTCATTGTCGAATTGGACTCGAGCTGTCGAGCGAACCGAATTTGAGTATCCTAATACTTGACTCAAGTAGCTCGCGAGCCTAATCAAAGTTTTTTTTTTAATATATATATATATATTTTAATCAGTATTGAAAAATCTCAATTCGAACTCGAATTTGAGCTCGAACATAAATAATTGAATTTGAAATCGAACATGAAAACCGAGCTCATTTTTTATTAGATAAACGAAGTTAATTAAGCGTAATCGAGCAAGTTCGAGCAGTTCAATTTTTATCTCGAATCAAACTTGAACTTTAAAAATAAAATTCTATCGAACCGAATTTCGAGTCGAATTCGAATTTCTCACTATTTGAGTTCGGTTTGACTCAACCAGTAGGTAGGACTAGGAGGACAGCTAAAGGACTCAATGTTGTACCACTTTCCCAAGATAACTAAAATCAATCAGATTCACTTCTGGCTTAACCTTTGATTCAGATCCTTCTCTCTCATCCCTGAAACCGAAAAAGAAAAAAGAAAAAAAAAATGGCCTCAGACTCAGATCAGACCCTTTTTCACTACAGCCTCCTCAGTCTGTACCTAATCGTCCTACCAACATGGATCAGCCTCAACTTCCTCCAGGCCCCTTACGGCAAGCACAACCGCCCTGGTTGGGGACCTACGATGTCTCCATCTTTGGCTTGGTTCATCATGGAAAGTCCCACCCTTTGGCTCACTTTCTTGCTCTTTCCTTTCGGCCAACATTTTTCCAACCCAAAATCATTCCTTTTGATCTCTCCATTTCTCTTTCACTACTTCAACCGTACAGTCCTTTATCCTCTTCGCCTGTCAAGGAGGAGCTGCTGCTGCAACAGCCAATCTAAGACTTTTCCGGTGAGTATAGCTCTTATGGCCTTCGGGTTTAATCTTTTGAATGCTTATTTGCAAGCCAGGTGGGTGTCTCACTATAAGAATGATTATGAAAATGACAAGCTGTTTTGGTGGAGATTTCTTGTTGGATTGCTGATTTTTGTTGTTGGCATGTGGGTGAATATTTGGGCTGATAAAGTCTTGGTAGGGCTAAAAAAACAAGGTGATGGCGGATATAAGGTCCCAAGAGGGGGATTGTTTGACTCAGTGAGTTGCCCCAACTATTTTGGGGAGATTATGGAGTGGTTTGGGTGGGCGGTGATGACATGGTCTTGGGTGGGTTTTGGGTTCTTTCTCTACACGTGTGCCAACTTGGTGCCTAGAGCTCGCGCCAGCCGCCATTGGTATTTGGAGAAGTTCAAGGACGATTATCCCAAGAACAGAAAAGCTGTGATTCCATTTATGTATTGAAGTTTCCCAGCCTACTCTACTTATCAGAAAAGAAAAAGAAGAATAGAAGTGTCTTCGGTGATCAATTTGTAGGTTTTGACTTTTGAGTGGTTTGATTAATAAAAATTGGTTTTCATTTCTGTTATGATTTGTTCCTACTTCCTAGTTCAAACCATAAACAAAAACCAAGCATCGGGCTGCAATTAAATGCAAAATTTACAAAAAGTAAAATGTTGGTCGTTATCATCAAAAGAATTTGGTCGTTAGGAAATGCTATTGGCGAAATATGGCACCGTCACTTTCTCTGCTAGAAGGAATTTCTGATTTACCCTTTGTTACTTATGAGTGGGCAGATTTATTGGAAAAAAAAACATCCCTAGAAGAGTCCATACGTCAAACCAGGTTAGATTTAGATTAAATTTAGATCTCATATTAATAAATATTTTGTCTGTACAAGTTCGAAATATAAACAAAAAAATTTATCCAAATCCGAGCCGATCATGTAAAAACACTATCTAAATCTGCATAAACGTGTCCACATTTATACACAGAGAGATTGATCCTCAAAAATCTACATTAGTAATAGTTAAATTGACTAGGTTGTTCCGAGTTTTAACAAAAATGTCTTGTCCAAACCCAATAAACGTATCTCATTTTTTTTTTAGTCCAATAATTCTGTCTAAAACTCTCTCAAATATCAAACGAACCTTTTAATCCGACCTTTCGAGATGTCTAGTCAAGAGAAATCGGAGTAGATTTTTTGTTCTTTCTCCTATTCTTTCGCACTTTCTATTTCTTTCAGACTGAGAGCCGAGCGGCTGTAGAAACGGAAACCCCACAAAAAATTGTAGGAGGTATATAATTTTTTTACTCATGAGAGCATTGTTATGAAAGCATTAGAGGTTACAAAATCTTGTATCAAATACAGCTTTGAACCTCCAGAGAATATCCAGGCAACGAAGGGGAATTTGATGCCAGGAGCTCCCGATTAACCCTCAGAAAGGATGGGGATCACCTAAAAATAGTAAAGCATAAATCTTGCCCCTTGCTCAGTAAACTATCAACAAGACAGAAACAACTTACAACTAACAAGATACATTTTGGACAAGGGGAACCAAACATTACAGCACCTTGCATTCCCATAGACTACTCAAGGAAACATGATTCTGCCATAACTAATAACATAGAACTTTGGTCTTCATAATTATGCTACTGACAACAAGGTTTTTCCTCTAATCAGTCAAAACAGGGGATAAGAAAATGAGGGAAAAAAGAAGAAGAGAAGAGTGTGTTATTTATTCCTGATATTTGGAAGCATGCCATTGGTTAATTGGCTTCCCCTAGCGATCACACAAGCTATACAATGTTCTTTGTCTATGGGTAAAGAGAAACACAGTTCTACCAATAAATAGAAAGGAAAGAAAGCAACACCCAAAGAAAACATTTTTAACAACCTAATTCAAAATGGAGAAATTTAGCTTAAAAAAGAGAGAGAGAGAATGGGCAATAACCAATCAGTGTCTTTATAGATGCAAAACCTTTGTGTCCTCTGGCCTGCAGGTGACAGTGGAGGACTTGGTGGCACTTGCAAGGCTTGAGTTTGAATAATTCCTCTGGAAGAGCTTGATGCAATTCTAATTCTTCAAGTCAAACTTCAAACACCTTCTCTTTCTATACCATCTATGTCAGTAACATTCTTACAGAATCAAGATCCTGTAGCCTAACAAGAAATTTTAAAAAAATAAAAAAATACAAGTCAATAGTACCAATAAAATAAATTAGCGAAGTTATTAAGATTTTATGCTAACCACTCTTTAGTAAAAGGTTGTCCATTTATGATTAATAGTTGTAATAATTAGCCGCTATTGATTACATAAGGAACAACAAAGATGCCAATGAATTTAGACAATTTTTAGAAATCTGCATTTCTTTCCCTAATTGTTACAGAAAAGAAATACTAAATGGCATTTGAGAGTAAACTAGTTCTAATTATTCCAAGCCCTTGTTCTAAATGGTATATATCCTTAAGCATCCAAATAAAATAATGTCAGAAATCTCGATTATTCAATATTCATCAGTTACCTAAAGCAAAAAAAGAACCAGATAATGTATAATGCCAGGAGCTACATACATTAAGCAAAGCTGCGGTTTGCACCCAAATTGATCTCTAGTCTAGGTTCCTCATACTTCGTTTCCTTTTGCAAACTTCCATCAGTTCCAGCAGAAGACTGTATGACTTCAGATATTTCTGCCTTCAACTCTTCATGCTTCCCCTTTAATTCTGAAGAGCTGATGGCTTTGGAAAGTCTTTGCTTAATCTGTTTTTCTAGAGCCTCAATCTTACTTTTTGACTCAATATCAGGTTTCTTTCCTGCCTTTGCTATCTCCAGCTTCAACGACTCGATCATATTTTTCAACTCTGATGAACTGACAACATTTTCAATTTTCTTGTTAATTTCTTCATTCAAATCATCCACCTTATTTTTGAAGACTGAGAGTGAAGTTTGCTCACTTAGGACTTTTGCATTAGATTTTACAACCTCAACATCCAAACCCAAGGACTCAAGAGCATTAATCATTTCCAATTCTATCTCCTTCTTCATATTCAGAATTTTGTCCTTCAGCCCTTGATCTAAATCCACAAAGCTAGATGAACCAGAATTTTGAACCTCAGCCTTTACTGCTTCAAGCTTCTCATTTATCTCAGGCCGACTCATGACTTCATTGAATTTCTTATTAACTTCCTGCTTCAGTGTAGCAGCCTCTGAGAGACTCTTGGCTTTAGAAAACTCCTTCAACATGTCAAGCTTATATTTGAGGGTTGTGTAATTTGGAGCTGCTGATAGACTCTGGTTGAACTCATGTTTAAGCTTCTCAATCTTATCCATTATAACAGGATTCATGAGTTGGTCCCTTGAATTTACTTTTGAAACTTCTTCTCTCAGCATCTCAAGCCTGTCCTTCAAGCCCATGGCTTTAATGGCCTCAGAATATTCATGATCAACCTCCCTTTTCAATTTTTCTATCATGTCCTTCAGAGCAAACTCAGGAGGCTTGGTGGATGATTCCTTGGCTTTCAAGATTTGCTGTTTCAGTTTTTCAACCTCACCCTCCAACTCCGCATTTGAGGTTCTACGAACAGTTTGGTCTTCTTTCTTTTTCATATTGACCTTCTTCTTGGGATCTACTGGGACACCTTCTTGGAAGCCACCCAGTTTCCTGAACTTAAGCATGCGATGCTTTAGTAGCTCTTCTGTGTCCATTGCTGTGAGCTCCTGCAGAATAAACTTTTGTTAATATATTACAATATGATTCTTAATGAAGAACTACTGCCAGTGAAACTCACATCCATAGTTTCATTAATTGCGGCTTTTATTTGTTGTGAAGTCCAAGCTGGATTTGCATGGGCACCACCCAGTGGCTCCTATCAAAAGTAAAAATAAGTGTCATATGCCATGGAGATTAACATGAACTTCCAAAAGGAAACAACAAATCTGGAGCAATATTCAAACATTAAAGCTGTACAAATGCAAATACTTACAAAACCAAATACAGCATTTTCGTCAAACATCAGACAGAAATATGAAATACATAAATCACACATCTATATTGTAAAAGACTTTTGTTTGTAAAGTATATGCTAAGGACGATAGCAAAATGGTTCCTTTAGCAGTCAACTTTGCTACATGAAATTGCCTGTAGTAGGTTTAAGTTATCATATTTTTGTGCCTATTACTAGGAATGGAGAAACAAAAACAGAAAAAAAAAAAAAAAAAAACGGCACAAGCAGAAAAACTAATTCATTGAAGATATGAGAGCAACAATGGTAATTACAGGAATGATTCCATCACAAATTTGCAGCTTGCACAACTCTGGGGCAGTAATCCTCAGCTTCTCAGCTGCCTGCATACATGAAAACCTTAAATACTCTATCATCAAACAAAACCAGTACTAAAAGATAAGCCAAAAAGCAATAATTGTTTTCAAACCTTTGGAGAAGCTTTGGCAGTCTTCCACAAAATTGCAGCACAAGCTTCCGGACTATACCATTAAAAAAATCAAATCAGAGAAAAAAGAAATATCAGCACATGTAGAAATGGCATCTAAAAATGATCCACATATACAATGAATAATAGACAATCTTACCCAGGTACAATGAAGAAAAATAAAGATTTAACAAATAGCAATTTCATACATTGTTTGGGTATGGAAGTGCAGATTGTATATAGTTAATTAATATTCAATAAAAACAATATCGAAAAACTCAAATACCTGGCAACATAAAAGACTGCATTTTCCATCATTAACAACTTATTAGCACAGCCAATGGCCAAGGCACCACCAGAGCCACCTTCCCCAATAACAATAGAAACAATTGGGACCTTCAGACCAAACATGGTCCTCAAATTATGGGCAATAGCTTCACCCTACATGAATGTAACGCATAAAAATCAGTTGAGCTAACATTAACAGTGAATTTGGTAAGCTTCAGAATACAATAGTCCTCATACTTGACCCAGCTCCTCAGATTTAAGGTCTGCATATGCCCCAGGAGTGTCAATAAAAGTAACTATAGGGAACCCATGATGATCTGCATAATACATCATGCGTAGAGCCTTCCTGTAACTGTAAGAATTTCCCAAATATCAGTTAAGAGTGACATAGATTCCCTCTTTCAAAGGTGCCATCCAATATGTAAGTTTCATTCAACTTACCCATGGGGCGTTGGCATTCCAAAGTTACGCTGAATATTCTCTTTAGTGTTTCTACCCTTTTGCTGACCCATAAACATGTACCTCCTACCATCTATGGTTCCTATACCAGTAACAACAGCTGGATCATCATATCCTGCTCGATTTCCATGAAGTTCCACAAACTGGACATATGGGAATATACAAAAGACATTTATTAAGACAATTCTTCACCTTCCCCACACTGGATGTTAAAGATAATGTTGATGAGAATATGCAATATTTAATATCTGAAAGTTGAAGGGCATGTAACCACCAAACCTTATCGGTAATGCTAAATACATGATCAAGGAATGTAGGTCTGTTGGGGTGCCGGGCAATGTTCACTCGTTGTATAGGGGTCAGATGTGTGTATAAGTCCTTTAGAGCCTGAAATAAATAACAGAAAGGCTGAGAAGAATTAACCGGAAACCACCAACATGATAAAATGTCAGTATCTTTGACAGGGCATCAACAATTCAACATCTTAAAGTGCAATTAAAAATTGATAATTAACACAAAGCTCAGGCACAAAAACTCGGACATTGCAAACAGCAAGCTTGATGCACAATTGCATATTGCTTTATTTATTCTTACACGTACCTGTAACAAGTGAAAATTCTTGACAGAGCAAAAAAGTAATGAAAAGCCATCATATTCTAAGAAAGAAAATTATCGTGATTAAATTTCATGGGAAGTTAAAATTTTGGCAATTGCAAGCACATGAAACAGCGAATAAGCCTTTTTTCAAAACATTGAATTAAGCTCAGCCCTTATGAAGCTTCAAAATAGTAAAGAAACATATCAGGCATACAGCAGACTTCTAGATAAAGAAGAATTATAGATTTTGGAGTTTTGACACTATAGAATTTCAATCAAGGATACAATTGTTCCATTATTGATCATCCTCTGCAATAACTGAATGAATCCAAAACTAAAATCAAGTACTATAATGAAATTCTAAATAAACAACAATGAATGCCATAGCAAGTGCAACAGCAAAAACCTTGATTGGCCAATATGAAGAATAAAACTTCCAGGCTTAAAATTCAGTTTTGGCATAATTAAATTGAACCCACAAACAAATTCCATACTTCAACTTCACTCTCATTAACAGGCTGAATAGATATTGATGCAGAGAATTATATAAACGTATAACTCAGAAATTTTATTACTGCATGGAAACAACAAAAACACTTATCACAATGTCTCAAACTTAATACTCAAACCTGTTGATATTTACTCTCCAATGATATAATCTGATCACTGAAATCCAAACCAGTTTCATTTGCCATCCTCCTCACCTGCATTTGAAACAAGCACAAAATTTCAAGCAATCACGAGCATATTATTATCAACAAAAATCAACAATCACTAAAAATAAATAGTTACGTCAATAATCTTCTTCTCGAAATCAACAAGGGGCTTCTCGAAATCCAAAGTAACAGGCTTTTGCTTTTCTTTCAATGGCTTGAAATGGGAGAGATGAGTTAGGACTCCGCCTTTCACATTTGGATCCGGATCTGCAGGCCACGGGTATTCATGCTTCTTCACTTTCCTCAGCTTCGCTGCTACAGTTACATCCCTCCTTTTCACGGCAAATCGTGCTTTCCCTAGGGCTTTAAGAGGGATGCCGCACACGCCGTTACTGGAGCTTCGAAGTAGATCGGAAGCTGAAGTTCCGGTAAATGCAGCTGGAGAATACGTTATCGAAGCCATCTCACACTCCAAACTTTGATTTCTCCAAACTCTATATCAAAATCCAAACAGTTAAATCTCCAAATTTCAGTGTAATGATTAGAAAAAAAGTCATTTTTCTTAAAATAATTTAAACAGTAATGTTAAGTAAGATAAACAGGAAAAAGTAAGAAAAATAAAAAATTAATAAAGAAAGTTCCTAATTTAGCTTTCCAATGATTACACAAAGCAACATTTTGATCTCTGGTTTTTCCATAAAAAAAAATCTCCCAATTAATTCTTCTAAATACTTAGTTTACATATATTTGAGCTGAATATGCACATTTTAAACTGGAAAATACAAACTTGAAACCTCATTTTTTTCCCTCCATTTTCTCAGCAACCAAGCAGACCATCATTCAGAAGAAAAAAAAAATAGCGAGAGAAGGAACAATCACGATATATGAATCAGCATGCATCAAACTAAATTTTTAAAAAAAAATAAAAAATAAAAAAGCAGATGAAATTACTCGGAGATTTACCAGAGAGTGAATGAATAAGGAGACGGAGAGAATCGAAGATCTTTCAAGAGAGAAAGAAAGATGAGGCGAAAGAAAAAGAGTTGGAAGTTTGGAGAAGAGAAATGCGATTATTAAATTTTAAGGAAAGAGAAAGAGAGATAGAGAGCTTCGTGGAGATCGTCAATCCAAGGCCTTGTTTGGTTTTACTAATTTCATTTAATTTTTTTTCTATGCTATGTCGATACTTCTTATGCGAGAGACAAGGAGAGATATAAAGAGCCAGCTTTTTTCGGTTTGGCCGTTGAAGGAGAGGGGCGATTTGGTCATGTTCTTCGCACGTGTCGCACGTGGGATGGCCCATGGGCTCGATTGATTCGATGACCCCTCTCCTTGGGCTCGCCTCCAGAGTCCGGACCTCTCTTTGAGATTAGATTAGATAATATTCTTTATCAAATTTTGATAGAAAAATATACGTGAAAGATATTGAATAACTTAATAAATAATAAATAAAAACTTTTAGCTAAAGATCGATGAGCAATGACGGATTTTCACATTTAATTTTGAGATTGTTAATTAATATATGAATTTATATTTTCGTATATAGATTTATATAATGACAGTAAACCACATAACGTCACGTGTTAAAAAGTATAGTTATCCATATTTATTTTTAAAAAAATTTAAAATTTGTTTATTAATGATGTGTTATCGTATGGTTCACTGTTAGTGTATAAATTTATATATTGACAGTGCATCAAATACAAACCCTTAATATATTACTAAATCTTAATTTTTTTATAAAATTTATCTTATTATCTTAATATAAATATACATATATATATATATATGCAAGCAATATACTAACAAAAATAAATACACTTTCAAAATTATAAATTTTATCAATTCATAAAAAATATATAAATAAACATAATACATAAAATAAATAATTTTATGCATAATATATCAAATAAATAATCTTATTTAAAATTATAGACAACTTTATTTTAAAAAAATATAAATATATCAATTGCTAAATATTTTTTTTTATCAAAACAGAAAAAATAAAATATTTCATTAAATAATAAAGTTCAAAGTTTGAGTTTAAAAGTTAAGATATTTTTATAATTTTTTATAAAGGGATTTCAATTTGATTTTTGTCTTAATGAAAAGTTGTGTGGTAACAGGAGAAAAAGATCTACCATAAAATTAAAAGTGAAAAAAAATATGAAAAGAAAAAATTTTAGTCAAGTAATAATAAAAAAAAAAAAACATATTTGGTACTTAGTTGGAGACTTAGAGTCTTACTAAAAAAGTTAAAAAATTAATTTAGTTTTTGTTAAATTTACATAAATGTGATTTAATTTTTATTATAAACTTTTTTATTTTAAGAATTTGTAAGTTATGACTAGTTAATACAATAAATAAATAAATAAATAGTAATTCTTAAATGACAATGCATAACATTAAATAAAAAAATTACATAAATAAATAAAATTAACAATATTAATTTATAAAAACATTTAAATCTATTTAATATATATATATTAAAAAAATGGGGGGCCTATTAGGAGCCGCCACTGTCGATAAGGATTTATTTATAAAATAAGAAGAATATCTCAATGACATAATTATTAGACAAGAGAAAGAAAAAAAAAAAAGTAGACTAATACTTAAAGAATGTATGAAATAAAAATATGACTTAAGATACCAAACTAGTTAAATCGAACAAATAACTTAATCCGTGAATAAATTTCCGTGTTGTATCACCAAAATCAAAGGAAGCGACGTAGACGCTATTGTTGGGAATTGTCAAGTGTGTTTGTTAATTGTTAGAGTAGGTAGTTTGCGGATAGAGTTTAGTATTTGATTAGTTGATCAAAATTAGAAAACTGACAAAATTAAAATAAAAAAAAAAAGGAAAAATTCCGTTGCCGGGACGACTTGAACCTCTCTCGGGTGAGAGAGAGAGAGAGCCGAGTATCGCTTTTTCACTTCAGTGTCTTTGTTTTCAGTCTCTTTGGTCGATGTTTGATGGCCGACAAGCTTTTTAATGATAATCTTAAAGTTGTCAATTGAAACTGTGGTGAATTTCTTTTTTTCTTTTTTGGTATTAATTCTCAGACAAATTACTTTTTTTTTTTTTTTTCAAAATAAGCAAAAAACATTCTCGAGCAAATGAATCAGACATGGAATTGTAAAGTTCGAGCTTGTTTCTTCCCCTGTTTCTTCTATTTCAACTCCAAGTGTCTTTCACAAATTGCCCACAGCTTTCCTAGCAGATAACAGCAATCGGTTTTTTGCTAGAATTGCACCATCTCTGTAAAGCTCCTAGTTTTCCCATAATTTTTGCCTACTTGTTTGTTAATGAAAGGGAGGTGGGGCGCCGGCAATGAAGAAAATTGAGCATTTTTCAGTGCACAAAGTTACTAGAGATGGCCGCTGCCTATTTCAAGCACCGGTAACATTTGGTCTTTGTTTCTCTTTGGGATTGCATTACTTTAATTGTTAGCACACTCTCACGCAACTATAAGCATGATGAATGCATTGGTAAAATTATTTCCCCTTTTTTCACAAAACCACAAAAAAGGGAAAATCAAGGAGAGCTTACACGTGGCAATAGTTCCTTTGCACGTGCTGAGTTTCCCCTATAACGAACGTCCGAGCCAACTGCCAAGCCAAATCCCCGCCCCCTAATAAATAAAGAAATGAAACATTTAAAAAATAAAAAATAAAAATAAGCTCTCCATGTTTTTCTTTCTTTTAATCATCATCATCGTCTTCTGGAAGCCGAAAGAGCTTTACCCTTTAGGTGTTGATAAATAAAAGAAATGAAATTTATCAACAAATAAGAGTCTCTGTTTAGGATTTGGGAATTTAATTGACTGGTTTGGGGGCGATGGAGGGAGCGAGCAATGGTGGGATGTTGTACCACGAGGTACAAGAGTCGAAGCTATGCGCTGTCCATTGCGTCAACACGGTGTTGCAAGGACCTTTCTTCTCCGAATTCGATTTAGCGGCGTTGGCTTCCGATCTTGACACCAAGGAGCGCCAGATGATGTTCGAAGGCATCACCGCCGCCGCCTCACCCGGTGATTTCCTCTCTGAGGAATCCCACAATGTCTCCCTCGGCGGCGATTTTAGTATCCAGGTTCTTCTTTCTCTTTCTCCTTTTCCTTTGCTTTTGTTGCCAAAATTGGTGTAGATAACGGTAAAATCGGTAACTTAGTGTCAAAAAATGGTTCCTTTGTTGAAAATGTTAAGGCTTGTAGTTGCTCATAATGTGGAAAGATCGAATAAGAAAAGAATTGGCAATTTCGAGTCATTTTTTTATATCTAAGAATAAAAAATAAAAAAAACAGCTTTTTGTCAAATAATATCAATTAGAGCTGAACATTTGGTTCTTTCGGAGTTTCAGTAATTAGGATTAGCAGTTCGGCTACAGAATTTGTTAGATTAATACATGCATGATTTGAATGTTTCGATCATTTTGCTTGTGATATAGTTCCATAAACTTGGTATGATATTGGGTTTTACTTTTATTGACTTCAAATTTATGATTGTTTCCATAGGTTAAAACTCGAACTTCCTGCATCTTTTCTTTATGTATTGAAGACTTGAAGTAGCTAATTTTGTCTTAATTTTCTACTTGAGTCCTGTTAGATAAACAAGCATGAAGCTCCCCAAAAAAGTGGGAATAGTGTTGCAATTTATATGGTACTATAGAACTATGTGTTTGAAATGACTTGGAATCCATTTGTATCTTCATTGCGTTTATTGCGGACTGAGTCGATTGCATTAATATGTTTGGTCCAGTAGGTTTTGGATCATATCATATTAGCCAACTTGCTCTTAAACGCACATATGTGGTGAGTACAATTCATGTGGTGCAATGTGTGGACACTTGAAAAATCTACATGTATAGGCAAAACGTATATGCATCTTTATTTCACTCATTATAGAATGCATTGATTATGTGGATATAATTGGTGCAAATGCTAATCAAAATATTAGCCTCGCATGTCTGGCTTTTCGATATAAGCCAGCTTACTCCTGCAAAACACTTCCTTTCTAGTGTTCTTGTTGTTGACATAGAAAGCAACATGTCAATTCCCAAAGAAGGCTGTTGCATGCGTGTAAACTGAGGCAGAGCCAGATATTCAATATTTAATGCTTAAATACTCTCATCCAGAAAAAACAAAAAAAAAAACAATAGCATCTTTAGAAGTATAATCTAAAGGAAAAGCATTTCTTTTTCATCATAGTGAAACACATGAGAATCTTGACAAGTAGATTATTTCTGGCCTATTACAATCCTGTTGTTGTAAGAAGGCTGGTGGTTTGGGCAATTATCAAGAAGTAATGTAGGATAAGGCATTCATCATGAAATTTCTTTATGATAATTTCCCTTTATGGTATCTTCAATCTTAGGAGGTGGCGTCTACAGTTGGTTTTTACATATAAATGTCATATGTCTTATATATCTCCTATGAGATAAAGCAAAAGAATACAGTTGATAGAGTCAAAACTTTGCACCTCCATAGACCTTAAACACGCTTCCTAATATGTGAATAGATCAAGTGTTAGGACTTAGGAGCCATTCATAGATATCTTGAGGATATCATTAGCAAGGTTAAATTTAAAAAACGCTAGTGGCTTTTTTCCAAATCAGGGGGCTAGGAAGGTTACATGGACCACTGCTGAGTTTAGGGTATTAAAAGCAACTTGGCATGATTTTGCCTTGTATTTTCCTTTATAGAATCATGACGTTTCTGTCGCCATTCATGCATGCCCAAACACGATTATTAATTCAATATTCTTACATGTAGGGTGACCATGATTTGGCACATAGAACTCAGTTAAGGTATTTTATCGCTATTATCGTGTATGCTTTCCTTCTCTCTCTCTCTTTCCCACGCCCACATAGACAAAAATATTCTTCTTCTTCCCCTATTTAGTTTTGAAAGGAGTCCTTTTGTTTCCTGTTGGCTGCTCAAACAAGTGAATGTGTATGTCTGATCTATTTTTGAGATGACTTGCTTGTAACGTTTATAGCATTGTCCTGATGATATCTATTATGAATCTTGTTCATAGGTTTTGCAAAAGGCTTTAGAAGTCTGGGATTTGCAAGTTATTCCCCTTGACTGCCCAGTTGCTGAGCCTGCCCAAATTGACCCTGAGCTGGAAAATGCATTCATTTGTCATCTGCATGACCATTGGTTTTGTATCAGGAAAGTCAATGGAGAATGGTATAATTTCGACAGTCTTTATACAGCCCCACATCACTTCTCTAAGTTTTATCTCTCAGCCTACATGGACTCATTAAAAGGATCTGGCTGGAGCATTTTCCTGGTAAGGGGAAACTTTCCAAAAGAGTTTCCCATTTCTTCCTCTGAAGCTTCTAATGGTTATGGGCAGTGGCTGTCCCCTGACGATGTGGAGAGGATAACTAAATCATGCAACTCAATACAGGCTCCGCCTCAGAGAAAAAATACAGCTCAACAGCATCCTGAGCAGTTGCTTTCATCGGATGAGACAGATATGCAAACGCTTTCGGATATGGAAGATGAGGACTTGAAGGCTGCAATCGCTGCCAGTCTGATTGATTCTTCCCCAGCCAAAGCTAGTGCTGAGGCTACCAATCCTAAAATTGAAAATAAAGATAGCCAGGAAAAAACTGCATAAGAAGAAATATATATATTTTTATATATATATATATTTATTTATTTGGCAAGTGACAATGATCCATGTCAGGTTTTAGATGGTTTGAACAAACATCTTTGGCGCGAGGTTGTTGCAATGTGCAGTATATACATTCATTACACATTTTCAAGTCGGAATTTAACATTGTTAATTCTTTTGGGGCATTGTTGGTTTCATGCCTCTATATTTTAACTGTGCCTTGCCAACACATTACATAACAGGCAGAAATAAATTTTGGAGAAAATTGTTTAACACATTGGATAAAGTTAGATATAAAAAAATTTCAAATCGGGTTCTGTTAGAAAACTTTTCACTTAACTGTTTTGTACTCTTTGGGGTTCGGACAAAAGCCAAAACCGAGGTCAGGAAGTAGCTAATTTCTGTTATGAGATGATGATGAGTGATGACCTTTGTTTTCTCCGAAAGTGCTGTTCTTTTACACCATTGTCTGATCGTAAAACGTTAAAATCCAGCTAGCTAGCCAACTAGAGTACGATAATAACTTTGCTGAATGCCAAAACTACCCTTCACGCCCCGAGAGCATTAAATTGTACTATGAAGTATGAACTGTAAAGTACGCGGTATAGTTCATTTACTATGTTACATTAGGACAATCTTAAAACTTCTAAGATAAGGTCGAATATCTGTAATTTTTTTATAATATTTAAATTTAAATTCGTATGATTATTTTAAAATTTGAATTTATTTATTATTTACATTAAATTCAAATATTATTATCTGAATTTGAATTAAATAACATAATCCGTCGGATATCAGAAGTTGTTAAATATCTGAATTTAGTAAGTCAAATTTTTTAAAAATAAAAATATAAAATCAAACAAAAATTTAAATTCAAATAAAAGGATAATAGATTCGGATTTGGATACTCGAATCCGAATCCGGATATTCGAATCTGTTATTCGTATAAGTAATGCAGATTCAGATAATGGATATCCGAAATTTCATATTCGTATTTCGAATCCGTTGCGGATAATAATTATAATATCCGAATTCAAAATATCCGAATTAAAAAAAAAAACAGATCAAATAATTACGAATATCCAAATTCATACTATCCATTGATCCATCCCTAGGCACGTGACATGAGCATCTGTTGAGCAGTCACTGAAGGGAATGTCTTCACTCTTCGCATTCACATGTATTACTAATATTTATTCATCTAATTTATGTATCTCCATAATTTAATTAATACTACTAGTTGTTCAGTTGTTCTATGCTAATATTTAGACTTTTTTTTTTTTGTGTGGATAATAATTGGAATTTGAAAGAAAAAAACAAAAGAGAAGAAAAGTTGGAAAAAGTATGAGTGGGATGACGCTTTTAGGCTGGAATCTGTGGCCACCAACCTTGCCTTTCAACAGCCATCCCTACATAATTCAAAGGACATTGGTAAAAGGTTAAGAAACCTATTACTTTTATATATAAAAAAAATTATCCTCTGAAGTCTGATGATCATCTCAAAGCCATCTAAAATTTGGGTTTAAAATATCAGATATTTGATTCTACTAAAGGGTCTACTTCCAGTTTCTTGTGAATGGGTTCACCTAATCGATTGTTTAACAGACAGAGAACTGTTCATGAGATCCTTGGAGGATGTTTAGGTAAAGTATCTCACTTTCTCAGTACTGGGTTTTCTTTTGAATTCATTTTGATCCACTGTTAAACTTGATTGAATCCCCATAGAATTTCCCATTTGTTTAGTAGTTCTTTCACTGTGAAATGGATCTTCCTTTATCCTTTTTGTAACTTCCGTTAACATTGCTTAAGGATCAAAGGTGTTGCTTTAGAGTATAGGTGACTTTTTCAGTTTTTTCTTTAATGCAATGACAATCGTTGATCTACTGCCATTAATCAGTTGGTTTAAGAGTTTATGCACACCATACATACAGGTACTTGATGATTTTTTATTTTTTTTTGCTTTGAACAGTTGCAGATGTGATGTTGTGGAAGCGAGGAAATTTGACTGTGGGGATCTTGTTGGTCACTCTGGCTGCTTGGATGGTGTTTGAGAAATCTGGTTACACTTTGTTATCACTTGTCTCTAGCGTTCTCCTCCTTCTCATTGTCATTCTATTTCTCTGGGCCAAATCTGCTGCAATTCTTAACCGGTAATTAATGCAGCTATTCTACACAAACTCATAATTAATAAGATGTTATCAGTTTCTTACCAAATCCGTGTTAAAAATGTCATGTGTAGAATGTAGTAGTTAACAGCATACTATAATTTTGGTGATTATCTTTCTCTTGCTCTAAAGATATTCCTTCACAATTCATTTTTCTGCTTGGAATGTCTGATTTAGTTGTTTGCACATTGCATCACATTATGAGCCATTGGTGGTGTATATTTGAAGAAAAATTACACGCATAATGTTGATATATAATTATTAGCATTAGAATAAAATGACATAATGTTCTATTCTTGGGATTGATATGAATTTCCCATTTTTGCCAATTAGAAACTAGCAACTGAATTTTACTTATTGTTGCCTTAAAATAGACCTGCTCCACCTCTTCCAGAATTTTATCTATCAGAAGAAATGGTAAATGAAGTGGGAGCTATCATCCGAGCTCATGTAAATGATTTGCTCTCAGTTTCTCAAGATATTGCATTGGGAAAAGATGCAAGGTTGTTCTTCAAGGTTGCTGCATACTTGTTGCTGATTTCTGTTGTTGGTGGCTTTACTGATTTCCTTACTTTGGGTTACACCAGTAAGTTTTAATTTCAATTTCTTTATTATTATTACTATCTTCATCAGTTCATCATCATCATCATCATCATTTACAAGTAAAGGGGGTTGGGGTTATCGAGTTTAGGACTACCTTTCTTGGACTACTTTCAACTTTCGAGTTTAAATAGGAGTTTTGTTTTAATTTAGAGATTTTTTGAGTATATGAATCTCAGATTCCAGTAATATAATTAACTGTTTATCCACTTTCCTTTTGGTAGGCCTTGTTGTTGTTCTCACAGTTCCAGCACTATATGAGAGATATGAAGACTATATCGATTCATATACTATACTTGGTTGCAGGAAAATGCAGCAGTTGTATATGAAACTTGATTCGAAGTTTGTGAACAGAATCCGAAAATGGATTTTGGAGAGGCAGAAGTTAAGCTGATTTCCTTTGTTTCTTCTTCAGTTTACTTTCTTCTGTATAATTTGTTTTCCTTTCAGCTTGAGAGTGCCAAAGGCAGGAACAAGTTTCTTGTTGAGCATTGGGGATGTCTAATCTAAGCTGATATTTTCCCTCTCTGTATTATTGTTTCCGGCATGTGAGTTCATTGGTTTTGGCCACAGAGATGTTATGAAAGCTACCACTTCAATGAAATTATCTTTAGTGAAATGAATGGTTGAGGAACATTTTTACAAGGAAATATAGTTTTAGTTTTTAATTTGTTAGTAAAATGTAGTTCCAAATTGGGATCAAAAATTTTATGATCACCATATTTTTCAAGCCCTTGAACTTCAATTCTTCATGTTAATGTTGAAGCTATGAACCAAAAATTGTTCTTTCGGGTTTTCGTTAATGGTACACTAATTAATGTATTATAGGCAAGTTTGCCTGTCATGATATTCAAATTACACTTTCAATGGCTCAAAACTTGAGGAGTAATCTGATCTGAACCAAACAAAAGGCAGTAGAGAAAGGGAAATTTTTATTAACACTTGAATATATTATATAGAAATTTCCATTGAAGAACTTGGATGCAAATCATGAATTTGCAAACTAAACCTAAATCATATAAAAGAGAGCAGAATGCTCTTCAGAAATTAAGAAATGGATAGCACATTACAGAGCTTAATCAAATACCAAAACAGAGAAAAGATCACATGTTAACCACACAAAAAAAATAGAAGCAATTTCTAGTCCTGGCTACCTGCAAAGCCATCAAGGTTCTTGCTGCCACCCAAACCCTTGTCCTTCAAGACCCATATCACCAGAGTGGAACTTGCCTCGTTTAAGTTGTGACATATGATGTGGGACTGGTGGAGGTGGTGGCGGAACTTGCATGGGTTGTGGTGCTAATATACCTTTGCCATCCCTAGGGTCTATGGCATTACTACCCAGCATAGCTTCCATCCCTTTGTTGGCTGATGGTGGGGGAGCAATCATTGGTAAACCTCCAGGGTTTCGCCCATAATCACCTTGATAATTTGCAAAACCATCCCCCATCATGTGACCACCTGGCGTAGCTTCAAAGTGGACACCAGGTTGCCCTCCATTCCAGGGCTGAGGATAAGCTGCTGGGTAATTTACACCCCCAACTGGACCTGGTGGGAAACCCAACAATGACCCCTGCTCGGAACTAACATCTGGTGCTGGACTCGGCCGAGCCATCTCATAGGGAGCACCATAAAATGGTTGAGCTCCATCAGTTGGAAATGGAGGAACGCCATATGGAGTTAACATACGGTTTGAATTCATTGGCATAACAAAATTTGGTGGTTGCATGGAATGCATAAGTGGGTATTCAGAAAACTGGTTCTCAGATAAAAGTCCCTGCTGCTTGTCTGAAAACTGACTAGATTCTGGTTGTGGGGTGCCCTGCCTGTCAAAGCCTTGTTGGAAGTGGTTGTGAGGGCCAGGCCTGTCAAACCCTTGTTGGAAGTGGTTAACGTCTGATTGGGGCTCTGATGGATAATTCAGAACTTGACCAAATACTGATGGCCCCTTTGGCTGCATTATAGGCCTTGGAGGCAGTTGTTCTCCGGGCTGCTGCCAACGAGTTTTGTCTTCAGTATCATGGAGCTGGGGGTTTGAACCAGGAGAAATGGCAAGCCTTGGAGGACCTCGAACAGTGGAATCTGAACCCGTAGGTTGTTTAGCACTCTGAACCTCTGATTCTTTACCATCTTCCTTCTCTGCATTAGGCTGTAAAAGGTCAGCATGGCTCTCATAGATATGAGATTCAAATTCAGTCTTCTTCAAAAAAGACTTAAGACAGTGAGGGGCTGCACAGATGAAGATCCCCTCCATTATCTTGATTGTCTGAATCTTTTGTATACGTTCATCACAACTGTGCAAAAACAAAGAAACAATATTTTTGTCAATGTCAAGTTACTTGTGTTTAAACTGACTAAAGATAATGTTCACAATTCAGCCAAAATCCTTATGATTCTTTAAACACCACAATTCAGCCACAAGAAAACAAACACCAGAGGGTCAGGGAAAACAAGGGAAAAGGCATGAGATTTCCACATCCTAATGATTTTGCTTAGTTAAAACTCCGTAAATTATTTGATCTTTACTATGAATACTCATGAACCATTCAAAAGACCACATGGATAAACTAGCTACGAAATTCTACTAATCTTTAACACCACTTTGCTCTGAAAGAATTAAGACTTGATCACTTACAGATAGCAAATTGAATCACTCCTTGCACAATCGAGGCAGAAGGCGTGCTCACAAGGACTCTGCAACCAGAAAAAAAAAAAAAAAAAAAAAAAAACATATACATTTTCAAATACAGAAAACAAATTCCAATATATAAAGAAACTCCTAACAATAAATTTTGAACAATTGAAACCCTTAGCCATCCATCAAAACCTCCTTACCACTTAATTTTTTTTTAAGTTTTCAACTTTAAAGCGAACCTAACATTGAATACCTAGCAAGGAAACTATTACTTTACAATAATAATTCACTTCAGGAGTAAATTCCACTTTTAATTTTTCTCAATTTACAAACAATATCTTAAATTCACATATTTGGCATAACTTATCTATTCAATATTCATTATTTACTCTACTCCTTCACTAGTTAATTTTAATTTAAAGCTAAATGAAATGAAATTAGGAAATGGTTATAGGAAAATAATACCAAGCGGCCGTAGATCGCTATAGGAAAATCGCAGCGAACGCAGAAGTGGACTCGCTCGCCAAGCTGGCGGCGTGACCTACGACCGACGGTCTTCACGAGCGAGGAGGAAGTAGCGGCGCCAATGCTCTTGGCAACGGGAAGGTCGGCGAGAACGAGGTGGTCGGGGCACGCCACCGTCACCGTTTCCACTGGCAAGGGTTTCACGGAACCGGCAGCGTCCAAGGACGGGGCCTTGCTTAGTCGGATTTGAAGCATCTTTGTTCCACTTGTTTCTTCGGCTCTTCCACGAAATCAAAATCGAATCAAATTTCGTCGACTCTCGGATTGATCGAATTCGTAAAATTGCGGTGTCTGTCTGATACCTAAAACGGCTTGGATCGAGCCCTTCTAGGCCTGTCTTCTTTATTGGGCTTCCTTTTCCTTTAATATATTGGGCCGTTTGTAATTTGGACTAGCCGTAGGGTATAAAAAGGTCTTTTCAAATCTCATGAGATTTTATTGGAATTTAATTCCAAAAAGATAAGTAAAAGAAGTTGTACATCTAAAAAATTAATGGATTATATATATATTTAAAATTTTCTGTTAAATTATATTTTTTTCATATTAAGAATTTCTTACCATATTATTGTCATAACCTCATCAAAACAAGAAGCTTTTGTGTTTAGATAATCTTAACCTTTCCTTTAATAAAACAAGTTAAAATTATTTTTAAAAAAACCCTTAAAACTCTGAAATTTTTTTATTATGCTTTTATTATATTCAAATAAACTAAACCTTTATTCGAATGAAAGATTGACTTTTGTCATAATAAACTCTAACAAAATTTTGTCGATAAAATTTGAAATTTTTTAATTATTACTTGCCATCAATGAGGAAAATGTCAATGGGATGAGAAATGATAACAACAGAGTCCTAAAAATAAGCATGGAAAATATCATTTGAAAGTTTTAAGTTATGTGAAATTTCAAAAGCTTCCCCCAGGCCCAGGGCAGGCATAACTTGTCGTCTCAATTAGCAAAATTACATTAATATTTAAGGGGGAATTGTATAAATTTCTATTATTCTCTGTAAAACTTCAATTTCAATGGCATTCCCACTTGAAATCCTTGCTCTGTGGGGATTGATCCTCTCATTTAAGCTCAAGATGATTCTAGATTTCTGACAAATTTCTTCGCCTGTGGTGGTGGAAGGAAGAAAGAAATACTTTTAGATAAGCAAGCCAAGCTAGCATAGCAATAAACAAATAAAGGTGCATTTATAAACAATCTAGGTAGAGATTTATTGTCAAGAAAAAGAAAAAGAAAAAAAAAGAGAAAAATTAACTATAGGTCAACACAAGAAATTCTTAAATGTAACTTCCAAATAGGTTTCAACTAAACCTCCTGAGAGGGAGATGAAGTTGAGAAAATGAAAAGCCCCAGCTCTACAAATAGGGAAAGCAAATACCAAACAGAGGGTAGGAGGGGGAGTAAAGTTTGCAAATTCACCTGTTCTAAGGTAAGAAACATGATCACATTCCAAGATCCTAGCCGTCCAAAATTCGGGATAAAACCTTTATAAAAAGCCAAAGGTCCCTGCAAATGATAATGGGTTAAATGCTTGTCCACATTTAGACGCTCACCTGCAGCTAGTACCTCCTTAACTAGCAACTATTGAATAAATGATGTAACTAGTGAATCAGAATGAGTCATAACTCATATACAACAGAAGGTGAACTGCTTAAGTATGTGATTGTCAGACATTAATGCTTATAGGAATGAAACCATCGGGCAAATAGTCAATTTCCATGCATAATTATATCAATTAACTCCTAGGGTATAGTGATGACAAGATGCCTAGAAAAGGAGAAATAAGATCAAAGAAAGAAAACATACATCATTTTTCAAAGTTTTGACGAAACAATCAAGTGTGCTCTTGTAAGCTGAATCTCCCATCATTCTAGACTTAACCTGCAGGGGAAAAAGAGTAAAAACCCATCAAATTTGCTTGAGTACAGTAATTTGAAAAGATAGGATAATAGCACATTCAACCATCTTATGAAGCGAACAGGATGCAGATTCATCTGGCTGACTAGGTGAAATGGAAAACAGACCTTAATTCAAATATGCTCTCACCTAGACAGACATCACAATATAACTTCCAATAAGATTACCTATAATTACATTTACATATAGGGTAAAACATATTAAAAACTACTCCTAATAGAGTCTGAGCAAATTTGACAGCAATATATAATGCTAAACATACTTAATTGGCGAAGACAAACTGAACAGGGTCCGGTAATCACATACATGCTACATGATCTCATCTTCATACAATAACATACTAAGTTCATTATGACCAGCAGACAACAGAAGATATACTACTAAAAGATTAGAGAAAAGAGGAAAAATGTGAACTTTGATGGCATACCACATCAACTGGAGAACCAATACAGACGGCAAAAAATCCTGCCCCAAGACCAGCAAAGAGATGAGTGACAATATTATCAGTGAATCCAGGGATTTTCAAAATTGTCTGCATTGAAAGATAGACATTAGAAAAGAAAAAAAGGAGCACTTTGAAACTGGAAGTTCAATAACTATGAGCTTTTATTACTATACCTGCTTTATTTGATCGTAGCTTGCAAGTTCGGCAGCATTTATAATAGCATTCCGTGCTATATTAGGTCCGAGCCCAGTCCAAAGAGCCGCAACTCCTTCCTAGAGTTGGAAAATCAAGATGCAAACAGAAGAGTCAAAAACTAGTAACAAACTGGAAACTTTGGTATCTCTTTATTTCCAGATAGATATCTAACCTGTCTAGCAATAGTGGAATAAGCATTAAGTGACCCAGAATAGCGCCTAGGGACTCCAGGTGGTAATCTCCCTTCAGCCTGAAGTCTAACTTTCACAAGATCGGTTGGATTTGCCACTGTAATTCCTAGAGCACCTGTTCAAAGAAAACTCAAGTAGAGCACCTATCTTGGATAAACTTTCCAGAAAAAAACAAGTAATCCCATTAATATTCTCCTAATTCCTTACCAGTTGTAAGGGCAGCAAGTATTTTCTTGGTCAAAGGAACGTCTCCAACGTGGTCTTCTCCAACATAAAAATTCTTAACCTGTCACAATTACAAGTTTATTTGTGATCATATCAACGAGAAAACAAAAACACAAGATACATAATACATTTATGTGAGAAGAAGATTCAATACCCACAGGCTCATACATCCCAATTCTCAAGCCACCATAAAGACATTGACGATGTAATCCGGGAATAACACCTTTCCAAAGTGCAGCTAAACCTTCTTCCCTAGCAATAGTACCAACTGTGCCTAACAAACCCCTGTATTTTGGTAAGGCTGCAGAGTCTCCACCAACAGCTTTCTTCTGAAGCTGGAGCCTAACTTTAGCAGTGTCCAAAGGAATTGTACATATCTGCATTAAATTCAAGTGCACACCAATGATACAATTTGAATTTCAGGTTAAGGCAACAATATTTCCTCAAACAATTCGAATCACCAGAAGCTTTCTCAATCCCCTATGTATAAAATAACTTAGCAGTGGCCAACTTGTATAAAATTTCATACCTTTTTGCAGTTCATAATCCAGGAAGTCAAACATTATTCATATCACATAAATTTTTTTTTTCAAATTTAGCGGTCAAAGTTGTTGAAAAATTAACCCAGTTGTTGGAAATGTTGAAAGAGTCTGAAATTTAACATGAAAGATCTCCAAACCAACAACTTTATTAATCCAACAATTGTTTCACAAAAATGTGAACTTCAGTTGATCCATTCCTCTCTGGACTGACAAAAAAAAAAAAAAAACCGTTTCTTGCATATAAATTTACAATAAAATCATCAATCAAGATACTTTTTTTTTTTACATTTCAGTCACCAAAAGCGAAGAACAAGATGTAAAAATTCAGAGACTGAGAATACAAAATAGTGATCAAAGCGAAGAAGCAGTATATAACAAGAAAAATAAAATGAGAGGTTAGTGATTTTGTTTTGTGATACCTCAGCGAAGCAAGCAGCGAAAGCGCTGCTGGCGAAGGTTCCAGCGAAGGAGATATCGGATTTACCCCTTTGATCAGCCACCATTTTCAAAATCTCTCTCAGAAGAAATGCGAAGGATTTTAATAGAAGAATTTAAAATCAATTATAATTATTATATAAAAGGAGGGGGAAGAAGAAAAAAAACGAGAGAGAATATAGGTAAGGAAATAAAATCTCAGGAAAAGTGACGAGGCGGCTTGCGCAATTTGTCTGCTTTTATAATGTATTTAAATTGGAAAAAATCAGATTAAATAATATTATATATCTGATTTTTTACTATCAATTGTCCTTCTTGATACTATTAATTTATAAAACTATTATTATAAATATTATCGGGATCGTTGTTGTGTTTTTTTGGATTTTTCATTGTTAATTTTAGACATATTATAAATACAATATTAAAAAAAATTAAATCATAATATAACATAAATATAATATAAATATAATACGAATAAATGAACATATTAAAATTTATATAATATTTTAAAATAAAATATAAAATAAAAAAATAACATAAATATGATACAAATATATAAATAAATAAATAAGCTTAAGCTTGAATATCCCGTCAACTCTCTACAGTTAAGACTTTTGATTTTTACAAATTAAACTTAAAGAGACGTAACCTTATTGGCACAGAAGGATGGGATTCACCAAATAGTCTTGATCGTGGATGTCGTGCCTACCCATTTGGCCTATTTGGATCGAATCAGCCGAGTAGTCTTTTGGTGGGAACACCTGCTGATTTTGTCAGGAATGGAGGATATAATATATGCTTTGTCGTTGGCTGGCAGCCGTAAAAGAATAAAGGGGCCTAATTAAAAGCCTGAAGAATATGGTTTTCCACATGGACCACTTGCCAATTGTTAGCCCATCAGTCTGGTTACACGAGGTTACAACTTCTTGGTTGAAGCCAAGGCTGGAACATATATCCTTTTACATATGTAAAACAAAACCACAAAATGTCTATTACTGTCTTATAAAATGTCAATTCTTTCTCAGCAAACATGTTTTGGCCAAAACAAAATCGTCTAAAACATTCAACTCTTCAATTTCTCTATTGTTTTGATAAAAATTGAAAATTGTTTTTAAGTAACTTCAGACTGGATTTGAGTCAGGATGAAAATCTGATAACCGGCCTTTGCAAATCTTGCTAAGTCATGAACAGCAATATTGAGCAGACTTTTTTGACATATGCATGAAGCATTATAGAGCAAAACCTGAAGTCTCAAACTGCTGCATCAATCAATCTTGCACTATCATTATGCTAAAACTATTCAACAACTCGTCATAAACCCGAAACTTAGCTCAATTAATTCATTCAATCACCTTCAAAAGTTTGCAATCATTCAAATACCAACATAGGCAACCTTTTTAATTATCCTCAAATTGTGACCTCTTTTGTATATATATTAAAAAAAAAAAAAAAAAATTCATCATCTTCTGAGGATAGAGCTCCAACATTCCTTGACATCAACTAAAATACACTCAAATCTCTCTTCTAGCAACAATTAGATCGTGATCAAAGTGAAGACATTCATTTAATTGGTTGTATAGCTATAATTATAAGACCCTAATAGCAATAGGTAAAATTTTCATGTTTGAAACAAATGGATTGCCATTTGCCACTCATGTTTTTAAGATCCAAATACTGATAGTAGATCAATAACAAATATATCACTTTTAGAACTAACCATAATCATTATCATAAGAAATATTGAAAGTTTAGAAAAACATCATAGAAATGAAAGCAAGCTAGGAAGTATATAGCTCTCAAATACAGAACAGCAAAATTTAACTCTAAATTGAGATTCGGTCCAGACTCAGCCTATCCACTTGCAATGCCTATCTAGCATCTAATCCATCTCACTGCAAAACAAATAAATAAATAAATAAAAAGGATGTGCATATAACATGAATTTTAATAGGAAAATGTATACAACAAAAAAAAAGTCAAATATGCTAAACTCAAACCAATTGATTCCATCCTACTAATACCAGAGATACAAATCCATCAAGGCGTAAGATAATGAACTAATCAGATGAAAATATCAAAAGGATGTTGTAACTTTAATTCTTGTACAATTTTTCCATAACCAAATACTTACTGTCACTACTTCAATCATGGAAAATCCAGGATAAATTGTAAATTTGATTTCTTATAGAGACAGGAAACTATCCATCCAGAAATGGGCAACACTTGACTACAATGCTAAGTTGCTAACATAGTAGAATGAGTTCTCAAATCTCAACTACACATAAAATGGCAAATGCTGTTAAATCTTATAACACTCAGGAGATAAAAACTAAAAGGAATCCTTTCAGATTACCTCAAATGTTGCTGGGATACATGAAAACTCTCACTTTATCACCCTACAAAAAAAAAAAAAGAAACCCACATCAGCAAAACCAAACAAAACTAATTAAAAAAAACCAATAAGAACTTAGCTGATTATAACTTGTTTAATTACCATGGATTTGGGAGGGAGGTTAGACTTGAACTTAGCACGAACAATGCCACTGTTACCATGAGGCCTTGCTACTTTGCCCCAAATGCAACGATAATGAGACCCATTCTTCTTCACTTTTGCCTTGTAAATGTATGCCATTCGCTTTCCACAATACCATCCTACTTCCTCTTTCGTGTTCACTCCTTCGATCTGAATCAGTGACGTGTTCGGATACTGATTCGACTTCGACCTTTAACAAACCAAAACAAAGCAAAACCCCATTTTTAAACACCAATCCAAGCACTCCCTTAACAGCTCAACAAATCAAAAGGGAAAACTTTTTGTTACCTCTTGTAGCCCAGAACGGTTCCACGAACGTAGAGCCTATCAAACAGAAAAATTAAAGAGCAAATCAGAAGAGGATAGGCGAAATTGATGAAAAAGAGAATTGGGGTTTGAGAGATTAAGACCTGACGCGCTCTCCTTGGCGACCTTTCACCATTTCCGATTCGAAGAAGAAGCCTCTGCTGCCGCTTTGTCTGCGAAAGAACAAAAACCCTAGCAGAAAGACTTCAAAGAGAGCGAAAAAGGAAACTTTATATAGGACAGGTAATGTTATGGTGTGAGTGGGCGTATATTTTTTGGTGGTCACGCGAGATTTGGGCTAGCTATTATTGGGTCTTCATGTATCCATTTTTTTGGGCACACCTTACCTAAATATTCACTGGACAGTTCCTTTATTTTCTTTCTTCCCGAGTATAGCGCGTGGACCCAAACCCATTTAATATCAAAACAGATACTCTTCAATCATCATCATTTGATTAATAATACAAATTGACTTTTTTGTTTGATGATCTTCCGCTTCCTTCCTTGCTAAGGAAATTTGTCCCATTTATCTTCACTTCTTCCACTTATCCACACCATTCCAGCTTTGCAATTGCCAACCAAAAACCATGGAACAGCCTCTTCTCTCAGGTACCCCATTTCTCATTTTTCCTTTTTTTTTTCCTTCATAATTTTAGATTTTGTAATGATGATCGTAATCGAGTCATCCTGCATTAATCTTGGGTTTTTGAAGAGAAAAGAAGTGAAATTGAAGAGAACGAGAGGTTGAGCTCGTATCAGTACGTGGGCAGAACAGGGTCGGTGATTCCAACGGCTTCGTTGGCGGGTACGGAAGTTAGCATCGAAGAGATTCGATCAGCGACTCCTTTTTCTGGTCATTACCCGCCTTCCATTCATGCTCCTTTGATCAGCTCCCCTGAGCCCCATCCTAACGGTATCTCCAATATAAGCCGCTTGTTTTAGTAAATGGGTATTGAGTATTTCAGGCTCTTTTGTTAAAAGGTTTAAATTTTTTTGGCTAAAAGTTAGGAATTTGAGTGGCTTTGAATTGTCAATTTCGGTCTTTTGGAGGATGCAAGAACATTTAATTCCAGAATTAAACATCTGAAATTGAGTTGTCAATGTAGATTGTGAGTTATGAAATCTTACAGTTGACTGGTTCTATTGCATGTCTCAGAGCAAGCTGCTCTTCATCAAGGTCCTTACACAACAGATTATGGCGCATACTCCAATGATTTTCATAGGTAAGGCTGGACGAAAGTCGGAACTCCCTTGCATTAATTTGCAATGTTGCCATATGTTTTTGAATTAGGACATATAGCAGCAGCATTTCATGCTAGTAATATGAAGCGTTTCTCAATCTCATTCTCACCTATGTTTGAACAAATTAGAATTTACTTTGTGGTCGAGGAGATTAAATGTCCTAGAGAAATGAAAATGCTGTAATTCTTGTTGGAACTTATTGACATTTGCTTTGAGGGAAAAATAATTGCGAACGCTTAAACATCATGTATTACCGTATTAGCATACATTGATTAAATGAGTCATCTACATGTAGGCAATTATTGGATGAGGTAGAGATACGAGAGTTGCTTATCGATCATATTGGTCATCGATGCTGTTGGGGGAGTCGCCCTGCTCGTACGTGGAAGATTCATGCTGTTGAGGATTGCAATGTTTATGTGGGAACTCTAGAATCTTTCTTAGAAGAAAGGGAAGTGGTCAGAGAAACAGAACCTTACCTTGATGGCAACATTGATGGAAAGGATAAAAGTCCTGAACTTGGCATTTGGGAATTGGATTTAAGATCACAATTCCCTGTTCTTTTTGTACCTTATAAAGAAACACGAGTCAAGATTCCTCATAGTGAGACCGTTGAGAAATGTTCAGGTAATGCTACTGAAATAATGGAGTCTATGGGATTAAAATTGGAGGATTTAAAATCTGAAATTTTTCTAAACACAAATTTATTTGCCACTCTAATGATCTTAATAGCTATTTTGTTTCCCTTTAGTTCCTTTTTTATATATCTTTCCTGTTATATTAATGCTTCGTGCTTTATTAGTTATACATTTCATTCACGGTTCCTGCCTTCCTGGTCAGTAGTGCTTAGCTTTAATTTAATCTATAAGAAAAAATCTGCAGGTTGTGCAGGACGAGGAGATATTCCATGTCCTACATGCAATGCAGACCAAGAACCTGGATTTTATAAGGAAAATCAGATGTCCCAGTGCCCTGCTTGCTATGGAAGGGGATTAATTGCTCACAGAGACGGATCAGACACCATGTGAGCAGTTTCTTCTTTATTTAATTCTGGAAAACCTAAACTATCATCCAAGATAGTTGGTTACTGGTTCCAAGTATGAATAATGTGGTTGAGCTTATACTTTAGAACTATGCATGCTTTCAAGAAACTATATTTGTGTGTAGTTATCATTCCGAATCTGCTATCTGGGTATTCTAGGTTTGAAACTTTTGGCTAATGAACCCCATATTGAACTCCGTAGACATTAATTTGGTAGTTGGTTTCTTACTAATCTCTCAAATTCTTTTCTTCCTAACATATAGTGTTGAGGTATGAGTTTTTTACACGATTCACTTTTTCCACTGATGAGTATATCTCTGCAGATGCACAAAATGTGATGGAAAGGGAAAGATTTCTTGTGCAACTTGCGGATCTCGTGGCTTACTAAAATGTGAGACATGTCATGGAAGCGGTTCTCTGTTGACACACAAAATTGCCATTGTTAAATGGTAAGCATGCTAATCTATGTTGCTAATATAGTTATATGCTGACACTACCTCAAAGATACTTTTGTTCAAAATATTCTTCTCCATCAACTGACTTAGTTAGATGATCCATGTCTTCTCCAGCATATATATTAAACTGAATGTTGGTGCTTCTTGTCCTCATTTGGATGCAGAAACTCTGTTTCTATGACACTTACTTTTGAAGATAAACTTCTAATGCTGAAACTCAATCAGGAGGGATATTTTCCTGATTATGGTCTGTGAAATCAGGATGTATGTATATGCTGCATTTATTATCGGATGAATCACATTTGCGTTTTACCAATAGACCCTTGGACTAGTTATGTCATTCTCTATAGTCTATAATCTCCCATTTCAAATCATCTCAGCTGAGTTTTATTACCAATAGCAATTGCTAGTCACAACAATTCTAGAGAATGATTTGTAAGGAGGATTCCACCAGAATATCTTGCATGTTTGCAAATGTTGATGCTAGGCACGCAGAGAACTTGCATGTTTACACTCGTGTGTTCTTCGGGCCTCTTTAATGATTTGAATGATCCTTGTTATTGATAGGAAGACACTTTCAACTCGAAAAGTAAGTGCAACAAGTGGAGCAGCATCGGTTCCAGACGAGATTTTCCATAGGGCCAAAGGTGTTCAGTTGTGCAACACCCAGGCATATCAGTGCGCTCCGGCCTTTTTTGCCGACTCTTTCTTCCTCAACAAGTTCTCTTCTGATGTTATCGCAGACAGGGCTTCTGTACCTCCTACTGCCAGGGTCATATGCGAGAGACATACAATCTCGGTCGTTCCAGTGACACGAGTCACCATGTGTCATCGTCGTCAATCTTTCAGCTTCTACATTGTTGGATTAAGCCGGGAGGTGTACTTGAAGGACTACTATCCTGCTAGGTTTTGCTGGGGATTATGTCCTTGCCTGGAATGGTTGAAGTTGTAAACTAGGCAGATTCTCAAGTTAAAGAAGATCGTTTTCGTGTGGCTTGAAATAAATTGCTTGATTTCTTGTAATTCAAGAGATTAGAGAGTGTAATTTCCTTGTGATTATCATAATTATTCTTGCATTATGACAGTGTGTGCTTTTCTTTGCTATGTAACATCAAGAATCTGGATGGTTTCAGTACAAATCATGCAGAAGCAATGTCAAGCGTATTTGGAGTTTGAATTCGAGCATTTGCAAGCTTTCTCCTATATCTAGATTACAGCTTTTTTTTGTTAAAAAAATTGTAAATTGTTTTCTGATGTATCTTAAAACTGCAATAGCCTTTTATACCAGTCCGCAAGATTCCAACCTCCCTTCTCCTTTGGACCAAGGCCATGTAATTCAGAGGGCTAAGAAAAAGCCCAAACTTATTTTAAACAAGCCCCGTTAAACATCAGACAAATTATAAATAGAAAATTGAGAAGTGAAAGAAAAATTGTACAATATATTGTAAGTGGAGTTTAAATTTTTCATTAACATGTTTACCAGTGTGACATATATTTTTGTAGGTATAATAAAAATATTAAAAAATGTTAATATAATTAAAAAAAATTATCAAGTTCTTAACTAATTATGAAATTTAAAAATTTTATGGACATGTATAAAAAATGAATTATTATTATTAGTTAGTACATAACAGAATGTTTGACACGTTAAGGTTTGGTAGCATGACGGTAGAAATGAAATAAAATCTGATCATCATCATGGGCATGGGTCCTTTAACCGGTACACATGCACTGAACAAATTGTCTAAATCTATACCTAATTCCCTTTTTTTTTCCCTATTCTTTTATTTTATGTACAATTCTCATCAAAACTCACTCAGATTCCTTTTGGTCCACAGGACCACAGCAAGCAAGAAAGGACTTTTTCCAATTCCAAGTCTTGCTTTAGAAGGCTGGAGAACTTTTTTTTTTTTGATAATTGTGTAAGGGGAGGGGTTGCTTGGGTTTGAACCCAAGACTTCATGCCCCCAAGACTCTTAGCCACTCAGCCAAGAGCTTGTTGGCAAGGCTGGAGAACTTTGACATATGAGAACGAGGAAAAATTATAAGGAAAGCTATTTAAAATGAATTTTTTTAAGCTTCAAAAATTATATAATTTGTGTTATATTTATATGTAAAAAAAATTTATATAAATATATGATATTTTTTAATTTATATAGATATATGATATATTTATCATGTTTATATGTAATTATTATATTTATACGTAAAAAAATTATATAAATATATGATAAATTTTTATAATTTATTATATTTATATGTAATCGAACTTATTTTAAACTCACCGTAAAGAGTTTTTAGGTGAAAATGAGTGAGTCCCATTAATTGTCTCGTTTCAGTTTTTTCTTTATCTGATTTTCTGGCCATTTACACAACCTTTTTAGTTAGTTGAAACTTGAAATGCGTGTGGACCCTTTTTAAAATTTCAATTCCTCTATCACTGGATTTAGGGTGGCTTCCAACATTGCTCTGTCAAAATCTTCGTGACAACCATGAAAATATATATATATATATATTTATTTTATATTTAGATATCGATCGTAACGTAGTAACGTAATGTTATGATCGTTATTTTATGATTTTTTTATTTTTTTGTCACCGACATTCATCACAATGAATCTAATAGCATTTATTACGTCTACAACAATATTTTAAATTCTTTATTTATGTATTTTTTTTTTGGTAAAAAATAAATCGCAACTTGAGAATAATGATAAAAGTTATAAATTTTGAGATTCACACTTTAAATTTATTAAATATTATTTTTTAAAAATAACTCTATAAATTAATTAAATTAAATTTGAATCCATAATTCATATCTATCTAGAATTTGCAGACGAGCTTTTGAAAGCCAAAGGAAATAAATGGTTTGAAAGCATTTGGATAAAAACCCATTTGCTCAGTCGACTTAGACCTGCTCACGGGCCGGGCAGCCCGCCCGGCCCGGAAGGCCCGGCCCTGGGCAGGAGTTTTAATGTTCCGGGCCGGTCCGGAACAGTAAAATTTAATATAATATTATTATTTTATTTAATTTTAATTATAAAAAAATAAAAAAAAAATTATTTTTTTATTCCGATGAACAGTGATTCGGGCCTAAACGGGCGGGTTTGGGCTACCCAAGACCGAGCCTGGGCAGAGGAAAAAAAGAAAATCCGTGTCGCGGCCCGGCCCATGATCACCTCTAAATTGTCGACTCATTGACTTTAAGGACAAAGAGGCATTCAACTCACCGAATTTTTACACCATTTTTCACTCTGTTATCTGCCAACCAGAAATCATGTAACCTATGGCTTATTGATCATGAAAGCTCAATCTATCATTGTTGCTTAGCTATGGCTTATTGACCATTTATATATATATATATATATATATATATATATATATATATATATATATGCAAAATAAAATTCTTTGACGAATTCTCTTTAGTCATGCTTAAAGATATGATGCATCTTTTAATATTTTTCCACATAAAAAACGATAATTTATTATCAACATCATAGACCAAAATCTTTTTTTTTTTTTCAATTAAAAAAGTAAGTATTAAAATGTTTCTTAATTAAAAGGAAAGTGAGTGGGATATTGAAAACTCCATTTAATTTTGTAAAGAATTTTATTAGTGAAATGCTTTTTAATATTATTATATAATAATTAGTGCATCGAAAAATCTTAAAAATAATTATCAATTATTATATTTAATGAACGAATAATATTATAAATAGTATATTAATAATTAAAAAATATTTTGGAGACATTCGTTAGTTCGTAAATATATGTTTTACAGATAAATTGTTGGATATTTCTACAAAAACACAAACTATAACTAAAGTAGTAACATTATTTTAAATATGGATTTGGATTGAATTTTCAATGTCCCACTTAATAACACATTAGAAATATGCACACCATTATGTGACGTAAGAAAAAAAAAAAATTGTGCTTTTTTTTTTTAAAAAAAAGTTATGTTTGAATGGTTTTGATTTAAAAAAAAAAAAATGAAGTGGGTAAATTTTTAAGAGAGAAGTATTTAATTTAAAAAAATATATATATTAACTAGTGTCATTAATTAACATGATATTAAAGGGAAAAAAATATGATTTAGAGATATTTTGGATGGAAAGATCTCATTATTCAGTATTTACTAGTACTGATGTGAACCTTGAGTCTGTCTTGCATTTCTTGTTCATGTTGTCTTTTATAAGTGGGTATTTCCATCACTTTTCTGATGGCATTTGAGAGTAAAAAAAAATTAATAAATTATTTTTTATTAAATTTAATAAAAATAATGTATTAAATAAAAAAATTTAATTAATAATTAAATAATTCTTAATCAGTATTTATAGATTTCGATTAAGCAAATCATTCAGCAAACCGATAAAAATCAATTTTATATTTATTTTCTTATTTTTATTCAAATTATTTTGTAAATGATAAATTTTGAATTTATAATCTCTTATTTTTATATTAAAACAACATCATTAAAATAAATACATATTTTTATTAATATTTAAATACTTTTTTCATTTGAATTAGTCGGCATGCCGTCAATTTAATTTTTTATTTAACTGTTAAATAATTGCCAAAAGTCTTTATAAATAATAGTATAAGAATATTTTAAACTCCAAAGGACAGACATGATACGAGACAACGTGCGAGCATTCCAGTCCACTCAGCCAGTGGATTCTCGCCGCGTTGAAAACCACTTGTTTTTGGTCTCTCCCGCGCTTGATTGCCACCCCACTATTGGGCATAGATCACGTACATCGCAACCTATCATACTATTTTTGCCAAACAATGTTTGGTGCCTTCAAAATCACAAATTCTCCAAATCAAATACTTCGACTTCATCATGATTATTACAAGATAAGAAAATCCATCATCTCTAGGATTGTTTCATGATTTATCGTAACTCTTAATGCATCTAACCATAGCTCTTTGATAGAAAATATCCAACGGTTAGAAAAATAATGAGAAAAAAATGAAAAATAATCAAAGGGCAATCAGTGAGCCGACGAGAGATTGTACTATGAGAGACGTAAAGGGTGGAAAAAGCCACCACGTGTCGCTTTCCAGTTTTAAAAGTTGATTTTGTAGATGCAAATGCAGTGTAAAAACTAAAAAGGAAGTCAAAGATCAAAGGTGATAGGATTTTTATTTTTAGATTTTGGAAAGAAAAAAAACTTAGAAAAATTCAGAATGAGACGATCGAGGAACGTTCCAATTTCCTTTTTTTTGCTGAAAAAATATTTGTACGAAAATTTTAACCTTGAGTTCCCAAATTGTCCTTTCAAATTAGTAGTACTAGTATATTTTCAAGCTTAGGCAATTTTTTTTTTTTTTAATAAATCAATTTAGATAGTTTTTTGTTGAAATTTTTAGATTTTTAAATGTTATAGAAAAATGATAATGCGATAATTCATTATTTAAAAGTAGTAAAAAAAATATAAGCAAAATGATACGCTTAACCAGTGTTTATAGGCATCTATTAAAAATTACTTAATTATTAGTTTATGAAAGTTTTTTTTTATATTTGATAAATTACTTTTATTGAATTAAAAAAAAAAAGTAAATCATTAATTATCTTTATATATATATATATCACTTTAATCAGTGTCTAGTAACATTTATTACCACTTTCCAAAACAAAATGCATATAAGAATGAAAACAATATGCCAATTGAGTACTAACTTATATAGCATGATGCTGTTGATAGACTCTCAGAGGTTGCGGGTTCGAGAGGTCTTAGACACATAATGTATTTCTCATGTGAGTTAATTAAATAGGGGTTATGGGAGATTAGAAAGAAAAAAAAAATGAATACGTTGTAATTAAACATTTAGTTCAGTAATAAATATTATAAAAAAAAATATTTAAAGAACTGGATTCAGATGTATTTTTTTTTTTAAATTATAAAAAAAATAATATTAACGACGTCAAAGTTTAATATATAATGCATAATTATTTCATACTTACATATATAAGTAGGATTTCTTTTTCCTAAAATTAGGAGATAATTGCACCTCTAGTTCATGCTAAATTTCTTATACTGTCAAGAGTGTTTTGAGTTTTAGCCTTTTCTTTTTGTCTTAATTAAGTTCAACCTTACATCATTCACCAAAAATAGATGTTACTATTTTTTAATTGCTAGTCTGTTGAGTGCAAAAAGTTACTCCTCCTAAAAAACACCTTTCCAATATGGTTTCTTCTTAGATAATGAAAAGTAGTTTGTTATTTTATTGAATTAAGAACTAATACTCAAGCTGCATTAGACGTGTAAAATCATTTTATTTATTTTAATGTTTGGTGGACGTTTTTTTTATCACGTTGTAATTGCGTTATATGATTAAATTTTTAAGAGTTCAATCATAAAACGATATCGTAACGCGATAACATAAGCATTCAAGACATTAATATCTAAACCCAATATAAACATTAGCTTTGCATGCGAAAATTGATGAATCATCATCAAAATTGAAAAGATCAACATGGATGAAAATTTTAACTTATAAATCCTAAAGTACTTACCAACACGATTGCACCAAAAAGAGTTTTTATTATCTTAAATGGTGAAGGTCTATTTGAATAAGAACAATTACTAAACAAGAATTAAAAATAATAAACAACAATATTTTGATGGGAGATTAACAAGAAAAGGGTTGCTTCATTGATATGAGAAAGAAACTATTGGCTTGCTTTATCAATTTAAGCTAAAACACAGAAAGAATCACCATCCAAATCCCATGTCTCTGTCTCTATTTCTTTGACTTTTAACATATAGATGTTTATAGTTTCTTGTTAATTTGAGATTACTTCTTTTTAATTAGGTTTTACAATTATAAGTGTCTTAATTATTGACCCAAAATTGGTAGTTTGAAGAAAGCTTAGTTTCATTGCACATGCACAAATTAAGTTTTTTCAAATTGAGTCCATTGAATTGAAAAGAAAAAAAAAAAGTGAATTGAATCATGATTAATAAAAAAAAAGTTATACATAAGTGGCATAAAGGGAATTGAGAAAGGAAAATTTGTAAATATCGAGTATCGAGCTTTAATTTTATGAAAATACATCTCATAAAAAAGATGAATGAATCATTTAGACTAAATTTCAGATTCATAGTTCATAATAATTTGACAAATAAAGTGTATTTCTATGCTTTCAACATGATTCCGACATTAATAAATGAGATCATACACATGGTGTCAAAGGCATTAATAATAATTAAATAATGTCATAAAAATTTTGCTATAATATTTTGATGTTTTGGGTTTTTGTGTTTTTTTTTTGTGTGTGTGCAAGTGTTATATAGATTTGGTTAAAAGGAAAAAAAAAAATTACTTTTACCATGCAATAAAAAAGAAAAATAAAAATATGCAAACATTTTTCATTTTAATATGAAGGTAAGTACTCTACTTTCCTTCACAAACTTTAGTGAAATTCACTCTACCTTTACAAAGTGATGCTAAATTTGTTGTCAAAGCAATATTAATATTTTTCAGAACTTTTTGATGGTTTGATAAAAAAAAATCTTTGCTTTTTTCATTCTTCTTCATGCATGTGTTTTTTAGAGAACAGATTGGCCTTAACTTTTAAGTATTTATGGACTTTTTTTTTTTTTTTTTTTTTTACAATTTCAGCATTTTTCATTATTTTGATCTTCACTGATTATCGTTACTAGAGGATTAAATGTTGCCAAAATTTCTCAAATTACATTTTTCACTTCACTTTTGGCATTCATTCACCCTTAATTCTTAACCCCTTTAAAAAATAAAAGAGATTAAAATTTATATTTTGATGGAAATTAATTGGTTTATTAAGAAATATATAATTTTTTATAGCATTAATTAATCATTTGAAATAATATATATTTTTCTTACTCGAATTAGTGAAATTATCTACAAATTTGTCCAAATAATTTTTGCCAAGAAATAAAATAAAAACTTCATTGGAAGATAAAAAAGAAGAATATTTGTAGAATGGAATTTTTTTAGTAAGTCTCGGACATCAATATATATTTATTTGCAAAAATAAAATTCTTTCTAAAAATGATAAAAAGAAAGGACATTTTGGTAAGTTCAACCAAAACTTCAATTGTAACAAAGATTGAAAAAAAAAAAAAAGAAAAAAAAAGGAACAGAGCTGGCTTTGCCATGGCCTCGGATGAAAACACCCATAAAAAACATGGCCTCATTCCTCAATCGTCAATTGTCGTGCTTTATAAAGAGAGAGCAACAAATTTCACATCTCTGCTTCTCCCTTACATTGCGCGAACCCCCTTCCCTCCTCCTTTCTCTCTCCCTTTCTTCTTTTTTCTTTTCTTTTCCTTTACTTTCTGTCCAATTTTTTCTTCGTCTTCGTCTTCTACTTCTTCTTCCTTTTGTTTTTGTTTCGTATTTCCGGCGATACGATGTCGTCGGGAGGTGCAAACAACTCGGCAAACGGGAGCCCAATTCAAGGCGGACCCACCACTACAAGACGACGCGTGGCAGATCTTCCAACAGCAGAGTCCGACAGCAATAATTCTTCTTCTTCTTCTTTTGCTGACTTTTACACCCTCGCCTCTAACGATGAAGAAGCCGACAACCCCAACGGTTACATTCCCTCCTGCGGGTCCCATTATTTGCAGTACCACCAAAACCACCACCACGTGATTAGGTATCTGCAGCTTCGAAGGAAGTTGTTATTCTCTTGGGTGCCCGAAACGTGGTTCCTTTGGATTGACGACCCGTGTCATTGGGCGTTTAATATAGCTCAGAGTTTGAGATCCGGCAGGAACATGGGTCGTAAGATCCTCGGTGTTCTGTTGTTCATGGCGGTTGTTTCGGTTTTTATCAAAGTCTCGCTTCTTCATACTCATGTTGAGGTTAACGGCAAATGGAAGAAAGAAAACGGACTGTTTATCTTGCAGACGTTTAAAGAGGATTGGGCCTTGGCCCAACGCGTTGTCGCCGAGACTGAACACTCCATGCCCAAACGCGTTCTTGAGAGGATCTCCGTAAGTTTCTTTCCTTCTTCTTCTTCTTCTTCTTCTTCTTCTTCTTCACCTCTTTATATATATATATATATATATATATATATATATATATATTTGGCCAAGAAAAGAAATATGTTTTCTTCTTCTTGGTTTTTGATTTATGTTCTTTTTCTTTATGAATTTTGAACGGTTGACGAAATGGGTGTTATGTTTTTCATTGAATTTTTTTTGAGGGTGGTGGCTCTGACCAAACAGCGAATTTCCACTGTTTTTGGGTCACTTTATGTTCTTTGATGGCTTTTCCTTGTGCATTCACATGAAGATTATGTGCAGTTTTCCTTTGACTTCTTATCTATGGAATTCTATATCTTGTAATTAAAATTCTGAACAAATTCTTACCTTTTCTTTTTTTGGTTGCTGTAATACTAAATTAAGAAATAAATGAGGTTACTTTATTTATTGGTTTATGTTTTTTTCCCCTTACACTCAGGTGTTTAAAATTTACTTGCCTTATCTGCAGACCCCAGAAATTTGGATGAAACCAAACAGTGACAATTATCAGCAATGTGTATCTCGACCTAAGAATCGAATAAGTATGTCATGTTCCTTTCTCAATTTGTTAAAAGGGATTAGTATTTCATTTTTATTAATAATCTGAATTGACTTCAGGGACGGGATCAAAGACTAATGGCTATATTATTGTTCATGCCAATGGTGGACTGAATCAAATGAGAACAGGAGTAAGTTTGGCTCTTGACAACTTTGTTTTTCCTAGACTTGGATAGACCTCTGATTTTCTTTTAACTTTTTTAATCTTTTCCACAAGCTAATCTGTTGGCTCTATTGACTTACAGATATGTGATATGGTTGCTGTTGCCAAGATAATGAATGCCACCCTGGTTCTTCCTTCACTTGATCATGAGTCATTTTGGACTGACCCAAGGTAAAATTAATCATTATAGTTGTTTTTATATCAGCTTTTGTTCTTTGTAAGCTTCAAAATGTTAACTTTGTTTAATACATTTTGCACAGTGATTTTAAGGATATTTTTGATTGGAGGCACTTCATCAATGTACTGAAAGATGATGATATTGAGATTGTTGAGTATCTACCCGTTAAGTACGCACTAATAAAGCCCCTGGTAAAGGCCCCTGTTTCCTGGTCAAAGGTATGGAAAGGATTGAAATTTGTTAAATTCATGATGATATTTCATTTGATTTAGTGTTACTGGAAAGGTGTCTTAGATGCTTCATTTTGCAGGCTAGTTACTACAGAAGAGAGGTGCTCCCGTTACTAAAGCGACATAAGGTGATCAAGTTCACGCATACTGATTCAAGGCTTGCTAATAATGGCCTTGCAAATTCCATTCAAAGACTAAGGTGCCGTGCCAATTATGAGGCTCTCCGGTATACAAAAGAGATAGAGGATCTTGGGAGGACGTTAGTTTATAGACTAAAGAACAATAATGAGCCATATATTGCTTTACACTTAAGGTATTGTCATTTTTGGCTTCTAGTAGTATTTCTCCTTACAAAGTCTCTGAGCCAAATAGGCTAATCTTAATTTGCAGGTATGAGAAGGATATGCTTGCATTCACGGGCTGCATCCATAATCTTACTGTAGAAGAGGGTGATGAACTCGCAGCTATGAGATACAATGTTAGACATTGGAAGGAGAAAGAGATAGATAGTGAAGAACGGCGAAGTCAAGGTGGATGTCCAATGACCCCTAGAGAGGCAGCCGTGTTCCTCAAGGCCATGGGTTACCCTTCCAGCACGCCTGTCTACATTGTTGCAGGAGAGATTTATGGCAGCAATAGCATGGCAGCCTTCCGTTCGGAGTATCCAAATGTCTTTTCTCATTCTACTTTGGCAACTGAAGAAGAGTTAGAACTGTTGAAGCCATATCAGAATCGCCTTGCTGCTTTGGATTATATTATGGCACTTGAAAGTGATGTCTTTGTTTATACCCATGATGGGAATATGGCTAAAGCAGTACAGGGGCATAGAAGGTTTGAAGGATTTCGAAAGACCATCAATCCTGACAGGTCTGTTCAATTTAGGGTGTATTACATACATGCAGAAGTTCTTTCTTGAAGCAGGGATATTAACTTTTTAAGACTACTTTACTGACATAATCTGTTTTATTTCAGACAAAATTTTGTCAAACTCATTGATCAGCTTGATGAGGGTGTTATATCTTGGGAACAGTTTTCTTCAGAAGTAAAGAGTTTACACTCTGACAGGCTTGGAGCTCCGTACCTAAGACACTCAGGAGAGTCGCCACGAGTGGAGGAGAATTTTTATGCAAATCCGCTTCCTGGTTGCATCTGTAACAGATCTCGAGAGAAGCAAATTAGCAGCCTGAAGTTCCACCAGACCTTGAGTTCAGTTCAAAGATAGTATTTTTGTTAGTGGATTATGTCGGTTGAATTATACAACTGCCCTTTGCAGGATGGCTGATAGGGATTATTGAATTAAGGTGCTTTTCCCCTGGTAGGGAGACTTGCAGCAGCCACCTACAGGGCTGAGAAATTTTGATGGTTTCAGATTTCTCATTTTGATTTGATGTCAGCTGAATTATACGGTACCGGTTTCAGTTTTGTTAGAAGACCCAGCCAGAAACTTAGATAAGCAGAGAAGATGATGTATAATTCTGAGGCAAATCAGATTAGTTATACAGGCACACACGCATATATGTCACAATGGAATCACAGTATTTGATTTATTCATTATTCTTTCAATAATTTGGTTGTAAAAAAAAAAAAAAAAAAAAGGCATTTGCCAAATTAGCCCTCTTAAGAATTTGGATGTAATATCTGAAAACATAATGTAAATTGCTTCCCAAATGTTCCGAGCAGATTCTATTATCTTACTCTCAGTTTCATTTTCTTTTAAAAAACAATCGTTACAATGCAACGGAGCAGTCTATCAAATTAATGATACAAATTTTGTGAAGGGACCCAACAAGCTGGCATGTCGAGCAATTCTCACCATCTTTATGGTTTCAGTATCATCGACTAATTGGATTCATGGGAAACTTGCTTTCGATCCAGATTCAAACAATACCATATTTCCAATGGCTTAAACAATTGTGTGAACATAATTTTGCTAAATATTGGATCTTAGACAGATTTAAGAACTTCTGATTACAGAAAATATAATTCAATTACAAGAGTATATTGTGCAATCAAAGCCCTCACCTACACTTCCACAAGCATCGAAGGCTTGCCTACAATTTAGCAAAATTATGTTTCATTTCATGCAGCCGTTTCCTCTTTCATAAATTCTTATCCATATTCATCGGATACAAACCTCATAATCTGCCAAGAAAAGATAGTAAAAATTCTGCTATCATGTTTTCTGGCTCTCAACTTACCACATTGAAGGTACATAAACCTGTTCTTTCAGATTTTGTGCAGCACTCTCAGTAGGAAAACCTCTCACAGCACCAATTGTCCACTGTGCTATAATTCCTGCAGCAATTGCAAAGCGTAGCTGTCTCTCTAAGGTATCTTGATTTTCAAACATCTCAGGGTAAGTGGTCAGTTTCCTCATAATACCAGCCACAACAGCATCACCGGAACCAGTTCGATCACAAGTGAACGGCGTTATTAGAACATCCTCTGTTCCGACAACCACACCGTCAAATGAAGGTGTGTAGTAATGTAGTCTAAGTGTTCCATCAGTCACAAACAGAAACTTTAGTCCATCATGCCACAATGGAGAGATTTCCTCGCGGGTATAATGATAGTAGTCTCGACGATTCTTGGTTTGATCAAAATCTTCAGCATAATATTGAGGCCTGTAATTTCTCTTCCTCTCATAATACTCTTCATCAAGTAGAAACTCCAGCTCTTGCCTTGAAACCTCAATGATGTCTGCTTTGTTCCAGGCTTTCTTGATCACCTCCCTTGTTTCATCACGAGATCTCCACAAAGGCAATGGCAAATTCAAATCAAAAAATATAAGCCCCCCAAACTTCTTAGACCATGCAATTGCTTTAAAAAGTGAAGATTGCATTGAAGGAGCTGTTAAAACCTCTGAATTGAAGTGGAAAATCCTAGCCTGCATCAATGTTGGATAGCAAAACACCCACATTCAGTCAACAAATTCAATTCAACCATATGATCTACTTTAATCATCTAGATCAAACTGGTTTATACATTACGAATTCAAAGATTCATATATTCTCTCTAACTATCAACAACTCAATTAACAAGAAATGTTCACTAACTAATACAGAAATGCCACTCTAAGCACATATGCTGCATCATACTAGATAAATTTCACATTATCATAAAATGCTCCAAAAATAAAAAATGGAATGTTTCCTTTCCTATGAATTTGCATATATGGATTTTCATTGCATAAAAATCAACAGTAAGTTTTAAGAATTACCTCTTTGAGAACAGCAAGATTCAATTCAGAGCTAAGAAGAGAGTCCTCAGCAGATTCCTTATTAGTCTCCATCTTCAACTTCCCATTCTCATCAAACTTAACCTTCATATAAGTACACCCAGTCCTAAAATTCTCATCAAACTTAACACCTCTGGTTTGCACTTTCTCTTTATTCATCATCAAAACAAGCTCCTTGCCAAACTCATCTTCCCCAACTTTCCCCATAAATGCAGCTCTCCCTCCAAGCCTCACGTGAGATATTGCCACGTTGGATGGTGGCCCACCTGGAGCCCTCCCGAACTCAGGTGGGTCCCATTGAAGCATTTTCCAGTGGGAGTATTTATCCGGATGCATCTTATCTTCGTTCACTCTAACTGTGGGTACAAACTCCTTTTGTGCAGAGCCGAAGCAGCAGATCAAAGGAGGTTCCTCGTACGGAAAATCCATGCCATCGTCGAAATCTTCTAGCTCATCTTCTTCTCCCTCACTTTCAGATTCAATAGAATCATTTCCAGTCTGGGTTTTCCTCGGGCGCCTTGTTTTATTTGCGGGAGAAGTTTCTGGAGAAGACGAAGTTGGTTTCTTTTTCCTGCCTCGGCGAGTTGGTTTTGGAGATTCAATGGCTCTGTTTGTTTCAACTGACACTCTTGGTAAGGTTAAAATTTTGGGAGAACTTGAAAACTGAATTTTTGGGTTCGAAGAGTTCAAGAATAGTGAGAAAGACTGAGGGAGTTGAAGAAATGATGCCATTGTTCTGTTTCAAATGTGGTAGGGTTTATCCATGTCGAAGTAAGGGTTTTCCATTTTAGCTTGTCCTTTGTCTGATAAATTTTATCGGGTCGTGTTTTATGGGCCTTAATTTTCGGGTCATGTAAGAAAGAATGGACAAATCCAACGGCTAGCAGCTCGAGGGATACGTAAGCAAGGACGATCTTATCCGTTAGATCAAAAGTTTTCCTGAATGCAACGTGGCCCAACAAGCTGAGATCGGCTGTCGTTTTGTAACTTTCTTGTTGGTTCGGTTTCCTCAAAATTGGTTGGCTTCTTGTTTGACTTCGTTTCCATTCTTCTTTGATCTCTGCTTCCAGTTGATCAAACTAATCCATAATCTCACGAAGGAGTACGATTTGTTGGTTGAAACAATTTCTTCCTGGGTTGCTTCTTGACTCTTGTCACAGGTGAGAAAATTCCTATCTTTTTATTTTCTCTGTTTCCAAGAATAGGCTTTGTTTTGATTCTTTTATTCTCAAATCTGAATTACTCAGCGATAGCTAATTTCAGGAATAAATTTGAGATTTTTCTATGCCTATAATTTATATTACTTGAACCCCAAAATCATAAACCTGATATCGACTAAATCTATTGTTTTCTAATTGTAAAATCCTGTTGCTTGCTTGTTCATTAGTTTTATGAAAGTTAATTAAAGGTTGAATTTTTCCGGTACTTATTAAATGCAATTACATTTCAAGCAGTAATTCTTCTGTAAAACTATATGTTGATTCTTTTGGTCTTTTCTCCTATTGCTCTGAGATTTAGTGCTTTTCTGAAGATATGAATATGTCCTTCGCTTAGGTAAATATGATAAGCCAGGAGCTCTAAAACATGTAGTTAGTGCAAGCTGGTTGCAAGATGATTGGAAAAAGTATAAAAATGTGTTGCCTTTTACATCTTAGAAATTCAACAGACTGCCATAATATTTGGAGAAATTTAGCACCAATATTGTTGGTTAAAGCTAGATAAAGATGGGGCTTTCCATTAAAGACAGGGTCGATAAAGATGTTGAGGCTATGTTTTATATGTATTTGAGAGTTATAATTTGGAAAGTGTAGTTGAGTTGAGCAGCCTTGGTTGCTGTTCATAGTATTTTTTGAGATGAATTCTTGTTTCTAGTATTTGATTCCTATAAGGAGTGCAAGACATCTCACCCCAATCCAATCCAATTTAGAAGTTTTCAGTTTTCACTACCAAGCTATGTTACTCGGACTTGGGTGTGAGTGTTGGACACGAATATGTTTAATTTTTTTTCAAGATTTTCATGTATTTGGAGGATCATATCCCCATACCCATGTCTGAATATGCATCGGACATGTGTGTCGGACACAAATACTTCAAGAAAAATAAAGAGTCGGAGCAACATAGCTACCAAGTACTATCTATTACTATTTGCATGTGAGCCTAATGAAGTCCTGAATCCTGAATATGAGAACTGAAACCTTATTTTTTTGTGCAGAAAATGGGCTTCTGGACTTTGCTAGAAGGTTTGCTGCTCTTTGCCAATGCGTTAGCAATACTGAATGAAGATAGGTTCCTTGCTCCAAGAGGATGGACCTTGGCAGAAATTCAAGGAGGGAGAAGAAATACGCTTAAGGGGCAGGTAATTGGGCTCATACATGCATGCCAATTCCTGAGACTACCACTTATCCTTTTCAATATCATTATTATCGTAGTAAAGTTATTCGCCGGTTGAGATCGAGATGAAAAAAGGTTCATGGCTTGGGACATGAATTAATCCATGCATGTTGTGATTATGTTATTGAGCTGTTTGCCCACCTGTGTGTACAATTAGAGAAAAGCTCATATGCTGGTTAAGACCATTTTTGTAGCATATGCAATCAAAATTTCATTTCTAAACTTCTGTTGTCTGTTTGACAATATGTATGTCTACATTTAACTGGAGCATATCAGGCTAATTACCGGCTATTACTATTGGGGTGCAAGGCTTGGGGCGTTTGACATCCATTGATAAAAGTTTATTATTAACATCTTCTCTGGAAAGAGTCTACTTTGTTAATATGCACCTGTTTTTCATTTTGATTCGGAGTTATTCAATTTTACATCCCTTACCAGTGGTTGTAGTCTTGTCTCTGCTCAATTTTGTTAACAAAATGTGAGCTTTGAACAAGACAGAGGATTGATGTGTGTATGTTCAAAAATCATGCCAGAAACCAGGCAGGCAAATCAAGGTCTTTTTTAGATAAGAGGACTCCAGGAATAGGGCTAATGGTTGCATGTTAATGAATGCATTTCTTTCTGTGACATTATTAGGTAGAGATGAAAGTAGCAGAAAATGAAATGAAATCCATCCAAAATTTCAAAACACACTTATATTTTATTTGTGATGACTAGCAGGAGCTTTTAAGACTGATAATTGTAAGAAAAGAACAGCTAAACAAACATACATACATACACATAGTTTAGCACTCACTCGACTGGTATCATAACCTCATTAGTCCTGAAAGTGGGTAAAGTCCAAGGAGGATTATACCTAGCCAACAAGAACTCGCCAATCACCTTGTGCCCATCTCTCTCCAAGCTCTTCCTCAGGTTCTCCACCTTCTCCTCCACCGCCTTATCTGTCGCCACTCCTCCAAACTTCACCACCCCATATTTCCTCTCCCCTTCCTCCCTTATCACCACCCTCTCATCCAATGGCTTGGGTGCCTCTTCTGCCTTCTTATACATCGCTGGCAACAGAAACTGCATAGTCACCATGTTTTTGTCACCCATTGTTACCACAGGAGCGGTCATGGCAATCTTTTCACTTTCATTTCCAGGCGATTTAGTTATCACTGGAGCTGTCATGGCAATCTTTTCAGGTTTTGCATTCTGGGGATTGCCTAAAGCACCAATGTAATTTGCCAACAACGAAAAGCCACCATCTTTGTTCCCCTTGAACCCAGATGGATCGTATGTGACTTCTGCTACAACTGAAGGTGGGTATTTTCGGATTTCATAGTCGGCTGAGGATTGAACCACTTCATATTTTGGAGTTTCCACAGTGATCTTACCAAGAATCATACCCATGTTTGGAGAAACAAGTTGGATTTAGAAAAGACTTTGAGGATCTAACTGAAGGATTCAAGCCCCAAAGCGAATGAGGAATCTTTTATAACCAGAAAAAAGGGAAGAAAGTGTTGAATTTGCCTCTGGAATCTTAGATTGTTCAATCTAGGCTTATTTTGTCAAAATGCCATTACTTGGGAGAGGAGTAAAGATCCTGGATTTTGTGGCACGAATTTGGAGATGAATTTGTGGACTTAATTTATCCACGACCTCAGTGGAGAATGAGCCCTTGGGCTTACAGTTTCTCAAGCTAGCCTTTTTGAAAAATAAAGAATAATCATCTAATGTACCAAAAATAAACGACACTAACAGGTTTGATTTCAATATTGTATAAATTTTGCACTTTACCTACTTCAGCCATGGATGAGCTCAGAATGACATAAATTAAACCTAATAATCTAAGCTAGAATCTGCTTAATCAACATTTCTTGAACTTAAAAAGCAAGACAATACAATAGAAGAGCTTAGAGCAGGCAGCACTAGGTTAGACCCAAGACCCAAAAACCTTGGACTTGTTCAGTTCCATAAGACATTTCAAATAAATAATGAAAAATATGTCCACAAGGGGGTCCCAAACCCATAAATTTATGGGGCTTTTCTGAAAAAGGCTTTCATTCACTATAAGGGTTTGGCTCTAAATTATAATCACCGTATAAACGGCTGCAAACACCGCCTCTGTAAGATTCGGTACCGAGGGCAACCAATGTTTCAAGGTACCATGTTTTCTAAAGCAGAACTGCTCTTTTTAAGACAACAATCTGAATTTCTATTTTCAGACGATTGATATGTTTTTGTTTTTGACACCTTTTTGTTTTCAAATATAAAAAAAAAAGGGGCATCAATGAGGAGCTGATTAAATTGTTATCCTTGCACTTTGATTGTCAGTGAAGAAACAAAGTTGGCATATTCTATCTGAGATGCTTCGATTTCAACTCTTTTCTTTTCTGGGTTTTGTTTTTGGATCAAAGATGTTAATTTTATTCTGCGTAATCTATCTGATAGTACTTTCTTCGAAGGGAAATGAAGATAACACTAATCTCATACTGAGATCCAGTTAACTTTGATTTATTTATTTTTTTTTACATTAGTTGGTTAAAATTGAATCCCTTTAGTTGTTAATCCATGTTGTAAGAGTTTGTGAGATGCTTGCATTGGATCCATGATGCTACTTTACAAACTGCGTTATCTATCTGAGCTTCCTTTTTAAAGGGTTTGAAGATAATTTTCCATGCTGAGATCCAGTCCTACTGTTCTAATAACATGTTCATTGCCTGTCCTGTCTCATTCAGGTTAAGTTTTCAGTAGTCTTAGAAGATTGGGTGTAGTTAACATCTATGTTTCTTACGCCATTAACATGAGGGTTAACATATCTAATCTTAATGGATAAATTAGGGATTGGTTAGTTTACTCCTTTGGTTTTCATATGAATTTACTTTTTTCCTATACAATTACATCAATCTTGAATTGTTGATCATTCATAGATACCTTCATTACAGGGCAAGATTTCAGATTTTAATTTAGGGGGGGATATGTTGGTCTACAACACTTGTTTTACATTTGTATTTGATTAAAGATGTGTGATATGTTATATTTGTGCCTCATGGCAAGCTTAAAAAAGCATATGTTAGCTGTTGTGATCTATGCTTTGGAGTAGAGAAAATGGGAAAAGGTTATTGATTGTTAGCTTAGGGTCCTGATTGAGGATGGAATTTGAAGAAATAAATTAAACTCCTTCCATCCATCCTCCATTAGAACTAAAATTTATCTTGCACCTGGAAGAAGTTGCTGGGAATGTGAATAGCAGTTGATTGATTAGGATGTAATGTAGTTTAAATTAGATATTATTATCTGCATCTGATCAATATCCTGTTTGGAGATTTGAAGCCATTTGATATCTGCCTCAATGTCTGGAGTCACATGTTGTTTGAGATTTCCTGGTCAGCTAAACTCTGATCTTAGGGAAAGCTGGCTGTGAATCTCATTCCTTTCTCTAGGCTTCCTTCACTTCTTCATGGTTGGTTTTTCGCGCCTCTTACCTCTCGTGGATCCCAGCAGTACAGAGTCTTAACTGTGCCTGAGCTCATCCAGCAAATGTGGGATGCCAAGAACATGATGTGTGCAGCTGATCTGCGCCATGGAAGGTTACCTTACAGCCTCAGCTATGTTCAGAGGCAAAATGAGCACAAAGGATGTTGATGAGTAGATGCTCAATGTCCAGAACAAGAATTCATCCTACTTTGTGGAATGGATTCTAAACAATGTCAAATCATCTGTCTGTGATATATCCTCCAAATGGCAACGACATTCATTGGGAAACTCTACTTCAATTCAGGAAATGTTTAGGCGTGTGAGCGAGCAGTTCACAGCAATGTTTAGGAGAAAGGCTTTCTTGCACTGGTAAACAGGCGAAGGTATGGATGAGATGGAATTCACCGAGGCAGAAAGCAACATGAACGATTTAGCCAATGTAAAACAATGCCAAAAAAAGTACAAATTGCCAGTCTCTGGCAACAGAAAGGGTTAATCTGAAAAGCTGTATGCCTATATGAATGTTAAATATATTGATAATTCCAGTTCTATTCTTCCCATCTTCGAACTTGAAGTGCCATATGTTTCCAATGTCTTAAAATTCCAGCATATCTGTTATTGTTGCCACACCATAATATAATTCCATAAGCCATCTAAGCAATGGTTATCTCTCTGTAAAGATTTGAGAGAATTGAAGTGTGTTGCTGGGTTACTGCTCTGTCACTTTACATGATACATCCGAATCTATGGTCATCAAAAAACTGTGCAAGCAAAAATAGCATTGGAAGAAAGAGAAGTTAAGGTCTATTGTAAAATGTGCTCAAATCGATCCATTTGTTAAGACTAGCAAATTGACAGCTCGTATCTATTATTAGTAAAAAAAATGCTATAAAACGTTCTCACTTCCACTAATTACACCAAGTCACAGAGCATGAAACCTAAGGCAGCTTAATGCAAAATTGCCTAAACTACAAGACAGAATAGAGTACAGAGTGGAGCTGTTACCAGTCCCTGGCAAAAGACATTCATGCCTTGATAGTTTGATCCCTAAATTAGGTCACAAAAATGGATTTCTTAGACAAATTACTTGTTCAGGAATTTATGCATTTGTGATTGAAGTTCCACAATCAACATCAACATAACAATTTATATTTAACGGAAATCAGTGCATCCATCACTTAACAATACAATACGAAACAAAGTGCATACCTAAGACAGCGTAAACCACAGGATAGATATGTAGTGTGTCCCTGCAAAGACATTTTAATTCATGCATCTATCCTCAAATCAGGTCACAGTTATAGATTTCTTACCACCAAGAACTTGCTCAGGTTAAGACAAGCAACATTATAATTTATATTAAAGGTAAATCTCAATGCTTCCATCGTTAAACACCAAGTAACCAAAAGCTACATTTTTCACAATTGGTCACCAGCTACAAGCACACACACAAAACCTGCAACTACAATTACAAAAAAGATCATCAATTTACAACATAAAACATCCATCAGAACCCCAACTCTAAGATCTATTTCTTTCCATCTTTGACAGCATTGTCTACTACTATTTTGACCTTCTTGTACTCAAAATCCACAGGCTGCACACCACACTCTTCGGGCGCTACAGGCCGCCTATCACCAAGGATGGTCCATAGGTATAGCAGGCAAGAAGCTGTCAAGGCTCCACACGCACCACCAAAGATGAACACAACAAGCACTTTCCAACCACAATTGCTACTCTTGTGCGCTGTTGTCAGAGGTTTGCGGTTCTTTGCAATAGCCTCAGGATCAAGTGGTTGGGAATGCATCCAATTTGGAACCTGCCTTAGCTTAAAACTCCACAAGTGAATAAAGCATGTCTGCGAAGAGTTCCCATTTGAAGAGCTTAAGCCCACAAACACTTCCTCATCATTCCATAGTTTTGACAAGTCGATTGAGTATGAAAGCAAAGGATCATCAGGCCTGGTACTACTAGATTGACTCAACCTAATCTCTAGTCTCTTGGAACTTGCCTCATAATCAATCCAAGAATGTAATTTTTCTCCATTGTTTAAATTCAAATTGACAGATGATAAATTTCTCACTTTAACTGATGCAAGGCTACCCACATCAATGCCCACATGGTTTTCATTCAAATCACCATACTTGGCATCTTTGAAGGTATCAAATTCTACAGCAACAATACTGCTTTTACTTTTCTCAAATCCAAGAGAAATCCCAAACGAACTATTTCCCAATACATTAACATTAAAACTACTAGGAACCATAACAAAAGCCAAACCATCACCATTTTCATGGGACATTGAGAAGGAAAAGTAAGTTGAAAAAGAAGCAAAATTCCTGACTTTACCTTCAACAAGCTTGATGGGTTTCTTATACATGACTCTCCCAGCACTCCAACTCACTGAGTTAGTAAGTTGAACCCAAGAGCCATCATTAGCAACATGTGCATCCCCATATAAAGCAATATTGGACTCAAATTTTGGATCTTTACCAAAATTTTTGAAGGAAAAGGAGGAACTTTGCTCTGCAACTAAGATTTTGAAGAGGAAAATAAGACAAGTTAGGGCTGTGAGGTAGCTGGAAATGAAGAATGTGGCCATTGCTGAGGTGGGTTAGAGCTGAATCTGAGTTTGGGTTTTTTTTTTTTTTTGGTCTACTAAGATTTGCCAGGTGATGATTCCATTTACAACTAGGTGATTTATTTTCCCTTATTTTTTTAGGCTTCCGGGTGAAGAACCAGAGGAAAGAAAAGTAAAGAATATGGGGGTTGGCTTGGAGGTTGTGAAAATTAAATACGTTTACTCGTTTCTGCAAACTCTTTTCTCTGGGTGGTTGCTGACTGAGGGAATATTATAATGGACATTTTTCAGTTTTGCACTTGTACTTTTTCTAAATTCTCAAATGTAATCTATGTTTTTGTGTATTTACATTTCTATCCAGAAAGACAAAAATGTATTGATTGTTTTGTTATAAAGTATTTTTCTCTTAATTTGTTTCATTACAAAATGGGAAGTTTTATGTACTTGTTCTAAACTCCAACACAAGGGCTTCCTATTCTTTCACAAAAAAAGAAGTTGTGACTTTGAGCTTCTAAAATTAGTTCTACTAAAATGTCAATTGGTATAAGTACAAATATGTGAAACAAATGTGGGGACTTAATTATTGGAGACAAGAGTTACAGTTGTAAAAGCAAACTTGTTTGTTAGCCACTACAAAAAGGAGGTTAAAAAGCGAGGAAAAAAAGAAGAAGAAAAAAAAAACATAGGACATATCTTAGGTAAATGTACTCTCAAGGCTAGACAATGTTCTAAGCTTTTGTGATAAAGAAAAAGTAAACACACATGTAGTTATATCCTAACAATTTGTATATTATGTTATTTTTTTTATCATAATTATATTTGAAATATTTATATAAATTTTAATATATTTATATATTTATGTCATATTAAAACTTTTTTTTTTCATGTCTAAACTTATCAGATATAACAAGATGGTTTTTGGGTGGGAAGCAAAAAAAAAAAAGAAAGAATGGATTCTTGGCTTTGAAGAGAGGGATCATTTTTAACGGTGAGCAGGGTCGGGCGTTGATAAACCCACCAAAGATTGTTGTGCAATGTGCAACGTGGTGGCCTCCCAGTCCCCACTTTATAGTCAAGGCTCATACCAGTCCACCTAAAAAGTAAAAACTAAACTAATGTAGGCGTGCTCTTATCTTGATGGCCAGGCAAGGGATAAGTCTTTATAAAATATTTTAGAACTTTTATTTTTTATTTTTTATAATATGATTAAAGATTTTTTTATGCTTTCTTTCAACTTCTTTGAACTTATTTCTTTTTCGAATAATCTTAAGAGTTTACCCTTTGTTTGGACTTTTTCTTTTTTTTTTTTAACAAAACACTCTTTCATATCAATTTAATATATTTAAAATTTTATTTTTGAAATAACTCAACAAAATACTTTAATTTTAGTACCATTTGAACAGAAAAATAGAAGGAAATTTCAAGTTTTGAAATTGACCCTTGTCTCTAGCCAAGGTTTGGATGATTGTCACTTGATTCTGATATCATTTTTTTGAAAAATTAATTCATTGACAATACTCACGCTTATATATTAAAAAATCTTCTATATATATATTTTTTAATATGAGATTAAAACACCTTGCTTACTCGCATCGCATGGGAGCATTAGTCGTGACATTTGAGTGGTTGCAATAAAGAACCCTTCATCCATGCCTGGTTTCTATATTTTAAATGTAGTCAGTTGTTGCAATAAAGAACCCTTCATCCATGCCTGGTTTCTATATTTACTATAGAATGCTATGATTCGCGAGTATGGAAGAGAAAAATCTGCATATTTTTGGTGGGTTCAAGGTCCTCTGGATCTAAATGCTGAAAAATATAAGACAATAACCTTTGCATTGATTAAGGACACTAGTTTTTAAATTTATTCTAGTGTAGTGGTAGATAGAAATAGAATTGGTCAACTGTAAAAATTTAATAACTTTTAACTCTCAAGATGTTTGATTCAGATCTTCATAGTGAATGTATAAAAATAATGGAACAAGAAAACTTAATATAATTAAGGTAAATAATTAGATGTTATTCAGATTCTTCATTTTTTATAAAGTATTCGTGTCTGACACATATTCAAAAATAAATATGAAAGTATAATCCTCCAAATATAAAAAAAAAAATTAAATATACTCCTATCTAAGACACAAAGATTCAGGAACATAGCATAACATAACTTAATAACTAAGGTAAAGGACAGAACATAAGATCAGGAATGATTTTTACCCTAAGGCCTAACCACGAGCAAAAAAGTGTAAAGTGCCCTTTGTTTTTTGTTTTCCCTGGTGAAATGTGCCCTTTCTTTTGTAGAAAATGGTTTATTTGATAGAACGGTTATCTACCAACTGCCATCTAATTATTTACAAAAATAAATGAAATGAACAAGGCCATGGGAAACAGGGAAAAGCACATGCCATATACTTAAAGGTTACAAAGACCGCAGCCAGGTATCATATATGAACTTTGGGTGAAACCCAATTCCCCATGCACGACTGGACAAAGTTTAGAACCATAAGCAAGCACTGGACAAGTGGCACTTGTTTGTGCATTAAATTTGAAACATGGAAAGGAAGGGGACCACTAGCTTTTGAAGTGTGAATCTTGTGACCACTGGCTTTCAGCCTGTTAGATTGATTTTTCAAGTTTCAACCCTATCGGGTTTGATTGGTTTTCCTGAGGTCTTTACTCAGCAATAGATCAACAAATCAACAAATGGATCAAAGACACAAAAAAACATAGCAAGGTAGCTTGTATTTTTCAGGCCAACATCTATTTCCTAGATTAAGCAAAAAAATGGTTATTATCCAAGCAGATATGTGAGTCTCTGTAGAAACAGCTGATCAAATCATAGATTATCCATGAAAAGAATGACAACCTAATAAGTAATGAGTAATAACTCAAAGAGCTAGGTTTTATTAACTGCTATGAAGATTGTGGTTGAACTAGAAGTGGGCCATGATAATGTTCTGGCAATCCACCAGAGAGATAGAGAGACAAAAGAAGAAGCCGGATGAAGATAGCTACTCATCAGCTAAAGAAAATAAAGATGGGCATAAATTGGATACCAACTACAGTGTAAAAGGTAGCATGGTTTTTCTGTCTAGATGGGGTACAGATTATATTGAAGAAGCTGGCACATTTAATTGGTTGAAGCCTTCACATTTCTAAGAAATGGAGCATTGGAGGACCACTGTTAAGCCAAGATGGACCATTTAACCTAAACTTCCAAACTCAAAGTTAACCAAAAAAAAAAAAAAACCTGGACCACGTAGTCTTAGCCAGATCAGCTATTTCTCCACAGCCTTAAAGTAGCTCTTAAGAATAATTTGAAGACTTGTATTAACATTTGCCACTATCTCAAAAGCTAGGTATTAACAAGTATAAATTTGTCTTCATAGCTTATAAACAGACAGTCAACAAAAAAGCTAATTCTGGAGTTAGGCAGTTAGCTACATCCTACATTCATGGCTTCAACATCTGGATTCCATTAAATATTTTCCTCATTTTTTAAGGGTCATGGAATTGTCAGTTAAAGAATAACATATAAATTAAGTATATACTATCAATTTTAAGAAACTATGATAGAGAGAGAGAACGGAAGAAGCTAAAAGTTAAAACCATAAGGACATAAGGTAACCAATGTCTTAATAAAGACTAGACTACAAATTAAATGATTAATGCAAGTACATCAATGTGCCTTTGATTAACCAAGCTTCAATATTAAGGGGAACTAAATGTCAATCAAACTGCTCCTCAAGTTAAATTTTGAAATTTTGTTTTCCTTTTTAAGGAAGTTCCTGTTAATAAAGGAAAGGAAAGGAAAGAAGAAGAAGAAGAAGAAGAAGAAGCAAGTTCGTGTTAACAGTACAAAGACACAATGCTGTAGCTTGCAAACCACAGTGAAGGAAGGGGGGAGGGACAGTTATGAGACGGGGAAGAGCTACCCTTTGTCCGTAGCTCAAGACCCAATCAAAGCAAAAAAAAAAAAGGCTGTCCACAACCACATATTAAGCCTCACGCATTGATGGAAAAAGGAAGGGTAAAAAAAGTATGAATTTACTGACTTTAACAAAGAGCATGAGATGTCACTATTGCTATTATTCAATTCAATTTCAAAGACAGTAATCAATTAACTCCATGAGAACTCTCAAATCCAACTCCCAAATGTGCCCGCCCATTAACCTTAACGACTTAACCGGCATATCCAAAATTAGGATATCATATCAACAAAGGAGTAAGGGGACAAGGACAACTCAAGAATGTGAACCAGTTTTCTGAGGATTTACGAGTGAATATGCAAAACTCCAAGGGAACGAAAGCTTACAATAACCAAGCATCAGGCTGAGCAAATCAACTATCAGAAAGGAAATAAAAATAGGCAGAGCATCACTTTCAGACACATGCACATGCAAGCACAAACAGTTCTATAAAGATCAGACAGGGGTTAACATCATGGATCTCAAGTTTTATCCAGTTACCTCTTCAAGAAATATGTTGTATTAACCTATAAAGTGTTTGATATAGTTGCAATGTATAAACTTGAAAAGCATATTCATAAAGGGAAAAATGTTCTTCAAATTATCCTTATTCACAAAGGAGTAAGGGGAAAAATGTTTGATATACTTCAAGTTTTATGAGTGTGTGTACACACAAAATGTATACATCCTGGAGGGTGGATGCTAATGTGATATACGAAAGATAATGACTTGAAACAGGTTACACAAATTCAGAAAATTTCTTATTACCTGATGGTAAGGTACAATTGACACAGCAAGCAACTAAGAGAATGATCTACAAAAGCTTACAAGCAATGATGAGGTGTATGTTAATGACTTCCATGCCACCATCTACACACAATGTGGAAGAAAAGATACCCACAGAATGGGTAGCAAAAGGTCATGACTCATGAGTTCAATGATCTTACCCTTTAACCATAATGATCATCAGGAGAGCACATTCATATCACTTTGTTTCCAGAACAATATCCTTGACATCTAGATCTACTAAGCTTTCTTTCCCAAATACTGTAAATCCCACAGTTGCCTACAAGAAAACATGTTTCATTTCAAAAAATCGTTTTCATTTGATAGATAAATGCACAAGTATCCACCATCATTTGCAGAAAGGACGTTTAAGGCTATAAAGATTTCCAGATTCACGCCAAAAAGCATGCAAGCACATTAGCCCATGTACAACTTAGTAACTTCACTTGTTCACGCTATGAATGTCATACCTTTCCAGTTTTGCGGTTCAATTTCTTAAGGCTGCCAATAAATTCTGCAAAAGTCCCAGATAAAACTCGAACCTTTGAACCTGGGACAAGTAGCTTAGAATCCTTTGCTCCATTTGCTACAGCATTAGAATGCTTTTTAGATTGTCGTTTTGGCTTTTTGTCCAAAACGGAGGTTGTAACACCATTGGAATCTAAATTATATTCTATATTCAGCTTATCAGACATGAGGGTTTTTTCTCCTTGCTGTTCCTCCTGAAATGCTTGATCAGCTTTTTCTTGTTCTTCTTTGGCCTGCCTGAAGATTGCCTCCATGTCATCAACAGACACTGGCCTAGGTTTGTTTATTTGTTTTTTTCTGCAAACCATGTATGAATACTTAGCTATACTAACTGAAAAGCTGAGAATATTCAATAAAATGCTAAGAGTTTAGCATATTATTTTTGTAAAACATGTGTACAAGTGCCCTTGAGTTTTCTTCGTTCAGGTCTTAGTGCACCGTCTTTATAGTTTAAATACCTTCGAAATCCTTACATACCTCCAAACAAGACACAAAAGAATCATGAAACCAACAAACAATTTCAGTTAGATCGAGGTAATTTGAATCAACAAAATCATATGGTAAAACTATCTTTCCAAATTTTCTTCAGAAATCTTATATTTTATCTAAACTCAAATAGAAGTAAATATGAAATGTTGCCATCTTCATAATATGCAACAGTATATAACTATTTAACTTATGATTGTCAAGTGTTAACCTATGGTTCTAGCAAATTTAGCAATTTTCAACAAGGAAAAAAAGTAACACTCACGTATTTCCAACCTTGGAACCAACAAAACCTCCAACTCCATCGCATTCTCTTATAAAGTCATGAATCTCTTTGTTTAATACACATCTTAAGAAAACACACCCTGGAAATAAGGGCTTCGGTTTAATTGATATCGAACCATTTTTTAATCTCCTCTTCTCCTGAACAGCTGGAGTATACATCTGAAGAAAAAAAAAACTAATCAATGTAAGTATATTATCTATGCATCAATTTCTTAACCCTTACTACTCTAATATCTTAAAACAATAACACCTAAAATGTCTTAGGAAAATTTTCATTTGTATATAGGAAGTTTAGGGGGTAACAATGGCTACACCAAGTCCAAGCCTATATTGTTGTGTCTTAGGCTATTAACAACATTTAGCACAAACAAACATTTAAGATGAATCATTAATATTGTTCTCTCAAATCTCAGTTACGTTTCAGTTCAATCCTCCAATTAGTCCCAATATAAAAATAAAATGCTACACAAACAAAACAATGCATCTTATGTTTTAGCAGCCGACAAATAAAACGGCAACAAACTATACTGTATTTGTTTACCTTAAATTCGATGTCCGGGAAGTTCCTAGCGAGTGAACGAGCCATGACCTCGGCTGTCTCGAGACCTCTAACTCGGGAGACTCGAACCACCCACCATTGAGGACCCAATTGAGCCAAGTTATCAAGATTGAGTTCCTCAGTCCAAGAAGCGTATCTCTTCTTGGGTTTTTTTATGAGTCTCTCTTCAACTTCTTCTCTCCAATTATACCCTGATTTGCTCTCTCTTCTTTCGTTTCTTAGCTGCCTTCTCTCCCTCGCTGATAGCTGCTGCTGTTGGACTTGGGTGTCAGTCGAATCAAGAGAGGCAGAGGTTGGTGGGAGTTGCGGGGTGTGTTTGGTTGTTGGAATTTTGAGGGAAAGTGAGTGGAAAGATGGTGGAGAGAGATAGCAAGGACTCCATAGAAGAAGCCCCTGCTTCATTTTTTGATGATTTCTTCGAGCTGAGGATAAAGTGGACGTTGGAGTTTTTCCGATAGCGTTGGAGCAGAATTTGTCGTTTTGGGCTATTTTATATGCTTCGTGATGGGCCGACATGGCCCAATTCCATTTTTTTTTTCTTTTTTTAATGTGAAATCTTATTTTTTTGTTTAAGTAATCTAATCCTATTTTAGAGATTACAAATATTAAGTATCTTCTATGAGATTATATACACTTTAGTTTAGGGATGGCAAAAGTTTGGGTATAAAACGGGTATTCGGTACTACTGGATCCGTTTAAATCACTTATAAACGAGTTAGGGTAGGAAATGAGTAGCAAATATTAAGATTAGATATTCGATATTCGAATTCGATTATAAGTAATAATTTTTTAATATTTATATTATTTTTACTATATATGTTATTTATAATTAAAAAATCATTTATTAAAATTTATAAATGATTTAAATATAAAAATATATTTTTAATTTATTAATGTATTTTGATTAATATATAAAAATAATTAAAATTTAATGATTTTGTATTTTAATATACATTATTAAATGCCTTCAGAAAAATATGGATATTGCAGTTGAATATAAGTGGTTGTTTTTCTTTCTTTTACTTGCTCATCATTAATATACAACATGTTTAAAAGGATGCAAATATTTGTAATTTTTTTCTTAAGTTTACTCCAATAGCATGAAGTCAAAATAGTTAACAAGCATACAAGTATCAAAATTATTTGTCAAGTAGAAAATACAATTACTATAAGTTTATTATCTTCTACATTGCTAATCATTTATGATATTGGGTACTAATCTTATCATTGATCTTTTTATTGACATTAATCTTGGGAGATTCAGATTTTTTTGTGTGTTGGTGATGGTAATAATAACTATTATTATATTATTCATCTTAAGGATGAAAAAATTGAACTATCATAATGATAAGGATTAAGAATGAGATGCTTTATATCACATAAAAAGAGAGCTTATTCATCATACTCTGAAAAATAAATGGGATTGGAAAGTAAAATGAAAAATCATTGTCATTTGTAATTACCGATTTTCTCATTTTAATTTAATTTAAGCAAGTTGTATGAGTTGACATGTTAGTAGCGCTGTTTGTGAGTTAGGTCGAGTTTAAGTATGATATCAATATCATATATATATATATTTATACTTGTTTAAGTTCTGCTCGACCTAAAATATGAATTCAAAATTTTACATAAATTCGCTCATATTTGTAAATTAGTAGCCCAAACCCGTCATATATATATTTTAAAAATTTTAAAACATATTATTTTTTATTTAATTTATAGTAATTTAATATTTTTTTATTAAGTTTAAAATATAGATAACTTAACATATTTTTTAATGTTTACACTATAATATTATAAATTATATAAATAATATATATTATATAATTGAAAAAAAAGTTATGCCAGCTTCGGACTATATATGTTAGAGCTAACGTTCGACCAATTTTTTAAACGGATTTTATTTTTTGTCCAAATCCATTTTCGAACTTAATATTTATATATAAATCTTTTTAAATATCAGACGAATCTTTAAATTTGGACAGATAACTTGACCGTTGATGAATAAGTTTACATGTTAGCATTTAAGGTAAAATTTGATCTTATTAGACTTATTTTTTTGATAAATTGGTGATATAAATTTTTTTAGTTTTACAAACTATATTAAAATTATGTCACATATTTATTTTTTAATATATCTTAATGGATTTCCTAACTATTATTATATGAATTAATTTTACCGCTACCAAAGGCCATTGGCATTTGATTTTCCCGGCAAACTAAAAATCCCAAATGTGAGTAACCAAATTGAATACAAAAAGAAAAAGAAAAGTTTTCACCTCCTCTCATTTTCCTCCAAAATGTTTCAAACTCTGCCGCGTTTTCATTTCCCCTCAGCCATGGCGCCATTTCCCACTTTCCCTCTCTTAACCCAAATCTATCTTTAATCCAATCTGGAAATTCCCTCGCCATTCCTTTCACTCTTTTGTTCTTCTACCTCTATCTTGCTTTCCACTTCCAAAGAAAAATGGGGAAGCAAAGCAGATCTAAGAAACCAGAGAATCTGGGCAAAGGAAAAGTCACCCCAGTCCAAGTCGCATTCATCGTTGATCGTTACCTTTCCGATAACAACTACTCTGAAACTCGTTCCATTTTCAGAAACGAAGCTTCTTCTCTCATCTCCAAATCCCCTGTTCGAGAGGTAGATACCCAATTAACTGACTTCGTTATTTTTTCAAATCGTTATCTCTCTCTCTCTCTCTCTCTTCTTTTTTTTTTTTTTTTTTTCCTGAATGATTATTGTTTTTGGGGATAGGCGCCGAAGAGTTTGTTAAGTTTAGGGGCGATGCTAGACGAGTACATTTTGTTGAAAGAGCAAAAGGTGATAGTAGAGCAGGAAAAAGCTCGTTTGGAGCAAGAAAAATGCAGGGTTCAGTCCCTTTTGCAGGGAATGCAAAGTGTAATGAACGTTTACAATGCAAGTGCCACTTCATCGGTGCCTATGATCCCTCGTGCTAATGCAACTAAATCAGTAGCCGTGGTTCGTCAATCAGATCCATGTGCCGGATCTCCTCCAGGTACAAATTTTGAGCTCTGGGTGGTTACTTTATTGTATTAGAATTGGTCATATTTTTGTTAACTCTTACATTAGGTTGAGGTAGTATTGGAAGATGTTGAAAAATTGAAGATTGAAATGTTTATCAGATGTAGATGTACATAGGTTTAACTCTAAATTATAGTTTAATTTAGTTGTATGTAGAATTACTATAATAGTAGCATCTTCTGAATGGTTTTTAGCTATGCTAAATGGATTGTTTGGAATTGGTGGTTAGTGGCAATTTGTTTTTGATAACTTTTTTAAGTTTCCAATTGATACCATTAGGCTTTAGAGTATCCTGGGAGATGTCTAAATTGCTGTTTTTCTATTTGAGAATTAATTCATGATCATAATTTCAAACCATGGTATATGATCAAAAGATTTCCTCATTCATCATTAAGATTGATATGCACACTTCTTGTGTTCTCTTTGCTAAGCAATTCTTGTATTTTTCTTGATGCTTTTGCTTTAGGCCCTCCTGTGTATAGTACACCGACTATTATTCCAGTATCCGGTCGGACCGATCCTTCTATTTCCAGAATGGAGAGAAATAGTTACTCTTCGCCAGTTACAAGTCAGCCATTAACAAGAAATAAAAGGAGTTCGGAGGTTGTCATTGAAGCCCCAGCAGCTGCAAAAAAAGCTCGTGGCAAATTAACTTCTAGGAAGTTACCAACCCAGGGTAGATTTTCTTCATTCTTATGCACATCATTTCATGCCTTGGTACATCCATAACATCCCTGACATGTTTGTTGCAGGAACAGAAAAGCTGCCAGAGTCTGATAATGTAATGAACAGACAAGTAGTTGGTCAGTTAACTTCTGTAAATCTATCATCATCCCCCAACTGCACACCCAATGAATCGACAGTGCACGTATCTGGTGTTGCCAAGTGTTTGTTCAATCAGCCACAGCTGTCCCCTCCGACCAATTCTTCAGGTCCTAAGACACCCCCACAAGCAGTTTCCCCTCAGAGTGATAAATCAATGACTCCACTGGGTGTTTCTTCAACTGCTAATTGCAGTCACAACAGTACTTCTCAAGAGATCACTCCTACCAACTGCACTATAATTTCAACTGAGAGAGTTAGGGTTAGTCCTTTAAAACAAATGACTTGTTACACCATTGAGAGGAACCGTTGCATTTCTTCTTGTTCACCAGTTAAGCTATGCTCGAAGAGGCCCGGCAAGAGGGATCATGTAAAGAGCAGACTGGACTTTGATGGTTCTGATGCAACAGTGAATGTTGACAAACCAATAATGAATGAGACTTCAACATCTGAGTCTGAAATGGATGCAGATCTCTTTGACCTGGATTTGCCAAATTTAGATGCTTTTGGAGCAAATTTCTCCTTCTCTGAACTGTTAGTGGATCTTGATCTTGGATGTGAAGGAATTGGCTATTGCCAACCAACATTGGGTACTTCTACAGATGCTCTTTCAGGGTATTGGTTCTACTTCAATCAAATTGCATATTTTGACCATTAATTTCTCCACTTGTTTCTTTACTACTTTCAGTTTAGTTATTTTTCTCTGATGTTTATATTCTGTGCATGCCACACAGGTCATCTCATGAATCAGGGGATGGCAATCTGGGGGCTAATCAAGTCATGTCAGAGTTTTCATCTACTGTCACAGAAGTGTTTTCAGAGAAAACCATGAATGCACAAGGTGGTAAAGCTCACTGCTGCCTAATCTTATTGCATCCAAACTGATATTTGTATACTTACTCTGCATATGCTATGGTTGCAGGACCCGACACCGTGACTTCAGTGAAGTCTATAACAAAATGCATAAAAATATTAAGCCCTGGTAAAACACTATATCCTTCTACTCCCTTCCTCATTTTGAGAGTTATTATTTGGTTTTATTCATGGTTCCTTTTACCTGAATTTGCAGCAAAAGGTCGAAGGAGTTCTTTGGAGCATCAGAATTATTCTGCTACGAACTGAGTGGTTTTACCATCAAGATGACTAGTTGGTTGACATGCACCGTACATCACTCACTGCAAACAATGCTTAACAAGTAACAACACACTCTTGTTTGTTTTAGTCAAGAATTTCTAAAACCTTTTAGCGTTTTAACATGGCACCAAGCTAATTTCTCTGTAAAGATCAAGTTATGTTTGAAATGACCTGCCATTGATGTACCCACGTGATTTTTATTTAAAGATTGGGCAACATATGATGCTTACAAAGTACAAACTTAAGAAATGGTTAACCAAATGTTGTACTTTTTTATTAATCATGTAGGATTTCATGAAGGCTGCTGTTAGCAGTTTGATTGTCTAATCATGTAATTCTTTAATTGAATACTTCTTCTCTTGTCATCCTTGTGTGCTTGATATATGCTCATAACAAGGAACAGAGTTGAAAAACTCATATTTTGGGGCTTAAGCCAAGTACTTTTGTAATTTCTGAACTTCATCTGGGCTTCCAATGAAAATTGGTGTACGCTGGTGTACCTGCCAATATAACATGCTAAAATCATTAATGGCCTCTTTGAAATAGAAACTTGATATGGATCTTGGTTAAGCTATTACCTGCTCGGGTGTGATGTCAAGAATTCTTTGGACTCCATCTATTGCAATGCCTCCAGCTTGTTCTACTAAAAAGCTCATTGGTGCGCACTCATACAGTAGCCTTAGGTTTCCATTTTTGCTGTTCTTGTTCTTAGGGTTGCCATAGATACCTCCACGAAGCAGCATTCGATGGATTTCACCAACAAGGCAACCTATATAGCGGCCTGAATAGGGTTTGCCATTGGATCCTGGTTGCCTAAGGTGGTCAAGATATTTCTTCAGTTTGTCATCCCAGAGGTCATAATTTCCTTCATTGAAAGAGTAAATTTTACCAGACTCTGGTATTTTGATATTCTCATGTGTTAACACAAATTCTCCATAAGTGGGATCTAGGGTGAATGCAAACACCCCCTTGCCTATGGAGATGGTGAAGACTGCAGAGCTTGAATATAGACAATAGCCAGCAACCAATAAATTTCTCCCTGGCTGGCAAACATTTGTGATGCACTTTTCTCTTGCTTGATCAAGCTGTATTGCAAACGAGTTAAAAACAATTTAGGCAGAGGAGAAAAACGGTGGATAATGTAAATAAATATGATGCATCTTTTTCTCCATTTAGGGGATTGTTATATGCTCAATTGTAAGGTATGGGATTTGAATCTCACATTAAAAATGTGTTTTCTTGTGGGGTTTATATGGATTTAGGCTTTTCCATTTCAATAGTTAGTTTTTGGATTGTAGTTTTTCAAAAATCCATATTAATTGGTATTAGAGCCAGACACCATCTTTCTCAGATTGTGTAATGCGGGTGGGTGATATCGGTATTGCAGTATTGGCTCGGGGCTAAATAATTTAGCGCAAAATCAGATTGCGCAACACGGGTGGTGACGTTGCTAGAAAAACAAACAAAACAAACAATCTAGTACAAAGTCAACATGGGGTTGTCATCGGAATTACAGTATTCGCTCGGGGCTGGATTAAGCTAGCGCAAAACTAACTTGCGTGGACGCGGGACTGCGGAGCAATTGCAAGGTATGGGACTTGAATCTCACATTGGAAAATAAAGGGTTTTTTTGGTGGGGTTTATATGGATTTAGGCTCTTCCACTTCGATAGCTAGCTTTTGGATTTTGGAGTGTAGTTCTTCATAGGTCCATTTGAGAGACTAAGTGAGTCTGTACTTATTCTGCCAAATTGGAGGAACTATTTTTAAGTCATTTTACAGCTATAGCTGAAGAATTTGGAGCTTTTTCGAAGACCGATGTGTTCATTTTTGTTATATAATGCTAGAAAATAAGTAGTTGGGAGACAAAAAAGAGGGATTTGCAACAGACTGGTTAGTAAATTTCTTTTGCAGTTCCTCTGCTTAGTTGCAGCTGCAGGTAATTTATGCTGGTAAGGCCGGGAACTGAATTGAGCTTTGTTAAGATAATTTATGTTCTTGGCTAAGATTAGACATTACTGATGAAAGGATTACCGTAGAAGTATCTTCGATAGCAAGGAGGCATTGCTCGTCAGGGCCATAGATGCCAAAGATAGATCCAGTTGTCAATGCAGTATCAATATTGGCAGATCCATCAATAGGATCAAAGACAACAATGTAGTTTCCAGAATAAGTTTCTTCAACTGCAACAGGTACATCTTCTTCTTCTGATGCTATAATCCCTGTTCGCCCACTTGATCTTAGGCAGTTGCAGAACAACTAAACTTATATTATATTATATACCTTGAATTAGTGAATAAACAGCATAAAAATGTCATGGTATTTTGTCTCAAGTTACCAAACGATAAACCCATTAAAGTAATGATAAAACATAAACTAACCTCATTGGAAATAACGTCCAGCTTCTTCTGGTCTTCACCTTGGATATTGATAGTACCCTGACCGCCGGTGAGATTGATAATGCTTGATCTTTCGAGCAGTGAAGCTATCTGTTTACAAGCCAGGGAGATACTTGATATAACTATCGTCAGCTCGGCGTCAATGTTGCCTGCTTGTTCTTGCTTCAACAGCCAAGATGTTAAATTCTCAATTGCAAACTGGTTCTTCTTTTCCTTCTTGTTTTGAACTTCTGTCTTTGTTGCTGGCAATGGAAGTTCCACCGCTTTACATTGAACACCGGTGGAAATTCTGTGTTCAAAATTTTGTAAGTGATTGAAACGATGCAGATTGTGACGAGAAAGAGGAAAGGTGGAGCGATGAGATTTTGAGAAGTGGATGTTGCAAGACGATGTTGAAATTGCTTGAACCATTTCTTTTTCTTTTTTTTTTTTTGTGTGGTTTTCCTTTCCCTTTTTCTTTTTCCTTGTGTGCTTCAATTGGCAAGTTCTTTGCTTATCTTCTTGCTCCTGACAAATGTGTGACGGTGATTAAACCTGCAACCAATCCATATGGAAGGTGGCTTCCTCCATATGGCCTGCGAGGACCCACTTACTAAGTCAAAGTTTCTCTATTTTAGTTGTCTTTGTCATCTTTGTGGGGTTTGAGTTAATAAAATTGTGTATTTCAGTTATTTTTAAGTTATGTTTTGGGATTGCGTTTCTGAACTTAAATTTTAAATGATGAATTTATATTTTAAAAATAGTGTAAAAATACATATAAATATTGATAATTATTTTTCAAATCTATTGATTTGTTGGATGTTTATTTAGTGGTGAATTTAAAATACTTATAGTTATTTGTGAATTTAAAATATATTTTTTTATACTTTTAAAATTTATAATTATATTGAATCTTAATTAATTTATAGATAATGTATATATTTTATTATCACAATTTATATATTAAATGAAATTCAAATTTATGTTTCTAAATATAGTATAGATGAATTCTCTTACATTTATACATTTATGATTTACACGATGCATTTAAGATTATATTCTCGAAAAACTTTTACAAAAATGGAACCCAACTTGAGAAAGAAATGGAGTACTCCTCTTATAAACAGGATTAAGCTCGATACTAGGGCAACATCAACGGCCTACGTTAAAGGGTCTTAATATATGAGCGGAAGAACAAACTTTCTCATGAGGAGGGTTTGAGAAAAGGTACCATTAGTTTTTCTTAAACAGAGTAGGACCCCAAATGAGATGGACAAAAATCTCTTCTTGACTAAAGGCATTTAACCATTAATCCATTTATTCCAAACATGTAAAACTACAAAAAGTTTTTAGTATAATTAAGTTTCGGTCTGATGAAATATTGATTGCTTAAAATGCAAAGATAGTTACTTAGTTCAGTGAGCTTGCTGCTGCCAACCAAAGAATTCCACAAAATTTAAAGAATAAGAACGACCTTTATCTTCATTTTGAATTGCAATTTAATGAATTTTTCTTTATATCCATAAACAAAAATACTCTCTTTGCTTTTGCATCTGAAATCAAGCCAAATACTTCTCCAGTTTCTCTACCTCTTCCTGGCTTCCAATATAAAGTGGTACACGTTGATGTATCTTTCAGAAGAACACAAAAAAACAGCACACTGATTATCTTATAATTACCCTGCAAGAAAACGAAATCACAAACTAGTCAGCAAGTTTAATGTTTCTCACCTCGACAGGTTGGATATCAAGGATTCTTTGATGTCCATCAGATCCTTTCCCCCCAGCTTGTTCCACAATAAAGCTCATTGGTGCACACTCATACAATAGTCTCAGCTTGCCATTTTTGCTTTTTTTGTCTCTGGGGTAACCATAGATTCCACCATATAGCAGTGTCCGGTGGAAATCTCCAACCAAGCTTCCTATGTATCTAGCAGAATAAGGCTTGCCACTAGGACCAGGGTCTTTGAGATCATCAATATACTTCTTCAACTTGTCCCCACAACTGGTAATTTCCTTCATTGAATGAATAAATTTTTCCAGCTTTAGGGATCTGAATATTTTCTTAAGTTAACACGAATTCACCATACATGGGATCCAAGCTGAATGCAAACACCCCTTTCCCTAAAGTGAGCACGAAGATCACAGAGCTCGAGTACATGCAGTAGCCAGCAGCTAGTAGATTACTCCCTGGTTGGCACACGTTCACAACACATCTTTGTTCTGTTGAATCAAGCTGCAGGCCATGCATGAAACAATTAGGAGTTTCTAGGTAAAAATATCTGAAATTTGCTATGTTGCTCCGACTCTTTATTTTTCTTGAAATACCCGTGTCCAACACATATCCGGACATGGGTATGAAAATATGATCCTCCAAAAATCTTTCAAATACATGAAAATCTTAGAAAAAATTGAACATACCTGTCTCGGACATATGCCCGTATCCGACACTCACACCCGAATCCGAGTAACATAGGAAATTCAATGAAGTAGCTATGGAATACTTACGGTGGAATCATCACCAACATCTGCCAGGCACTCATCGTTGGGGCTGTAAATTCCAAAAATGGAACCTGTAGAAACAGCAGCATCAATGTTGGATGATCCATCAAGTGGGTCAAATACCACAATATAGTTTCCAGAGTGACTCTCTTCTACTGCAACTGACACATCTTCTTCCTCTGATGCTATAATCCCTGTCCTTCCACTTGATCTCAAGCAGTTGGAGAACACCTATAAATGCAAGACAATCAGTTTCTAGGATTTCGACTAGTAGCATTCGAATTTTTTCTCTCAAATAAGTACTGCCTAAAGTAATGCCAATTTCAAGAATTCTTCAGATGTATATAAATTTCTGAAAGCCATTTTCTATAAAACTATAATGTTTAAATACGACCAATTGACAACTTCTATTAAGAACTTATACGAATTCGTAATGTTTGACTTTCATTTTAAGCAAATTAAGCCATCGTTTCAATTAGCTTTGAGAAAGTCCATCCATATTGTTTTATTGCAAAACATAATTCATATAAAACTGAACTCATGGTTGATACTTGATAGTATTTGATAACAAGACCTCATTTGAAACGACATCAAGCTTCTTCTGGTCCTCTCCTTGAATGTTGACAGCGCCTTGAACACCAGTCAAGTTGGAAATGCTAGCCCTTTGTATTTTATTATTTTATATTTAATAATAATTTTAAATTAATTTATTTTTATTTGTTTGTTTGTTAAAATTATTTAGATTTGTTTGTTTATTGTTCATGAACATAATTTTAATTGTTCGTGAACATGTTCGATTATATCTTCATGAACATGTTCATTTAATGTTTACGAACAAGTTCATTTAATTTAAATGAACTTGTTCGTGAACATTAAATAAACGAACACGAACACACTCAATTTTAAACGAACAGAGCTTGAACACAATTTTAAAATCCTTAAACAACACGAATCGAACACAAACAAGCTCAAAAAAAAAATAAACGAACACGAACAGAGGCCTGTTCGTTCAAGCTCGGTTCATTTACAACCCTAAAAAATATTGTGGGGAATTGAAATGTTAAAAAAAAGATATGTTTAAAATAATAAAAGTGTAGAGATATGAGGATAATAAAATTATTTTATCCAAAAGCCAACTTTTAAAGCCCAAAAGCTATATTTTTTGGCTTTTCAAAATATGATTTCAACAGTAAAAGCTAATTTTTTTTTTACCTGTTTAACATTGCGTTTACGGTGAAAAATAATTTTTGATCTCAAAAGCTGTTTCAAAATCAATAATGAATAAGGCCTAAATCAACTTAACCCAAAAGGAAAAGCCATTAGGTTTAATCTTTTTGGGCCAATTCCTTGTGTATTATGCCCTAAGCGATTCATTAAATCATGGATGCTTTAAAAAGCCCAAATAATGAACAATTTTTATTTTTTTTTATAAAAATCATGAGAATTGAGAAGCTTACAGCATATGGTAGAAGAAGGAGATCAAAATCAAGAAAAAATCATAGAGGACCTCATGGTTAGTAGACAAAGGAGATGGCTTGGTTATACATGATCTCTAGCAAATTTTAAGTTTTTAACTTATCATTGATTTGGCATTAAGATTCTTGAAGAATATTGAAAGAATTAAACTCTACGATAAGCATTTATAAATAGAAAATTGAACTTGTAAAAGTTAAGGAAAAAAAGAATTAAAATGTACACAATATACTCATGAATTTTTGAATTTTATAATTAAACTAGCTTGTCAAAGAAATGAGATAGTAGTAGAATTGTATAATGAAAGAACCAAAACATAGGGACAAAAGAACAGGAAGAAAGACCAAAAGGAATATTTTTATAACATCATGGAAGAATATGAGCTAATTAAATACAACTTTGTCTAATAGATATCATTATTGGATGTAAAATCTGTTGCAATTAATGGAACCATGAAAGCAAATCCAAATCAACTTAAGAGAAAATTAACCAACACAAAACAATATTGGAGGGTATTAACTTTGAGAAACTTCAGCCATGGTTTTCTGCACAATTGAACTTCTAGCATTTTGGTAGATCTTCCGGAGGTGGGGGCAAAGTTGTTTCGGGAGTTGGTCCATTCTCAACCACGAAAGCAGTAGCCAGGCCCCAGCTCAAGTGCACGTCCAAGTGACAATGCATTATCCATACACCTATACATTGAAGAGTTTTTAGGATACTCAATCAAGAAAAATTGACTATAATTCTAACTTATGAATTAAAAGTAATGATAATGGAATTAACCTGGATTATTGGCTGTGAATCTGATGACAGCCCATCCTCCAACTGGAACGCCAATGGTGTTACGCATTTGTGGGTCGAAAAGGTTAAACTTCTTCCTATACCTGGCAGGGTTGTAGTTCCCAAACCCTTGAGCCAATACGTGAAAGTTGAAGCCATGGAGGTGCATGGGATGATTCTCCACTCCAAGAATAGCAGTGTTCTGCAAGATCATCTCCACTGTTGAGTTGAACTTCAACTTCGTCACCTTTGTAGCTTTTGGAGCATAGACCAGTGCTGGGTTTTTAGCGGTGACAGCAGCATTGGTATAGTCAAATTCAATCGGGGGCTTGGCAGGGAAATCCGAGGTGTAAACCCCGTCCACGTTCGAAAAGAAGGCTTGCAGCAAAGACAATCTCGTGGGTAGCACGAAGGATTGGTTGTTCATGCTGGCAGAGAGTTTTGGTACAGTTGGACTCCTGCATGTCATGTTTGCTGGACAGAGTTCGAACCCCACTCCAATCGTCACAAACATTTTGTGGTCCACTTTTCGTTGGACCTGGACCGAGTGAGGTCCATCCTTCAACCCGGTTAAATTACTGGAAAACTTGTGGGCCGTAGGGGTGTCATTGAAGGCTGGGAGGGTTGGCATTAGCGGCGTTGCTGATGATGGGGCGGCGCCATCATAGACGACGACGCCCCTTGTGGTAGTACTATCGTACAGTACACCAGCTGCGCTAGCATATGGTCTAGCGGCCATGTAATACGACCCAACATCCTGATCTGCGGCTAGCAAAACGTCGACTGTCTGGCCAGGGGCTATTACGACGACGTCGGTAACGTAAGGTTTGGTGTAGCCGGCATCGACAGCGACAACTGTCAGTTTGTGATTGGCTATCTTGTAGAAAAGCTGTGCATTGAGTGCAGCGTTGACTATGCGTAAGAGATAGGTCTTTCCTGTCTCCACCCTAAGCTTGTACATTTCTGATTAAAACCAAACCAAACCAAATCATAACATATATTATTACTACTTAACAGATTAATTAAAGATTACTCAAATATATTAGTGATATTATGGCTAATTACGGTTTTGAGAGCATGGATAGAGATCACCGGGCCATCCATTTATTGTGTAAGCATCAGAAACATTTGGAGGAGCTCCGATAGCAATTCCCTGGTTCTCAACATCAATTACATTAGCATTCCACCACTCGCCTGCAATTACGAAATATATTTTATTTTTCATTATAAAATAGTACATTGTTCGTTAGGAAGTGCCTTTAGGACATAAATCATCAATTAATAATTAATTAATTAATGAGTGTTTAAGATAAGTGGTTAACTTGGGCTACCTAATAAGATAGGGACTTCCCTGTGGGGCTTAGGGAAGGGATACGAGTGGCCTGATTTGGGACGAATAACGAGTGCCCCATAGACAGTGGCTCGAAGCCACGAGACATGAGCATGCCACCAGAGGGTTCCTTCTTGATCACTGATTATGAACTTGTATGTGTATTTGTTTCCAGGGCGTATTGGACATTGAGTGATCATATAAGGTCCATCCGCCCAGCAGCTCAGTTTTTGAAAAACTCCATGCCTATATATATATATATATATATATATATATATATATATTCAAACAATATATAATTTCGTTATTAAAAAACCGATCAATATTATAGTAAAAGTATCTGATCACTGATCAGTAGTGGTTAGAGTTGAGCAATCTTTAATTATATTTCTAATTATTGCATGGCTAAAATTGAATACTATATATGGCCGCTGTTGTTATAAAAAAAGAAGAAATGAAAACCTCATTTGAACTAACAAATCAAGAACTGACTTGGGGCATGACGAAACTGAAAGTCTCAATTATCATCAAAACATGACTATACACAAGTCAATACTAACTGCTGAAATGAAATATAACAGAGTTGAAGTTAATGATAGAAAGAGGCAGGAGGAGTAGAAGATTCGACATTTTGAGCAAAGAGACGTGGAAGCTTTGTTAAAGAAAAATAAGTTCCTTCACTTAGTATTTTCATGATGATGATGAGGAATTGAGGACAAACTAACCAGTGAACAGACAAGTTGTAAGGTGACTTATTATAGACATGAATAATAAGTGTGTCACCCTCTCGAACAAGGATTCTTGGACCAGGGAGGCTACCATTTACTGCAGTAATCACCTGGCGATTGCATAGCCGATTAACTGTCAAGTTTTGCACCTGCATCAAATTAAAGATCAAGTGAGAAACTTTTCTATATATACATCCTCAGAGTCAAAACTTTTTTTTTTTTGAAAGACAACTTTATTAGAAGAGAAGTTGTGGGAACTATAATCATGAAAGTCCACCAAAAAAGGATTACAAAAGAGCTACAAAATTGGAACTCCTATCAACCCCAGATTTAGCCAACCCATCTGCAATAATATTAGCTTCCCTAAGAATCTGATTAAAGCAAAGATTCAAAATTTTGCCTTTCAATTTATCAATAATATTAAAAATGTTCAGAGTCAAAACTCTCTTCAAAATTAAGGGTACTAAATATTGTAGTTGCAATTCAATCTAATAATGGCATCTGCGGAAGATTATAGCGTTAAGAAGAGGTTGCAAATGGGGTAGAGAGATTATTACATAGAATGTGTATTCAACTACTGCAGCTGAAGCTGTTGTAGTAGCAACTAGAAGAGCTAAAGCGCAGGCAAGCAAGAATACTGGGCGCCCCATTTTGAAGAATGGGAAGATAGCTTTGCAAGGAATGAGGGGCAAAGAGAATTGAACCCCCTTACATATATTTGAGGATATGGGGTTTTTTTTTTTTTCTTTTTCTTTCCAAATTTAAAACATTTTATTTCTGTTTTTTCTGTGACTCATTCAACAGTAGCTCGCATGATCTAAATTTACTAATAATAAGTAAATTAATCTACTCCCAAGTAAAAATAGGCCCTCAACATATAAATCGGCACAATTGCGTGACGTCGTAGCAAAAAGGGCTCGAAAGGGTCCTTTCCTTATTCCTTTGGGGTATTCTTTGTGGATGGAATATATTAATTTGTAATTTCATGTACAAAGTCTGCTGACTGTTGCATTAAACAATCTAATTACACTACCATTTTGAGGTTTTTTTTGGCTAATTTGAACAAATTTACAGTACAATCTTGAGGTTGAAAGGGCCCAACTGTTGCGATTTTTATATTTTCGTGGGATGTCTGGATTGTTGAGGTTTAGCAATGAGTACAATCCTAATAGCCTCCTGATTGAAAAACTTTTATGGAAATTGGAAAATGTTACATCTGCTTAATTGGATAAAGTCAACACATGAGTTAAAAAGCGTTGCGTTCATTTTCTTCACCTTTTCTTCGAAGAAAAGATTATAACAAAATTTATGCTAATAATTTTGTTGTTTTCCGAATGGATCCATTCGACATTTATTAAAAAAACATAAGAGTATATGTCGAAAATTTGCCAATATTTTACGTTTCTTTAGTCATTTCTCGAATCTCATTTCATTGGAATTAGAAATTAAAAATGTTCGGATTAAAAAAATGATTTCCTCGTACCAATGAAATTGGTTTGAGAGATAAAAAAAAAATACATTTACTTATATTACTTTAATTTCGGAATAAATGTCGGATACAGATATATATACGATATGGGTGTGCTCAATTTTTATTTTTTTTCTTCATATATTTAAAAATTCATATCCGAATATGTATCAAGTATAAATATTCGAAAAAAAATAAAGAATTCGAGACTTTGAGTAACATAGATATTTCCTCAATTTTCAACATCCTGCAGCCAAGCACAAGATGAAATTTTGGGCATTGCTAATTAAAGATTGAGAAATTTAGCAAAAGAAAATTGCTATTTGTAACTGTTGTGCGGAACTAAAACGAGATTACTAAAACCGATAAAAAAAAAACACACTGAAAAAACACCGATAATTTTACGTGGTTCGGCCAATATGCCTACGTCCACGGGAGGAGGAGCAAAGCTTTGTATTTATCGGAGATGGAGTATTACAAGAGATACGTATTACAAGTGCTCTCTATAGCACACACTCAACCGGGAGGGGCTCTCTCTAGAGCTCTCACATCTCTACCGGGAGGGAGCTCTTGGAGCTCACCTTTGGAGCTCTCCAACTCTATCTCACTCACACTCTCTCAACTCACTCCATTTTTCTCTCTTACTCTACATGGCCTTTTATAGGCACCATCCATGGTGTGAACACATAGCTAGTGGCAAACAAAGTAGCCACCATCCACCAACTATCATGGTGGGAACACATAGCTAGTGGCAAACAAAGTAGCCACCATCCACCAACTATCTTGGTCCACCATCCACCAACCATGGTTGGTGGTAGCCTCCATTATTGACCTTGGTTGGTGGCTATGGTGGAAGCTTCCTTGGTTAACTTTGAGCCATATTCCAACAATCTCCACCTTGGCGAGAATCCACAGAGAGAATTCACAGATCAGAGCTTCCTCCTTTCTCCTTCAAATGTACACACCATTACTCACATCAGGGCACCTACTGCATTGGCATGATTCATCAATGCACTGAGCCTGAGTCAATTTTTCTGTCTATTCAAATCTCCTTCCTAAGAATTTTCTTAGCTTCTCCAAGATCCTTCATCTCGAACTCTGAGCTCAGTTGAGCCTTCAGCCTGTCGATCTCCACCTTGCCTTTTTCAGCAGATAGACAAATGATCCATCTTGAAGTTTCCGGAAATAAACACAGTGATCAAATTGACTGCGTGTGTACTTCTGATCCTGTCATGAAACAGTCCAACCGTTTGTACAGCTGTCACGGGATTGTTTCAGACCATACAGTGACCGGTTCAACTTGCTTTTGTAGTCTTTGCAATCGGGGACTCCAAAACCATCTGGTTGAGTCATATAAATTTCCTCCTCTAAGGAACCATGGAGGAATGCAGTTTTTACATCAAGTTGAACTAACTCTAGGTCATACTGTGCTACTAAAGCCAATAAGATCTGAATAGATGCATGCTTAACAACAGGTGAAAATACCTCATTGTAGTCTATTCCTTCTTTTTGAGCGTAACCTTTGGCTACCAGTCTGGCTTTGTATCTGATACTGTCTTTGCCGGTAGCACCCTCCTTTTTGGCAAAGACCCATTTGCACCCAATTGATCTTTTGAGTGTTGGAAGTGGAACCAACTTCCAATTCTGATTCTGATGAAGTGATGTCATCTCTTCATCCATCGCCTCCTTCCACTGGGCATGCTCTGGGCTGTTTACAGCTTCTTTGTAATTGATCGGGACATCATCATCAATTACTGGAAGGGCGAATGCCACCATGTCTTTTCGGTCTGCTGGTGGCAATAAATTCAGGTTGCTGAAAGATTTCCGGTGATGACTCCTCCACTTCAGTTAAGGTGTCATCAGATTCTGGTTCAGATTCATCAGAATTTTAACCAGCATCTTCAAATTCAAACTCCACCTGCTTTAGAGAATCATGGTTCACATTCTCTGGAGTTGACAGTTTCAGCATTACAGATTCGTCAAAGGTAACATCTCGGCTTACGATGATTTTCTTTGACTCAAGGTTCCACAGTCGGAATGCCTTTACTCCTTCACTAAAGCCCAAGAAGACAGCTTTCTTGGCTCTAGGATCCAGTTAAGCATCCGTAAATACGAAGCCGATCATAATCAGTGGCAGAATGTCCGGACCACACCTCTATGGGAGTTTTCCCATCAATTGCAGTGGAGGGTAGTCTGTTGATAATGTGGGAGGCGTACTATAAAGCCTCCGCCCAAAATTGCTTTGCTCAAGCCCGACTGGGATAACATGCAGCGAACTTTATCAACCAAAGTTCTGTTCATCCTTTCTGCAACTCCATTCTGCTGGGGAGTGCCAGGAACAGTGAAGTGTCGGATTATCCCATCATTCTGACAGATTTCCTTCATTGCTAAGAATGCTCCACGTACAACCTTCAGGACTCCATTCTGAATGGTCATCTTGTAACCATTTGAGTCTAAGACCCCCAGTGATATGAGGTTCTTCTTGAGATCAGGGACATACCTTACATCTGTAAGTTGTCTGATTGTACCGTCATGCATTTTTAGTCGGATCGTTCCAATACCTCTAGTGTGACATCGTTGCCCATAAGGACAATTCTTCCATCAATCTCTTGATAGCTTGAGAAACACTCTCGGTTCGAACACATCTGGTATGAACATCCGGAATCCCTTGATTGGAAGGATGTATCTCCACCTTAAACTGTGAAAGCAGAGTCTTCTTCTCTATCAGTCTTTTGAGCAACTATCACAATCGACCTCTCTTGTCAGGACAGCCTTTCCTCTAGTGTCCAACACTAGGCACACTCGTCCCTTGCAGATTGTCGATGATACTTTTCCTAGACAGGATCTTCATCCATCTATCGGTCCTTCGCGGATTAACAGGATTCTTCTCCTATATAGGATATCCACCGCCTACTGGACTGGACTGGACAGGATCTTCACCGTCCACTGGTCCTTCGCGGATTAACAGGATTCTTCTCCTAGATAGGATATCCACCGCCTACTGGACTGGACTGGACAGGATCTTCACCGTCCACTGGTCCTTCGCGGATTAACAGGATTCTTCTCCTAGATAGGATATCCACCGCCTACTGGACTGGACTGGACAGGATCTTCACCGTCCACTGGCCTTTCGCGGATTAACAGGATTCTTCTCCTAGATAGGATATCCACCGCCTACTGGACTGGACTGGACAGGATCTTCACCATCCACTGGTCCTTCGCGGATTAACAGGATTCTTCTCCTAGATAGGATATCTACCGCCTACTGGACTGGACTGGACATGATCTTCACCGTCTACTGGTCCTTCGCGGATTAACAGGATTCTTCTCCTAGATAGGATATCCACCGCCTACTGGACTGGACTGGACAGGATCTTCACCGTCTACTGGACGGGATCTCCACCGTCTACTGGTCCTTCGCGGACTCACAGGTCCAGTACTTCGCACAGCCACATGCCAAAGTTATGTGGTGCCATCAAATTTCTCCACCTCGAACTTTGCAGTGGTCATCGAGTTCTTTCTGATGTAAGAACTTGATGGTGCGCTGCTGGTTGTTTCAGTTGTCTCTAATGATTCTGCCATGGTAATAAAACAAAATTACCAACTCAGAGTTTTTCCCTTATCTGTATGGAAAAAATGGATGCCGCGGTTGAGTCCGGAATAGTCGAAATAGCCAGGAACGGGTCCAACTGTGTAAATTTTGGACACACGGTGAATATTCTGCGAATATTCAGCTGCAGGTGACTCGAAATGGACTCGGTTTAGCTCAACCGGCTCGAAAAAGTCTCGGAATAGTGTTCTGAAACGGCTCCAAAAATGGCCCAGAAAAGTTGGTCGGAGCTACGGCGGCGCGTGGGGCGCGTGCGGTGGCGCGTACGGTGGCGCGTGCGGCAGCGCGTGGGCGCGTGCAGACTGGTGGTGATCGGCGCGTGGGCTTCACGCGCCTTCAACCTCTGGAGCGCGTGCGGCGCGTGGGCGAGTGAGGCCCACTCGCGATTCTTCTGGCGGCGCGTGTGGGCGCGTGCGGCCTCCTCTGGTGCTCCGGTTGATTCTGCTGCACTCCTCTCGACGACCTCTTCAACCTGGTATTTTTAAAACACAAATTGGAGCACTTTTGAAAAAACGGACAGAATCGAACAAACTCGGTTTTACGTAAAATTTGGCTCTGATACCAATTTGTTGTGCGGAACTAAAACGAGATTACTAAAACCGATAAAAAAAACACACTGAAAAAACACCGATAATTTTACGTGGTTCGGCCAATATGCCTACGTCCACGGGAGGAGGAGCAAAGCTTTGTATTTATCGGAGATGGAGTATTACAAGAGATACGTATTACAAGTGCTCTCTATAGCACACACTCAACCGGGAGGGGCTCTCTCTAGAGCTCTCACATCTCTACCGGGAGGGAGCTCTTGGAGCTCACCTTTGGAGCTCTCCAACTCTATCTCACTCACACTCTCTCAACTCACTCCATTTTTCTCTCTTACTCTACATGGCCTTTTATAGGCACCATCCATGGTGTGAACACATAGCTAGTGGCAAACAAAGTAGCCACCATCCACCAACTATCATGGTGGGAGCACATAGCTAGTGGCAAACAAAGTAGCCACCATCCACCAACTATCTTGGTCCACCATCCACCAACCATGGTTGGTGGTAGCCTCCATTATTGACCTTGGGCTTCACGCGCCTTCAACCTCTGGAGCGCGTGCGGCGCGTGGGCGAGTGAGGCCCACTCGCGATTCTTCTGGCGGCGCGTGTGGGCGCGTGCGGCCTCCTCTGGTGCTCCGGTTGATTCTGCTGCACTCCTCTCGACGACCTCTTCAACCTGGTATTTTTAAAACACAAATTGGAGCACTTTTGAAAAAACGGACAGAATCGAACAAACTCGGTTTTACGTAAAATTTGGCTCTGATACCAATTTGTTGTGCGGAACTAAAACGAGATTACTAAAACCGATAAAAAAAACACACTGAAAAAACACCGATAATTTTACGTGGTTCGGCCAATATGCCTACGTCCACGGGAGGAGGAGCAAAGCTTTGTATTTATCGGAGATGGAGTATTACAAGAGATACGTATTACAAGTGCTCTCTATAGCACACACTCAACCGGGAGGGGCTCTCTCTAGAGCTCTCACATCTCTACCGGGAGGGAGCTCTTGGAGCTCACCTTTGGAGCTCTCCAACTCTATCTCACTCACACTCTCTCAACTCACTCCATTTTTCTCTCTTACTCTACATGGCCTTTTATAGGCACCATCCATGGTGTGAACACATAGCTAGTGGCAAACAAAGTAGCCACCATCCACCAACTATCATGGTGGGAGCACATAGCTAGTGGCAAACAAAGTAGCCACCATCCACCAACTATCTTGGTCCACCATCCACCAACCATGGTTGGTGGTAGCCTCCATTATTGACCTTGGTTGGTGGCTATGGTGGAAGCTTCCTTGGTTAACTTTGAGCCATATTCCAACAGTAACAGCATTCTTGTGTCAAACAGATTAGGAAACTAAAGATAATTTTAATGAATCTGAAATTATAGAAATTAACAGCTGCTCCAGTTTCCTTGCCATCTATCTATGTTCCTTAAAAAGCTCCAAACATCCTAATTAATTTAATTTGATTCTAAATTAAGGTTTCGTTTTGGGATTGTTCTGTATTTTATGGACATTAGCTAGATACCCTTTGACCAAAAATGTTTTTCCAGATTGGTATATTTGTTCTAATCGAATAAGGTTTATTCTATTCTTCCCTCAACCTCCGCTTTTTCCTCGAAAAACCCTCATATATGTCCAATAGTAATTATTGGAAGCCCCTAGCAACTTTTAGTAATTAAGAATGCAAACCGCTCCTCTTGATTTTGTCTTGCACATTTGCTTTGCGAATGTCTGACTTAATGTGTTTTTTTTTTTTTTGGGACCAGCTTCAGCTGACGTTTGCTTTGCTTGGATGGATAGATTTGTTGCCAAAAAGATTCTAGAAATGTTTGTAATTGGCACTTGGCAATTGGAAATGTATCGATGTGGTTTAAATAAGAAAAGTCCACACGGTAACCGCAACCGTCCAACAAAACTACAAAACTATTGGTAGCCTTCTCTTCGTTCCCATTCATATACCCAACCACGAATTAACAAATTGTCTCAATCTTTTTAAAATGCACTTTTCAAATACAAAAATTTGAAAGAGTTATCAAAACTATTGCATGAATGATTTTCATAAGTTTTTCTTGAATTTACATGTTTTTTATGAACCTTTGATTAATGTTTTTATTTATAAAAAATGAATGAAAAATATATATATATATATAAATAGTTAAAAGCAAAAGTGTCTACTAAACGAAGTCGTAATTTAATAGGATTATATAGGCCTCTCTTAAAGATGAAGGATCGCAATTGCAAAGGGAGTATGGACTAGGAGCATTGGTCTCTTCTGCTGGCCCAGATGGAGTTCAAGGACCCGGCCAGTCTTGGACCTAAGGATTTACTACTTCACCCTTTTCGGTTTACTCTCTGACCAGATCCTTAAACAGTTATTACTGATTACAAGTTTGTTTACCACAATTCACGCAATTATTTTTAAAATTTAATATTTAATAATTTTAAATTTTAAATTTTAGTAACTATAATTTTTTTTATTTATATTTGATACACTGACAGTGTATAACTTTATACACTGTCAGTGAATTTGATGATGACAACTCATTAAAAATAAAACAATTTGAATTTATTTTTAAAATCTTTTAATGAGATGACATCATCTGATTCACTGACAGTGTATGAAGTTATACATGTCAGTGCATCAAATACAAACCCTTATTTTTTAAGGTTTGTATTTGATGAACTGTCAGTGTATAGGTCTATATACACTGACAGTGAATCCTACACTGACACCTAATTAAAAAACTAACCACTAACTCCTAACTCCTCATCCCTAACCACTAACCCTAACTCCTAACTCGACAAGTAACATCGTAGGATACATTGTCAGTGTATAGACCTATACATTGATAATGCATCAAATTTAATTTTTTTTTTATTCTCAAAGAACAACTTTCATATAAAAAAACAAATTAAGGGTTCATTTGACTTTTCTCACCATTTTTATCATTTTTTATATTTAAAATTATCAAAATTAAATTTTAATAATTGAAATTAAAAGTTCAGATCACACACGTAAAATATTTTGCAAAGTATCAATGAAGGTTGGCCTGAGTGGAAGGAACTTTGATCGCTTAAGTAAGTGGTCTCGAGTTCGAGCTCTTATGAACACAGAAAACTTTCTTGGGAGAAATTCTCATCTTGGCGTCCGACAGTACCTCGAAGGATTAGTCCTAAACGAAGCCTGGGGATACCTTGAGTAACAAAAAAAATATTTTGCTAAGTCACTTTAATTCCTAACTGAACACTTCTTTTTGGGTTCATTTGACTTCTAAAAAGTCAGATGTTAACGTCCCTATTCCTTAATTTTACTATAAAACAACATTATAATGACTTAATTTAAGTGTTAGTAGTTAATAATGTTAAAGTCAACAACTCCTCTAGAATTCTCTCATCTAGAATTCTCTCTAAACTTTATTATTTCTCTAGATTTTTCTTTCTCTAGAATTTTTCCTTAGTCTTCTAGTCTAGAAATCTCTCCAGTTTTCTCTTCCTAGATTATTCTTTAGTTTTCTATCTAGATGTTTCTCCAATCTTTTAGTTCTAGATTTTTCCTCTACTTAATGTACATGTCTATATAAATAGACATATGTAGTGTGTGCTAGTGTAGAGGAGGTGAAGAGAAGTGAGTAGAGAGAAAAAGGAAGAAAAAGATATGAGTGAAGGAGTGAAGTTGTGAGTGCATATTAAAAGAGTGTGTCTAGTGTATATTTGGTATTTTCTCATATTAATAAAAGAGTTGTTTTTCGAAAGTTACTGTAGCATCCCGAGATAAAGTTACTGTAGCAAATCGGTACTGTAGCACAAAACTACAATTGGTACCGAGAGTCAAAAATCAACAAATAACTTATCTTTTAAAACTCTAACATTGATTATAAAATTATGAACAAAAGATTTTATAGAAATTGTTAAGTTATTGAAGTTTCGATGATGGGGACTCAATACTTAGCTATTCACCGACTTAGAGAATAATAATAATAATAATAATAATAATAAAACTAAAACATTCTTGTTTCTTCGTTGAGAGGAGAAAGTAGTTAGAAACACAGGAATTAGCATCAATTTATACAGTTTTCAAAGAACTCAAAAAAATTACAAATGTTTTCCTTCACTTCAATTGTTTTTTTCTTGGCCAAAAGAAAATGGCTAGGATTTTCCGATTCATCTAAAATTAAAACTGTTGCTATATATAAAACGTGAAAAAATAACTAAATAAAATTAAGACATGCAAAAGCAAAAGAAAAACGAAAAACAAAAAACAGTGAAAAATGATACGTTAAGGACCAATTTTATTAGCATAGAAAAGAATATGAAATGAAATGAACCTTACAACAGTACAGTTCTGACTTTTGACAAGAATAGGTTAAATGAATAATGTCAATTATTACACGACAATATCTTGCCTTGAAAATAGTGAATGTGAAATCCAAACTTATACTTAATAAAGAAAGAAATTCAAAATTTATAAAAAAATAAAACAAAGAAGAATGTTTTATCATCAAAAAGAACTTCAACGTCTTTCATCAATGAAACTATATATATCTCTAGCATTGAGGTAGATCCGCTGGCGGTGGAGGCAAGGTTGTTGCCGGAGTTGGTCCGTTCTCAATCACGAAGGCAGTGGCCAGGCCAACTGGCAAGTGCGTGTCAAGGTGGCAATGCATTAACCATACACCTGTACATTTGAGATGAATTCAAACAAGAATGTCAATTTCAATATTTTTTTTTTTGGATAATTGGAATTTTTATTTAAAATTCAAAAGAAGCAGTATAAAGAAATCCAAGTTTAATATCTTTTCAATGCTTTCACAAGGGGTAGAGAAAAAGAAACAAAATGCCCGATCGAGCTTTCAAAAACGATAAGTTGAACTATCATTTTCACCTTCATTGTTAACCTAAAAATAGCAATTAAAGATAACCCTCCACCGCCCTAGAGAAAGGAACTCAAATACTAGTCTAAACCATATATGTCAGAATCGAAGTAAGTCAAAGATATATGGAATTGGAAGCAACTCTCTTGACATGGTCTCAAGCTCACATGAACTTTACCATCTTTATCACTAGGTTGAAAAATTAATCTATTACTTTAATGCTGGACTTTTAATCCTAATAATCATCTTTGACAGTTTCAAGTCTATAAAAAAAAAATCTAAGTTAATGATCATAAAAAATTAACCTGGATTATTAGCTCTGAATCTGATGACAGCCCATCCTCCAACTGGCACGCCAATAGTGTTGCGTATTTGTGGGTTGAAAAAATTGAACTTCTTTCTATCCGTGGCAGGGTTATAGTTTCCAAACCCTTGAGCCAATACATGGAAATCAAAGCCATGGAGGTGCATGGGATGATTCTCCACTCCAAGGAAAGCTGTGTTCTGGAAGACAATCTCCACAGTCGAGTTGAACTTAAGCTTGGTGACCTTGGTTCCTTTTGGAGCAAAGAACAGAGGTAGGTTATTGTTAATGCTCGCATTGGTGTAGTCAAATTGAATTGGGGGTTTGGCAGGGAAATCAGTGGTGTAAACTCCTCCGACGTTGGAGAAAAAGGCTTGCAACATAGACAAGCCAGTAGGTAACACGAAGGACGCGTTGTTCATGCTGGCGGAGAGTTTTGTCCCATTAAATGGACCCTGGCAAGTTGTGTTTGATGGGCAGACTTCGAGCCCCAATCCAATGGTGACGAACATTTTATGGTCCACCTTACGTGGGACGGGGTCCCAGTGAGGCCCACCAACCAACCCGGTAAGGTTGCTGAAAAACTTGTGGGCGGTGGGGGTGTCATTGAATGCCGGGAGGGCTGGCATTAGCGGCATTGTTGAAGATGGTGCACCATCATAGACGACGACACCCCTTGTTGTAGTATTATCAAACGCTACACCAGCTGCACTTGCATATGGTCTAGCGGCCATGTAATAAGACCCAATTAGCTGATCGGCGGTTAGCAAAACGTCGACTGTCTGGCCAGGGGCGATAACCACGACGTCAGTGACATAAGGCTTGGTGTAACTAGCGTCAATGCCCACAACTGTCATCTTATGATTGGCTATCTTGTAAAAGAGCTGGTTATTGAGTGCAGCGTTGATAATACGTAAGAGATAGGTCTTCCCTTGCTCCACCTTAAGCTTGTACATTTCTGATCATGGGAAACCATAGAATTAAATTAAACATTAATTGCTACAACCGATCGAGTACGTGCATGGAGATCATGAATTGGTAATTAATCACTTACGTTTTGTAGAGCATGGATAGAGATCACCGGGCCATCCATTTATTGTATAAGCATCAGAAAGGTTAGGAGCAGCGCCAGTGGCTAGTGCCTGGTTCTCCACATCAATGACATTAGCATTCCACCACTCACCTGCAAACGCATTGCTATTTGTTACTAAAACCTAGAGCCAACCAACAGTTCATTGCTTTTATGGAATAATGAAACTATCCTGTGATTAATGAATTGAATATTTTTTTTTAATGTGGGCAAAATTAAAATTAAACTGTTCAAGTAATTAATTATAGTCTTAAAGACATTCTTTAGTAAAAACTTAGATCCTAGTTACCTACCTAATAGGATGGGAACTTCCTTGTCGGGCTTTGGGAATGGGTAAGAGTTGCCAGCTGTGGGGCGGATGATGATTGCACCGTAGACAGTGGCACGGAGGAAAGAAACATGAGCATGCCACCAGAGGGTTCCCTCCTGTTTAATGATTTTGAATTTGTAGGTGTATTTACTGCCGGGGCGAATTGGACATTGAGTGACCATGTTAGGTCCATCTGCCCAGCCACTCAGTTTCTGGAAAATTCCATGCCTGATCAAGTAAGCATTAGTCCACCAACACAACCGTTAGCAATGGTTAGAACATATGAATTTATATATAAAAAAAAGTAGAGCAAAATGGGCTATAGTAGTACTATATATCAGGCACATAAGGATGAAAAGAGAAGAAGTATTCAATTAAAGAATTACATGATTAGACAATCAAACTGCTAACAATCAAGATGTAGTATTCAATTTTTATACCCTCGCTTTTATTAACAATATTTTTGATTTAGCAAAAAAAAAAAGTACTATATATCAGAAGTAGTTGAAGTTGAGCAATCTTTTATTAAATAAAAATGGATCACATGGGAATAAGATATACATTTGCACCCAATAAAATGGACTTCTTCGTCGCTATATGGTATTTTAATAAGAAAATTAAAAATATGTCCTTTGAATTAATAAAACAAGAACCGAAGTCGCTTTGACAAAGTATGAACAGTGATGTTTTCGTGACGAAAACAAACAAAACATTTTGAAGAATAAGTCAATAGTAATTTCACAAACGAATAAGCAAATATTGACACTAGAAACAGCTAGCGCCTAGCAGGAAAGGTGAGATTGCCTAATATTTCCTTGTCAAAGTTAAAAATTTGGAGAAAACTGAGTAAATTTAATTGTATTTTTCATGAGGATTTACCAGTGAATAGTCAAGTCGTAAGGTGACTTATTAAAGACATGAACGATCAGTGTGTCACCCTCTCGAACGCGGATTCTTGGGCCAGGGAGGCTACCATTTACCGCAGTAATCACTTGGCTGCTGCATAGCTTATTAACAGTCAAATTTTGCACCTGCCAACAAATTCAAATTATAAACTTAATTAGGGACATGATATATATATATATATATATATATATCTATGTAAAATCATATTAATTATAACATTCAAACATTAATCACTCTCATTTCCTTCAACAACAAAAAAAAGAAGAGGTTAATAGAGAATCTGCCTATAAGCTCAAAGAAGGTTATATAATCAAGGATATTGAAATGGTTAAAAGCTAATCAAAGAGGTAAATATCATTAAAGGAATGTGAAGGGTATTTTTAAAAGCCATTGTCTTTGAGCGGTATGGTTAACTGGTAAGTTTCTAATTTCTATCGTATATATTCAACGTGCATGGTGTTACACTGGTAAGATAATGATGGCAATGGGAGGTTTACCCCTGAGGGCTGAGAGAGCAAGAGGATTATTAGTCTCTAAAAGTAAAACCCTTTCTGGTTCAAGGATTTGCTTGAGTTGAAATGCAAAACCTTGACCCTTGGGATTGTAAAGGAAAGGTTAATCTAATATCCATATATGAAAAGAAATGAATAGACTAGATTACATGGAATGTGTGCTCCACTATTCTTGCAGATGAAGCTGTTGAAGCAGCCAGAAGAACCAAAGCGCAAGCAAACAAGAAAACAAGGCGCCCCATTTCGATTGAAGGGCTCAATCCAAGAAGAAAGAAGAGAAGAGAACAGAACAGAAGAGAAGAAAAGAGAGGGAGAGGTAATAGAATGCTTTGCTAGGAATGAGAGGGTAAAAGAGATCAGCTTCTATTTATAGTAGAAGTGCAAGGTTTTCTCATGGAACTTTCGTCATATTTTGTGTAGTTAATTAACTTTAAAAAAATCGTTTTTCTTTGTAATATGTCAACTACAGCGTACAGCCTGAATTTAATTTAATATCGAAAATTAAATAAAAGGGGGGGCCTTAGCATTTGGCACACTATTGCTTAACAACCAGCTAGCCAAAACGAGTAGGAAAATATTTTCTGCTTTTAGAACTTTGAACTGGGCAACCAATGCGTTAGTCGAACCTTCGATATCTAGGTGGTCAAGTTTGGCCATCAAAAAATAAAACCAGAAGTCGTATATGAAAGAATCTTGGTTGTTGAAGCCAAATCAAAGTCCTTTTGAATTTGATGATATTTCAGACTAGGATCCTAAATGCCCCTTGCTTTTTTTTTTTTTTTTTTGGATAAGTAGATTTCCATATATCCAAGAAAGCAGCAGTGCTGCTACATGTTACAAAGCTAGCTTAGCCTAGCTAAACAAATCAGAAAACCAATGCCATTAGACAAACATGTCTGCATTTAACCTCCAAGAATTACATAAAAACGTATTAACTGAATCTCTTTTAATCTTCCTAAGATCACTTAACCTGGTCGAGATCATGTCTCTCACTTGCTCAGTGAGGTGCTCCTCCTTTTGCTCAATTGAGTTGAACAAACGATTGTTTCTTTCCTTCCAAACTAGGTAGATAACTGCGTTCCAAGCTAGCCTCAATATTGTTGTGATTAGAGCTTTACCTCTGAGGTTGACAGAGGCCCATTGAAACTCTACATTCCAACATGCAACCTGCCTATTTAACCTACAAAGTACCATCACTCTCTGCCATATCTGTTTCGAGTAGGAGCAAGTGAAGAATAGATGATCCCTGGTTTCCCTCTCTTGTTTGCACAGCAAACATTTATCATCCACTGCCATTCCCCAGGAGATAAGCCTATCCTTTGTGGCCAATCTATTTAGGATTGCCATCCAAGAGAGCATAGAATGCCTAGGAATATTAAAATTACACCATACCAACTTATACCAAGCCACTTTCCCAGCTGAAGGTCTGATCTTGTTCCACACTGCTGACACTTGGTACTTTCCCTCAGGGAAAGGCCATTTACAGCTTCCATCAGCAGTTGTGAGAACTATTCTGGCAGCCACCTCTCTCAATTGCATGATCTTCCTCCAATTCCAACTACTCCCACTCTGGATAGAGGTGTGCCATGGGGCCCCTTGCTTTTTCAACCAATGCCATTGGGGGTAATCTTTTTAGGTGGAATAATTGTAAAAATTCTGCTGGCTGATCCGTTAAGGAATCAAATTACAGTGCAATTTTGAGGTAAAGGGCACATCAAAGAGCTGTTGGCAATGCGTCAACACCTAGGTTCTGGGTTAATAATTAGCCATTCTCAGCCTCAGGCTAGACAATCTCCCTGGCTAGTACAGGCTCTAAATACCGTGAAACTATAAAATGATTGAACTTAGATGGGAAAAAGAAGGAACGTGCATATATACATAGCTATAGGAATTAATGCGTGTACCTATCTATATATGTTTTTGGTTATAATTGAAATTAGGAGTGTTCGAGTTTATTAATTGGTTACTTAATATGGATTTTTTTTTTTTGATATTTGAGATTGTAGAATTTGAATCTTAACTAGAGTTCAATATTTTATCAGGTTGAAAAATTAATCCGGCCCATTTAAATCAAGCAAATCTTGTTCCGAATTTTCATACATGGACACAAGAAAATAATGAACCTTTCAATTAATTAATCCTTTGTGCTGCATAAACTCTCTGGTAATATGCAAAATTTCAAACAACCTAGAACGTTGAATCAACTCCCTTCAATGTGCATATAATGTAATGTAGATTAATTTCCATCCCACCCTTTATTTATTTATTTTTTAGTACTCTACCGAAAATATATATATATATATATAGGTGGTCTAGCCTTTAATGTGTGATAGGTAAATATTGAATAAAATCATACCTTTATAGGCTTTATAAATACTTGAGGTTAGTAAAGCATCACAATAGTCTTAAATTGTTGCAATTTTTATTTTGATAGTCTTTGCCTCTTTGGAGGTTAATGCTTCTTATTCCTAAATCAGATATCAACTATTCCCTTGATTGAAACTTTTACTTATAATAATTTCTGAATTTGGCCAAGTAAAAAGGAGGAAATTTTTTTAACAAAAATTCACGCAATATTAATATATACTCTGCTTGGATTAAGTCAACCCTCAGTTTTCCCGATCGCCATTTCTTCTTTCAAAGAAAAAAAAAAAAAAAAACTTATATTAACAAAACCCAAGCAAATTAGTAATTAATTATTGGTTGGCCTAGAATCTTTGAACATTTCAACTTGGTCGTCTACTATAGTCTAGCTATATTCATTTCGAAGAAATATATGTAAAAGTGTTATGCGGAACTAAAACGAGATTACTAAAAACCAATAAAAAATACACTGAAAAAATATCGATAATTTTACGTGGTTCGGCCAATATGCCTACGTCCACGGGAGGAGGAGCAAAGCTTTGTATTTATCGGAGATGAAGTATTACACGAGATACGTATTACAAGTGCTCTCTCTAGCACACACTCAACACCTCAATACACAAGCTCTACCAGGCAGCTACAGCCTTTAAGGCTTCTCTACACCTCAACCGGGAGGGGCTCTCTCTAGAGCTCTCACATCTCTACCGGGAGGGAGCTCTTGGAGCTCACCTTTGGAGCTCTCCAACTCTCACTCACACACTTTCTCTCTCTCTCTCTCACTCTACATGGCCTTTTATAGGCACATATCATGGTGGGAACACATAGCAAGTGGTAGACAAAGTAGCCACCATCCACCAACTATCATGGTGGGAACACATAGCAAGTGGCAAACAAAGTAGCCACCATCCACCAACTATCATGGTGGGAGCACATAGCAAGTGGCAAACAAAGTAGCCACCATCCACCAACTATCATGGTGGGAGCCCCCATGGTTGGTGGCTATGGTGGAAGCTTCCTTGGTTGGTGGTAAGCCACCTTTGGTGACTTTGAGCCAATATTCAACAATCTCCACCTTGGCGAGAATCCACAGAGAGAATTCACTGATCAGAGCTTCCTCCATTCCTCCTTCAGATGCTTTAAACTCGAGAGACATTGATCAAGTCCAAACAATGTTGAAACTTGATCCCAGAAACTATTTTGGTTAGCATATCTGCGGGATTATCTGCAGTCCCGATCTTCTCTCGAATTTTAAGCCCGTTTCCACAGTACCATGAATGTACCGTAGAATCCATTTCACAGCTTGCCAATGGCCTTTACCAGGATTATGCATGTACCTGCTTACCATACTGACAGCATGTGAAATATCAGGTCTCGTACACACCATTGCATACATGAGGACACCTACTGCATTGGCATGATCCATCAATGCACTGAGCCTGAGTCAATTTTTCTGTCTATTCTGATCTCCTTCCCAATAATTTATTGGCTTCTCCAAGATCCTTCATCTCGAACTCTGAGCTCAGTTGAGCCTTTAGCCTGTCGATCTCCACCTTGCCTTTTTTCAGCAGATAGACAAATGATCCATCTTGAAGTTTCCGGAAATAAACACAATGATCAAATTGACTGCGTGTGTACTTTTCATCCTGTCATGAAACAGTCCAACCGTTTGTACAGCTGTCACGGGATTGTTTCAGACCATACAGTGACCGGTTCAACTTGTTTTTCTAGTCTTCGCGACCGGGGACTCCAAAACCTTCTGGTTGAGTCATATAAATTTCCTCCTCTAAGGAACCATGGAGGAATGCAGTTTTTATATCAAGTTGAACTAACTCTAGGTCATACTGTGCTACTAAAGCCAATAGTATCTGAATAGATGCATGCTTAACAACAGGTGAAAATACCTCATTGTAGTCTATTCCTTCTTTTTGAGCGTAACCTTTGGCTACCAGTCTGGCTTTGTATCTGATACTGTCTTTGCCGGTAGCACCCTCCTTTTTTGGCAAAGACCCATTTGCACCCAATTGTTCTTTTGAGTGTTGGAAGTGGAACCAACTTCCAAGTCTGATTCTGATGAAGTGATGTCATCTCTTCATCCATCGCCTCCTTCCACTGAGCATGCTCTGGGCTGTTTACAGCTTCTTTGTAATTGATCGGGACATCATCATCAATTACTGGAAGGGCGAATGCCACCATGTCTGTGTACCGAGCAGGTTTCCGAATATGTCTTTTCGGTCTGCTGGTGGCAATAAATTCAGGTTGCTGAAAGATTTTCGGTGATGACTCCTCCACTTCAGTTAAGGTGTCATCAGATTCTGGTTCAGATTCATCAGAATTTTAACCAGTATCTTCAAATTCAAACTCTACCTGTTTTAGAGAATCATGGTTCACATTCTCTGGAGTTGACAGTTTCAGCATTACAGATTCGTCAAAGGTAACATCTCGGCTTACGATGACTTTTTTTGACTCAAGGTTCCACAGTCGGAATGCCTTTACTCCTTCACTAAAGCCCAAGAAGACAGCTTTCTTGGCTCTAGGATCCAGTTAAGCATCCGTAAATACGAAGCCAATCATAATCAGTGGCAGAATGTCCGGACCACACCTCTATGGGAGTTTTCCCATCAATTGCAGTGGAGGGTAGTATGTTGATAATGTGGGAGGCGTACTATAAAGCCTCCGCCCAAAAATGCTTTGCTCAAGCCCGACTGGGATAACATGCAGCGAACTTTATCAACCAAAGTTCTGTTCATCCTTTCTGCAACTCCATTCTGCTGGGGAGTGCCAGGAACAGTGAAGTGTCGGATTATCCCATCATTCTGACAGATTTCCTTCATTGTTAAGAATGCTCCACGTACAACCTTCAGGACTCCATTCTGAATGGTCATCTTGTAACCATTTGAGTCTAAGACCCCAGTGATATGAGGTTCTTCTTGAGATCAGGGGCATACCTTACATCTGTAAGTTGTCTGATTGTACCGTCATGCATTTTTAGTCGGATCGTCCCAATACCTCTAGTGTGACATCGTTGCCCATAAGGACAATTCTTCCATCATGCTCTTGATAGCTTGAGAAACACTCTCGGTTCGAACACATCTGGTATGAACATCCGGAATCCCTTGATTGGAAGGATGTATCTCCACCTAAAACTGTAAAAGCAGAGTCTTCTTCTCTATCAGTCTTCTGAGCAACTATCACAATCGACCTCTCTGTCAGGACAGCCTTTCCTCTAGTGTCCAACACTAGGCACACTCGTCCCTTGCAGATTGTCGATGATACTTTTCCTAGACAGGATCTTCATCCATCTATCGGTCCTTCGCGGATTAACAGGATTCTTCTCCTAGATAGGATATCCACCGCCTACTGGACTGGACTGGACATGATCTTCACCGTCTACTGGTCCTTCGCGGATTAACAGGATTCTTCTCCTAGATAGGATATCCACCGCCTACTGGACTGGACTGAACAGGATCTTCACCATCCACTGGTCCTTCGCGGATTAACAGGATTCTTCTCCTAGATAGGATATCCACCGCCTACTAGACTGGACTTGACAGGATCTTCACCTCCTACTGGACGGGATCTTCACTGTCTACTGAACTGGACTGGACAGGATCTTCACCTCTTACTGGACGGGATCTTCACTGTCTACTGAACTGGACTGGACAGGATCTTCACCTCCTACTGGACGGGATCTTCACTGTCTACTGAACTGGACTGGACAGGATCTTCACCTCCTACTGGACGGGATCTTCACTATCTACTGAACTGGACTGGACAGGATCTTCACCTCCTACTGGACGGGATCTTCACTGTCTACTGAACTGGACTGGACAGGATCTTCACCTCCTACTGGACGGGATCTTCACTGTCTACTGAACTGGACTGGACAGGATCTTCACCTCCTACTGGACGGGATCTTCATTGTCTACTGAACTGGACTGGACAGGATCTTCACCTCCTACTGGACTGGATCTTCACTGTCTACTGGACTGGACAAGATCTTCACCTCCTACTGGACGGGATATTCACTGTCTACTGAACTGGACTGGACAGGATCTTCACCTCCTACTGGACGGGATCTTCACTGTCTTCTGAACTGGACTGGACAGGATCTTCACCTCCTACTGGACGGGATCTCCACCGTCTACTGGACTAGACGGGGTCTTCACCTCCTACTGGACGGGATCTTCACTGTCTACTGGTCCTTCGCGGACTCACAGGTCCAGTACTTCGCACTGCCACATGCCAAAGTTACGTGGTGCCATCAAATTTCTCCACCTCGAACTTTGCAGTGGTCATCGAGTTCTTTCTGACGTAAGAACTTGATGGTGCGTTGCTGGTTGTTTCAGTTGTCTCTAATGATTCTGCCATGGTAATAAAACAAAATTACCAACTCAGAGTTTTTCCGTTACCTGTATGGAAAAACGGATGCCGCGGTTGAGTCCGGGATAGTCGAAATAGCCAGGAACGGGTCCAACTGTGTAAATTTTGGACACACGGTGAATATTCTGCGAATATTCTGCTGCAGGTGGCTCGAAATGGACTCGGTTTAGCTCAACCGGCTCGGAAAAGTCTCGGAATAGTGTTCTGAAATGGCTCAAAAAATGGCCCGAAAAAGTTGGTCGGAACGGCGGCGGCGCGTGGGGCGCGTGCAGACTGGTGGTCACCGGCGCGTGGGGCGCGTGGAGCGCGTGGGCTTCACGCGTCTTCAACCTCTGGATGGCGCGTGGGCGCGTGCGGCGCGTGGGATTCACTCGTCTTCAACCTCTGGAGGCGCGTGCGGCGCGTGGGCGAGTGAGGACCACTCTCGGTCCTTCTGGCGGCGCGTGCGGGCGCGTGCGGCGGCTTCTGGAGCTCCGGTTGATTCTGCTGCACTCCTCTCGACGACCTCTTCAACCTGGTATTTTCAAAACACAAATTGGAGCACTTTTGAAAAACGGACATAATCGAACAAACTCGGTTTTACGTAAAATTTGGCTCTGATACCAATTTGTTGTGCGGAACTAAAACGAGATTACTAAAAACCGATAAAAAACACACTGAAAAAACACCGATAATTTTACGTGGTTCGGCCAATATGCCTACGTCCACGGGAGGAGGAGCAAAGCTTTGTATTTATCGGAGATGGAGTATTACACGAGATACGTATTACAAGTGCTCTCTCTAGCACACACTCAACACCTCAATACACAAGCTCTACCAGGCAGCTACAGCCTTTAAGGCTTCTCTACACCTCAACCGGGAGGGGCTCTCTCTAGAGCTCTCACATCTCTACCGGGAGGGAGCTCTTGGAGCTCACCTTTGGAGCTCTCCAACTCTCACTCACACTCTCTCTCTCTCTCTCTCACTCTACATGGCCTTTTATAGGCACATATCATGGTGGGAACACATAGCAAGTGGTAGACAAAATAGCCACAATCCACCAACTATCATGGTGGGAACACATAGTGATAACTCGTATAATTATATAGTTTTTAGTTATGTTTTATTAATGTTTTGTGTCAAATACGAGTTATTATTGTTTAGTCTAATTGTGTTTATGATCTTTTATATTTTTATGTATTTTGGTGTTTTTCACAAGTTTCTTTGAGTGATTTCAGATTACTAGAATTAAGGGCAAATCCAGTTCAGTTTCAGTTCCGACACCTTTTGCCATATCAGCTATATCTCGAGTTTCACTGAAGCAATAAGGCTGAAATTTGTAGCCATGCAAAGCTAAGAGGCATATCTATCTTTTTCATGTTTTACACTTCTTAAAACGGAGTCGTTTTCCCTAGCGAAATCGACCATCAAGTTGGCTGATGTGCAATGACGTCTGTGCTGACATGTTTTCGTATTTTGCCCATATCTGCTTAACCACATCAGCAAATGAGCTGATTCCAACGGCTATGGTTCCGTAACTGATAGGGGAACCTTTGTCTAGAAGACCATGTGATCAGATCAGGCCTCCAATATTGACGAAATCGACCATCAAGTTGGCTGATCAAAATCGTCATATACCTACCTTTGAAATTTGTAAAGCTTGTCTCTTGTCATTTAGCCCTCCAAAATGTGTATAAATAGAGGGCCTTGGATGATTGTAAGGGATCATATTGGAGATTGGTAGGATATTAGCCATTTTAACAAAATTCTCTAAGTTTTCTTCTTCTTTCTTTTCTCTAGTTTTCTTTTTCTTTAGAAAGAGCAAGAGGTTGGATAATTAATATTCTTCTTCTTCTTCTTTCTTTCTTTTATTTTCTTCTTAGATTCTATTTAATTTTATGTTTATAATGCCTATGCTAGGCTAAACTTCTATTTGGTTAAGGGTGATTTCAAAGCCCTAGACATATTTTGTGATTGATTTTCAGATTCTATCTATCATTAATTTTCTATCAAAGTTGCTTATGTTCTTCTACAAGAATTGTTCATGATGTTGTCTTGATTTATTTAGGTGTACAACTAGATAGATCTTGATAATTATCTATTGCTAGTTTAGGAGTCTTGATCCGTGTAATTGTCTTGATTTCCTATTCATAAGTGGCAATTTGTGATTAATGATTATGGTCAAGTTTTCAATAATTGCAAAGTGGAACATAACCTAAGTTGAACAATCCGAGCTTATGTGTTTGTTGCTTAGATCAACCTATCTTTCTCATCATAAAGCTGCCATTAAATTGAATTTAGAGAGCTTATTCTAGGTTGTTTAATGGTTAGAGATTAAATAGAGAGCTTGTTCTATTTAACGACAAACTAAGGAAAGATTGGGATAACAGAGCTTGTTGTTATCTACGGTTGTTAACTTTGATAGTTGGTTGATATTGATAGATCTGAAATTGATTCTTAATGATGTCTAGTGGTGGAGAATGAAACCTTAACCATATTTTTCATATTTGATTCTTCTTACTTACTTGTTTTCTTACTTTTCTAGTTTGCTTATTTTTAAAAGTATATTTATTTTTATTGGCTGGTTATACCGCCTAATTTGTATATTAACTTTGTTTTATTTTTATTGGCTGGTTATACCGCCTAATTTAGTATATATATTTTTATTGGCTGGTTATACCGCCTAATTTAGTATATATTTTTATTGGCTGGTTATACCGCCTTGCATCTTATTCTTATTATTTACTTTAGTTTAAATCTGGCTTCAAAAACCCCTTTTCTTTTATTGTTCTTGAATTTAAGTTTTAAACTATTAACTTATAAACTAAAACCCAATCCCTGAGGACTCGACCCTTGCTAACTACTATACTTACAATTTATCTTTTTAGTGCAAGGTTAAATAAGATACACTCTTTTGGGTGCATCAAGTTTTTGGCGCCGTTGCCGGGGATTGCTTTCTTTAGTTTATTAGTTTATTGGTTTATTCTTATTTTCTGTTCTAATTATTTACTTTCTTATTTTTTTTTATTAGTGAATGTTCCAAGCTCCCGAAAAAGACTTACGACTTAGAAAAATTCGGGAATTTATAACTTCTCACCAACAACCAATCGAGGAGTTGATCCAAAACATCCAAGAGAAGCAAGGAGAGATGGCAGCAGCTGACAACCGAACTCTCAAGGAGCTAGCCGCTCCGGACTTGGGTCAACAACCATTATGCATTGAATATGCTAATCTTGAGGTAGCTTTTGAATTAAAATCTGGTTTGATTCACCTTCTCCCAACTTTTCATGGTTTTGCAGGAGAGGATCCAAATAAGCACCTCAAGGAATTCCATGTAGTTTGCTCAAGCATGAGACCAACAGGGGTCACGGAAGAGCAAGTTAAGTTGAGAGCCTTCCCATTCTCTCTAGCTGATTCAGCAAAGGAATGGCTCTACTATCTACCATCCGGGACCATCACTACATGGAATGATTTGAAGAAAGCATTCTTGGAAAGGTATTTCCCAGCATCTAAGGCTGCCAACATTAGGAAAGAGATATGTGGGATTCGGCAATACAACGGAGAGTCCTTATATGAATATTGGGAGAGGTTCAAGAAACTTTGTGCATCATGTCCACACCATCAGATAAGTGAACAACTTCTCATCCAATACTTCTATGAAGGTCTCATGCCCATGGAGAGAAGTATGATAGATGCCGCTAGTGGGGGAGCTCTAGTTGATAAGACTCCCAGGGCTGCTAGAACATTAATCTCCAACATGGCAGCCAATTCTCAACAGTTCTCAATGAGACAAGATCCACCACCACAATCCAAGAGAGTTAATGAGGTAAGTATATCATCCCTTGAACAAAAATTTGATAAACTGACTTCTCTTGTTCAACAATTGGCTGTAGGTAAAATACAACAAATAAAGGCTTGTGGCATATGTTCAAACATAGGGCACCAAACTGATATGTGTCCAACACTTCAAGAGGATACCAATGAACATGTGAATGCCATGGGTGGATTTCAGAACCAATCAAGGAAATATGATCCCTACTCAAACACATACAATCCAGGATGGAGGGATCATCCAAACTTCAATTATGGAGGGAACCAATCACAAACTATTCCTCCACCATTTGACCACAGGCCACCGGGTTTTCAGCAAAGAGTGCAACAACCATACCAAACCCGACAACAACTACCACCCACCCAAAATTCAGGTACTTCTCTTGAAGATCTTGTTAAAGCTCTTTCTACTAATACAATTCAATTTCAACAGGAAACAAAGACAAGTATTCGAAATTTGGAGACTCAAATAGGGCAATTGGCAACAACCATGAGTCAAATGCAAGCAAGGGATTCTGGGAAATTACCTTCCCAAACCATAGTGAATCCAAGAGAGAATGCCAATGCTATAAATTTAAGAAGTGGGAAACAGCTAGAGACACCACAAAATGATAGTGCTCAAGGGGAGAACAATACCATGGCATCCTCTTCACATCCCAACGAGCCACTAAAAAAGGTAATTCCTAAACCATCCTTTCCTTCCTATATAACTCCTCCACCTTTTCCTAACAGGTTAGCAAAGTCTAAGAAGGAGGAGCAAGAGAAGGAAATTTTGGAAACCTTCCGGAAAGTAGAGGTGAACATTCCTTTACTAGATGCTATCAAGCAAGTGCCAAGATATGCCAAGTTCCTAAAAGAGTTGTGCACATCTAAACGGAAGTTGAAATGGAATGAAAAGGTAAGTGTGGGGGAGAATGTGTCAGCTGTTCTTCAAAAGAAACTCCCACCTAAATGCAAGGATCCAGGTATGTTTACCATTCCTTGTAAGATAGGCAACACCAGGTTTGAGCGTGCTATGCTAGATCTAGGGGCATCTATTAATGTCATGCCATATTCAATTTATGCTTCCTTGAATCTAGGACCATTAGAGGAAACCGGTGTTATAATACAACTTGCTGACCGTTCTAACACTTATCCAAGAGGAGTTGTAGAAGACGTTCTTATACAGGTTAATGAATTGGTTTTTCCCGCTGACTTTTATGTTATTGAGATGGAAGATGAGATGTCTTCTAATCCCACACCTATTCTATTAGGGAGACCATTCTTGAAAACAGCAAGAACTAAAATAGATGTACATGATGGCACTTTAACTATGGAATTTGATGGTGAAATAATTCGCTTTAACATTTTTGAGGCCATGAGATATCCTAGTGATGTGCATTCTGTTTTTAATATTGATATAATTGACTCACTAGTGCAGCAAGCTTATGAGCTAGATGGTGAAGATAGTGTGGAAATAGTCCTTAGCAACCATCTCGGAATGGGGAATGCTAAACTAGCCTTGAGTGACCAGGTGGAATGGGCACTAGAATCTTTACACTCGCTGCAACCTAAAGATGCAAGGTTTGATGTTTCATTTATTGATTTGCCTTTATCTAATGAGAAACTTCTACCTTCCATTTTGCAGGCACCAACTTTAGAGTTGAAACCACTACCGAACCACTTGAAATATTTGTTCTTAGGGGAAAAGGACACACTACCTGTCATCATTGCCAAAGAGCTCACACCTTTGCAAGAAGAGCGACTTATCCGGGTGCTTAGAGAGCATAAAACAGCAATTGGTTGGACAATTGCCGATATCAAGGGAATAAGCCCATCCATGTGCATGCACCGGATTTTGTTAGAGGAAGGGTCTAAACCAACAAGAGAAGCACAAAGAAGATTGAACCCTCCTATGATGGAGGTTGTGAAAAAGGAGATATTGAAGCTCCTAGATGTTGGAGTGATCTATCCTATCTCGGATAGCAAATGGGTGAGCCCAGTCCAAGTGGTTCCAAAGAAATCAGGTGTAACGGTGGTAACAAATAATGAGAATGAACTTGTTCCTACTAGGATTCAAACAGGATGGCGAGTTTGTATTGATTATCGTAAACTTAATTCCACAACTCGCAAAGACCACTTTCCTTTACCTTTTATTGATCAAATGCTTGAAAGGTTAGCTGGCCATTCTCATTATTGTTTTCTTGATGGTTTTTCAGGTTATAATCAGATAGCTATTGCTCCGGAGGACCAAGAGAAAACAACATTCACATGTCCATTTGGTACTTTTGCATACCGGCGTATGCCATTTGGTCTTTGTAATGCACCAGCTACATTCCAAAGGTGTATGGTTAGCATATTTTCAGATTATGTAGAGAATATCATAGAAGTGTTTATGGATGATTTTAGTGTCTATGGTGATTCTTTTGATAGATGTCTAGAGAACCTTACACTTGTACTTGAAAGATGCATGGAAACTAACCTTGTTTTGAATTGGGAAAAATGTCACTTTATGGTAGAACAAGGAATAGTTTTGGGCCATGTTATTTCTTCTAGAGGGATAGAGGTTGATAAGTCTAAAATAGATATTATGCATTCTTTACCACCTCCCACAAATGTGAGAGAGGTTCGTTCTTTTCTTGGACATGCAGGTTTCTATAGGAGATTTATCAAAGACTTCTCAAAGATCACATTACCTCTTTGCAAGCTACTACAAAAAGATGTGGTTTTCCACTTTGATGATAAATGCAAAGAGGCGTTTGAAACATTGAAGGGACTCTTGACTTCAGCTCCTATCATCCAACCACCAGATTGGAATGTACCTTTTGAAATCATGTGTGATGCTAGTGACTATGCCATTGGAGCTGTTTTGGGCCAACGGGTTGGGAAAGCCTCACATGCCATTTATTATGCCTCAAGAACTCTTAATGATGCTCAATTGAACTATTCCACTACTGAAAAAGAACTTTTGGCTGTTGTATTTGCTTTAGAAAAATTTCGATCTTATTTAATTGGTACTAAAGTAATTGTATTTTCTGACCATGCAGCCCTTAAGTACTTACTCACTAAAAAGGAGGCCAAACCAAGGTTGATTAGATGGATACTTCTCTTACAAGAGTTTGATTTGGAGATAAAAGATAAGAGAGGTAGTGACAACCTGGTTGCGGACCATCTTAGCCGTTTAGTTCATGAAGATGATGCACTACCCTTGAATGAGAACTTTCCGGATGAGCAACTTCTTTTTATAAGAACAACTCCTTGGTATGCTGATATTGTTAATTACTTAGTTACCAAGAAGTTGCCACAAGAGTTGACACAAGCTCAAAGAAATAAGATCAAGAGTGATGCCAAATACTACATATGGGATGATCCTTACCTTTGGAAGCATTGCTCCGATCAGATTATAAGAAGGTGTGTACTCGAAACTGAATTTCAATCTATTCTCACCTTTTGTCACTCTTATGCATGTGGAGGACACTTTGGATCCAAAAGAACAGCCATGAAAGTTCTTGATTCTGGATTTTATTGGCCTACCATATTCAAAGATGCATACCTCTTTTGCAAGTCATGTGATCGTTGCCAAAGAACTGGTAACTTAGGTGCTAGAAATCAAATGCCTCAAACTCCAATACTTATTGTTGAAATTTTTGATGTATGGGGCATGGATTTCATGGGACCTTTTCCTCCTTCTTTTGGTAATCTTTATATTTTACTTGCCGTTGATTATGTTTCAAAGTGGGTGGAAGCAAAATCCACTAGGACTAATGACTCTAAAGTTGTTTCAGATTTTGTCAAGACTAACATCTTTGCTAGGTTTGGAACGCCAAAGGCCATAATCAGCGATAGAGGTACTCACTTTTGCAATAGGACTATGGAAGCACTTTTGAGGAAGTATAACATCACACACAAGGTCTCCACCTCATATCATCCTCAAACTAGTGGGCAAGCTGAAGTGTCAAACCGAGAAGTTAAGTCCATCCTTGAAAAGACAGTTAATCCAAATAGGAAGGATTGGAGTTCACGACTTGATGATGCACTTTGGGCTTATAGGACAGCATATAAGACACCCATTGGTATGTCTCCTTATCGACTTGTTTATGGTAAGCCTTGTCATCTTCCGGTTGAATTGGAACATAAATCATATTGGGCTATCAAACAATGCAACATGGAGATGGATGAGATAGGAAAGAAAAGAAAACTTGACCTACAAGAATTAGAGGAGATAAGGAATGATGCCTATCAGAATTCTAGGATTTACAAGGAAAAGACTAAGGCATTCCATGACAAGATGATATCAAGAAAAGAATTTGTTGTTGGACAAAAAGTTCTTCTCTTCCATTCACGCCTTAAGTTATATCCAGGTAAGTTACGTTCTCGTTGGGTTGGACCTTTTGTTATTACTAATGTATTTACTCATGGTGCAGTTGAAATCCAAAGCCCAAAAACAGATAAGGCATTCAAAGTGAATGGTCATAGATTGAAGCCTTACTATGAGAACTTTCCAATACAAGATGTGGAGGAGTTTCCACTTTTTGAGCCAAAGTATGTTGAATAATAATGGCATGGGTCTAAGTCAAGCTGAGGACAATAAACCAAGCGCTTCTTGGAGAGGCAACCCAAAAGGATGGAGAGCATCTATTATATCAGATTTGCATATTCCTTACTCTCCATCATTCTATCTTTTATTGTTTTTCTTTTCTTTTGTTTAATAGTTCTTTTCTCTTACATATAATTCTTGCATTGGGGGATAATAGCATTACATTGAGGACAATGTAAAAATTATGTGTGGGGGGAAGAATTTAGGATTTTATTTAGAGTGTTTTGTTTTTGAGTCTTTTTATGTTGTTTTTCTTTCTGATCCTTGTTTTGAAAATAACTAGATGTAAATATAATTTTTTTTTACCCCGGTTAAATGGCGGATAACGGTACTCCGTGATTATTTAAATCGGTTCCATCAGCTACCCACAAAACTGATATTGTATATAAATTTCTCTTCCAATTTCTCTTTCATTTTTTTCATTTTTTTTTTTCAGGATGGATGATATTCTCACAAGATTGCAGAAACGATTTCCTCCTTTTCCTCGAAATATTTTACTGAAGCTTTACCAAGTTCGACTTGAAAGATTAAGAATGCTTATGCAAAAAGGGATTCCTGACGACATACGTTGGATAATTGAAGCCAAGGTACGTGAAGATGAATATCTTCCTGTTTTGCATTTACCAGGTACAGGTAGAAGCACTTTTGCAAAGAAGCGACGAGCAAAGCGCATGAGTTCAAATTGCCACAAATGTGCACGATGGACGTGTAACGGTAAATGTCGTTCTATTGGGATTCCGTCCTCTAATCGAGATGATAAAATTGAATTCATTAAGGATGGACTGAGTAAGGAGAATTTGGGTAATATCCAACTTTCTCTTGAGACGCATCCTAGTGGAGACGTACAAAGAGAAATTCTTGATTTATGGCCGCAATTCCAAAGGGAATGGCAACATCTTGGGAATCTGATGTTAAAAGACCCTGTTTGCCAGCTTGTAAGAAAACTGGATGGGAAGCATATCCTCGACTCATAGAAGGCGTTTAAGCCGTTTCTGGACGTAAAACCAGAGGAAGATGTGAGCCACAATCACAACTACAATAAATGACTTCTCAGCTTTTGGTTTGATTTGCAATAACTTTATTTTGTTTTAATTTACGTGTTGTTCGATTTGTGTAATTATTCTCGTTTTTTTTATTTGTCTTTTACGGTTGATTTTTTCTTCTCTTTTTGATTTTCTTCCTGAAATCACGCAAAAATCTTTTGTTAGGTTAACATTTTCTTCTGACAGGTCAGATACACTTTCGGCGACATTATTACTCTTGTCTGATTCACTACTCAGTCCTCTATATATTACACCATGTACTCATTCTCTTTCAGGCACTCGAAAAAAAAAAAAATGGAAAGTACTTCATCCCAGCGCATTAAAAAAATTTGTGTCTTTGGAGGTGCTTATCCAGGGAAAAATAACATATTCGCTGATGAAGCCATAAGAGTTGGAGTAATACTTGCCCAACAAAAGATCCACTTGATTTATGGAGGCGGTAGTACGGGTTTAATGGGAGCAGTCGCTACAGCAGCACACACCGGAGGAAGTCCAGTTCTAGGAATCGTGCCAAAACTATTCACAAGTTTTTGTGGACCTACCGTGGGTAAGGAAATACAAGTCTGGAGTGTCCCTGAACGGATAACAATCATGTACCATTCTGCCGATGCATTCATTGCTTTACCAGGAGGTCTGGGTACATTGGAAGAAATAGCTTGCGTGGCTTCTTGGTCATCTTTGGTCACAAATAAGAAACCCATTGGTTTGCTTAATATTAATGGTTATTTTAGTAATTTGCTTTTATATTTAGATAATGCTGTGGATAATGGATTCATGTTTTCAGAGGCAAGGAGAACCATAATTTCTGCTACAACCATTGAAGATTTACTTAAAAAGCTCCAAGCTTATGAGTGTTTATCTGCTACGGTTGTTTCGCAAACGCTCGGAAAAAGAAAAAGAGATATGGACGAGCAAGGAGTGGATTGCACTTTGTCTTTGTGACATTATCTAACATTTTGCTTGTTGTGTCTCAGTTATAATAAGTGGTTAGCAACCTCTGCAGGTAATATCTCCTAAATTCTACCTTTAAAATTTGACATTGGGGACAATGTCATATTTTAGTAGGGGGTAAGGGACATATTTTGCTAATTTAAAAAAAAAAAAAAAAAAAAAATTAAGAAGTATTCATTCTGAACAAGGTCCGAGTAAGGGAGACTTGAGACATACCTTGTCAGTTTGATTTCTTCTTTTCAAAAAAAAAAAAAAAAAAAAAAAAAAAAAAAAGTTTGTTGTGTTTTAAGCAATTTAGAAGTATTCATTCTGAACAAGGTCTGAGTAAGGGAGACTTGAGACACACCTTGTCAGTTTGATTTTAATCTTTTTATGTTTACTTGTTAATTTTTGTTTAGTATTTTAAGATTATTTAGGTTGCATGAGTTTGTTTTGTTTTGAGTCTTAGCTGTTCCTACTCTTATGTTATTAGTTCTTTTCTCTTACACATGATTCTTTCATTTGGGTTAATAGACTTACATTGAGGACAATGTAAGAATTAAGTGTGGGGGGAATGATTTAGGATTTCTTTTATTTTTGTCTACTAATTTTTTTTTTTTTTTTATGAGTCTTTATTATAATTTTTAGTGTGTTTTAGTTCCTTTTTAATACAATGATGAGATATGAATTGCATAAGTCTAAAACAGAGTTATTAGTGAGAAGATTTTCATGAGAATTGAGCTTGATATCATTTTTTTTTTTATGAGCCAATGTTAATATGATATGTTGATTGAGAAAGAAGCATGTTTAGACTTAATCTGACTTGTATAATCATCCTTGTGAGTTTTTGAGCCTATAATGATTGATGCATTATACAAATCAATCTAATTTCTTTCTTGAGTGCTCTTATGATTACAGGATTCTCTAGAACTTGCTTTAAACCGTTTGAGACTATATTGATACATGTGACAACATGAATATGATAGAGGCATTAGGATTTTTAGCCAGAGCCAAACAGCCATCCCTTATTGATGTTCCAAGAGAACACACCCTTAGTGAACCAATTTGAGCCTACATTGAATAAGCTATCTCTTTGGTAACCATAACTTGTCCCTAACCAAAATATACTTATATCTTTACCTTTGTTCCAAAGATGAATTAGCATGTTTTGAGACAAGTTGCAAAGACAAGGGATATTTTTAGTTAAAAATTTGGGTTAGAAACAAGAAATAAGTGTGGGGGGGAAAGAAAAGAAAAGTCAAAAAAAAAAAAAAAAAAAATATATATATATATATATATATAAATCATCTCTTGAATTTTGGGAAAAAGAAAAAGATGTTACAAAGTTGTTCAGAATGAAGAAAAGACCCAACATAAATATCCGGCCTAGGTGACTATGTACTTGTAAAGAGTTTTGAGAAGTTTCTTTGTATGATCTTTTTATGTCTCTAAACTTTATGAACTCTTTGGAACCTTTGTGATATCTTTATCCTTTTGTTCTTCCACCACATTACAAACCCCTTGGCCCCATTACAACCTTGATTAAAGACCTCTTGATTCATGAAGTTGTATGATCTAAATAGTGGAGAATAGGTGGACAAGCAAGAATATGGTAGAACTGTTTTCATGAGATTGATTGAGTGTAAACACTTCACCACTACTTTAAAGAGTGAAAATCATGAGGGTATCCCATGTGAAAAGTTGAGATTAAATTTGAACATGCAATATTTTGATTGAGATATGTTATGCTAATATTGGCTTAACTCAAACAATTTACATTCAAGCATGATTTTTTGTGAAATTCTTTAAGCTATTGATTAGTTTATAAGACTTGTTCAAATATTGTATCTAATTTGTATTGAAAGGATTAGGAGTAAATATTTTTAGTATATGTAGTTTATTTATATTTTTTTAGTTTTTCAATGTTTGTGGGTATCGTTCTAGTAAACCCTCACGAGACTAAACTCGTCCACTAGGGACACCTAGGGGTTTAAAGGCTTGTGTCACATGCTAAGTGCCACCGTGATTTCCTACGAAAATGGATTAGATTAGATTTTCTTATTTTATTTTTATTGAGTCGTTGCTAGGGACTAGCAACAATCTAAGTGTGGGGGTGTGATAACTCGTATAATTATATAGTTTTTAGTTATGTTTTATTAATGTTTTGTGTCAAATACGAGTTATTATTGTTTAGTCTAATTGTGTTTATGATCTTTTATATTTTTATGTATTTTGGTGTTTTTCACAAGTTTCTTTGAGTGATTTCAGATTACTAGAATTAAGGGCAAATCCAGTTCAGTTTCAGTTCCGACACCTTTTGCCATATCAGCTATATCTCGAGTTTCACTGAAGCAATAAGGCTGAAATTTGTAGCCATGCAAAGCTAAGAGGCATATCTATCTTTTTCATGTTTTACACTTCTTAAAACGGAGTCGTTTTCCCTAGCGAAATCGACCATCAAGTTGGCTGATGTGCAATGACGTCTGTGCTGACATGTTTTCGTATTTTGCCCATATCTGCTTAACCACATCAGCAAATGAGCTGATTCCAACGGCTATGGTTCCGTAACTGATAGGGGAACCTTTTTCTAGAAGACCATGTGATCAGATCAGGCCTCCAATATTGACGAAATCGACCATCAAGTTGGCTGATCAAAATCGTCATATACCTACCTTTGAAATTTGTAAAGCTTGTCTCTTGTCATTTAGCCCTCCAAAATGTGTATAAATAGAGGGCCTTGGATGATTGTAAGGGATCATATTGGAGATTGGTAGGATATTAGCCATTTTAACAAAATTCTCTAAGTTTTCTTCTTCTTTCTTTTCTCTAGTTTTCTTTTTCTTTAGAAAGAGCAAGAGGTTGGATAATTAATATTCTTCTTCTTCTTCTTTCTTTCTTTTATTTTCTTCTTAGATTCTATTTAATTTTATGTTTATAATGCCTATGCTAGGCTAAACTTCTATTTGGTTAAGGGTGATTTCAAAGCCCTAGACATATTTTGTGATTGATTTTCAGATTCTATCTATCATTAATTTTCTATCAAAGTTGCTTATGTTCTTCTACAAGAATTGTTCATGATGTTGTCTTGATTTATTTAGGTGTACAACTAGATAGATCTTGATAATTATCTATTGCTAGTTTAGGAGTCTTGATCCGTGTAATTGTCTTGATTTCCTATTCATAAGTGGCAATTTGTGATTAATGATTATGGTCAAGTTTTCAATAATTGCAAAGTGGAACATAACCTAAGTTGAACAATCCGAGCTTATGTGTTTGTTGCTTAGATCAACCTATCTTTCTCATCATAAAGCTGCCATTAAATTGAATTTAGAGAGCTTATTCTAGGTTGTTTAATGGTTAGAGATTAAATAGAGAGCTTGTTCTATTTAACGACAAACTAAGGAAAGATTGGGATAACAGAGCTTGTTGTTATCTACGGTTGTTAACTTTGATAGTTGGTTGATATTGATAGATCTGAAATTGATTCTTAATGATGTCTAGTGGTGGAGAATGAAACCTTAACCATATTTTTCATATTTGATTCTTCTTACTTACTTGTTTTCTTACTTTTCTAGTTTGCTTATTTTTAAAAGTATATTTATTTTTATTGGCTGGTTATACCGCCTAATTTGTATATTAACTTTGTTTTATTTTTATTGGCTGGTTATACCGCCTAATTTAGTATATATATTTTTATTGGCTGGTTATACCGCCTAATTTAGTATATATTTTTATTGGCTGGTTATACCGCCTTGCATCTTATTCTTATTATTTACTTTAGTTTAAATCTGGCTTCAAAAACCCCTTTTCTTTTATTGTTCTTGAATTTAAGTTTTAAACTATTAACTTATAAACTAAAACCCAATCCCTGAGGACTCGACCCTTGCTAACTACTATACTTACAATTTATCTTTTTAGTGCAAGGTTAAATAAGATACACTCTTTTGGGTGCATCACATAGCAAGTGGCAAACAAAGTAGCCACCATCCACCAACTATCATGGTGGGAGCACATAGCAAGTGGCAAACAAAGTAGCCACCATCCACCAACTATCATGGTGGGAGCCCCCATGGTTGGTGGCTATGGTGGAAGCTTCCTTGGTTGGTGGTAAGCCACCTTTGGTGACTTTGAGCCAATATTCAACAAAAAGTTTCGCCAATATTTCAAGAAATTAATTTTACCATATTCGCTATATCTTCGCCGGCCTCTCCTTGAACTGAACTCATTATTTAGGGTTTAGTTAAAAAAGGATTCAATTTGAGTACTTCACATTATACCATACCGTCCATTCAAACATACCTTAGATATTAAGAAATGTATACCTAAAGTATGCTTCTTTAAATTTATAGTATAATGAAAACTGAAGAGATAAATGAAAAGAAAAATGAAAGCCTTTGGAGCTGGAACGCCTTGGATCATAAGCAATTAATGACTCTATAACAACTTAGGACTATCTCTATAACTTTAAGCCAATCATAGCCAAAGATTTTGGCTTTGACCATTTGTATTGAGGAGACATTGATATGCAAAACTTAAACTTTTACATTACTTAAACACATCTAGGGAAGGTTACATCATCAGGAATTAGGTAAATCCTATATTAATTATATCAATAATCTAATAGAGTAATACAGAAGTGCCCCAAGTCTTCTTCAAAACTGTTATCCAATTCTCCTCAAAGCACCAAACAATCTGATTTTTTTTATTTAAAGAATTTCATTTGATTTGTAGTAGGAAACGTTTTGGGATTGCCTTGTTCGTTATGTGTTAGGTAGCAGTGTTGAGAAAAATGTTTTCCAGATAGACGAGAGTTCGGTCACTTGCCTTGGGATCAAAGATATCGACATATATCGCTCCTCGTCGGCCTTTTAGGAGAGAGTCAAATTAATATTAATATAATTAAGCTTCTGTTCTCCCCTTGAGAAAATCTGGGGATTGTATGCTTTGCCATCCAATTAATTAAGCTCAATATTTCAAGCAAAATAATAGACCAGACAATTCGTGTATCTGTGTTGTATTTGTATATTTTATCATTTTATTATCATGTTTAAGATATTATATATTTATATAAATTTTGATACGTTAACAATTCGTATTATATAAATTTTGAAACATTTGTGTATTCATGTCATATTCGTGTTATTTTTTCGTGTTATATCTTATTTTTTGCATGTTTTAATTATTTTTTTCTGTATCGTATTCGTGTCGTGTTCAATATTATCAAGTATACGAAATAGTATCTGTTTAAAGTTTCAAAACATGGTAAAACTAATTAAATCTGGCATCAAATAACCTTTTACAGTTTTACTACATGTTTTTTTTTCTTTTTTCTTTTTTTGTTTTTAACATTTTTGGTATGATATGTGTAGAAATTGAAATAATCTTCATTTGCTTGAATCCCACGCCTTAATTTACCTAGATTAACTAATTAAGCCTTTTATCAATACTCTTGACCTTGAATTAAGTTAAATAAGATAATTAATTTACCTATGTATATCCAGCCATGTTTGAATATGTCAAATTCCATCAAGATTTAACAGCAGTTCTTTTAATTAATTTTATGGTTGAAAACATGGCATTTGAGATTTTGAGAGCGATAGTTACCTAGCAGCAAAAGAAATTGTCTAAAAAGCTGGGTTTAATTTAAATAATTCACCTATCTTTTTTATGAATTGAATTCTTGTAGGATTGAAATTCGTTTCTATCCTTAAATTTTGATCTTTTTTATACAAAAAAAGAAAAAAGATATTGCTCAAGTTGTTTCAACTTTCAAGTCATAGCTTATTAAGCTGTTGGAACAACTTTTTTTTTTCCATCATTAAAATGCTAATTAATCACATCAACTTCAGCTAAGTCCTCTGTTCATTATTGCAGCAGCCCAGCAGGAAATGAACTTAAAATAAAAATTAATTAAGCATGTACTTAGAATTGGTAAACCGTTTAACCTATATGAATCTTTAAATTAACAATTATCACATATGATTACTATCAGATGTTGATTTGGTTGTTTTTTTTTTTAATTACATATTTTTATATAGATTTATTGGTTTAATTAGGTGCAAAAGAAAAAAGAACTTATAGATTTAAATTTTGTCACATCCTTAATGAATGAGAATCGAAACTTTAAAAGTGAAAGGGTATAATAAGGAATTAATCTAATCTCAATTCTTCTTTTAAAAGAAAACTAACTAGTAGTACGGCAACAACATGCATGGATTTTGATAGATCTTGTGTCCATTCTTTTCTTAGTTTGTTTGTTTCGTAAAAAATGAATTTTGAAAATTTGATTTATTTATCGAAAAAAAAAACTAATATTTTATGTTATTTGGACGATTCTACAAAAAAAAAAAATTCTGTTATTTAATTTTTTTAAAAAAAATCTGCATTGTTATGAAAATATATAATGATCTTTCTCAAAATATTAAAATAAATATTGCTATATTTATCCAAAATAATAAAATATCTAAAATATGTGGCATTTTAATGCCAAATCAGGACATTCGAATGTCTTTGCTTTCATCTGGTAAACATCCGAATACCCTGATTTGGACATTCAAATCCCCAAACATTTTCACACTTCGAAAAAAAGAAAAATTTTCTTGTTGATATGAAGTTTTTTTTTTTATTTTAGAAAACAAATATGGAAAAATGCGAAAATTATTTTCGAGAAACAAACGAACTCTTATATAGCTAAGTAGGTAAAGTCAAAATTTTGAAACAAGTCGTGCATATATCAAGGTTTGGTAATTCACATATCACTTTTAAAGGTAAAAAAAAAAGAAGATGATGTGCTAGTTCTTGATATATTTTCATAAACGATGAGCTAATTTTGATTAAGTCTTTCTTTATTTTATTCAGTCTAAAGTTTTAACTAGTAAGTGGTTAGACAACCTCTCACAAAAGTTGAAAAGTAGAGAATCTCTTCTATATCTTTTGGCTGTCAATTTCTATGGTAGAAAGTTCAAAAACTTCTTTGAGGGTTAATCTTTCAGACTTCAATCAGTTTGAAAAAGTAAAATAATTGACACCATATATTTATTTTTGTTCTTAGACTTGGTTTTTTTTTCTTAGTCAAACAGAGATGTGCAAACCCAAAAACAAAAAGGTTAAACAGATTTTTCTGCAAGTTTTAAGCCAAAAAAAAAAGTAAATTAAAAAAACAAATGAAACTTGTATCGGGTGACCTAAACATTCCTGAAATAATCGAGTTAAAGCCCTGGAAATTCTATTCTGGTCAGAATATTGTATGCTCGGAGATCCTCAGGCCACTAACTACAGTCTATAGCCAGCAGCTGAGTAACTAAAGTAGAGGGATTACTAAATTCCTAGCTAGATTGGGATGTTGAGAAGCATTTTTCGCAAAATATTGTTGCATACTGATAAGTACGTACTATCTAACTTTGATGGATTAAGGTATATTATTAGATAGGGAAGTTGAAAGTATAAACATAGATCCTGAATCTAGGAAGACATATCATCTAAAATCATTACACTATAATTAATTATAATTTAAAAGTATGTGAATTTATCATAATTTTATATGTAGTCCACATTTATAAATAGTAAATCTTTACGTAATTCTTTATTATAATTGAAAATTTACAGAATTGTAAGTGAAATACTCAATGAATTTAGGGTTTCAAAAAGCTAAAATTAAACAAGGTTATCCTAGGTGGGCTTCGAAGTTTGGTTAACCTTGATTAAAAACTCACTGGCCCAAGTTCAGCCCATTTGAACCTTAGGTTTTCATTGTTAGTTTGTTTTTTATTATCACCTTTTCTAAGCATGGCCCAGTCCAATCAGGCAAATTGCAGAGGTTATAAATTAAACTTTAATATGAGTATTAGTTGACATGGCATGTTGGATAAATTTTTGGAGGTCGTAAATTCGAAAAGATTTTGATGTGTAGTATTTTTTTTCAAGTGAATTAGGTAGATAAGAATTAAGGGTAGATTAAGAAATAAAAAAAAAAAATTCTTTATATTTAAACCAACAAGAACAACTTTATTATTCTCTTTCTTTTTTTTTTTTTTTTCAAACTAAACTAAAATATGTAACAAGGAATTGAATAAAATAATTTTGTAATAATATAAGTAACATAATTCTTTTTTCATCTTATTTAAATGCAAACAAATAATTTAGATGACAAGGTAATAAACCAACTATTAGATCATGTGGTAACGCCAAGTTATATCAAAATTTTCAGAAAAATGATGAATATATAATGGTCGAGGCTTTTCAATAGCCTGTCAATTAGCTTGTGGGTGATGCAGGAATGGGATCCAGCTGGTTTCTTCTGTGTTTGAAGTAAACGCCATATGGTACTGAAATAAAGAAGGGCTTCATTGTTTCATGGTCATTGCGATGCTTGACCTAGATGCTTAAATGGACGTAATAGTGGTTGACAAATTTTATACAAGGGAGCTTCTTTACATATTCATAGCCAAATTAAAATATAAAAAAAAAAAAAAAAAAAGCCTGTTAATATCCCTGTACCAGCATGAATTGATGAAAAAGTTTGGAAATATTAATTTACATTCTGATTACTACTATATATTCATCTTTTTTTGTTGTGTAAGTAGTTGTTTTCTCTTGAAGTTTTCGCCAACTTTTTTGTTGTGTTATAAATCAAGAATGTCTTCCCTAGTATCCACATTGGCCTTATAATCCTATTTTACCATTTCTCTTCTTGAAAAACAAAGTTTCATTAATCACTTTTTGTTGATCTGAGTTTGATTTTATATCTAGTCTACCTTGTGTTGAGGCTAGTTTTGTTTTGAGAGTCTAAAAACAATCTCAATATGCAAATATATTTCTTCAGCTCATCTTTTATTCTCGTTTATAGCAAAATTTTGTCTGATGTGAGGATGATATATATAACAATAAATAGTAACATTTGCCTGTTAAGGAGAATGACAGCTGCCTTCAGGCAGGTAATTTCAGGGTTAATATATTATCTTTATTTTCTTTTGCTAGCTTATAGCAAATCAGAGTGAAAGGCTTAAAGCTGGGGATGGTGCTGATAGAAAGTGGAAGACATCTGGTTTCACAAATAATGAGTGCCCATTGCTAGTGACAGAAACATGTTGATGTATCCTTTCAGCAGGTTTCAATGATTCAAAAACCCATCAGTACTCCCGAGGTTCTAGAAAATAAAGGAAAAGAAAAACTGCTTTTAATCTTTAATTTCCTGGATTCAAACAAACCCTGAAAGAGACGCATATATACTAGGGGCTGCTGCTGAAAGAGATAAATTTTGCAGAGCTGATTTATGTTAATTTGAAACCAAATGTGAAATATCAGAATGTGGGTACCCAACTCTGAATACCCAACCCAACCCATCAGTTCATTTTCGTGACAATTCTGTTGGTTTATGAATAGAAAGATTCAACTTTATGCACTGAATGGCTTTTTGTGTGTGTGTGTGTGTATTCTGTGTTGAATTGTGTGTTAACCAGGATGAATTGAATATATATTTGTCTAATGTTAAAGATATCTTAATATCACTAGAAAAGTTCGAATCTAAAGATATCTTATTTGGTAATCAAACGCAAGCAGACCCCATTCTCCCTGCATAGACTTGATGGATTATTCACTCTTCTGAGTTTGAACCGAATCACACCAGGGACCTTTAGAAAAGAGATTAGAGAAGCAATCAACGTGGGATAAATGATAATCATCCTTTCTTTAAAATGGCATTCTACATTTTGCTGCCAATTGATAAACCAAAATCAATAAATATTCATACAGTTGGACATAATATACCTTCAAGATGATTGAGGTACAACTAGGGTTTTTTTTTATCTTAATATAGCAAAAAAAAAATATTTATCAAACTATCGTTCTTTTCAGATTAATTTTCAAAATTCGCTTTTTTTAATCAGTTGGGAAATCGCCATGGCCCATGGCGATTTCCCAACTGAAAATTTTATTTTCTTTTTTAAAATACCTGTTGGGAAATCGCCATTGGCTATGGCGATTTTTCAACTGATATTTTAAAAAATTTTAATTTTGGCGATTTTCCAATGGGGACCCCCTTGGGAGATTGTCACCCACGGTGGCTATTTCCCAAGGTAACTTTCCTCTTTTTTTTTTTTTTTTTTTTAATTTTAGTAATTAATAATTTTGAATAAAAATTATATAATTTATAATTTTAAAAAATTAATAATTAATAATTTTAATATATAATTTTTATCCCATGGTGGTAAAAGTGTTCATGGGCCGGGCCGGGCCCATGTATGGTATCAACACTACATTTGCTTGCCCAAGCCACGATGGCAATTTTTCAACCTTTATTTATTTTTTTTTAATTTTAAAAAATAAAAATATAACAATTTACCAAAAATTAAAAAATTATATTCGTAATTAGACCTGTTCATGGGCCGGGCCGCTACACCAAATTTTTGACCTTGCCCAAGCCCATTTCGAGTCGTGCTGACCCGAAAACCCTTTCACTATTAAAAAAATATTTTTATATATTTTTTAATTTTGTTATTTAATTTTGTTATTTAATTTTTTTTTAAATTAAAAATTATATAATTTTTATTTAAATTTTATTATTTAATAAAATTACAAAAACACTTGTCCAAGCCCGGATTAATACGACACTTTGATTGGCCTTTCTCCCGGAGGTCCATTTATTACGAATACAAGTTGAAAGAATTTGATTGACATTACAGATAGACCTGCTCATAGGCCGGGCAGCCCGTCCGCCCATGCCCGGATCACTATTTATATATTAAAATAATTAAATTCAGGCCCGCGAGCTGGGCCTTGGTAAGAAGTTGAAAATTTTAGGGTCGCGGCCCGGCCCATGAGCAGGCCTAATTACGAATATAATTTTTTAATTTTTGGTAAATTGTTATATTTTTATTTTTTAAAATTAAAAATTATATAATTTTTATTATTTTATAAAATTAAAAAATAAATATATAAAGGTTGAAAAATTGCCACCGTGGCTTGGGCAAGCAAATGTAGTGTTGATACCATACATGGATCCGGCCCGGCCCATGAGCACTTTTACTACCATGGGATAAAAATTATATATTAAAATTATTAATTTTTTATTTTCTAAAATTATAAATTATATAATTTTTATTCAAAATTTATTAATTACTAAAATTAAAAAAAAAAAAAAAAATAAATAAATATTTTAACATTTTGTGTTGTTCACGCAAAGGCAGATAACAAACACATATATATATATATATATATATATATATATATATATATGAAATAATATCATCATGATTAACGAATTTTTAAAATTTTATAAACGAATTAATAAATTAATATATACTCTTTAAAATATATTTTAATTTCTTTATCTCGTTTATAAAATAAAAAGATTTCATCAAAAATATTTTAAAAATAAAATAAATATATATATATAAATGTCATTGTCTCACAGATCAAATCCAAAAATTAACTCACACTAGAAAAAAGACCCCGCTTAATCGGGGTATTTTTAAAAAATTTTAATAATTTTTTAATTAACTAATAATAATAAATTATATTTTAAATATATTTTATTAAAAGCTAATTTTTATTTATTTTTTTATTTTTAAATTGTAATAATATTAATATAATTAATTTTGTTAATTATGAAAATTAAATTTATGATAATTATTTATTTATAAATTATGTATTTTCAAATGTTATTTATATATATTTACAAATATTTAGATTTTATTGTATACTGTATATTTTTATTTATATGAGGTAAAAATATTAAATAAATTTGTGTTTTGTATTTTATTCTCTGGGGTATAATTGATTTGTTCACATAGGTTAGTAGCGAGTTCATTTATTTTTTTTTTTACTTTGTTTCCCGAACGGATCGGGTACGGATCCTAAATTGACTCGCGACTCAACATGCAGACCTAAATGTTTAAATACATCATTTAAAATAAAAATAATTAATAAAATAATTAATTTTTAACTTTTCTCCAAAGTCGGTCGGGTACGAATCATAAATCAACCTGCGAGTCAACGTGCGGACCAACCCTTTTAAATATATCATTTAAAAGTAAAATAAAAAACTAAAAATAATTAATAAATTTTTTTATTTCCAAGCGGATCTATTACTAATCTTAAATCGACTCGCGAGTGAACATATGGGCCAACCTTTAAATACACCATTTAAAATAAAAATAAAAATAATTAATAAAATAAAGTTCTTATTTTAACTCTCTTTCTTGAGCGAGTCGAGTACATATTCTAAATCGACCCACAAGTCAACGTGCAAACCAACCTTATTAAATATATCATTTAAAAATAAAACTAAAAACAATTAATAAAATAAGTTTCTTATTTTTTTTTTGTTAAGTGGATCGGGTATGGATCCTAAATTAACTCTCGAGTCAACATGCGGATCAACCTCTTTAAATACATCATTTAAAAATAAAATAAAAAATTAATTGATAAAAATTTTATTTTTTAACATTTTTTTTCGTGCAGGTTGAGTACGAATCTTAAACCGACTCGCGAGTCAACTTGCGGACCAATTCTTTTAAATATATCATTTATAAAAAACTAACTACTAAAAAAAATAAAAAAATAATTTTTAAATTTTTTTTCCGAACGGGTCGAGTACAAATTTTAAATAGGCCCATGAATTATCATGCAGATCAAACTCTTTAAATACATCATTTAATTTTTTATTTTTTTTAAAATCAAAACTAAAAATCTAAAAAAAAAAAACTAAAAAAATGCTATTAAGTTTATTTTTCATAGTAAAACAAAATTGTCAGCGAAATCCTTTAAATCTCTTAGAACTAAAAAATCATAATATAGCTGCAACCTTTTTTCTATTTCAAGTCGTACACTCTTATAAAAAAATAATCACAGACCCTGAGGCGGTCAAACCGCTTCCTACTCTCATATACTTTATAACTTTTTATTTATTTATTTTTGATATCAGATGTTTCTCTTGTTTATCAGTCTCCATGCACAGTATACCCTTTGATACATCAGTTCATCCTCACTGTTCTTTTGCCTGATGTGATCATTGATCAAAGTCTAGTCCAATCTAAACATATAGCAAAAAATATTTCAACTTTATTCTATTGGAATTGGATAATCAAATTAATTGAAGTTACTCAAACTCGCATTAATCGAGATGGAATGGACTTAACATGCTTAAGACTATGATTAGAATGTAAATATAGAAGTGATGAATAACTTATTGTCGTATTTAAAAGTATATTTATGTTTAAATATATTATATCATATTTATTAAATAAATTATATTTATAACCATATTAAATATTATAAAAAAAGGGACTCATAAACAAATGCTAAAAAATCTCTTTGTTTAATTGAAGTCGAAGACAAGCCAAAATCCAACAAGGCCAGCTGCAACATTTCACTGACAAAACTACCCTTGCTTCTTATCCAGGAATTTTTTCACCACCCTGGTTCTATTCGGATTTCACTTCTTTTTATTACTTTTTAATACATTTTTATTATCATTCAAAAATAAAACTTTTACAATTAATGAATAAATTTTAAACATGATAATAAATATATTAAAAAATAATAAATAATAAAATAATAGATTGTATCTTAATCCGTTCCACTCAGCTAAAATCCGAGGATAAATCTGTCTTTTTAACGAGTAACTTATATACGCGAGAAGATAAAAAGCGAGAAACGACAAAAAGGAGGCTATTTATTTTTTCCAACATGTAATTTGTTAATCTCAAAAATTCTTGTGTGGAATAAAGATCGTGATCTTCTAAGGAGTATGCGTACCTCAAATCTCGAACATCTGATCATCTACAGATTTACACATCAATAATCTCAAACCATCGGACGTACAGAATCTGCTTGAGACAAAGATCCCAAAGTACCAACACCAAAGCTTCCAACAACTTTGTTTCGCTGTCTTTCTTTTATTTTTTCTTCGTTATTTTTTTTTAATTGTCTAATAATGTAAAAGAAAAGAAATCTCTTCTCAGTTCTCTGTGCACTCACTGCACGTTTCTGTTCTTCTTTGCAGTGCGTGTCTTTGAGTCTCAACACTTCCAACAGAGCATGATTTCTTTGTCTTTAAACACCTCTTCTTCTCTTTAAGCTTCTCTTTCTCTCCCTCTTTTTTTTTTTTTCTTAGGTACGAAGCCATTGTTGATCTCTAAATCTTGCCATGTTTTCACCTTTTGGGTTTTCGGGTCATTCCTTGTTTTGGGGTGTTCCAATTTTTTTCCATTTTATAAATTTTCTTTGTTTCTAAAACGTTAATGGAGGTAAAGGGTCAGCTACTCCAATAGTAACTTATTTAAATTCCCACATTTTATCCAAACTTTGTTCAAAACTCACTCAAAGCTTGAAACTTTGAGCCTATTGAGTATTGATCCTCAAACCTTTGAAACTTTATAAGCCTGTTAATGCTCTTTACAGAGCAATTAACTCCAAGTTTCAGCTTCCGGGTCTTTCGAAAATGTCATCATTAGAGATGTCCCATATCGATTTAGAGCAAGGAACTCACCGCCGGAACGGGAGTGACGTCAGCGCCGGGGAGGCTAGCGTCTGCTTCTCGGACGCCGACGAGGGTTCTTGCTACTCTCAGTTTTATTATACTACAGGTGGTTCTTACGATGAGCACAGTTTTGCTTGCGCTTCTGATGGAGAGATTGGCGACGTGTCGGATTCCAGGAGGGTGTCTTCAGTCTCGGATTGTTCAGTGGAGGTGGAGATTCAGAGGGGAATTCCTGAAATTAAGGTGCATTTGGCCAAAGTTGAGAAAGATTGTAGAATTTGTCATTTGGATTTGTTTAGTAACAGCCATGAATCTGGCGTTCCTATTGAATTGGGCTGTTCTTGTAAGAATGATCTTGCTGCTGCTCATAAACAGTGTGCTGAGGCATGGTTTAAGATCAGAGGAAATAAGTAAGTAAAAGAATTCCAACCCTTTTTTCTTGTTCAATTTTTATGTTTACTTTTGGCTTCTGGGTTAAATGCTAGATGTCCAGTTGGTAAGTTCTTAACATTATTAACTTTTTAGTGAAAACTATCTTTTGATGATTGCTAAGACTTGGGATTACTCTTTCTTGATAGTGTTTTACAATTTACCATCTGTAAATACTTGAGGGGGTGATTGTAATTTGTAATAACTAATAACTACCCACTAAAGGTAACAAAAAGTTAAAAAAAAAAATTGAATATTTTAATGATAGTTTTGCAATCCTTTTTAAATTAAGTCATAAGGTGAAAGTATGCATGTGAAAAAGATAAATTTGCGTAATGGAAAAGAAAGTGAGATGGATGTTACATTTATAAAGGAGGCTGATAGAAATTAAAGTAAAGCTAAAGGCTAAAGCATTAAGAACACCTCATGATATGTCTAAACTAAACCGACAATTCTTTGCTGTTATGTGCTTTTTTGAGGTTTAGGATTCTCTCTATCTTTTTCCTTCTGGTTCTCTTTCCTTGTATGAAAGTGGGGATTTGACCTTTATTGATGCACTCTCTAATCTTTGATTGATAATCATTGCTTGCTGGTGTGCCACTTTGGAATTTTTTAATTCGCAGTTACTAATTCCTGATTTCTTACTTGACATGATTACTGATTACTGATTTTTTAGATACCAAAACATTGGTGCAAGTAGTTCCCTTATTCTAGCTGTGATTCTAAACTTTTGGCAGATTTTGCATTGGCATGTTCTGCACTTCATGCATATCTGGATTGGTGTCATGTTTTGGTGAAACAATCGTCGATACGATAACTACCACAACTGCAGTGGACCTAGTTGTGTTTGCTAGCTATTGTACCATCTAACATTCCACTTAAGTGGTTGATTTGGCCCCCATCATTGACCTGGATAATTGATCAGATAGGATTTGAAAAACTGTTTAACAATTTTATATGATCGTTATCCAAATAAAACACAATTGCATCGATCTTCTTACTTATTTCTGACTTAAAAGCCAAATGGAAGGCCACATTAATTAAATTTACTAGTTTTGGCTAAGAATTTACAAGGTATCCATCTTATACCTTTCACATTAAAAGTCCTATGCAAAGAAAAACTTACATTTAGAATTGGTGAAGAATGCCAGCTATGATATCCGAGTTAATGTTCAATTGTTGAAACTATGCATAAAACTGTTATCATGACAGATGAGCATGATTCATTATGTAAAATGAAGATAATGATAATTTATGTGATAAATAGATTATTTTATTCATGTGTGATATATTGAAGGTTTTTATTTTTTTCTTTCGATAATGATATATTCAAGGTTACTTAAGTGGTAGCTTTAACTTTTAACCAAAATCGAATTTAAATAAACATATAAATTATTGTGTCAAATCGAATTTAAAATGCTGGGTGTAATGATTGTATATTGTATTCATTAAATCTATAATGCTGCATGACCCATTACTCGTTGAACATCATTAACCATTATCCTTTGCCTCCAATGGTATATTAGCTCCTCTTCATACCTCTCCCTATACTCTGTTTAATTCTTTTAGGACGTGCGAGATTTGTCATTCTATTGCACGCAATGTAGTTGGAGTGAATGAGATTGAGCCAACAGATCAATCAAACGAGACGAACAGTTCCACGGCAACAGCTGCAGTCTCAGGACCGGCACCCCATACGGACACTCGAAGCTTCTGGCATGGCCATCGCATCCTCAATTTTCTCCTTGCTTGCATGGTATTTGCATTTGTCATATCATGGCTCTTTCACTTCAATGTGCCATCATCCTAAAATTTCGGTAGCACAGAACGGAATTAATGTAAAGGAGCCTGGAGAATTTTGTTGCTGTGATCTAGAGAGTCTTGTGATAGTTAATAGGTATTTTATTCACCCTTCTTCTTCTCCATACATGTAGAAAGTTTGTTATATCTAATATATGCAAACATTCATCATAATTATGAAAGCTCTGTTGCTTTATGATGAGTATTTTAAATTAGCCATCATTATATCTGGTCTTAGAAGAGTTCTTGATGGTTACGCTCTTGGTATGTATAGATTTCCCACGGGTTGCCTTTGGTCCTTAGTGAAGTTTATTTTCTCTCTGGTTTGTGATTTCAAGAAAATATGTAAACGATTTATTTGTGGGAAATTTTAACAAAATTTTCCTTCCTATATCATAAGTGAAATAGTTATTTTTCAGTCTTTGAGCGTTTGACATAGACGGTTGATGACACCATGGTCCCGCCATCAATGAACTACATATAAGGCAGACAAGATCTTTGAGTCTATCCTGCTACTTTAAACGGTAATAAATTAGTTTTTTATTATAAAATTGAATAATTTAATTTTGTATTTTTAAAATTAAATTAAAAAGGTAAAATCAATAATTAGTGTAATAAAAATTATTTAAAAAGCTGATTTGATATTTAATCTTGTATTTATTTGATGATGTGGTATCAATAAAATATATTATTTTAAATTAATATGGATAAAATAACAAACTAAGTTGGTAAAAAATAATTTGATGTGGTATTTTTGTTAACTTAGTTTATTATTTTATCTACGTCAGCTTAAAATAATATATTTTATTAGTGTCACATTAGCATTTGATATTTACGTCATTAAATACAAGGTTAAATGTCACATCAGTTTTTTAACAATTTCTATTACACTAATTAGTGATTTTACATTTTTTTCAATTTTAAAAGTACAAAAATTAAATTACTAAATTTTATAATAAAAAATTAATTTACACTAAATAATATAGCATAAAAATTTTTTAATACATTGACCTACTTTAAACCATCAAATATTTTTCCTGTATGGCTTATTAATGCAAAAGTGGTCGACTTGAAAATGATATATATTAATGTGGCAAGCCAAACTAAGTACAAACTTGTAAAGAACTTTCTTTTTCTTTTTTTGGGTAAACAACTAGCCCAGTGCTTCAGCCCAACCCAAACCCCTATTGTTTTCCAGGAACAAATATCAGGCCTTTATCATTTCTTTCTTAATATGTTGATTTGAGCACCTAGTTATATAAGCAATCATTATCAAACCCATATTTTCTTTTTTCCCTGTTTTTGCAACAAGGTGTCCAAAAGGTGTCAATGACTTCCCATTTAACTACTTATGGGATAAGATATAAATTTACGACTATATTTTTATGAGCCGTGAAATATGTTGATCTGTAAGTCATTGACTTAAATCTGAATGTTCCAGAGTCATGGCTATGTTGCATTTGTGCTCTTCAACATGGCCACGCTGCTCTATTGTTGGATTCTATTAAACGTTGCCGAAACTATAATTGGAACATTTTAAGAAAAGGGTTTCCTACACGAGCATGAAAGATGAAGCAGCCTGGCTTAGTCATTGATGGAAGGAAAAAGAAGCCTTTCCTGCACATTATTGTGCCTTTCAAAGTTCAAACGTATAGAAAAAGGGGTCGAAAGGTTGTAGGCAAACTGGCTCCTGGGGACATTTAGACCATCACATTCAACAGTAAAGAAATGGAATATCATCGGCCATTTTTAGTTGCAGGCATCAGAGCTTTTAAAGCCTTGGCTACCTAAAACATATGAACATTAAGGGGCTACAGTTCCTACCCCTTTTACTACTATAAATTATGATATCTTTCACCACACTTTTCATTGTTTTTCAGCTTTTAGTTGGGTTTTCAGTTCTATTAAGATTCAAGTCCCCACCTGCAATCCTGTCTTGAAATGAAACAATAAAGATTTAATAGTCACTTAACAAATGTAGTTTATCTCAATGGCCTTCGGCATTAAAGAGACAACAATCATATTTTCAAAAAATTACAGTAAAACGAGGGTACTATCAACATGAGAAGACTGCACAATGTACAAGTGCACTACTCAACTTTTGTTTTCTTAGAATACAAATCTAATTTACCAGTCTTGGAAGAAGCTAAGCCTTTAATCCCCGATCATAAGGACTCGAGCAGCCCAATTACAATGATAGCAGCAGCTTCCATCATCTACACACCATTGGTTGCAGTATCGACATAGATTCCGTTTGCATCTTCCAGAATCTTGCCATTAACTTGAATTCTCGGCCTCTAAACAAATAAAAAGAAAACATAAATGGCAATCTAAATTGGATATCACCATGAAGATATTCAAAGAGGAAAAATTAACTAATAAAATTAAATTACTATACCCAATCTGCAGGGTCTACAGAATTCCCATTCAAGAGCTTGTGATTCTCTTCTTTGGTCATACTATCCTTGTCTTTGGTGCTCAATGGTAGCAACACAGGTGAACTTCCACTGGTTGTTCTGTCAGGCAATTCTGCAGTAATATCATAGTGTTAGAACCACTTCCAAAGTTATGCCCCCCACCAGGGGAAGAATTAAATGAAGGTTAGATCAAATTAGATAAGATCAAAACATTCTAATTAATAACCTGGCAGTTTCTTGTCTATGAAGAATACCACTAAATTAACAGTATACCTGCAGAAAATCATACTAAAGTCAAAATAAATTGAAAAAAAAGAGAGAAGATAAATAGAAATTTCAAAAGGGTACTTCATACCATGCAACAACTACATCAACCGTGTAATGTTTGCGGGATGCTACAATCAAGAGACTTTGGATAATAGCTACCAACCAAGCAAATTGCTTTATACACCTGCAATTATACAACAATACCATCAAAAACCAATTAATTGTCTACTCATATGTAAGTCAATATAGCAAGCTAGAATTCATTGCCCATTGACTGTACAAAAGAAAACTAATCAAACATACTTAGGGTACAGCCTGATCTAAACATTTTGCTATTGCGAATCAGAAATGTTACAAGAATGGTACTCAACATAATAATCTCAGGATGTTCCTAATAGTTATATTTCCTTCATTATTTTCCCTTGGGGCTAATGCCTAAGAACAAGTGAAATGAATAAGCCATGTTTTACCTTCGTGTGCCATATTTCTGATAGGTGAGCACAAAGACGAGGGTGAAGATCATGTGTGATGAAAAAATCAAGTCACCACAACCATATATAACACCTCGAGGAACTGCAAATTCAACAAGCAAATGAGCCAAAATATTTATTAAAAAAACATATCTAAATATTTAAAGCAATAAATTGAAATTTCAATAAAATAAGAATACGTACAATTAATTAAGAGGACTTCTAGCACACTATCCGGTTTTGGCAACCTGGCAAGCTTTGAACCCTGCAAGAAAAGAGAGGTTATTTACTAAAATAATCTTAAATCAAATTGCATTTCTTACATTAGCCCCCAGAAGACAAATGTTCAATGCAGAAAAAAAATAATAATAAAAAAAGAATACCATTTCACAATGTAATCATAAAGTCAAGAGCAAATACACACATAAGTTCAAGACTATACCTCTCGGCAATGATAATTTGGACCAGGAAGCTGAGTAGAATAGAATGTGATGATTCGGAGAAACTGAGAAGCCTGCAGCAGATAAATAAACAAAGAAAACAAACAACTGTAAGTAAAAAACTGAGAAAATGCTTAAGGTTTCATGATTTATCAAGATTAATCATATTAATAAAGGTAGTTGAACAGCTTCAGCATTGAGTTCAGTTTCATACAGGTTATTGATGAAAATGGTACTTCAAATTTATGGAAACCTTTGGTTAGAATTTTAAAAAAAATAAGAAAAGGGGGGGGGGGTAAATATCTGCCTTTTTGTAATTGATATCCTAAAATGAGCTCACTTGAGTCTTGACTTATATTGCACCAAGGTTTTATGAGCCTATCAAATTTAACTAACAGCTCAATAAATTACTAGCCAGAGAACAAGGACAAATCATTCTAATATTTAATAGGAGAATCCAATTGCTTCAGTTGATTCTCACTAAACACAGTGACATACACAGGCGTAATTTGACAGAAGGAAGAACCTAAAAACTAGTCCTACAACAAGGCCCTATATTGGGTGTATGTATAATCAGAACAAAGATATAGACTAAGCATCAGTACTCACAACTAAAAATGCTAGCACCCTGCACCAAACTAGAACTGTGTAGATCTTTTTGCTCTTGAAGATGAAGGGATGGAAAGTCCACTGCAAATAGCAATTCACATGTTAGAAGTGGAGACATAAAAGATGCTAATAGAGCTGAAATAAAAGAACAGCAATATCATGTACTACAAATGTGAGAACTGAATAAAACTAACGAATGGGTATAAATAGAAAAGCCAACAACATCAGAATAACTTTACCAAGAAAAATGATAAAAAGACACAGGTGAACACCGTCTCACTGATGTAGGCTTTATCTTGCCCAAGCTCCTAAATTTACAAGAAAATTAAATATAAGAAGGCATTTCACCTAATAATTGGCACAAAATAGAGATAAGCAAAGAGCAAAATCAAAAGAAAGTTGTTCTTACTGGAAGAACAAAGAAACCAAGATCCTGAAGTGTTGGCCCTGGCCGGTGTAGATAATGAACTCCTCGGGCAGCTAGACCATGAATGTACTGCAGAGAGGAAATGCACATTTCAGACCCAAAACAAAAGCCACAGCCTTCTAAATGTTCCAACTATAAAATGACAATAAATTAAATATACTTGAATTTTGGAAAATACAAACACTAAACAAGCTCAGATGACCCTAAATTCTTTGAGAAGCAATGAAAAGTAGTATACTAAAGCTTAAACAATTGATAATGACATCCATTTATATCAAAATTATCATTGCTAAAGCAATGTTATCTGTATGAACCATGATAGAGATTTATCTTATGCTAAAAGCATAAGGTTCATTTCTCTAAGTTACAAGTATAAGAAACCACGATCATTACAGTTTACCAGATCCTTTTTTTTAATCAAAACAAGCATCTCTATTTGAAGAAAAAAAAAATGCTAGCTTTGCCACTCACCGTTTCTACTTAAAATGCTAAATTTTTATGAGGAAGAAATTAACGTTTGAAATTATTCAAACGAATAGATATTGAAAAAAGAAATGGGTTAAATTTGAAACAAAATGAAACCTGAAAAATGAGACCGGCAAGAAGGTATTTCCAATTGTCTAGAAGAAGGTTGATCTCTGTAGTTGTCTCTGCACAAATTCTCTTCCATAACTAAAAAAAAAAACTCAAATATCAAATTAAAATCCCTTATAATTTCCATTTCTCGTATACAAAGAACAAGAAAGATGAAAAAAAAAAACACACCTTCGAAGCTTCGCGACCAATGTAAAGCGTCATCTTGTTGTCGTGTAACAACCAGTTCCATAGTACTTCAAAACCCACCAGTTAAGGTCAACATCTTTAAAATTAAAAACCGCTCAATCGTGTGCGAAATCCACTTTTACCAAAACTTTAACCTCCCCAAAAAATAAAAATAAAGTTAGCAAACTTTTATTTATGCTTCTCTTTCTTTCCTCCAATAACCAACTTCAAATCCACCACAACTGCAAACCCCGCCGCCGCCGCCGCTTAATCGATTCTTCAAGCGATCAAAGACTCGCGATCCACGATCAAGATCGAGAAACAAGGAAGACAAAGAAAAGGAATGAGGGGAAAGGGTTGAATTAAGGCTTCTTCGGCTTCGATATAAATGAAGGGAATTTCAGTTCTTTTAAAACAATAATAATAAAAGGGAAAAGAAAAAGAAAAAGAAAAGCCTTTGAGATTCTGTTTCTACTTTCTCGGCCTCTCTCTGTGTTTTGTGTTTTTTTAATTTTTTAATATTATTCGCTGAATTTCTCTGCTTAAAAAACGCGAGTTGAACACAGTTGAGAATTGTGAAAATGAGCCCCAATCCCAAATATAAAGAAGCCTTTTTCTCTCTTTTTTTTTTTTTTTTAAAAAAAAATAAATAAAAGATAAAAGAAACTTCGCCGCAACTATATTATTTTGTCAACGTTGAAGTCCATTTACAATGTTTTTACTAAATTACCCTTGTGGTGGTGGGTGATATAGTCACGACCGTCTCGGCTTACGAGAATTGGTAACAGACTAACGGCTATTGACTCTTCCTTTTCTTTTCTTTTCTTTTCAATTTTCATCCTCTCATCTATTTTTTAATTATAAATATAAATATAAAAATTTAAATTTATTATTAAATATGATTATATGTATATAAAAAATATTTATAATAAAATAATAAATTCATCAATAAACTAACATTATAATTAAATCAAACCTATGCAAGCATGTTGAACGCACCACCTCAGGTTTGATTGATGGGTTAAATTTTTTGATTTCATGTGCCAATAGTAAATACTTTGTTAGTGAAATTTTTTGGTTTCTTATTTGCTGCCCCTATGAATGTCTGTCAATTTGTCATTACTTGGTTAACCTTTACCCAATCCCAATGTCACATCACATTCACATGGTACTACTTTTTTAATTATAAAAAATGTTTAATTAATATTACTACTTAATCACCAAGTGACTTAAAAGTTAAACCATACTAAGAACAATTTGGGATGCACAAACTATATATAATCGAAAAATAATTTTAATATAATATATATAATTTATTGAAATAACAAATAAGCATAAAAATTAAAATATAATTTATAATTATAATTAATATTTATTGTATTTGATTAAATGCATATTTGTATCAATGTTTTTATTTAATAAAAAATTTTCAACAAATACTAGTCCTTGGTGAGATTTAAGGGCAGTTATGCCAATTCAATTACAAATATTTTATATGATAAATTATTAAATAAGAATAAATGAAATCAGAATCAGAAAGTGGCAAAGAACAAAGAGTGCGCTGCGGGCATAGTAAAGGCTATATAGTACGTGGATTTCAAAGAGCCAAAGCCAAAGTCAATGGTCGTTATTGCCGACGAGACCAACCGACCCTTTCCCACATTCAAGGTCTGGTGGGATTTTTTATTTTTTTTCATATTTTGTGGCAAAATGCAAACAAAGGGCTCGAAAATCCTGAAAACAAAACAAACGAATGAAATCAACAAAGGCGGGAGAGGTGGATTGGGGATTTTGAAGAGTCAAAATTACAAGGGAAGAAAGGGACTATTTGGTGGTAGTTTGGCAAGACATAAAACCGCCGCCAAGGCGGCTTTCTCGAAACGTGATGGCGACTTATTTATTTGTCGCTCTTCTCACAAACAAGCCCAAAGCCTAAATTGCACCCTCTAATCTTTTAATCCAAAAGCCTAAACTAGCCTTTAAAGCATATTTCAAAATTAGAAAGGCTGCTGCTGCTGCCATCATGGTTAGGCACGGGGGGACCCTGTAAACTCCAATGAAGGCCTGACTTTGCTGGGTGGCTAATTTGTTTGTTGCTTCAGCTTCTGTATGTGTGTGTGTGGGGTACCAAATAGGCAAATACCGATACATGAGCAGCACCTTTCAAATACCTAACACAAATGTCAGCATCATTTTTTTTTCATGGTTACTGGGTTCATTCTAGGTGTTTAGGATTAGCCTCTACTCAAATTAGATCACATAATTTCATCTGGGTTCGGTTAACAAGCGGTTATAAATCGTTTCGCCAAATTAAAAATGATTACCCAATAATTAATTGAATTAAAAGTCCAAATAGAGTCCATACTAGAGGTGGTTATGGGCCGGGCCGGGCTGCGGTCCGGTTTTTTTTCTCTGCCCAAGCCCGGCCCTGGGTAGCCCAAGCCCGCCCGTTTAGGCCCGAAAAACTGTTCATTGGAATAAATTTTTTTTTTATAATTAAAATTAAATAAAATAATATTATTATAATAAAAATCACTGTTCCGGGCCGGCCTCCTGCCAGGCCCGATACAGGCCGGGCCGGGCGGGCTGCCCGGCCCGTGAGCAGGTCTAGTCCATACGAGTGGGTTTACAAATCAAAAGAAAAAATGTTTTAATAATTATCAGTTACATAAAATCTCATGTATAAAATGAGTGAAAGTCACATTTTAGTACTTTGATAATTTTATTCTCTCCTGTTGTTATTTATTTATTTATTTTGGATATTTGATGACTTAAGTATTGGAGTGAGTTCGGAGTATCAACTCTGACAAAAAAAACAATATGCTAATTAAAATTTTCATTTTTTCTAAACATTGATCAACATTTTTCTTTCATCTATTACAATAGAAGTTTAACGTGGTCATCTTATGACCGGTCAATTTTATTAACATTAAAGATAATAATGGATCAAATTTTCACATTATTTAATTAGATTTTTTTTTCTTTTTTGGTTTTGAAATTTAAAGAAGTCCCCGTTGAATTTTCATTTTCTAGAAGATCTTCTAGTGAACTCATTAACTTTTATGATTATGAGACTTGAAATAAGATTGGAGGGTTTGAATTTTTTAGAGTTAGAATTGTTTTTTACCAGAACTTGTTGCTAATAACTTGGTCAATAATCTTAGAAACTTAACTTAAAAGTCTCTTCAGATTCCTCCAAGTCCAGCACATGCTGCACCCTTCCATACAACTAAGGAAGTTAGGTTTAAGGTTGTGACAGGAATTTTCTTTCCCTTGGAAATATTCAACTTATTCAATAATCGATACATATTTTTCTAAATAATATTTTAAATTATTAATATAATAAAGAAAAGTACATATCAATATATTAATCATGCTCGTAAAATTTAAAACTAATGTAGTTTTCAAAGCGCGGAATATTTTGTAGTTATTTATTTGTAGTATCGAATAAATAAATAAATAAGGATTAATATTTGATGCATTGTCAGTGTATAGGGCTATACACTGACAGTACATCTTTCGATGACATCTGTCGGATTAGAAATTAGTGGTTAGGGTTAATGGTTAGAATTTAATGATTAGTGGTTAACTTTTTAATGAGATATCAGTATAGTCTATACACCGATAATGCATCAAAAACAAATTCAATAAATAATTAAGCTTAGGAAACTTCTTCGAATTTTCAATTTTGGTCCGTCAGGAGATTTTTCATATCTTCGCCTCCAAGGAAAAGGGAAAATTGGTATTGGTTTCTAAACAAAATCTAATGGTCCAAAACTGAAGCAATCGGGCTTAAACTTAAGCCCAAAATAATCAGATGGGCTTGAGGTTTTGAAATTTTAGTGGGAACTTTTATGAATTTGTTAAGGAAAAAGTTTATTAGTGGGAACTTTTATGTTCAATTCAATTGGGGGTCTTACTAGACATAATAATAAAGTATACTACCTTTGAACATGTGGTTAATATTGAACAAAAGGGAGTGGGAGATTTGCAATGATAGATTTAGATTTTGTTCAAAGATGGGATTTGGGTAAGGTTTTTTAAATTCGGGTCCGATTCAATTCGTTTGGTCTAAACTTATTTTTAATTAATATTTATAAAAACAAAAAGCTTTTGAGATTCGATAGGTCGGATCGAACTAAACCTAAAGCAAGAATTTCAAATGAATCCAGCCAATGAACAAATTTAGTTGAATTTTCTTGCTTTGAATGAGAAGATACAATAAGTTATTGAAGTTTTTTTTTTTCCAAAAAATCGTTGAAGTTTAATTACTAAAATATATTTAATCAAAATTTCTATCAGAAAAAATTAAACAAACAAAGAATCAAACTACAACTTCGGCCTACAAGATTGACCTATAGCTAATCAATGTTAATAAATGCAAGTGAATTATATATTAATTTTCGGGTATATATCTTTGTGTTTTAAAAGATGATTATTTCTTCCCCACTTGTTCTTGAATTAAGCCACGTTTGATTTTGTGAGAAATGTGCAATTAATTAACAAAAAATCAAATTAAATACATCAGTTGCTTGTTTGAAACGTTTAAGAGAACAAACAGGAAACTACATAGTGTAAAATAAACATAAGCAAGACCAAATCAAGAAACATTATTTATTTATTATTAAGAAAATAAAGGAACCATTAACTTAAGCACAAGAATTTTTGGAATTTTAAACAAGGAAAAGAACACATGCCTCCAAAGAACTCACTATTTTTAAAAATTTTCAATGTTCCGTTAGTATTTGGATAAAATATAGATTATAATTATCATATAGTGCGTATTTTAGTGGACATACATATGCCAAATTTTGTTTAAATTTTAATGGTATGAAAATGGATGGATGAATTGAGAATAAATTTAAAAGATCGTAGATGAAAATATCGAATATTTTAGGGTATAGATGAAAATAAAATTTTATAAAAAGCTCACAAATTAAAGATAAAATTTACTCAGAAAGCTTTGACTCTGTTTTGATTGATGAAGAAGATCAAAATCTAACCCTCAATTATTACATATCAAGACATTAAAGAAAAACCTTTGCTTGCTATATAGCTGGCCAATCTCAGGCTGTTTTAAATCTGATAACCCGACAAGTGTAGAAGTCACAGAATGTTTCCAGAACAAGCAGGGCCAAGAGCAAGAAGGAGGCCAGAAAAGTGAGAAATTTCCAGGAAGAATATATGTATTTCTTCAGCAGCTTATTTGTCTTCACCTTCAGTGTATTATCATAGTAGCGATTGACATTTTTAATAGCTTCATCTATGTTTATATCCCTATCTTTTGGCTCGATGGATTCACTCAATCCATTAAAGAGTTTAGCAATCTCAACACTGTATAAATCACCTTTGATAATGTTTGATTTCTGAAGTAAATTGACATCGTCAGCATTATCTATGATCCCATTCATTAATTGGGTGTATCGAGTGAAAGGTAAGGATTCTGACTTATCCTTTGACATGCTTTCGAATGCAACTAGGTTTCTTAGTATCACTTCTGAAGTAAGCTTGGAGCTGAGAATGTTTTCTGTGTCAGGCTCTGAGTTTAAAGTTATGACAGGAAGGTAAAGAGTTTGGTTGTCGAATTTGATGTCTTTGATGCCTTCACAGATGGAGAATTTCAATCCAGCATCAAGGAGCTGTGAGGCTGTAGGAATCCAACCTCTGTCTTTATCAAAGAAATTGTGAGGGGATATTCCAAATAGTTCAAGAAAAGTAAGAAGTAAATTCATGAGTTTTGCAGGAAGAGCTGCGAATCTGAATTGTAGTTTAGATAACATAGTCAGGAGCTTACTGAAGACACTACAGTCTGGGTTAGCAGCAGTGATCTCCATTGTTGAACCCTGAAGCTCATCCTCTTTCTGTTTTGCAAACGAATAGTTTCTTTCTTCTTTGGGACAAATCAATTGGTAGAAAAGATCCAACAAATGCTTATGCTTGACAACTTCTGAAGCTGGGGGTTTGTAGGCTAATTGCAGAGGAGAAAGGGCCTGACAAAAGTCAACCATATTTTGGAGAGTATCAGACCCAGCCCACTTATCTGCTATTGCTTTTAACACTATCATTGGAATTTGATTCTCTACCATTAGCATATCTCTGAGGATCATATCAAGGTCTGGATATCTTTCTGAAAAATCAGCAAAAGGGTTCTTCTCGGATGAACCAGGCAGGGTTTTATAGTAATGTAGAGAACAATTAAGCACTTTGAGCAAGGATAAACCATCGATGGCCATCATCCATGCCAAAGTATCGGCATGGATGTATAAATGTCTTTGGTAACAGGTCCGAATATGTCCCTCTAGTTTCTGAATTTCAGCAACGAGATGCTGAAAATCAAACACTAGCCAATCTTTTTGTGCTTTTACTGCCGCAGCCACTTTGAACCTCTGCATCTGATATAGCTTAGGCCGAAAATGATGATACGGTCCAAAAGCTAAAAGCTGCGGAGCATAAGCTACAGGGTTGACAGAACGTAGCGGTTCAGGCACTTCAAAGACAGAAACAAGAATTTCTTCAGCTTCTTTATCATTCTCCAGGATGTCCTTTATCTCCACCACCCATTTTTCTTCAGGAAAACATGGACTGATAATTGATTCTGAAGAGATCATATTGCCTTTTTGAACAAATTCGCAGGCCATATTGTTTTATCGTAAATCTGGATTACCATATATCTCAGTTCTAAACTCAACAAATTTGGACTAATTCAAGTCACACGTAGATCCTTAGAGTTTTATATGTCAAGTTGCAAGGAATTTTATCGGGGTTGAGATCATAATTCATAACTACTAGAAAGATTTAAAATAAGCGAATGTAGACTTGAAGTGAAATAGGACTTAGTCGTCCAAGGGGCAGAGTTTCATTGGGCGTAGTTGGGTACTTGTTCATGAAACTTACGTATAGAACTTCTGACTTTCATTCGGAGATCGCTTTGTTTGCATGCTAATCCTAATTTTTGGATTTTTTTTAGTTAGACTTCGAATTAAGCTAATTTTTTTACGCCATTGAAAATTTGAATCTTCTGTCAGATACTAATTAATTTTTCCATAAACGAAAATGATTGTTTCTTCTGAATATTATATATAAATCTTTCCAACATTCCCTTAATAATACCAATACCCAGGGTCGAAGCCAGAAATATTGATGAGGGGAGTCGAAATTAGATCTGCTCATGAATCGGGCAGCTTGTTCGACTCGACAGGCTTGACTCGTATTTGGTCGGGCTTGGGCATGAGTTTTGATGGTCCGGATCGATCGAGCCCGATTCGGATCACTATTTAACTATTTAAAAAATGTTATTTAAATTTAATTACAAATATTAATATATAAATAATTTTTTAATTTTTTATTATTTTTTGAACAGTGAAACGAGCTAGGCCTGAAAATAAAAAAAATTCTGGGCTGCGGCCTAGCCCAGCCTGGCCTATGAGCAGATTTAGTCGGAATATACATATACAGATTTAAAGTAAAAATAAAAATCGTGTATGAAATAAACTTGTCCAATGATAAGATTATTCGTTAGCTCGAATCGGTCCGGACCTTGGACAAATAAATTTGTTTGCTATGTGAGTCTGACTCGACCCAATTCATAGACAACTCTAGTATAAAATTATTAAATGCAAATATTATATATGATATTAAATTTGCTAACAATTTATAAATTCCTTCTAATGAAATGATTTTTTTTTTAATTTTAACTATTATAATTCATATTGCATATAAAAAGAAAAAAATATCAACGTCAAAATTTTTTTTGTCTAATTAAAATATGCATAAAATGATTTCATATTATAAAAAGAAATAATAAGATAACATATATTTAGAAAAACAAAATAAGTTAAAAGCACAATTCATATTAGATATTATAATTGTTTAACTTTTTTTTTTGTTTTTTATGAGCATAGAATGAAAATATTAAACAAAAATAATTAATGTAAATATATCTATTTAATTGATTGAAAATGTAAATAGAAAGAATTAATCTAATAATAATAAATGAGATTTAAATTAAAAATGTTATCAAATTTATTATATCAAATAAATTCTAGAAATGGATGGATCAACTTGAAGAATCAAACAAAATTTGGAGAGACCAAATATAATTTTATTTTATTTCAAAAATCTTAAAAAATTTAAGAGGGACCAAATTGAAGGGCCAAATAAAATTTGGAGGGCCAAACAGAATTTTATCCTTATTCAAAAAATCTTTAAAAAATTTAAGGGGCCGAGGCCTGCCCCCTCCCTTCGCCCCTCCCAATACCCAAACCAAAAGTGAAATAAAGTGGGCTTCAAATATGTGAATCCAAAACTTAGGTCTAAACGCAGGCCCATAGCTTATCTAAATTATGTCCAAGTTTATGTTAAACTGGAATGTAGAGCTTGAGCCTATAACCTTTTCTCTTTTCTTATCTGGAATGCCCTCAACAACCAAATGTTAAGTTTCTGATTCCAGACGCCTGTCGTAATCTTACAGAAGATAGATAGAGCAAACAAAGAAAAACCCTTTTACCTTTCAAAACCCAAAACCTTATTTCTGTATCTCTGTTATAATACCATTCTATGTAAATAATTTTTCCTCTCATGGCGCTCCAAGGATCTAGATTTTGCTACAATGTGAGTTTAATTTTCTCCTAGCATCTTTATTTCTAATTCTATTTGTAGTTGAAGTTTCAGTTGCTATTGATTCCCTGAGTTTGAACAAGTGGGCAATTTCCATTTTTTAATCTAGTTAATAACCCAAATCAAGTTCTTAAATTTAAATCCTTTAGATATCAATTTATTGGGGGAAAATGATTTCTTGAAATTCTGAAAGCTATAAAATTTACAATTATTACAGATATTTATTATTCAGTCTTTGACTCTTAATTTTCTTTAATTGTTCTAGGTAAATGTTAATCACATCCAATGTTCAAGCACTAATAGTTTCAGGAGTCTTCATTGCTTTTCTCCACCATCTCCAAAGCCATGTAATGTGGTTTTAGCTAGGACTTCAAGACGAAACAAGACTGAGTCTTTTCCGGGTCAATGTCCTTCCAAGTTGCCTAGTGGAAAACCTCGTAAGTTTCTTGGCTTTTCAGTTATCTTGCAATATGATCATATGTGCTAGTCTGCTAGTCCCAGGTTGTGCAAGAAAGAAGGCATTGTAAAGTTTTTTTTTTTTTTTTTTCATAATTGCTGCTCCTGATCTTAGATGTTCTTCTATGTAGACTTTCAAAACTGGTAGTTAATTCTTTGTCATATTTGTTCTGGGAAATTACATGGCTTTTTCATCAAGTGGCAATGTAATTTCAGTTGTTCAAGAACCATGTCTGATTTAAGCTTTAGGGTGCACTGTGTATTTTAAACTTTGTTGCCTCAATGAGCATGTTTTGCATTAAACTATATATTTTCCTCCATATTAATTCATTGTTAAGTTGGTTGACCTTTTCCTTCTAGTGGATTGGTGAGGTTATCCGTGTTTTGAGCCCACATGTAGCTTCCAAAGAGTGCTTCAATACATATTTATTGGACGAATTTTACTTTTATTTAGGTTCATCATTTCACCAATATAGTTTCCACTTTCCTGTATTTCCTTATAGGACTTGAGTTTCACAGGTCTAATTCCTGATTAGTTTAGTGCAGCACCCTTTAAACCAAATCTGCATATTGTACCATTGATCCCTTGTCAAGCAAAAGGTGATGACATTGAGGGGAACCTAAGTGCTGAAAGCATCATATTGGATGAACAAACCTTACAGAAGGACCTACAGGTTGCCATTGAGGAAGAGAACTATGATGAAGCAGCAAAAATCAGGGATGACCTTCGAGCCCTCCATGAGGATAGTAAGGCGTCAGTACTGGCAGCAAATTCTCGGTTTTATGATGCTTTCAGGAGAGGGGATCTAGCCACCATGCAGAACCTTTGGGCAAAAGGAGATGATGTGTGTTGTGTGCACCCAGCGGCAAATGGGATATCCGGTTATGATTTCGTAATGGAAAGCTGGGAAATTGTGTGGATGAACTATGAATTTCCACTAGAGATAGAACTTAAAAATGTTCGAGTTCATGTTAAAGGAGATGCTGGGTATGTTACATGCATGGAATTTGTCAAGACAAAAGGTAACAGTTGGGGGGGACAGTTTGTGACAAATGTGTTTGAAAGGATTAATGGTCAATGGTTTATATGTGTTCACCATGCTTCTCCAGCCGACTTGTGAAAAGCATCACTTTACATTTTAGAACTGCAGTTCTCTATCAGTAAGTTTTGCACTCTTAGTCAATTTATTATGTATATTCATTTTGTTTTTTACTTTAAAACATTTTGGATAACCATATGTAGAACAGATTGTTCGTTGTTCGAACATATTCCTTTTTGTTGAAGTAATCTGGTTTTCCACCCTCAATTTGGGTGTATGTTAGCATAAATCAAGTCATTTCTTGAAGTATGTTGTATTTTTAAAATAGGGGTTCAGGGTTGCTTAACCAATTAGGTTTAAGTGTTTAGCATTGTTGTGAAAAAGTGTTGTAGGAAATTGAAATGTCAAAAAAAGATATGTTTAAAATAATAAAAGTGTAGAGATGTGAGGATAATAAAGTTATTTTATCCAAAAGTCAGCTTTTAAAGTCCAAAAGCTATATTTTTTGACTTTTTGGTTTGGCTTTTCAAACCATGGTTTCAACAGCAGAAGCCAAATTTTTTTATCTGTTTAGCATTGCGTTTGCGGTGAAAAGCAGCTTTTGACCTCAAAAGCTGTGCCATAAGCAATGCTAAACGAGGCCTTAGTTTCGGGTTCAAAGGATGCACATTTTCGAACATATATACTTGAAATGCGGTAAATCACCGGTATTTCAAGTCAAAGCTTTTTTTCATTTTTATCTCTACTTTTATACTAATATTAAGCCTGATTTATAAGCAGATTTATATTTTAATACACTATCAGTGTATAGATCTATATACTAAAAATACGATACCATCTGTCATCATAAAAACGGAGAAAGCCACTGTCATCATAAAACCTAATGTCCACCCAACAACCATTTCAAGATCACGAGATACACCAATTTTTTATTTATTTAAAGCACTGGCTTTTGTGAAGAAAACAAATTAAAGGATTTTTTATTTTTAGTTCTAAGAATTATCAAAGATTATAATTTTCATGATTAATAAATAAAATTATTGTTTGATTTTAAATTCTCTGTTTCATTTTACATGTATACCCCAACTCCAAAACTTGTAAAAAATAATGATGCGCTTCAATTGTATGGGATATTTTGAGTTATGATAAACTCTCTAAGTGCTTGCTCCTCAAGAAAAACATAAGTTGATCAAATTTTCTAGCCCTCAAAAGTTGACTTATCTTTTGGTATGTTTGATCATAGACTTAACTTTAAATTAAGAAAGAAAGAAAGAAAAGTAAAAAACTACTAATGCTAAAAGAACAAGACTTTCTTTCTCTCGATCTGTTTCTTGATTCCCATTGTGCCAAATTGACTAGAAAGTGGGAAATGCTTACTTAGCCACGCAACAGCCAAGAACTTGTGATTACAAATAAAAGTTGCCAAGTTGGCCTCTTCGACTACACAAGTCCAAAGTCAACTGCACATGCTGCGACAAACAGAGAATCAATTATGTATATGAATCTCATGAAGGATTCATTTGAAGCAAATTAAACCACTCTGCAGATCAGAACCCAGGCCAGGAGCTAAACCAAATTATTTCAAACAATCAAAATGGAACAACCAGAAGCCCAAGTACCACACGTAGTTTTCTTGCCCATCCCTGCTCTTGGCCACCTCAAACCAATGCTTTGCCTAGCAGAGCTTCTCAGCCATGCCAGTTTCCAGATCACCTTCATAAACACTCAAAACATCCACGATCGTCTCCTTTCCAACGACATGCTGGCACGCCACCCTGGATTCCAGTTCTTGACGATCCCAGATGTAGCAAGTGATCATCCACGCTCCGGTCCGAGGAGTGTTGGTGATTTCTTATTCTCTTTAGGTGCTGCGATCAAGCAAGCTCTCCTTGAGCATTTAATCTCACTTTGCAAGAAAAACGGACGGTGGCAGCCTGCTACGTGCATAATAGAAGATGGGATCTTGTCTTCTTGTGTTATTGATGTTGCAGAGGAATTCCAGATTCCTGTTTTCGCTTTTCGAACATCCAGTGCTTGTTGCATCTGGACCTACTTTAATCTACCCAAGCTCATTGAAGAAGGGGATGTTCCAGTACTACAAGGTTAGTTGCATCAAATTCAAATCTTCATACTAAAGTGTCACTCGCAATTCTCACATATTAATATATATCATCTAATTACGTTTTACACCCAAAATCTTTAGTATTATAATTTATGGATGATGAATTAATTGATATTGTGAAGCATCGGTGCAGCTTATTATATGACATCATTTAGATTTTAAGGCTGATAATCTTTGAACTGTGAAGCTGCAAATTAATATCAATGCTTCCCTATCTCTCCTTCACCTACTGGGATTTTGTTATAGTATCATAGATATGAGTCATTTCATTTCGATCAAACTCCCATAAAACCTTTTTTGCTGTTGCAGATAAAGACATGGACAAGTCAGTAACTTGCATTCCAGGAATGGAGAATATTGTTCGTCGTCGAGATCTTCCGGGAGTTTTCAGGATTGAAAGAGCCGATGATCCAGGCTTGGAATTCTTAATCAACGATCAAACCTTAGTCATGCCACGAGCATTTGCTTTGATCATCAATACTTGCGATGGACTTGAAGCACCAATGATATCTAAACTCGGTTCTGTTTTTACTAAAATGTATACTATCGGTCCTTTACATGGTCTCTCAAATACCAGGATTAAGGATCTAACAACTTTAGCATCAAGCAAAAGTATTCTATGGAAGGAAGATAGAGGTTGCATCACTTGGCTTGATTCTCAATCGTCAAAATCAGTTGTTTTTGTTAGCTTTGGGAGTTTAATAGGCTTGACAAAAGACGAAGTGCTTGAATTTGGGCATGGCCTGGTGAATAGTGGTAAACCATTTTTATGGGTCCTTCGACCAGACTCAGTTACAGGAGAGGCTGATCCAAGCTTGATCCTGAGGGAGCTGAAAGACATGATAGAAGACAATAAAGGATTGATAGTGAATTGGGGTCCTCAAGAAGAGGTCTTGGCACACCCAGCTATCGGTGTGTTCTTAACCCATAGCGGATGGAACTCAACCTTGGAAAGTGTTTATGCAGGAGTACCCATGATTTGTTGGCCTGGAATTGGTGACCAACAAATCAACAGTAGGTTCGTCAGTGATGTCTGGAAAATCGGTCTTGACATGAAAGATACATGTGATAGATCAACAATTGAGAAAATGGTGAGAGAGTTGATGGAAGATAAAAGAGAAGATGTCATGAAATCAATGGATGAGATTACAAGAGAAGTTCGTGATTGTGTTGAGGAAGGTGGGTCTTCTTATTGCAACCTTGAGAAATTGATTGAAGACATAAGGTCATTGATGTAATTAAGGTCAAGTGGCTCAGTCACAACATTATAACATGCCTAAAGGCAAGATATATGATAAATAATGCTTTATCTTTCAAATTCCTGTTATAGCCTCGTGTAATTACAAAACTTGTTAATTAAGATCTCAAAATAAAGAGTCAAATGCAAAATTGCAAAGGCCATTGCCACTATAAAACGAACATGTTAACTGTCATCCAGTGTACTTGGTAAGAACTAGAAATGGGGCAAGCACATGTTCTAATCTTTCCCTTCCCTGCCCAAGGCCACATCAAGCCCATGCTCTGCCTAGCAGAGCTCCTCTGCCAAGCTGGTCTCCAAGTCACTTTCCTTAACACCCACAACAATCACCGCCGTTTAAACAACCTCCAAGACCTTTCCATTTCCACTCGTTTCCCCACTCTTCATTTCGAGTCTATATCCGATGGACTCCCTGAAGGTCATCCGCGTAACCTTTTACACTTCATGGACTTATTATACTCAATCAAGAGTGTAACCAAGCCAATTTTCCGGGACTTGCTCATCTCCTTATCCCACAAATCTGATATTCCTCCTGTTAGTTGCATAATAGCAGATGGGACTATGTCTTTTGCCATTGATGTTGCACAAGAGTTGCAGATTAAAAAAGTGATTGTTTTTCGAACTATAAGTAGTTGTTGCTTGTGGTCTTATCTTTGTGTTCCCAAGCTCATTGAACAAGGAGATTTTCAGGTAAGTAAGTTTTTAAAGTACTGCCCAATTTCAAGTCCACTGATTTGAATATGCACTAAAATTATTACAGATAATGACTTGGATCAGGAAGTTGGCAGCGTTTCAGGAATGCAACATGAATATCGTCCTTACTCTTTCGGGTTAAAACAATTGGAAGATCCTAACTTTCATTTCTTTGTAAGCGAGACTCAAGCCATGACTCGAGCTTCTGCTGTTATTTTCAACACATTTGACTCCCTGGAAGCTCCTGTTCTTTCTCAAATGATCCCTCTTCTTCCCAAAGTTTACACCATTGGACCAATCCATGCTCTCTGGAAATCCCGTCTTGGTCATCTATCACTACTTTCTTCATCCAACGGTAACCTGAGGGAAGCAGATCACAATTGCATGACGTGGCTTGACTCACAGCCGTTAAGATCTGTGGTTTATGTCAGCTTCGGGAGCTACGTGGTTTTAACGAGTGAAGAATTATTGGAGTTTAGGCACGGCCTGGTCAACAGCGGCAACCGGTTCTTGTGGGCCCTGAGACCAGACATAATAGCAGGAGAGAGCTTGATTTGGGGACTAATGAAAGTGGGTGCATTGTAGATTGGGCCCCCCAAGAGGAGGTCTTGGCTCATCCATCCGTGGGTGGGTTCTTGACCCACTGTGGTTGGAACTCGACCCTGGAAAGTATGGTGGCTGGGGTGCCTATGATTTCTTGGCCCAAGCTAACTGATCAAATGGTAAATACTAGATGGGTGAGTGAGGTGTGGAAGATTGGCCTTGATATGAAAGACATTTGTGATAGATCGACAGTGGAGAAGATGGTGAGGGCTTTGATGGAAGATCCAAGGGAGGAGATTATGAGATCAGTGGATAGAATTTCAAAGCTTGCTCGTCAGAGTGTTAGCCAAGGCGGGTCTTCCTTTAAGAACTTAGAGATGCTAATTCAAGAACTTAAAACGTAATAGATTGTTTAATAGAGATAAGAGTACAAGTTTGTTTCAACTAATAAATTGGATTACATATTATAAATTTGTGTTTTTTTTATGAAAATTCAAAAAAGCATACTATGTGAAGTGGAGAAGCTCTTTTAGAAGCACACAAAGGGATGGGTTTTCATATTTTCAACAAAAAATTAATAAACATATACCAAAAGTTTACCTAGAATATTATATCCCTTTTAGAAAACTATTTACTAATTTACAGTATATTGTCTTGTATATATCGTTTTCGATCAATCGATCTCATTATATATATATCGTTAATATTAGATATCATAGTATATATTAAGTGTGTATATATACGAAATACGTATATTAATACGTAGGTTGTCGTAGTAAGATACACGGTGCACATTTACGTACACAAATGATATCAAAGTGAATGAGAAATTAGTCTCATTATTTACCCACTTGAAGAGGAAGGAAAGTTGGTTGAAGGTATGTGTGGTAGTCAATCCCACATAGGACTAATAATGACTTTAGCTTATAATTTATATAAGCTAGAGTGTCATGACGGGTTGGGCCCCAAGGGGCACCCAAGTTTTTGTGTAGGGTGAGGACCTACACAACTTGGGCTGGACCACACGCGCGCGCCGCCGTCGGGCTGGGCTGGGTCGGGTCGGGTTTGGGGTCAGTAATTAATTTTTTACTGCCCAACCGGCTTAAATTTTGTCCAAACCGAACCAGCTCAACACCAAGCAGCCGAACCAGCTCAAATCCAACCAGCTTTATGTTTGTCCGAATAATTCTTCTTCTTGAATGTGTCTGTTCGGTTCTTTGCATTTTTCTGTTGTGTCTTGCCTGTTGGATTGAACCGGTTCATTGGAAGAGTCTTGTCTTTTGACCGAACCGGTTCCTGTCCAACAGTTGTGTCTGACCGAACAGACTTCTCTGTATCTATAAATAGGAGTGTTTGTATATGTTTCTACTCACTAATTCACCGAAAATATTCTTGCCTTCTGAGAGAGACACTTCAACATTCTTCTGTTCACTGTGTTGCATCCGGGTGTGCTCTCATTTGCAACGTATATCGAGGAAACCTGGGAGACGATTTGCATCGATACTGTAAGCACCTTAGACAGGCAAAAAACGTCTTAAGGTTAGAGGTCCAACCTTGACTCGATATTGATTTTTTCAAATCAATTATTGTAAGTGCCTTTATTCGATTTTGCATACTAATTGTAATCTGCTTCAATATATATATATATATATATATATATATATATATATCAAGTTCTTCTTTTACTTTCTGTTTATATTTTACAGTATATAGCATATATTACATCCAACATTCTTAAGACGTTTTTCCGTGTTTTATTTGTTATATACTGTGTTCCGATATATTGTTACGGTGATTGAACTTGTATATACTGACTTCGGTTCTTGCTTCTGTATTTTATTTCTTTGCTTTCCTGCACGTTTTTATTCTTCGAAAACAGTAAGTATATATGCTTTTTAGTTGTTTATTACTTACTGGTAACTTTGTTTGCTGTTCATATCACATGTGCTTTTATTTGATTGAAAGCCTTTTTATAGATTCTGTTTACTAATTTATATATTGTGGTTTTTATATTTCACAGTTTTCGTTAATTGTTTAGTAACTTTGTTATGCATTAATGTCAGGACATGAAATCTTGATTATGTGAAAGCATTTATTTTCTGCTTATACCGATTCTTTACGGTCAAAACGTTTATACTTGTTTCTTGTAGAAAGGCATATATCATCCTTTCTGTTGACAACCATTACAACTTTTGGTTTTTCTTTTTGTTTCGTTTATGTGAGCCGCTTCATGCATGTGTGAACGTGTTTTGTAATATATATTTTATTCATATATATTATTTTTTATTGTTCACGTGATTTATATATATATATATTTTGTTTGAATATATATATATATAGTTTGGGTTTTTCCTTTCTTACTGTTTCTATATATATTATATATTGTTTCGGTGATAATATATATTGTTTATATATATTTTTTGAATATTTAGATTTTGTAATATTTTTATACTACAAGTGTTTATTCTTAGTTACATTATTTTTGTAGTATAATTATATTTGTATATTTTGTATACAAGTTGATCCTATTATTCTTAAATAATAGATGGCCGAAACATCTACCGGTATTGCTAGAGCGCCCGTAGCGCCACAACCTCTACATGTAACACATGGTGAGAAACCCGAGAAGTTCAATGGTCAAGACTTCAAACGATGGCAGCAAAAGATGCTGTTCTATTTGACCACCCTCAATCTAGCCAAGTTCTTATGGGAGGAGGCCTCGATTTTGAACGAGGGAGAGACCGATACTACAATGGTAGCCTTGGTAGATGCATGGAAGCATTCTGACTTCCTATGCAATAACTACATCCTCAATGGTTTGGACAACACGTTATACAACGTGTATAGTCCAATAAAGACAGCGAGAGAGCTGTGGGAGTCCTTGGAAAGGAAATACAGAACCGAGGATGTCGGCACAAAGAAATTTGTGGTTGGCCGGTTTCTGGATTTTAAGATGGTGGACTTGAAAACCATTATTAGTCAAGTTCAAGAGTTTCAATTGATTCTCCATGAGATCTTTGCCGAGGGAATGACTCTTAGTGAATCATTCGAAACGGCAACTTTGATAGAGAAACTCCCTCCTTCGTGGAAGGATTTCTAGAACTATCTAAAGCACAAACGAAATGAGATGTCTTTAGAGGACTTGATTGTTCGATTGAGAATCGAGGAGGATAATCGTAGTTCAGAGAAGAGGATTATGGTCCAGACCATGGAAGCCAAAGCGAATGTTGTTGAACATTCGAAAAAGACCAACAAAAGGAAATTCGTTAGTTCAAGTTCTTCCCAAGCAAAGAAGGGAACGGATTTTAGAAAGTTCACGGGAAATTGTTTCAACTGCAACAAGCCCGGACACCGTGCAAAGGACTGCCGACAGAACAAGAAGAAGAAAGCTCAAGCCAACCTAGTTGATGATTTTGAGTTTGCTGCTGTTGTTTCACAAGTGAACTTGGTGGAAAACCCTAAGACTTGGTGGGTTGATACCGGGGCCACTTGTCACGTATGTTCTGAAAGGAAGAGTTTCTCCGAATATAAAGAAGCTGCTAATGATGAGCAACTATATATGGGAAACTCTACGGCTTGCGAGGTACGAGGCCATGGAAAGGTGGTACACAAGATGACCTCCGGGAAGCAACTCACATTGAACAATGTTGTTCATGCTCCCGAAATCCGAAAGAATTTGGTTTCCGGCTCTTTACTGAGCAAGAATGGGTTTAGGCTCGTATTCGAGTCTGATAAATTTGTACTCACCAAGAGTGGGATATTTGTGCGAAGGGGATATCTTTGTGATGAGCTTTTTAAGCTCAATGTTATGACAATTGTACCCAAGAATAAGATTATTAATAATAATATTTCTTCTATTTACTTGGTTGAGTCCCCTACTTTATGGCATGGTAGATTAGGTCATGTAAATTACAAGACCTTGCAGAAAATCAGCAATTTGGATTTGCTTCCGAAATTTGTCATTGACAAGAATCACGAATGTGAAATTTGTGTAGAATCCAAATTAGCTAAGACTCCTTTATATTCAATAGAAAGAAGTAGTGAACCTCTAGAGTTAATTCACACTGATATTTGTGATTTAAAATTTGTGCAAACTAGAGGTGGTAAAAAGTATTTTATTACTTTTATAGATGATAGCACACGATATTGTTACGTCTATTTGCTAAAAAGCAAAGACGAAGCCTTGGAAGCATTTAAGCTCTTTAAGAATGAGGTTGAAAATCAACTAAGCAAGAAAATAAAGAAAATAAGGAGTGATAGAGGTGGTGAATATGATTCATTTTTTAATGAATTCTGTTCGGAAAATGGAATCATCCATCAGACCACTGCTCCTTATTCACCTCAACAAAATGGTATTGCAGAACGCAAGAACCGAACGTTGAAAGAAATGATGAACGCTTTGTTGATAAGTTCAGGGTTACCTCAGAACTTGTGGGGGGAAGCTATTTTATCAGCTAATTATATTTTAAATAAAATACCCCAGAAGAAGTTAGACAAGACACCGTATGAATTATGGAAGGGTCTAAGACCAAACTACATACACATGAAAGTGTGGGGGTGTCTTGCGAAGGTAGCCGTTCCTCCACCTACAAAGGTCAAAATAGGACCGAAAACTATTGGTTGCGTATTCATTGGATATGCAAACAATAGTGCTGTTTACCGTTTTCTTGTATTCAAGTCGGACATTCCCGATATTCATATCAATACGATAATAGAATCAATGAATGCTTCGTTCTTTGAAGATGTTCTTCCTTATAAGGAAAAACAAGAAAACAAGACTGCAAAAAGAACTCATGAGTCCTCGAGTAGTAATCCACATATGGATGAAGAGGAACAAGAGGAACCTAGAAAGAGCAAACGGGCTAAAGTACCGACTACTTATGGTCCAGATTTTCTAACATATTTGTTAGAAAATGAACCTCAAACTTTTAGCGAGGCTATGTCATCTCCAGAAACACAATTCTGGAAAGAGGCCGTTAACAATGAAATAGAATCCATCATGCAAAATCATACATGGGAACTGGTGGATCTTCCTCAAGGGCATAAGCCTTTAGGATCCAAATGGATATTTAAGAGGAAGATGAAAGCAGATGGAACGATTGATAAATATAAAGCCCGGCTTGTAATAAAAGGATACAGGCAAAAGGAAGGGCTCGATTATTTTGATACGTATTCACCAGTTACGAGAATAACATCTATTCGAATGTTAATAGCTATAGCAGCTCTTAACAATCTCGTTATACACCAAATGGATGTTAAGACAACTTTCCTAAATGGAGATTTAGACGAAGAAATCTATATGGAACAACCCGAAGGGTTCAAAGTTCCGGGACAGGAAAGGAAGGTCTGTAGACTTGTTAAATCATTATATGGTTTAAAACAAGCTCCTAAATAATGGCATCAAAAATTTGACAATACAATGTTGTCAAATGGTTTTCGTATTAATGAATGTGATAAGTGCGTTTACGTAAAAGATACGAATAAAGGATATGTCATTGTTTGTCTATATGTAGACGATATGTTGATCTTAGGCAGTAACTATGAGATCATAAAAGCTACCAAAACTTGGTTGACCAGTAAGTTTGATATGAAAGATATGGGTGTAGCTGATGTGGTTTTAGGAATTAAAATTTCTAAAACACAAGATGGCTTGGTAATATCTCAAGATCATTATGTAAATAATATTCTTGAGAAATTCAGTAAGAATGATACCGATATAGCCAAAACACCCGTAGATGTTCATTTACATCTAAAGAAAAATACTGGTGACGCAATATCTCAATTAGAATATTCGCGAATAATTGGTAGTCTTATGTATCTTATGAACTGCACAAGACCAGATATAGCTTACTCAGTTAGCAAACTGAGTAGATTTACTAGTAATCCTGGAGAGGATCACTGGAAGGCCATTGTGAGGGTACTCAGATATTTGAGATACACCTCAAGTTATGGACTGCACTATACAAGATATCCAGCTGTACTTGAAGGGTACACTGATGCAAACTGGATATCCGATACTAAAGATTCTAAATCTACTAGCGGATTTATCTTTACTATTGGAGGAGCTGCAGTGTCATGGAAATCTTCGAAACAAACATGTATTGCCAGATCCACTATGGAATCTGAGTTTATAGCTTTAGATAAAGCTGGAGAAGAAGCATAATGGCTTTGGAATTTTTTAGAAGATATTCCATGTTGGCCGAAACCTGTGCCGGCAATAAGTATACATTGCGATAGTCAATCTGCAATTGGTAGGGCACAGAGTAGTTTATATAACGGTAAATCTCGACACATTCGTCGAAGACACAATACCGTTAGACAGTTGCTCTCAAATGGAATTATCTCTATTGATTATGTAAAATCAAAGGATAATATTGCGGATCCGCTTACTAAAGGTTTAACGAGAGAGCAAGTAAATACATCATCGAGGGGAATGGGTCTTAAGCCTATAAATTAAAGTTACATAGTGGAAACCCAACCTAGTTGACTGGAGATCCTAAGATCTAGGTTCAAAAGGGACAACTAAATTATGTAACTGTGTGTAAGTATTAAAAGAGTTAAACACTCTTATCCATTCCTATGATGATTTAGTGCTGCCTGCAAGATAGGATAAGCTATGCTTTTAATGATTCTTATAGCTTGATAAATAATCAAGTGGGGTATTGCAGGATGCTCTTAATGAGCAATCACCTATTATGAGTAAGAAACGTGGCCACTTCTATGAGAATTGATCAGGCTAAATCTTCTAAAGTACTCATAAGAAACCAGGAAGTGTCCGAGGCCAAAATGGACACACCCGTGAGAACCGAAGATGTTCGAAGGGGAATTGTGTGATAATTATTGTCTTGGTTTACACTAAAGGCTGAATAGTTCAAGACATCATGTTCACTAGTTAGTCGAGTAAATCCGATAGTTATTCACTATGGAGGGTTCAAAGCCAAAAGCTACCTATCTTGATGCAATTACTCTTCAAAGAAAGTCTCTCTCGTACTCCGAGTCAGTTTGTCGTTTTATTCAGACAATTTTCATTCATGTGGGGGATTGTTAGATATCATAGTATATATTAAGTGTGTATATATACGAAATATGTATACTAATACGTAGGTTGTCGTAGTAAGATACACGGTGTACATTTACGTACACAAATGATATCAAAGTGAATGAGAAATTAGTCTCATTATTTACCCACTTGAAGAGGAAGGAAAGTTGGCTGAAGGTATGTGTGGTAGTCAATCCCACATAGGACTAAGAATGACTTTAGCTTATAATTTATATAAGCTAGAGTGTCATGATGGGTTGGGCCCCAAGGGGCACCCAAGTTTTTGTGGAGGGTGAGGACCTACACAACTTGGGCTGGACCACACGCGCGCGCCGCCGCCGCCGAGCCGGGCTGGGTTGGGTCGGGTCGGGTTTGGGTTTGGGTCAGTAATTAATTTTTTACTGCCCAAACGGCTTAAATTTTGTCCAAACCGAACCAGCTCAACACCAACAGCCGAACCAGCTCAAATCCAACCAGTTTTATGTTTGTCTGAATAATTCTTATTCTAGAATGTGTCTGTTCGGTTCTTTGCCTTTTTCTGTTGTGCCTTGCCTGTTGGATTGAACCGGTTCATTGGAAGAGGCTTGTCTTTTGACCGAACCGGTTTCTGTCTAACAGTTGTGTCTGACCGAACAGACTTCTCTGTATCTATAAATAGGAGTGTTTGTATATGTTTCTACTCACTAATTCACCGAAAATATTCTTGCCTTCTGAGAGAGAGACTTCAACATTCTTCTGTTCGCTGTGTTGCATCCGGGTGTGCTCTCATTTGCAACGTATATCGAGGAAAGCTGAGAGACATTTGCATCGATACTGTAAGCACCTTAGACAGGCAAAAAACGTCTTAAGGTTAGAGGTCCAACCTTGACTCGATATTGATTTTTTCAAATCAATTATTGTAAGTGTCTTTATTCGATTTTGCATACTAGTTGTAATCTGCTTCAATAATATATATATATATATATATATCAAGTTCTTCTTTTACTTTCTGTTTATATTTTACAGTATATAGCATATATTACATCCAACAGTTAATTCTTAAAAACTTTATTTACTTTACAGTCTATATATTGTCTTGTATATATGAATTTCCACTAGAGATAGAACTTAAAAATGTTCGAGTTCATGTTAAAGGAGATGCTGGGTATGTTACATGCATGGAACTTGTCAAGACAAAAGGTAACAGTTGGGGGGGACAGTTTGTGACAAATGTGTTTGAAAGGATTAATGGTCAATGGTTTATATGTGTTCACCATGCTTCTCCAGCCGACTTGTGAAAAGCATCACTTTACATTTTAGAACTGCAGTTCTCTATCAGTAAGTTTTGCACTCTTAGTCAATTTATTATGTATATTCATTTTGTTTTTTAATTTAAAACATTTTGGATAACCATATGTAGAACAGATTGTTCGTTGTTCGAACATATTCCTTCTTGTTGAAGTAATCTGGTTTTCCACCCTCAATTTGGGTGTATGTTAGCATAAATCAAGTCATTTCTTGAAGTATGTTGTATTTTTAAAATAGGGGTTCAGGGTTGCTTAACCAATTAGGTTTAGTTTCGGGTTCAAAGGATGCACATTTTCGAACATATATACTTGAAATGCGGTAAATCACTGGTATTTCAAGTCAAAGCTTTTTCTCATTTTTATCTCTACTTTTATACTAATATTAAGCCTGATTTATAAGCAGATTTAAATTTTAATATACTGTTAGTGTATAGATTTATATACTAAAGATACGATACCATCTGTCATCATAAAAACGGAGAAAGCCACTGTCATCATAAAACCTAATGTCCACCCAACAACCATTTCAAGATCACGAGATACACCAATTTTTTATTTATTTAAAGCACTGGCTTTTGTGAAGAAAACAAATTAAAGGATTTTTTATTTTTAGTTCTAAGAATTATCAAAGATTATAATTTTCATGATTAATAAATAAAATTATTGTTTGATTTTAAATTCTCTGTTTCATTTTACATGTATACCCCAACTCCAAAACTTGTAAAAAATAATGATGCGCTTCAATTGTATGGGATATTTTGAGTTATGATAAACTCTCTAAGTGCTTGCTCCTCAAGAAAAACATAAGTTGATCAAATTTTCTAGCCCTCAAAAGTTGACTTATCTTTTGGTATGTTTGATCATAGACTTAACTTTAAATTAAGAAAGAAAGAAAGAAAAGTAAAAAACTACTAATGCTAAAAGAACAAGACTTTCTTTCTCTCGATCTGTTTCTTGATTCCCATTGTGCCAAATTGACTAGAAAGTGGGAAATGCTTACTTAGCCACGCAACAGCCAAGAACTTGTGATTACAAATAAAAGTTGCCAAGTTGGCCTCTTCGCCTACACAAGTCCAAAGTCAACTGCACATGCTGCGACAAACAGAGAATCAATTATGTATATGAATCTCATGAAGGATTCATTTGAAGCAAATTAAACCACTCTGCAGATCAGAACCCAGGCCAGGAGCTAAACCAAATTATTTCAAACAATCAAAATGGAACAACCAGAAGCCCAAGTACCACACGTAGTTTTCTTGCCCATCCCTGCTCTTGGCCACCTCAAACCAATGCTTTGCCTAGCAGAGCTTCTCAGCCATGCCAGTTTCCAGATCACCTTCATAAACACTCAAAACATCCACGATCGTCTCCTTTCCAACGACATGCTGGCACGCCACCCTGGATTCCAGTTCTTGACGATCCCAGATGTAGCAAGTGATCATCCACGCTCCGGTCCGAGGAGTCTTGGTGATTTGTTATTGTCTTCAGGTGCTGTGATCAAGCAAGCTCTCCGTGAGCATTTAATCTCACTTTGCAAGAAAAATGGACCGTGGCAGCCTGCTACGTGCATAATAGAAGATGGGATCTTGTCTTCTTGTGTTATTGATGTTGCAGAGGAATTCCAGATTCCTGTTTTCGCTTTTCGAACATCCAGTGCTTGTTGCATCTGGACCTACTTTAATCTACCCAAGCTCATTGAAGAAGGGGATGTTCCAGTACTACAAGGTTAGTTGCATCAAATTCAAATCTTCATACTAAAGTGTCGCTCGAAATTCTCACATATTTATATTTCATCTAATTAATTACCTTTTATACTCAAAATCTGTAGTAGTATAATTTATGGATGATGAATTAATTGATATTGTGAAGCATCGGTGTAGCTTATTATATGACATCATTTAGATTTTAAGGCTGATAATCTGTGAACTGTGAAGCTGCAAACTAATATCAATGCTTCCCTATCTCACCTTTTTGCTGTTGCAGATAAAGACATGGACAAGGCAGTCACTTGCATTCCAGGAATGGAGACTGTTGTTCGTCGTCGAGATCTTCCGGGAATTTTCAGGATTGAAAGAGCCGATGATCCAGGCTTGGAATTCTTTATCAACGATCAAACCTTAGTCATGCCACGAGCATTTGCTTTGATCATCAATACTTGCGATGGACTTGAAGCACCCATGATATCTAAACTCGGTTCTATTTTTACCAAAATGTACACTATCGGTCCTTTACATGGTCTCTCAAATACCCGGATTAAGGACCTAACAACTTTAGCATCAAGCAAAAGTATTCTATGGAAGGAAGATAGAGGTTGCATGACTTGGCTTGATTCTCAATCGTCAAAATCAGTTGTTTTTGTTAGCTTTGGGAGTATAATAGGCTTGAAAAAAGACAAAGTGCTTGAATTTGGGCATGGCCTGGTGAATAGTGGGAAACCATTTTTATGGGTCCTTCGACCAGACTCAGTTACAGGAGAGGCTGATCCAAGCTTGATCCTAGGGGAGCTGAAAGACATGATAGAAGACAATAAAGGATTGATAGTGAGTTGGGTTCCTCAAGAAGAGGTCTTGGCACACCCAGCTATCGGTGTGTTCTTAACCCATAGCGGATGGAACTCAACCTTGGAAAGTGTTTATGCAGGAGTACCCATGATTTGTTGGCCTGGAATTGGTGACCAACAAATCAACAGTAGGTTCGTCAGTGATGTTTGGAAAATAGGTCTTGACATGAAAGATACATGTGATAGATCAACAATTGAGAAAATGGTGAGAGAGTTGATGGAAGATAAAAGAGAAGAGATCATGAAATCAATGGATGAGATTACAAGAGAAGTTCGTGATTGTGTTGAGGAAGGTGGGTCTTCTTATTGCAACCTTGAGAAATTGATTGAAGACATAAGGTCATTGATGTAATTAAGGTCATTTGGCTCAGTCACAACATTATAACATGCCTAAAGGCAAGATATATGATAAATTAATGCTTTATCTTTCAAATTCCTGTTATAGCCTCGTGTAATTACAAAACTTGTTAATTAAGATCTCAAAATAAAGAGTCAAATGCAAAATTGCAAAGGCCATTGCCACTATAAAACGAACATGTTTAACTGTCATCCAGTGTACTTGGTAAGAACTAGAAATGGGGCAAGCACATGTTCTAATCTTTCCCTTCCCTGCCCAAGGCCACATCAAGCCCATGCTCTGCCTAGCAGAGCTCCTCTGCCAAGCTGGTCTCCAAGTCACTTTCCTTAACACCCACAACAATCACCGCCGTTTAAACAACCTCCAAGACCTTTCCATTTCCACTCGTTTCCCTACCCTTCATTTCGAGTCTATATCCGATGGACTCCCTGAAGCTCATCCGCGTGACCTTTTACACTTCATGGACTTATTATACTCAATCAAGAGTGTAACCAAGCCAATTTTCCGGGACTTGCTCATCTCCTTATCCCACAAATCTGATATTCCTCCTGTTAGTTGCATAATAGCAGATGGGATTATGTCTTTTGCCATTGATGTTGCACAAGAGTTGCAGATTAAAAAAGTGATTGTTTTTCGAACTATAAGTAGTTGTTGCTTGTGGTCTTATCTTTGTGTTCCCAAGCTCATTGAACAAGGAGATTTTCAGGTAAGTAAGTTTTTAAAGTACTGCCCAATTTCAAGTCCACTGATTTGAATATGCACTAAAATTATTACAGATAATGACTTGGATCAGGAAGTTGGCAGCGTTTCAGGAATGCAACATGAATATCGTCCTTACTCTTTCGGGTTAAAACAATTGGAAGATCCTAACTTTCATTTCTTTGTAAGCGAGACTCAAGCCATGACTCGAGCTTCTGCTGTTATTTTCAACACATTTGACTCCCTGGAAGCTCCTGTTCTTTCTCAAATGATCCCTCTTCTTCCCAAAGTTTACACCATTGGACCAATCCATGCTCTCTGGAAAGCCCGTCTTGGTCATCTATCACTACTTTCTTCATCCAACGGTAACCTGAGGGAAGCAGATCACAATTGCATGACGTGGCTTGACTCACAGCCGTTAAGATCTGTGGTTTATGTCAGCTTCGGGAGCTACGTGGTTTTAACGAGTGAAGAATTATTGGAGTTTTGGCACGGCCTGGTCAACAGCGGCAACCGATTCTTGTGGGCCCTGAGACCAGACATAATAGCAGGAGAGAAGGACCACAAAAACATGATTGCAAGGGAGCTTGATTTGGGGACTAATGAAATTGGGTGCATTGTAGATTGGGCCCCCCAAGAGGAGGTATTGGCTCATCCATCCGTGGGTGGGTTCTTGACCCACTGTGGTTGGAACTCGACCCTGGAAAGTATGGTGGCTGGGGTGCCTATGATTTCTTGGCCCAAAATAACTGATCAAATGGTCAATACTAGATGGGTGAGTGAGGTGTGGAAGATTGGGCTTGATATGAAAGACATTTGTGATAGATCGACAGTGGAGAAGATGGTGAGGTCATTGATGGAAGATCCAAGGGAGGAGATTATGAGATCAGTGGATAGAATTTCAAAGCTTGCTCGTCAGAGTGTTAGCCAAGGCGGTTCTTCCTTTAAGAACTTAGAGATGCTAATTCAAGAACTTAAAACGTAAAGTTTGTTTCAACTAATAAATTGGATTACATATTATAAATTTGTGTTTTTTTTATGAAAATTCAAAAAAGCATACTACGTGAAGTGGAGAAGCTCTTTTAGAAGCACACAAAGGGATGGGTTTTCATATTTTCAACAAAAAATTAAAAAACAAATACCAAAAGTTTACCTAGAATATTATATCCCTTTTAGAAAACTATTTACTAATTTACAGTATATTGTTTGTATATATCGTTATTGTATATATCGTTAATTCTTAAAAAGTTTATTTACTTTACAGTCTGTATATTGTCTTGTATATATCATTCATTTATCTTCCAAAGTTGAGGACCCCAGGAGCCTCAGTGAAGGAAAAATCTTATCAAAAATGGAGAAACTAGAACCTCAAGCACCCCATGTAGTCTTCTTGCCATTCCCTGCCCAAGGCCATGTCAAACCCATGCTCAAGCTAGCAGAGCTTCTCAGCTATGCTGCTAGTTTCCAAGTCACCTTCATAAACACTGAATACGTCCACAATAGTTTCCTTCCCTCTATCGACATCCAGGCCTTCTACCGCCGATTCCCTAAATTTCAGTTCTTATCCATCCCTGATGGTCTACCGCCTGATCATCCACGCTCCGGCAAACATATCCGTGATTTGTTATTATCTGTCAGGGCTGCCACGAAGCCTGCACTTCTTGAGCTGTTGGTTTCTCTCAGCTGTAAAGCTGGGCCGCTGCTGCAGCAGCCACCGACGTGCATAATAGCAGATGGGATCATGTCATCTTCTGCTATTGATGCTGCAGAGGAATTTGGGATCCCTGTTTTAGCTTTCCGTACATTTAGTGCTTGCTGCACCTGGATGTACTTCCATCTGTTGAAGCTCATTGAAGAAGGAGAAGTTCCATTACAAGGTTAGTTGAGGATAAAAACTATACCTAGCTATAATTATGAGTTGGATCATATGAAATATATACCCATATGTTTTACTATTGATTTTGAGAGCATTTTACCATTGATGTGTATGTATATCTCTAGCTACTCTCTTTTCTCAAAATCTACTTTTTGGGGGTAATTTTCTACAAATTAAGATTAACGGAGGCAGAGAATTTGGATTTTTTTTTTTTTATATTGCCGATTTTGACCAATTAGTCTATTCCAGATTCGTCCAACACAGTCTGACAATCACATGATCTTCTTTAATAGAGATGCCTCATCATACAAATCTTTTAATTATTAAATTCGTAACATCATCAGATTTGTGTTTGAAATATATACAATTTGCACGGAATTGTTTAATCAGATTTCAATTTGAGAATAATGAGAGCATATAACATTAGAATTTTAGATGTTACCCGACCTTAATGTCATTGCAGATAAAGACATGGACAAGCTAGTCACCTGCATTCCAGGTTTGGAGAATGTTTTTCGACGTCGAGATCTTCCAAGTATTTGCAGGCTTGAGAGAGCCGATGACCCAATCTTAGATTTCTTTATCAGCCAAACTTTGGCCATGCGACGAGCATCTGCTCTAATACTCAACACCTTCGATGAACTTGAAAGACCCATTTTATCTGAACTCGGTTCTTTTTTCTCCAAAATTTACACTATCGGTCCTTTGCATGGTCTCTCAAATGTCCGTATCAAAGACGACCCATCACCTTTAGCTTCAACAAAAAGTATTCAATGGCAAGAAGACAGAGGTTGCATCACTTGGCTTGATTCTCAGCCATCAAAATCAGTTGTGTTCGTTAGCTTTGGGAGTATAGTGAACTTCACGCATGACCAAATGCTTGAGTTTTGGCATGGCTTAGTTAACAGTGGCAAACCATTTTTGTGGGTCATACGGCCCAACTCAATTATTGAAGAAGATGATCCATGTAAAATGTTGATGGACCTCGAAGACAGGACGAAAGGTAAGGGATTAATAGTGAGTTGGACACCTCAAGAGGAGGTCTTAGCCCACTCAGCTGTGGGCGGATTCTTGACTCATAGCGGTTGGAACTCAATCTTGGAGAGTATTTATGCAGGAGTTCCTATGATTTGTTGGCCTGTAATAGCTGATCAACAAGTCAACAGCAGATGCGCGAGTGATGTGTGGAGAATCGGTTTTGACATGAAAGATAGTTGCGAAAGATCCATGGTTGAGAAAATGGTGAGAGATTTGATGGAAGGTAAGAGAGAAGAAATTATGAAGTCAATGGAAGAGATTGCAAAAGAAGCTCATGAAAGTGTTAAGGAAGGTGGGTCTTCTTATTGCAACCTGGAGAAATTGATTCAAGACATAATGTCAATGAATTTGAATAACTTTGATCAAAATTAATGCCTAGAAAAATAAATGTTACTATATTTAATTTTTAAAATAGATTGATTGAAACATTTTTTTTATAAGTATGCTTACATCCAATAAACAGTGGAGACAAATAAAAAAAAAAATAAGACACAATCACTCCATTATTTATTTTTCTCACATAATTTTTCCACACCCAACAAGCATAGTCCAAGCCAAAATTTAACCAAGCAATAGCTTAAAAATCTAGCTGCTGATCTCGATGGATTTGACCTCTGGCTTCTTCTCTTCCATCTTTGGTATACTGACAGTCAGGACTCCATTCTCCATTGTTGCTTTGACTACATCAACCTTAGCATTTTCTGGTAACCTGAACCTTCTAAGGAACTTTCCATGTCCCCTCTCTACACGGTGCCACTTGTCATTCTTGTCCTCTTTCTCCACACTTCTTTCTCCACTTAATTGAAGAACTCTTCCTTCCTCAATTTCCACTTTCACTTCTTCTTTCTTGAGTCCTGGAAGATCAGCCTTGATTACATGAGCCTCTGGGGTCTCTTTCCAATCAATTTGGGCATTGACAAATGTTGATATCTCATTGTTGGAACTCAAAGGTGCCCAGACATCTGAAGAGAATGGGTCGAATACACTCCTGTCGCCAAAAATAGATGGAATCAGCGACATTTTTTTTCTTCTTCTGAAGTAACGATGAAAGAAGCGAGCTTTTCTGGTTGTGTTCTTTCTTCACGGATTGAGAAAGACAAGCGTGGATGTGATTATATATAGAGTTTGGTTTTGGCTTGTAGGATCTTGAAGTTTCGGGGCTGTTCTCTTTTATTAGTCTTGAAACTTGATGATTGATTGATAATGGTGGATGGCTTGATGCTTCATGTTTCCTCTCAAATCTTCCACCAACTTCAATCTTCCTCCTCGCATGGCTGCATGGCAAGTGGCAACAACTTTTAACTTTACAGAAGAGAAGGTTCTGGCTCATGGGCCAGAGCCTGGCAAAGATTTATTTTACGTGCTAACACCCACGGGCTTACTACCTATAGAAATCTTGGACCTCGATCTTCTCGTTGTGGTTATTTAATGAGTTTAAAACCCAATTTACTATAGGCTTCACGAAATCATGCTGATAACATGGCATGGCATCAATGTTGCTTGCATCAGCCTTCCGCTCAGGGCCGGTTAGCCATGGGAACTTTATTCTGAAAAGGATCCGTCTAGCATTATCGCTTGCAAAGAATCTCCATTCAAGGTTAAGCTGCAACCTTTATTCAGATGCCATATTCTTCATCATTAAATTTTGTCTGGGTCATTGTAGCATTTCTTTTTTCTATAAAGATGATTCCTCTCTCGAAAATATCATCCGACACAATAAATATTAGTCCACTATTCAACATAGATTTTTCTACATTTAGAATCCATTTTCCCTTATAAATACTTACACTCCATCTTAGCCAGTCATAGCAATATAGCATCAATTTCTTGCATTAGCTGAACGTCTGGTAAGCTAGTTATTATTGCCTAATTGTTTAACAAAGATGTCGATGGTTCCAAGTAGCCATTTCGGTGGTGGCCGCAGAATTTACGAGCCTTTCTACCAGCAAGTTTGGGATCCGTTCCAAGAATTTAACTACGGAGGCACTCTCGTTGCGCCGCCTCGTCCTGCTTTCACCACCGAATCACGACCTTTCGAGCTAGCGAAGCTAGAGTGGAAGGAGACCCCAGAAGCTCATGTGCTCAAAGCGGATCTTCCAGGGCTGAACAAGAACGAAGTGAAGCTGGAAGTGGAGGACGGGAAAGTCCTCTGCATAAGCGGCGAGAAGAGCATGGAGAAAGAAGTGAAGAGCGAGAGGTGGCATCGCGTGGAGCGTAGCAGTGGCAAGTTTATGAGGCGTTTCAGGTTGCCTGAAAATGCAAAGATTGATAAGCTGACAGCATATTTGGAGAACGGGGTTCTCACTGTGACAGTTCCTAAGGAAGAGGCCATGAAATACCACCCTAAAAGAACCATTCAGATCCATGGCAACTGAGAGGTTTTGCTTCTGCTTAAGAAATTCATGACGAAATGAGAGATTGAGGCTTGAAGGGGCAACTATAAAGTCTGCATGATCATATAAAATTATAAATAAAGAAATTTGATTTGAGTGCTTTTGTTGTAAAATTACCAATATATATATTTTAGTAATAAATACTAGTAATATTACTCTTATTATTATCTAATCTCTTGTCCAATGTAGAGATGTTTATGGATTAGATCAAGGCGACCTGATTTTTTTAAATTTTTTATCCGAGTCCGATCTGGATTGGTTTGAAAACTCGTTTTATTGTTTAAAAAAATTAAAAAATTAAAGATTTATTTTTATATTAATATTCATCTATTTTATAATTAGAAAATTATTTTTTATTATTAAATAGTAATTCGAGCCGAGCCGGTCCGAATTAAAAAAAAAAATTATACCCAAACCCGATCCAATACGACCTAGACCGGACGGATAACCCGATACTTGAACGGGTATAGTTAAATGTTATAACTGTAACGGATTCATCCAAAAATTTATTTGAATTGGACTTCTTTCTTAGCTACAAAAATACCATTGAATTTGAGTAAACTGGTATAATTACTATTCTATCTAATCAAGAAAAGAGTTTCAATTTTTAAATTCTAAACTTTTCTTTGGTAAAAAAAAAAACAATGTGAAGGGTTCAATTTCAAAACAGTACAAATGACGCAGTGAAAAATACTCTTACCGACCATCTAAATAAAATATTAATATACCATAATACATAAAATCTCCTGTTTTAGTATTCTAATTGGTGTAGTTAAAACTTACATACTAATTACAATTGGCAAAAAATACAGATTGGATAGTTAGACTATTACAATTGGCAAAAGATAACCATTTACTCTTTTATAGTTTCAATTGAGCCAAATAGCTTGGAATACTTAACCTCAGTGCTTCCCTTTTAATTTCCCCATGCATTTCATTTAGCTTGGAATAGTTAATTCAAAATCAAAGCTTAGCAAACAGGATCAAACCAACGTCAATAATTAAGATTTACAATTTAACATTGATTCTTTTTGTTTACAATCAATTAAACAGAAAGAATTCCTAGCATAAAAAAGATGATAATCTCCCCTCCCTTAGGATCATGAAAACTTGCAAGCCATTTATTCCTGAAGCGGTTAGAACAATTAGATTATTAAACAAGCTGAAGTTGCTGAGATGAACTTGATTTCCGAATCATGAGAATGAGACAGTGATCATACATACGTAATTATTGTTTCACCCCCAAATTAACCCAAAGCATGTTTCAGATTATTTAAAAGAGTTTTATGGCTATATTGTATTCTCCCAAAGTCCCATCTGGATCTCCCAAGAAATGGCCCTATTCCACTCTCATCCCCCAACTCTACTTTGCCAGATTTTCTCTCCTTTGTTGCTACTGATCTTCATAATTACCATCCATCCCTCGTATGGAGATGAAGATCATGAGGAGCCAATGCCATTGCTTGGTCAAGACCTTATGTTTTTGATTTGCAACCACACGTCTGTCAATCAATTTTGTGTCGATAACCTAATTTCACAAACTGCCCCATGGGCAAAAGCGGGCGACATTGCTGATTCTGATTTGCGTTCAGCAGAGGGTAGAGCAGACGAAGCCCGAAGCTTCATAGCTAGCTTGCTCCAAACTTCTTCTGCTGCTGCTCAAAAATTTCGTCGGCTTCTCCAAAGATGTCAGCTTCTTAACAACAAGGCGATCGAATACCTTATATCGGCTGGCAATAACTTAAACTCTGATTCCATTAATTCCATGGTTGAAGATTTGAACGACGCTGCTAATGTCACTAAAAGTTGCCAACATATCATCCAAGGAACCCAGTTTTCGGTATTGGCTGATAAGAATAGTGATGTTATTAAGTTTTGTGAAATTTCTGTCGTCGCCACCAATTTCTTTACTGAAATTGATTTTACTTAAAAGCTTTAATTTGCCATGAATTGTATGCACACCTTATAGATTAAATAAAGGGTTCCCTTTGAAATCATAGGAGTAGTGCACACAATTTCTGATTGGAATTCCTTAATATTTAACACCTTTTTTTTTTTTTAATCAAAAGTACACAAAAATAAATTATCAAATCTTTTGCATTCTTTTTTTGGTTGAAAATACTCATTTATTGTGATCAACTTCACTATTTCTTGGAAATATATGTACCCTAATTTGTGCAAATGCAAAATAGTCTTTGGAAAATGTTTGCATTAAAAAAAAACAAAAACAAAAAAAGCCCTCCCGCCAAAATCATTAAGCACCTTTGCAGCCAATGCAATGGATTTAAGTTTAGATTCCGACCTTAGAGTATCAGAGTATGGTACATCTTTGAAGGCCAAGAGCTGAAAATAGTCTTCTACCAGTGGGCCACAAATTGTAAAACCAGCCTATTCGAGGTTCATCAGCAGCAGCAGCTGCATGAAAATCCTGAAGCTCATCCCCTTCTGATGAAGACGCCTCACTATTCTTCTGGTTTTCACCAGTGATCTCATCTCCAACAGCTCTTTCTTCAACTTGAACTTCCGCAATTTCTCCTGGCTTCTTGTCAAATAGTCCTTTAAATTGTTTCCGAGCCTTCGTCTCTACTTCCTGCTCATAAATTGGTAAGAGATTCATAATGAATTGAATTCCAATGTTTCCACTATGTGTTTGAATGGCAAATAAAAATATATCGCTGATTAACACACCTGCTCTTGCTTCTTCAGTTTCGCTAGAGCAGCTGTAGCATCTGGTTCTGAGGATTTATCGACTTTGATCATCTGATAGTATCCAGAAACAGAATTAGAGATTGGTCAAGAATCCAGTTTTAGACCACTAAACTTAAAGAATTACATTATAACTACCATTTGGAAATCACTTCTTGCTTCCTCAAAATCTCCAGCTGCCATGTAAGCCGTTCCGCGACGGTATAGAGCCTTCACATGTACAGGGGTTGCATCTAAAACCTACATAGTTCCACCAAAACATATCAAGATCCAGATTTGATGGATATCCTCAGACGATTAATTATTTAGATAAGTAAACAAGTCAAACAGAAGGCAGCTCAGGGTGAAGTAAAATTTTCAGATGTACTGTTTTGGTTGTTTCTATCTTTATTTCTTCCCTGTGTTCAACTTTAAACCTCAAAAATTGATGAACTCAAGTCATCCTTATTTTGGTAACAATCTAATTATTTTGAATATCCTTTAACTCTTGTAGAAAAGAGATTTTTAACTTTGGTTATTTATGATCATAATGATGTATATCTTCCCACGGACACCAACAAAATCACAAAAAAAAGTTTCTTCCCCATAAAGAGAGAAAGAGATAGAGCTACAAATTTGAAGTCATAACAAACCTTATTACAAGCCTCGATGGACTTTCTGCATTCACCCATTTTGAGGAAGCACGCAGCCACATTCAGATGTAACAAATTCTTCAAGAAATAAAACAGGAAAAGGAAATTAACAAACTCCGGAAACATGCTATCTAACATCATGTAACAACTGACACATAAAAGAACGATGAGGCAGGATGACACTTACTCTTGTGTCTAAAAACACTTTTCCTTCCTCGTCAGTTTGTGGATTAACATGATTGAATTCCCGAAGCACCTACATATAAAGCAACACAAGGAATTGAATTACAGATGCACTTAAATGTACTAAAGTAGAAACAGTGTCACTGGTTTGACATGAGCATCTGTTAATTAAGCTAATTCAAGTTTACTCTCGACCATTATCAATTCATTTTGGATTGGGTGTTTAGCATGGTATCCAGACCTGGGTTATTTATTACTTCATTTGTAATTTGTTTTTTTTTCTTCGTTTATTACCATCTTTGTTTACCACGTGATAGGCCAATTTGTTTTGATTGTTAGTATTAGGCTTTGGGTCTTTGGTTTGATGCATTATACATCAATCGAAAGATAGAATAAACAGTCCACGATCATAAAGGTGATCTAAGATATAGGAAACACAGTAACTACACTACCTTTTCATACTTCGCCTTGGCAAGTTCAAATTTTCCTTCTTTGAAGAGTCTGTTACCCTGTAGACAAATGATAGCGTGAAGGTTAAAAATTCATATTTAGAGCCTTACATATAGCACAACAAACAGAAGGGTAAAACAATTAATTTGCATCACTGCAACAGCTTGCAAGCATACATATGAAGATGGGGATCCAAAGTCTATCACCAGACATCCAATAAATGGAAAAATGACTCATTGAGGAAGAATGCAACATATAATAAGCCACATACCGTGACTCTAATTTTTTCTGCTTCATCCATTATGCTCTGAAAGTTCAAACCAGTCCAATCCTGTAATAAAGATTTAAATTAGGCACTAAGACTGGTAAAAAGGAACACGGTGCACTATTTTCTTAACAATATCTTGGTGCATACTGACAATTTAATGAACATATAACAGAAAAGTTCCTAAGAGATGACTTCGTTACCTTTGGCATCTCAAAACCAAGAAGCTCAATTTCCCATCCAACATGAGCGCCTTCAGGAACATTTGATGGCCTAATCAAATAGGAAGAGAGGCACTCAGGTCATGCACAAAAAATAACATAAAATAAAATATTTAACAAAAAAGAAAAAGAAAAAAAGCGACCTTGAAAATTTGTCATATGCATAGTCAGGAGGGCATGTGACAAGAGCAATCTCTCCAGGGAGCATCAAGCGAACACACATTTCAAATCCCTCAGGCACCTGTAAGGCAAAATAAAAGCTTACTAGATTAAGGCATAATCAGTCTTAGAATGATAATTTTCATAAAAAAACAATTTGGAGGTGATTGGCATTTGATTTCAACCAGTACAAAATGATATATATATATATATAGACATCTTTCAAGAAACCTTTTCAACTTTACTAGGGTGAACTCACCATCCCTTCCCCGGAACTGAACTCCAAAGGTTCTCCCTGGTTATCGACTCTTGTATCATAGAAGACTGTCTTTTCTTCATTAAGAAGCATGCCCTTGTAATGGACTCGTAATAGACTGTCATGAAGTGGGCAATCCATGGGAAACTCCCCTGGTTATTCCAAACAACAAAGAAAATCATCATCCATGCAGCCACACAAATAGGATCTTTGACAGACACAACTAAAGGAAGCTGAAATGGAAGCAGTAACTAGCACATAAATGGCACAGATGTAGATCAAAATTTTGAAGCATCATCCTAGGAATCTTCCCGGTTCCCATCAAAGAAGAATGAGTGCAAAAACTGTTAAAATTTATATTCCAAAATAAAACTTTCACATGAATGAATAAATAAAATGTCAATGTCACAAAGAGCAAGAACTAATAATAAGTTGACAATTGATTTATCATTGTATGATTCTCACATGGCATAGGGAAGAGAAAACTTAAGAAAATCAAACAAAGATATCTCTGTGTGGCAATGTTTAATCAAGTAACAAAGAGCACCTTTTCCATCCTGTAGTCGTCGCTTAATTAGGCGCCCATCTCCCAGCATGTCCCTCACCTATAAGTCCAACACTCGAGAGTTCACTTACATCCACCAATTTGGTTACCCAATGATAAAACATTTATGAGCAATATCAATATGAGAGCAATGACTTACCTGGATGAAATGGACAAGCTCCACTTCAAAATGAACTTCTTCATAACCTTCTATCACAGGCAAAAGGGGAGACGGGGTTAAGTACTGCTTTGTAACATAAATTACTGCCTTCTCTTTCCGTGCCATTGTTCCTATTCCCATCTCAAGACCTTTAGGTACCTAAATTTTATAAGATCAAGTACAACATCTATATCAAAAGGAGCCTAAGCATGACAAAATGAAGCTGGGTAGATCAAGCACATAATTAGATAAAGAAAACCAGGATGACTAATTAAAAATAAAAACCCTATAAGAAATAAAAATCACTAACCTCACATTTTCCAAAAGTAAAGAAATATGGTTCTCCTTCCGTGTGTGACAGAATCAACTTCCCATCACCTGTCTTTGCAGAAATCCTGAAAGATTCACATATTATACATCTGACAAATGATCAAAAACATTCTGGAAATTTAGTGCAATGCACACAAAAGAATATGCAAAAAGGCTCGAGAACAATTACCAAGCTCTTACTTCATATGGATCCCTTGGTGATTCCCAACCCTGTCCTTCATCTATTACCTACCAATATTATATAAGTATTAATTACGTGATGTCTTTCAGACTAAAACAAATTTGGTGCAAATATGGAAGAAACAATAAAGTCCATACAGCAACAGAGTGAAACAAACCAAAAATAATTATGATGATAATGACTCATGTAGCAGCAAGAATTAAAAGTTCGTTAGCATATTCACAATATGAAGCACGTCAAGAAATGCATGAATTTCCCAATCCTCCTTACATACTTCCAAGGTCCAATTACCACCATACTCCTAGGCAAATTTAAGCAGTACTGTGGCACTGTACCTTCTTCAAAACTCCCAAATCATCACAAACGACCTGAAAATTGGCATAAAAATAACAATGACATTAGAACTAAAAAGAGACTACATGCAAATTAATCAATGACAGCTAGATATCATGAGCACCTCAATATGAATACTACTGACACTACTAAGAAAGCTTGTATGATGTATGAGAACACTAAATACACATTGTATAAAGGAACCAAAATTACTTTATGCCAAAATGACAATTTTAAATTTGCAGCATTCTTGCCTTGGCTTTGGAGAAATCTATCAACTCAATCTCGAAATGGAGTTCATCTTCTTTTGGGAAACTACTTGGAACTGGAACAGGGCAGTCCTCCTCTGCATAGTGCATTTGAGGTTTCATTTTGAACTGAAAAAGAGAGAGAGAGAAAGAGATTCACCAGATATTTTAATAAAAAGAAATTCTAAATCAATAGTTACTTGTTTAAGTCATTTGGACCAACAAACACAAATATAGTACAATACCATTGCCACTTCACCCTTGAACATTGATGGAATTCCTTCCAACAACCCCAATATCATTTTGCTCTTGCCCAATACATTTCTTATAGGAATACCTTTCCCTGTCACAGTAACGAATGTCAGTTCAATACAAAAAGCATATACCATTAGACAATTCAACTATTCACATTGTTTAACTTCAGGCCTACTTATCAAACTTTAATATTCCAACATTCACCAGAAGGCCAAGCATGCATAATTGTCGCTCAACTTAACATAGCAACCAAAAGTGTAAATCTACTTAGGATGGCAGCGGATTGGATATCTGTATTTTTTTTAAATATTTGAAACCGAATCTGCTTAATTTATTTGAAATCCGAATCCGTTTATTATCCGCTTACTATCCGAATCCGATTTAAAGAGCAATATCCGTCGGATATTCGAATCCGCTAAATACTCGAATTTATTATATCAATTTTTTTTTTTTTAAAATAAAAATATAAAATTAAATAAAAACTAAATATGTAAATGAATCGGGATTCGGATATCCGAATCCATTATCCGTATAAATAAAGTGGACTCAGATAACGGATTCGGATATCGGATACTATCCGAACCAAAGCGGATTCGGATAACGATTATCCAAGGGTTCATATCCGAATCTGCTGCGGATAGTAAATCTAATATCGAATCCACAAATTATCCAAACCTGAAAAAAACAGATCATCTGATATCCAACTTTTTACTATCCATTGCCATCCCTAAATGTACTCAAACGCTTACAGTATATTCACCTCCATATTCTGATCTAGTAGACTCGACGACAACTCCATCCAACGTCCTAACTGTGCAATGATATATAACCTACAAAACATCCAAAATTAACACTAACAATTCACAATTCACCCCTTTGCATTGCATTGCTTTTCAAACACAACATTTTTCTTGTTCAAATACAATCAATCCCGCATTTTGCTATCCGATTAGAAACAGTTTACAAAAAAGATAAAAGAAAAGAATAATAACCTGATCACCATCTGAAGGATTTGATTCACCTCCTCCAGGTCTCATCAAAGCTTTCATTAAGCTACCAGGAACAATTTTCTTCCTCCTATTAATTCCAAAACCCAAAATCAAAATCATCATTTTTTTCTCAAAACTTTAAATTTTAACGAAAAGAAAAAACAAAGTTACCTCTTATTGTCATCAGATTCCGGTTTCTTCTTCGTCGGTAAATAGCTCTGCTCAGCATCTTCCTCTACCGCCATTGTTAACTGAAGAATTGACCAATATTTGACTATAATCGCAGATTGCTTAACTTAAGAATTAAGCTTAATTTTAACTAAAATAGTTATGATTAACAGTTTAAAAATGCTCCGTTTCCTCTTCTTTTGCGGTTTTGAATTGAAATGAGTACAAATAATTACCTGAAATTTGATTGTTGAAGAGCGATTGACTAAATGTCGTTGATGTTTCCAAGCGTCCGGGCGAACCGCACAACAAAATCCGGCTGCTAATATTCGATCTTTGATATATTTAAAATAAAAAAGATCATGAGCAATCGTAGCCGTTGATGTTGTTGAAACTTGAAAGCGTTCTGATCATGATGCGCTGCTAATTAATACACGTGATCTGGCCAACGTATTTGGCGCCATATTATTGGTCAGCACGCCAGTGGCCAGCATCTAGAGCGGCTATTTTCGGTTCACCTAATTCAGGCCTAAACGATTCGTCCAGTTGTTGGTATTTATATGAATGAGATCGGTTCGTGGATTCATTTTGGGCCAATAGAGTTAAATATGGGCTTTGATTTTATCTTAAACATAGGCCAGATGTTTTCAATGGTCTCAAACGAAACATCTGAATCCTTCATTTCTTCTTGTTGTTGAAAAATATAAAACAAATAGAAAAAGCTATAATGGTTCGATTCGGTTTAATTTTTTGGAAAAAGAATCAATTAATGAACAGTATTTTGGGATCTAAAAACTCAATATCCTTTGTAATCAAATCGACATCTATTTGGTTGTTCTATTTTTAAAAGTTAAAGATTTTTAGTTTTTTACTATTATTTTTAATTTATTTTCATGGATTTAGATATAAAATAATGACTTCTTTATAAAAATTTAGAAGTAATGTAAAAAACTAATAAAAAACTATAATTCAATTTGAATATTTTCGATTCATTTTATGAACCAAAAACCGAATTGAATCAAATTAAAACATGTAATATTATAACTAATATAATGAAAGATCAAACCGAACATTATTAATGGTATTTCTTCATCAAAATTTACGTAAACATATACCCAACCCATGTTCTATGTTAGGAAACAAAGCCTTTCGCTGATATAAAGCTTTTCGTTGTTGTTGAAAGGTTCAAACAACCTTATCTGCCAGCAATAACCTTATCCATCAAACATCACCATACTCCATTATTTTCCATTAAGGTTTTTTTGTCCTGTTATGTTTTTAAAGTTATTTGAGGAGCTCCCAAAAAAAAAAGTTTGGTTGGTTGGTTGAGCAACCTTTGAATTCGTAAGAAATGCTTTTTTCCAATGGAAAGGAGCTCGAGATACCCTCTTGCAGACACATGATTTCCCGGGAAATATTTTGAGATATTTTAAAGATATATTTAATTATAAGAAATTCTTTAGCCATTTACCTTGCATCCAATTGGAAGAAAACTGGTTTAGCTAGCTGGCAAGAAAAAAGAAAATTAGGGGACACTTCTCCCACAAAGTTGCAATCAAGTTTGAGTCCAAATGCTAACTGCTAAACCTCAATTCAAGCTTGTAATATAATTTGAAGTTAGGAAAACGATGTTTGTACTCACTCCTTGACCCATAAGTTATAACCACACATTTTTTCAATCTCCAATAGTCTAATGCAAGTGGTGTGTTTGATGTTTTTTTTTTTATCGAGCTAAGTAAGCTCTTGGATTTGTTAGATGGAGGTTGATAAAGGTATGCAAAAATAATAATAAAAATTGTCGAAAGATAACGGAATTATATTTTCAAAACGTATTTTGATATTTGAATCAATATGTTTCAAAGAATAACATATGAAAAATAAAAATGACATAGCTTATGTTTATGTTTCTCTTACTTCCAGATAGTCTTTAATCTTTTATACCTGTTTTTTTTTTTATTGTGCTGGGAATTTTTGATATCGACAAGTGTAAATCAAATATTTTCTGAATTTAGAACTGCTGAACCAGCTGTGAGTTCATCACCTGTCATACATATAGTAGTCTAGCTGTATGAGGCTTGTGCGGGCCTAACATGGTGAAAGCTTGTTATATGATAATTGTATGGTTAAAAGTAAATAAATAACTTTTGAAGGAAGCAAGCAAGCATGTTAGATACATGTTACTGATAAAATGATTAAATGAATGGTTGAAATGAATTATCATTAACTTCACCAAATAGTAGATGTTATGTTCTTTAAGAGTACTAGATATTATATAGATTTATGTTCAAAATTCTCTTTCAGAGTACTAAAGTCATAAATCTTCTACAGTGCCGTAACCAGCTGACCAGTTGCAGGGGTTGATTTCTGTTCCATCAGCCGATTCATTTCAGCCCTCAGTCAGAGGGCAATATCTTTGCTAATGCAAAATAGCTTAAAGGTAGAGATGGGTTCAAATTCAATTTCATTAATTTTCAGAAGAAGGAATGGGGGAGTCCGTGTACCAGCTGAGTTAATTTTAGACACTGTTTTCATGGTTGGCTATAGCTTTAGCCAGGAACAGACAGAGTGGATGTGAAAGCAAAAGATTGTACCCAGATTTGATAAACAGTGATATGTACAACCTTTTTCCCCATAAAATTTATTGATAAAAAGCATGGATGAAGGGTCGTCATTGCTTTCTGCTAATGAAGAAAAATATCAGCATAACAAGAATGAAAAGATATTCTGTTGGGTTTTTCCTTTTTCCCAATCAAAAAATCTTGTACGATCCTATATCAATAAATCAACGCCAAAAATTATGAAAGAAAATTGAGACACGAAAAATATGCAAAGAAACAGAAAAATTTAGGGGCGTAGCAGAAATTTCTGGACGTGGTCGAGCAAGGTTCACCAGCAGCTGGTGCTTGCTTGGCTATGGCTGGCGGTGGAAGGGCCACGCTTTGTTTTTTGACTGTTTTAGACCGTGAATGGATAGACAAGAATTGAAAGGAAAGGGGTAAAAAGCAAGAAAAAATCTGGGCTCCTCTTAAATCTCAATAAAGAGAAAGGATATGGAAAGATCACAAAAGATAGAAGGTAACCTTAATGTTTGACACGTGTAAAAGCAAACCTTGCCCTTTGGTCCACTTTGATCTACACGCCAACACTGCCAATTTCATGTATGCTTCCCTCCCAAGGAAAATTCATCAATCTTAACGTATACAAAAATCCTTTACAGTTTCATTTCTCAACTTTTTGTTTTAATTTTAAATGAAAATGAAATTTTATTCTTAATTAACCATGGGTATTTTTTAAATTAAATAAAAGAAATCTGATTTGCTTAGAAGAAAGGTGAAAAAATCCAGCTGCTGCCAGGCCTTGGGGAAAGCAAAAGATCCTTCTAATAGTAGACAAAATTCCAGCTTCCAGAGACATTAGTACATAATCGGATTCAATTAATTAAACATGCAATGCATTAACAGTTCAAAAATATTTGAATTAAAAAATATATATTTAAAAAATATGATAAAAAATTATGATTTAAAAATTTTTAAAAATTTAATATTATTATAAAAAAATATTATATAAAATTAAAATATCAAAAAATATATATATTTAAAATAATAAATATATAAATATATGAAAATAATAAAATTATTTTATAAAAAAATCAACTTATGAAAAATCGTTTTTGATCTCAAATATTGTATCAAAAGTAATGATAAACGAGACATAAGTAAAACAAGCTTAAACAATAATAATAATAATAAATAATAAAGTAAGTATAATGGAGAAATAAGATCAGCCATGTGCTAGAGTAGTAGGATTCACGTTCTGCAGAAGATGGGGGGCTCTGTCTGATTGAAACCCCATTCATTTCATTAACAATTCACTTTCAACAAACTTAAGAACTTATTGACCCAAATCCCCGATTACAAAAAGAGTAAACCCTTTGTATATTTCACCTAAAAAGCCCCAACCAGATGAACAAAAGCTGCTGCCTGTGCGGTGCTGCAGGCTGGCTGGCTGGCACCCATCACCACTTTCTCCTGAAATTAGAAGTTCTTTATTTTCACCTAAAGCCTAAACCCAAATAAACATATGATTTTCATTTCATCTTCTTAATAACCATATTTTCATTCTTAAAACCTATACCTATGCTCTATACTACTATTTCCCTAAAGCAAAACTAGCAACTTCCCATTTCCTAAAACTCCCAAAAAAACATAATAAAAAAACCAACAGAAATAGTCAGCCACACCACCAGACGCGAAGTTGATTCAATATGTCCACTCCTGAGGTAACCGGACTTCATGGCTTATGCCTTGCTGTGGCCTAAAATTGCGCTGCTTCTGATTTGCAAAAACATTCCCACCATTTCTAGGTTTGAAAGCAGCATCTACAAATATAAATCACAGTCAAAAAACCAAATAAATAAAAAGTAATGTATAAGGTAGAAAATCCAATTAGATTGCCATAATTTTTTTTTACCAATATCAGCAGTGAAACTTGCGTTAAACCGAGGCTGAAGCTGGGGTTGAGCACCAATCTCATCAAGATTCAAGTTCAAGGCCTGAACCACTCTAGCTGGAAGCAGAACAGTAGAACAAGCTGCCAAAATAACAAAAGATTAAAAAATAAAGAACATCAGATCTTGAAAAAATCAAAGAAAGAAATACATTTTAAGAACAATAAGAAAATAGGTATGGACCTGGCTTCTTGCGGGGTTCACAAGGGGCACCAATACGGCGAGGCAAGAAAACACCAGTTCCAGCACATTCCCTTTTACCAGTTGGATTGCCCAAGAAAACAGCCCGCATACCCGACCCGTTTTGCGGCTGCTGCAGAGGAGGCCGTGCAGATGGAGACAAACCCAAAGGCCTATTACTATTATTATTCCTCCCTCTGTTTTGGACCACATGGTGATGGTGGTGCTGTTGCTTCTGTCCTCCCCAAACCGATTCATTTTGTTGTTTCATTATCTGTTGTTGCTTCAGTAGCTGAAACTGCGACATAAGAAAAAACAACCAAATTTATACACTGCAGAGGATAAAAAATTCTGAACAAAGAATTTTTAGCTCTGTTTTGAAGTTTTTTTTTACTTGAGTGGCCTGCAACTTCTGGTGAGAAAGAGACTGGTGAGGAGAGTAAAAGCCAGAAACATCGACGTTTGGAGAGAACTTCCTTGCTAGTGGACCTAAAAGGCCTCTGTTGTTGAATCCACCGTATGATTCTTCATTCATTCGCATCTTTGCAACTTCCCCTGCCGCCGCATACAGCAGATCCCATGTTCCCGGCGGTGACGAAACTCGAGATGGACAAGTAGGGCTTCCACGGCTAGACCCTTGCATGCAACCGCAACCGCTCCTTAACGCACATAAGGTAGATTGCGGCGAACTGGACAAGACCCAACCCTATAAAACGAAATAGAAATAAGAAATCATCCTTAAATCAAATAACTTACTGGAGAAGTTTTGTGTTAAGTTCTTTAACGGACCTTGGAGTTTTCAGAAGCAAACGCGCGGTCGTTTCTGCGAAAATCATCTTCGAGAGTGGAGTGAGCCATTTGACGAGTCAACCCAGCGAGGTAATCTTCTTCGTCACTCTCTGTTTCAGTAGAACCCACCACGGACTCAACCGGAGAACTTGGGTCCGAAGAGAACCCAAAAGACCCAAACCCAGAGGGGAACTCGTAGGGAAACAAAGACTTGGAACCATAAAGCTCTAATCCAAAACCATCTTCGAGATTCTTGGGAATGCTCTTAGTGTTACTCTTGTCCATGAACAAGTCATCGTCGGTTAAAAACTGAGGTGGAAGCCAAAACTCGCCGTCGTCTAAAACCTCCGCCATGAGAAAGAAAGAAGCCCAAAGAAAAAGCTAAAGTCTAGAGAGCAACAAGGAAAGGAAAAGGGAGAGGAGAGGAGAATCTGATGAGTAAAGGGTGATTGCTGCTTGGTTAAGATTTAATTAATAAGCAGTTGCACCCTTGTTGGTTTTGCTGGCTCTGGCAGAGTTCGGGGCCCAGCCAAAGCAGAAAAGCGAAAAAAAATATATATATAAGAGGAAACCAAAACCAAAGCCCTGATTCTTTAAATTTTCTTTTTAATAACTCAGTGTTAAGAGAGTAGTAACTGTCCACAAATGAGCAAAAGAGGAGAGAGAGAGAGAGAAGAAATGGAGATTTGTATTTTGTAGAGAGAAGAAGAAAAAAGCAAGGAAAGAGAAAGAGAGAGAGAATTGCAGAAAAAGCGGGACTGAGTCTCCCACTCGCTGACAGGAAGGTAATCAACACGCTCCTGCCATTGTGTGGGGTCCATGGAGGAGTTGCAGGCTTGCAGCCAGGTAAGTTGGGCCAGTTGAAATAGCACTTGGGCAGCTGCATGTGACAGGGCCACCATTTTTTTTTCCCTTTCCCTCTCTAATTCTTTTGAAAGTTTTAGATTTAAGCAATTCTTTTTCTTTTTTTTTTCCTTTTTTTTTCTAAGGTTTATTTATTAGATGCAAAACAAAAAAATCCCAAAATTAACAAGATTTTTTTAAATTTAATTTAACGTCTTTAGGCACGACGTGGGGGTTATGGTTCACCAGCATAGCAGACGTTTGTCCTGGCTATGCTGTCCACTTGGCAGTCTAGGGACACAGTCTTTGGGTCATAAGTTATTTGATTTACTCATTTGTCCTTAAGAATTTTGGGTATTGACCTTGTTCACGTTACAAATGATGCTACTCCTTCCTCCATTCAAATCTTCATGCAAATGACTGAAAATCCTTTGGATATTTTTATTTATGTCAATGATTTTTTTTTTAATATTTATAAATATTAAAATATAATTTTTTGAATATATATAAAAAATTTAAAATTTGAACATATTTATTTTAGACATATACTCATATTCAATACTATTTTTCGAATCTGGATAAAATAAATTTCAATCTATAATTCTATTTGTAGATGAGAAATAACATGTATATATCAATTTTGAGAATTTTCAATTAAAGCCTTTGCTCCAATCAGATTGAGATGTAAGTAGATTTGATCATTTTAGATATAATTTGAAAACATAATATAAATATAACACGTTTAGTAAATATAAAATAGTGTAATAAATATGATATGATACTTTTAAACACGATTAACACGACAAGTTTAATACACTTATCATATTCGTTTTTAAAATGATACGGACCTTTGGAGAATCACACCCCAAAAGTTAGCTATTGAGGTGGAAGAGCCTAGTTCCATATAATTCCCTCAAGAAGGTCATTTATTTTTCAATGTGGGATCGTAACAAACCATCACGCTTGGAAGACCAACGTCCTCATTGGTCACAGCTGTGTTGGTCACGGCTGGCACCATTTTTCTCTTTTTGGGTCCAGGCCACCACTCCGAGTGCTGATCCCACCAAGGTGGGGCTGGCTCTAATACCAATTGATATGGACCTTTGGAGAACCACCAATGATAACGACAAGAAGAACACGCACACAATCACAGAGAATTTGAAAGAGAGAGAGAGAGAAAGAAAGATAGTGTTGACAGTAAGGAATAATCAATTTCTGTATATCCTTCCCTGCACAAAGATTCAGTCTTATAACCGAATGCTGACTCAGTATTCTTTCACATATAGCAATTACAGAAAGTAAAATAAGCAATAATACTAGTTAAAACGTAGTCGTTCTAATTAAACGCATACTACCAGCCTATACTCAGTCCATTGATAATATGGCCTGCAACAAATACCCCTTCCTGGAGAAAATCCTTGTCCTCAAGGATTAAATATTGGATACTTCTGTTGCAGCTGATATAAGCATTCCCAGGTGGCATCCTCAGAAAAATAGTTGCTCCATTGAATCAACACCTCAGTGACTGCTCTATCACGCCTCTTACTCAATCTTCTATCCAATATAGCAATTGGCTCTCTTGCAATAACCCCATCAGTATCCATTAAGGGCAATTGAAGTTGAGTAGGTGCCTGCCCTACATGTTTCTTCAGTTGAGAAACATGAAACATAAAGTGTATTTTAGCTCCCCCAGGCAGCTCCAGTCTATAAGCAACCCTGCCTACCTTAGCTAGCACTTTATAGGGTCCAAAGTACTTAGGTGACAGCTTCACAGAGGATCTATGAACAACAGTTTTCTGTTTATACGGTTGCAGTTTAACATAGACCAAGTCTCCCAGTTCAAAAGATCTATCCGGCCTGTGTTGGTTTGCTTGCTGTTGCATCCTGTGTTGTGCCCTAGTCAAGTGAAATTTTAACAACTGAATTGCAGCTTCCCTTGCTTGCAAGTTGCGATTCACAGCTTCCACCTTAAAACTTCTAGTAAGATAAGGCATATGCACTGGAGCTGGTTGACCGTAAACTACTTGATACGGAGTTGTGTGAATGGAAGTGTGGTAGGAGGTATTAAACCACCACTCGGCCAGAAGAAGCCACTTTGACCACTTCTTGGGTGTTTCATCATACACCGCAAATAAGTTTCAAGACACTTGTTCACGACTTCAGTCTACCCATCAGACTGTGGATGGTATGCAGAAGACATCTTAAGCTCTGTGCCCAGCAGCTTAAACAGCTCCTTCCAAAAAAAGATGAGAAAAACTTTGTCTCTATCTGAGACGATGCTCCGAGGAACCCCATAAAGTTTATAAATATTGTCAAGGAAGGCCTGAGCAACATCTAAAGTTGAAAATGAATGACTCAGTGCAATAAAATGGACATACTTACTGAGACGATCAACTACTACCCATATGACATCCTTTCCCAAAGATTTTGGAAAGCCTTCCACAAAATCCATTGAGATATCAGTCCATATAGCATCAGGAATGGGTAGAGGTTGTAACAGACATGGGTAAGCAGCAGTATCATATTTATTCTGTTGACAAATTGAACATTTCCTCACCATCTGCCTTACATCCTTCTTTAGTCCTTCCCAATATACAACAGCAGCAATTATTTTTTCTGTTGCTTCCATTCCAGAATGACCCCCCATAACTGAAGCATGAAAATAAGTAAGCAATTCCTTCCTGAGGTCTGGATTTTTTCCCATCACCAGTTTGCCATTTATTCTCAGTTCACTACCCTGCCATGAATACTTAGGTGAGCAAGCCAAATCTCCCTTGAGTTTATGAATGAGATGTACCATATCAGAATCCTCGACCCAAGAGTGTTTGATACGGGCTACCAAGTCATTGGTAACAATAAAGATATCACTCTAGGTGGTAGATATCTGCCTAGATAAGGCATCTGCTGCTGTATTACTAGAGCCACTTCGAAACACTAGCTCATAATCAAAACCCATAATTTTGATTATCCAAATCTGTTGAGCAGGTATGTTGGCCTTGTTATCTAGCATAAACTTCAAGCTGTGATGGTCAGTTTTGATCTTAAAGTGTATTCCCACCAAATAAGAACTCCACTTTTTGATAGCAGAGAGAATAGCAAACATTTTCTTCTCGTAGACAGAAAGTGTTTGATTCCTTGGTGACAAAGGCTTGCTAAATAAGCAATAGGACGCCCTTGTTGACTCAACACTGCACCAATACTAATACTCGAGGCATCTGATTCTACCACAAAGATATCATTAAAATCTGTTAGTGCCAAAACAAAAGCACTACACATTGCCTGTTTAAGCTATTCAAAAGCCTCCTGAGCTATACCTCACTCCAAGCAAAAGCATTTTTCTTTAGCAAGTCTGTAAGTTGTTTAGCCACAGATCCATACCCTTTAATAAACCGTTTTTAATACCCAGTTAGTCCTAGGAAACCCCTAAGGTCCTTGACTGACTTAGGAAGTGGCCAGTTTATCATACATTCAATCTTTTTGGCATCCATTTCAACACCTTCTTTGTTGATCACATGACCAAGATATTCTACCTTAGTAACCCCAAACACACATTTGGACTTCTTGACTAATAGTTGGTTGATCAAGAGAGTTTCAAAAACCAACTGCAAATGATGCAAGTGATCTTCCCAGCTGGATGAAAACACCAAAATGTCATCAAAAAATACCAGTACAAACCTTCTTAAATAAGGTTGGAAGATGTTATTCATCAAACTTTGAAAGGTGGATGGAGCGATAGTTAACCCAAAAGGCATCACCAAAAACTCGTAATGCCCTTGGTGAGTCCTGAAGGCCGTTTTATGCACGTCCTCTTCTGCCATCTTGATTTGATAATAACCAGATCTGAGGTCCAATTTAGAGAACCAAGAAGCACCAAACAGCTCATCGAGAAGCTCTTCTACTAGGGGAATAGGAAACCTGTCTTTCACTGTGAGCTTATTCAGCTGTCTATAGTCCATACACATCCTCCATGTACCATCTTTTTTCTTAACCAATAGCACTAGTGAAGCAAAAGAACTCATGTTGTCCCTGATAATACCAGATGTCTTCATTTCTTCCACTAGTTTTTCAATCTCATCTTTCTACACCGCTGGGTACCTATAGGGTTGAATCCTAATAGATTGAGTTTCATCTTGCAGGGGAACCTTATGGTCATGAGTTCTTTGAGGATTCAACCCAATAAGAATCTCAAACAATTCTGAAAACTAAGAAAGCTGCTGTTGTAATTCTGCTGGTAAGGAATCAGTTGAATCCTTATCAGTTTGCAACTGTAACTGGTTGTAAGTCACATGTGTCAAAAGTAGTGTGAAGGTACCCAGGGATTTGATGACATCTTAGCTGACTGACGATCAGTAGCTAGCTCCACAGTACCAACACCCAATCCCTGTAAAATTACCCACTGGTTGTCCAAGGAAAACTTCATAGAGAGCTTTTTAAAGTCCCACAGAATAGGTCCTAACTGTTGTAGCCACTCAACTCCCAGTAATATATCGCAACCCTTGAGAGGCAAAACCAAGAAATCAGTAACTTGGTGAACACCTTGTGCCTCCCACTCCACTGCCTTACAACACTCCTGAGCCAACATATGCTCACAATTTGCGACTATAACACTAACCCCATTAACAACTTTAGTGCTGCACCCCACTCTCTTGATCAGTGATTGATCAATAAAATTGTGTGTGCTGCCAGAATCAATCAAGAATATGGCCTTCTGGTTCTTAATCATTCCTTGGATTCTCATCGTTTTTGGTCCAGCTGTTCCTAACAAAGCATGCAAGGAAATCACTGGCTTCTGGAGTGTTTCAACGTCATCATCCCCATTATCAATGGTGTTCAAGCAATCCACAAACTCTTCTTGTTCTACCACCGGTTCTTCACTGTCATCTACTAGCATATGGTAAAGCTGTGACCTAATGCACCTGTGACCAACTACAAACTTGACTCCACACCACATACAAAGTCCCTTCCTCCTATTTTCCTCCCTAGTAGGTATCTTAGAGTTTTTAGCATTGTTGCCTTTCTGATCTGTAAGGGTATGGTGTTTGGTTTTTGGGAGGGTATGGTGTTTGGTTTTTGAAAAGTTAAGGATAGATTAGGAATGCATTTTTTGGTGTAGGTAGTAAGGATGGTAAGCTAGACCTAGCAGGAGGTTGTATGATTGTATGAATAGGGGTGGTATGGGTAGGATTCCTATAGGCAGTATAAGGTTTTCTGGGCAAGTTGTATACTAGTGATTCCACCTGTTTGGCCAAGTTAAATGCATGGGTTAAGGTTTTTGGGTAAAACATCCTAACAAGTTTAGAAATATCGGGTTTGAGGTTACTAATGAAAATACTAAGGCCATATGAATCGGATAATTGCAACAGATTGAGCAAAATTTTCAAACTCCTTATAATATTCTTCCACAGAATCAAGTTGCTTCAAGCTAACCAATTCAAACATGGGATCTGTAAATTCATTTTCACAAAATCTAGATCGCATTTCAGAAAGGTAATCATTCCATATTACCTGTGTAATGCTTCCCTGATTCTTCATGTACCGCTGATGCCACTATAATGCACGACCATCAAGATGCATCATAACGGTTCTGACTTTGTCCTGTTCTTTGGTCCGATCAGCCTCAAAGAACTGCTCAATTTTTAGTAATGAACCTCTAAAATCTGCCCCCTCAAACCTCGGGCACTCAATCTTGGAGTGCTTGGTTTGGAATCTGCTTGCCTCCAACAAGGTCGAAGTCAAGTTAGGGCCCTGCAGAATGACCCCATCCTTCTCCCCTGTTAGCTCGACGGTCTTTTGCCTTCCTTCAGAGGAACTTGCTGACTGGAGGTTCCCAAACCCCTTTTCCTGAGGTGACCCATCCATTCGTTGCATCAAGGTCTCAAACATGATTCTTACTTCCTTGCCTAATCCCTCCAACCCAGCTTTAAGCTCCGATCGGAACTCAACACGTAACAACTCAGTAGTGCTCGCAAGCTTCACATCCATTTTTTCAAATTCCTTTTGCAGCTGTCCAAGCTCTTTTTGCATCCTAGTACCCTCTGCTATTGCCAGGAGCTTTAGCTCTGATACCAAAAAATAGCTATTGAGGTGGGAGAGCCTAGGTCCATATAAACCTCACAAGGAAGTCTTATTCTTCCAATGTGGGATCGTAACAAACCACCACGCTTGGAAGACCAACGTCCTCGTTGGTCACGGCTGGCACCCTTTTTTTTCTCATTTTGGATCCAGGCCACCACTCCGAGTGCTGGTCCCACCAAGGGTGGGGCTGGCTCTGATACCAATCGATATGGACCTTTGGAGAACCAAACCCCAAAAGCTAGTTATTGAGGTGGGAGAGCCTAGGTCCATATAAACCCCTCAAGAAGGTCATTTATTTTTCAATGTGGGATCATAACATAAAATTTTAACATATTTAATAATTTGTTTTATGTTTAGTTTTTTACACAACTAATATATAAAATACGACATGAATTGCTAAGTTTAAGTGCCGGAGAAGATCTTTAACACAGCCCGATTAAGACAAATGGAGTAACAACAAGAAGCATATCGCCCATGTTTAAAAACAAATCCATTGCTTAAGGCTATCCCTCTTTGTTGATATATTGTTTTAATTAGAATGACAAAAGGAAAAGAGAGCAATTCTTTGTCCTAATTGTCTTTGATTTTGCAAACTTGAATGAATTATTTTATTTTAGGCTAAATTCCTTAAAAATGTGCCACGTTAAGGTTTTGTTGCCACTTGCCACTTCACATATGGAGACTTTATCTTTAAGTTATGTTTTATTTCCCCCCTACTATTATTATTTTTTAGTCCAAAATTATGATTTGGCCCTTCTTCTAATAATATGGAAACGCACAATGCTTATTGTAGTGGACATAGTTAAGAAAAAAAAAATGCTTCAATGGTAATATTTTAACTTTATATAGTAATATTTTCTCTTGATGTATTAAAATTGATGAATAAAATTATTAACTATCACATGTTATTATTATAAATAGTATATTAACTAACTTTTAAAAATATTTAAAAGCATTCAATAGCAAAATTTTATTATTTATAAGTAGAAGGTGTATATAATATTTTCGTGAATCCTATAAAATTAATGATTATGATTCATTATTTGTAGCGCAACAATGAGTCAATGACAAGAGGTATGCCGAAATTAATGTGTAATGCCTTGAAAGAGAAAGTATTTAACAAATTGAAATCAAAATTGTGAACTTGAAAATATTAGAAATCATTAAGTTGAAAATAATTGAAAAAGAAGTAGGATTTATTTATGAAATTATATCTAAATGCACCAAAGAGAAACCAATACATATCAGATGTCTTAGATGTTTTAGAATTTAGAGTTCCTTATATTGTAGCATCACTGGTAAGTTAGATAATTTTTTTATATTTTGGTTTTTGGATGATTAAAAAATAAGTAAATAAGAAGACTAATTAAAGTGTGATTTATTAGAATTTGAGATTAATCCAATTTGTTTATAATCATTTTTAAAAGATAATATTCAATAATTTTAAATTTCAATATTTGCAAATTGTTAAAAAAAATATCCTCAAATTACAATTTTTTTTATTAAAAAATGTAATTTACTAAAACTTTTTGTAAATAAAAAGAAATAAATAAAGAAATTTCCACGAAAAAAGTAAAGTAAGGCAATTACTAATTAGGCAACAAAAAAAAAATCAGACCATTTGATTTGGGAGGGAGTTTTAGGGTAAGCTCCTTATTATGAGTTTAAAATAGACTGCATTACATATAAATATGATAAATTACATTAATTTGTCATGTTTATATGCAATTTTTTTTACATATAAACATGACAAATTATATATATATATATATATGAGACAAATTACATATAAACATAATATATTTATCATATTTATATATAATTTTTTAAATTATATAATTTTTTATATATATAATTTTTTTTACATATAAATATGATAAAAATTAAATATAAATATGAAACTTTCCTTATAATTTTTCTTTGATTCGGCAGTTTTAAGTGTCTGATCTGTCGTTGGTCAAACCTTTCTCTTTTTTCTCTCTCTCCGTTTGTTTTAACGTGCGTCGTTATCTGTACAATCATCACGGCGTGTCCTTTTCCACTTCTCCATTTGCCGTCGTTGGACGGTGCTCCTTTCGTGGACGCAACACCCTTCCCTCAACTCCATTGCATACCCATTTTCAAATCCATCTCATTAAAGAAAAATAAATTTATCTGATTTATTGTCTCTAAAAATTTAAAATTTAAAATTTTATAAATAATAATTAATAAAATGATATATATCTTTAAAGTATATTAAAAATAAAAAATAATTTAAAATATATTAATATAACAGATTTTTAATCCACATTTATAAAATTAATTAATTTTTTAATATATCAAATACGAACTTAAAAAAACTCCAAAAAATTTGTGATAGGAACTACACTTTTTTATTTTAATTGTGTGTGAAAGAAACTACACTCTTTTACTTGCAGCCATTTTCTTCTTTGCTTTTACTTTTTGGATTAGCAAGTAGGGGAAATATAAGTTGAAATAATAATAAAAAAATTATGGAATATACAAACATAAAAAAAAAATAGTAATAAAAATTGAGGCGTGCAGACTTCATGTCATCATGTTCATAATATGTAGGTAACATGTTTTCGGTTGTCTGATTTGAGGAGAGAGAGATAAAGGAAGTATTAATATAATTTAAAATTTAGACTTTAAACTTTTTTTTTTTTAAGCACATGATCTACTAAAAGCCAAGAGTAGTGTGCATCAAAAGAGTTTTAATCCAATATCGAATTTGTATGTATATAATTTTCAAAAGGGAATCTAACAAGATCATAGCCATTTTTTGTTGTCAAAGACAAGCATCATTTATTAAAATTATGATAATCTTTAAAAAATTTATTATAAGTTGAAAGAAAAAGTTTATTTTTGATATATTAATAGTTAATTTTTTTTTTTAATTTTATAAATAAATTAAAAAATTATCACATATCTTATTATTATTTTTTTATTATATCTTACAATCTTATAATCCTACTTATAAAATTTAATAATTTTACTATCCTAATTCCTAAGAGAAGTAGTTTTCTCAATATATAGTACATATTTATTCTTTTTTACAAAGGTTCAAATTCTCAAATTTCATTTATATCTTCTGTAAGATAAACTCGAGAGTCGAGACCAAAACATATGTGAAAAGAAAAGAAAAGAAAAAAAAAGAAAAAAAAAATCTAGAATGAAGTGGGCCTTGCAATTTGTATTTCCAAATTTAAAAAAAAAAAAAACTGTCTGTAAACTTAACTGCTACACAATCCTAACGGTTTTAAGTCATTTATTGTGTAGGAGGATAGCACTAAATATTCTTTGGTAGCAGAATTAGTGTTCTCTAACTCCTTATCATGAAGAGGAAATGAAAAACAAAATCATTTTCATGGCATCCTCATAATGGTGACACACTTATTGCATGTGGTAGGGTTATGCTACTTCAAGGCTGTCCTAAAGATGGTAGACCAAAGGATATGGTTTACAAATGAATGTCCTCCTCTTTTACTCCAATTATATTTTTCCTTTCGTCTTAATCCCTTGGTGAAATGATTTTAAATACTCTCTTATGGGTCCGGTTAACGGATGTCTATAGGCGAATTAATAATTATTTAATTATTATTTTTAAAAAATATTTTACATTTAATATATTAATTTTATTGAATTAAAAAATACATTAATTATATTTTTCTTTTTATAAATATCATTTTAACCAGTGTCATTCAGCACTTGTTAACATTTATCTTCTCTTAGCATATGTTTGGATTAGGGTAAGGAAGGGAAAGTAAAGTACGAGAGAATAAGAAATCTTTCACTTGTTTTTCCTTGTTTGGATTAAAAAAAAAAAATTAATAAAGGAAAATGAGGGGAGTTGAGCATCCCTCATTTTCCCTCAAAATACTCATTTTTTCAAAATCTCAAATCGATCGGAAAGAAAGAGAAAGAAAAGTATAAAAAAATATTTAAATTTAAAATGTCCATTTTACCTATTCTACATTTATCAGATTACAAGCAATATTTTTAAACTTATATTTTACGTAATTGACATTAAAAATTATAATAAAAAAATTTTATTATCATATTTTTGTTTTTTTATATTACATTCATAATTTTTTAATGTAATATTTATTTTATTTTTTATTATTTAATTTATAATATTTATATTGTTATTTTAATTTAAAAAAAAAAGGCATAATTAAAAATATTTATTATAATTTATCTTTTCCTTTCCTTTCCACACTTTAACCAAACAATGGTGGCTAATATTCATTTCTTTTCCTTTCTCTAACACATTTTAATTATTCAAACAAAAAAATAGATATATCCTTTCCTTTAAAAACCCTTCCCTTTTTTTTTTCTTTTTTTTTTTCTTTACTAAGATCTATCCAAACATAACATTAGATTAACCTACCGTTTTCAAAATTTTACTTTCGAAATATTCTATAAAAATCAAATATTGATTGATAAGAAATTGAACTCTTCGTTGTCGACTGGACTAAGCCTTACGATTCATGTCCTTTTTCCATCAATTTCAATCTCAATCATAAAGTCTTAACTTAGTTGGTTGCATGTTGATCTATCTCCACCATTTATAAACCCCCAACTCCCCCTTTGAAATTAGTTTATAAATTATGGGTTTAATTTAGACTTGAATAAAGTTTTAAATAAAATAAGACAATTAATTATATAGAGCATTATGCAAAATATATAAGGAAAAAAAAAATAAGCAAATGTCATTTTCATGAGCCTGATTTTGTAAAGTAGACACTAATAAATAGTCAAACATTATGTTATGTTGTAGTATCATATAATTGAAGCCTTATGTTGTATAGTATTAGTAATCATATAATTGAAGCCGTGAGTGGTGGGTGAGTGAGTGGTGTCCAGGTCGGGAGGTGGGGCTTTCGGGTTCGCAATGAGATCGAGCCCGCCTGATCTGCCTTGCGGGAGAGATAGGGCGATGTTGATTGGATGGATACTCAACGATGAATAATGTAATCCTAATTATTTATGGATTTTTGTTAAGTAACCATTAAGCTTGCTTGCATTATTCCCTCAATCCTTGCTCTGTCTCCCCCTTTTTTTAAGGTAGGTCATCTTCTTATACTAAAAACCACTTGTTTTGTAACTTAACATTTTACTGTTTAATTTCGTTGACGGAATTTGTTGATAAAGTGCTAAATTTTTAATTTTAATAATCGATGTTGATAATTTTAAATATAAAAAAAAATTATTCTTTAATTTCGTAAGATTTTTCATTGTGACTTATTAAATTTAGATTAGTTTTTGTAGAGAATCAAATTCAAGATATACAAATGTATAGTAATTCCAAAAAAAAATTGGTATAAATCTATTCTAATTTCAACATCTAAGTTAAGAATTGATTGTTTCACTCTATTTGTCTAACTATAATTTATGTTATATCACAATTGAGTATTGACAATGATAAGATATATATATATATATATATTGCAATGTATATATTAATATGGTACATTAAATTCAAGATTTAGTTCAATTAATTCATGCAGTTACCTTTAAGAAGTGACATCCAACCGATTTAGAATTTGAATCTCAACATTTACAATTTTTTATTTTTGTTTTCAGACTACAATCTTTTTTATAAAAATATATATATATATATATGGTATTTTTTTTTTTGGATAAGTTATATATATGGTACTTTGATTAATCAAACTCATTGACATAAAGGTAATATATATTGGTAGGTCCCAAAAATCCTTCACATGACATGCTTGGAGAGAATTAATGCAATGGAGGATAGGAAGCAAAATAATGAGCAGCAGCTCATTCCTAGCGTGACAATGGACCCAAGACTGTAGTCAAATTAAATAGATAGTTTTTAACCTTTTGAGTACACTGGTAAAATCATGAAACTGCTCTTAATTTTGGATCAATTTTCAACAAACACCATGATCAGCAGATTGATCAAACAGAATACTATAAAAAATAGAATAAAAATAAGATTGTGCATTCTAAAATTTCAAAACATAAGTACTCTTAAAAACAAATAAAGAGATTAATCAATCAAAGAAGAATAGAAAACCCCATTACCATTTCTTTTTTCTTTAATTTATTAGGGTTCTTTCCAAACTCTTACACTAATTAATTAATTATAGTATGCCTTTATACCCTTAATTCGTTTCACAAAATTCAATCACACAATCAATTTTGATGTATTAAATTTCTTAATTTGTTTTTAAGTTAAAATTGAATTAGTAGTCCAAATTGAATTGTTTATGGTACTGTCGTGTAGTAATGGACGAAATTGGCGTGGCCAGAAATTGCACATGGAAATCTTCTATTATAATAAATTTAGCCTCTTTTCTTTCATTTTATGGAAAGTCACTTGATCTTACCACTAATTAACTTTCTTTTTCCTAGCTCTCACATGCGTTTGTGGGGTAAAAGCTAGAAGGAACGTGGCAAGCAACAATTTCACCTGCCAAATGCCCTATTATAAGGGTTTGTTGCAAAATTTAGTTAAATGAATAAAACCGTGCATAGACGATGAAAAATAGCGTTAATACAAGTTTTAAGCCTAATTAAAAAAAAAGGAAATTTAAAAGTTGGAAGACCCCATATCTCTCCAAACCCTATAAGTATCTTATGACAACTTTATGTTAAAAGTGACATTATTTCATATTTATTAAGTTTTGAATTATCTGTAATTTTATATTTAAGTTAATTTCTTAAATTAATTTTAGATTAAATGTTTAATATGATATCGAGTCAGGTTCGATTATGTTATTCTTGCATGTTGCTCATGCCTATTACTCATTCCGAATTTGTCATGTGATAAATTTTTTTTTGTTTTCATCTACAAGTGATATGAGTCTATTAAAATAATGTTATTCCACATTAATTGCTAATTGTTTTTAAATTAAATGCTTAAGTTTTCCCTCCAAATTGTTTGCATATCTTGTGATTGATGATTCATATTTGTTTCTCCAACTTTTAGTATATGCATGTCACGGGATGACAATTGGACCCTTTTTGTCCCGTCTAACATCAATAGATTTTATATTGTAATTGAAACTGTGAGGTCGAAGTTATGGCACTTTCTAAATTTTAAGACATCCAATAGAAGAAAAGAAAGAAAAGAATATACACATAATCCAATCCACTAAATCCAGAAGCAGTACAGTAAAAAATATCTATGTTGCTGAGCACTTGGGATTTGGCAGATTTTAAGGAAAATGATAAGCAACAAAGCACTGATAAATTCTTTATGGTAAATTTACAATAAATTTTATTACATATAAATATAATAAAATTATATAAATTATTAAAGAATATTATCATGTATTTATATAATTAAAAATTGTCATATATTTATATTTTTTTTACATATAAATATGATAAATTACATAAATCATTAAAAAATATATAATATATTTATGCAAATTAAAAATTATTATGTATTTATATAATTTTTTTACATAATAAATATAATATAAATTACATATAAACATAAAAAATTATATAAAATTTTGAAACTTACGAAAAATTTATTTTAAGTGATTTTTTATTTTTTTTAAAATTTTCACAACGCATCCATCAAATAGAAACAAAAGATTGTTAACAAAAAAGGGCCGGTTTAAGTGCAGTGACAGGCGCGTGCATGTAGGAGACCAGCTGTAAAACTATAAGCCTAATTGCCTAAACATGTCTGATTACTTATAATCAATCATTAATCACAAACAATTAACAGCAAAAAAAAGAATTGGATAATGCAACCAAAAGGGTTTTCCAGGTATGGCGAGAGAGGGGAATATCGAGGAACATGTCACCTTGATTAGCGGGGAAGAATGGGTTTTGTGTCTAAAGCTTGTCGTTTCTCTTTTAATGGTGGAAGTGTCGCACTGTCCACAAGAACTCTTTGGGGGGGAATTGTTTTAAGCCAAAACTTTGACCATATGTCACTTTGACTAACCAAAGCACACAAATCTGCTGATTAAGTGGAAAATAGATAGAAGCGGAATCCAGCTGCTTATTTGTTAAAAAAGTTAGCTAATTCCCTTGCTTTATCCATTTTAAATTTAAATATAGAAGAATCATCAAAATCTTATGGTGGGGTATATTTCAAATGATGCAAAATGGGGCCAAGGCAAGGATCAAAGTTTGTTACCAAACCTTAGTACAATCATTAGAAATAGTAATTAATATCAACAAAAGATTATGCTCTGAAATCTCTCAGTTCTACTGCAGATGATAATGACAGTAATAAATGGATTACTCTCGATCGCCAGGTTTAATTACTGCAGATATTTTTTTGGGGGACATTTATTATTTTTAACTAATATTTATTTTGTTTTCTATTGGGCAAAGCTTTTGAATGTGTTTTCGTGATTATTTGGTATCATTATGTGCTTAATAACTTGGATAATCTACGCATGTTAAATAATATGTTGCTCTAAGTCTGTTCTTTCTCTTTGTTTTTGAGCCTTCCCTTTTTTTCCATTTGTAAAAAATGTTGGCTTCAATTACTACGGACCAAGGCCCAATCGTTTTGCTTTGGTTTGTTGGCCCCAGATTTGGGCAGGAAATCTAATTCTATAGGCTTACGGCCTAACTCAGATTTAGTTAAGTAGGCCTGATCCTGGCTGGTTGAAGCCTGAAGCTAAAAGCATTAAAGCAGGCCTAGGGGGGTCTCTACTTACTAGGCTTCCTGGACTTTCTTCGAGAGAGATTACACGCCGTTGGAGCACTCCAAAAACTTAGTTTCGAGACCAGCTTTTGCTTAATTTGATGACTATTGCTTCCTCTAATTAAAGGATTTTACTAATGAGTGTTTTAAGGATATTTTTTAAAATTATTAAATATGATAATATTTTTAATCAACGCATTGAAAATGATAAATAAAATTATTGATTTTTGCATTTAATACAATATTATTATTATAAATAGTATATTAATTAATCTTAAATAGTGCCCTAAAAACATTCGTTAGCTAAACCCTTAATTAAAAACTATGTTCATCTCTAAAACTATAAGCCTAATTAATATTAAGGTTCGTATTTGATGCACTGACAGTGTATAATTTCATACACTGTCAGTAAACAAGATGATGCCACTTTATTAAAAAAATTTAAAAATAAAAATATTTTATTTTATTTTTAATGAGGTGGTATCATCTTGTACATTGACAATGTATGAAGTTATATATCAAATATTAATCTTAATGTTAATCACATCATCCAAAACAACAGTTATCCTATGCCTTGACTCTTGTGGCTTAAACCAACTTACATGTCATTAGCTGCTTATTTAGCATTTATTTCCTGCAAATGACATTTTCTATGCATTTCTCTGACCTTGCCTTCTTCCAGGCAGTCAATCCTATGATTTAAAAGACTTGCACCATTTTTCTAAGACAAATATATATATATATATATATATGTATAATATATTCATTTTATTCAGATAAGGCCCGCATGACAATGACAGCTTGACAAGGGAAGGTTCGAGGCAGCTTCGTGCCATCCCAAAACTTGATCATCTAATTAATAGGATGTCATCAGCTGCTTGTTTAGATAATGGAAAGAGGCGAAAATATAACAACCCAAATAATGAAATACTAGTAACTCAAAGCAGCCTATTAAAATTAAACAAACTTTTATCAAGTCTTAGGGCAACGATCTTATCAATTTAAAGAAGCTTAGTAAACAAAGATAATTCAAATCATAAACCTCTACGTTTCAAAACAACAATTAATTCTACAACTACTTTTTTAAACAAAGATCAACCTTACAATTTCAAAACAACAATTCTACATAATGACTTTTAACCCCTTATCTAGTAGGCTAGCCTTTGAAATCCAAGCATTTTACTCCAGAACATTGAACACAAATTTCAACTGCTTTTTTTTCCTTTCAGAATCGATCCCACTGCACCCATCTGCAATTATTTTACAGGCCTGAGTTTACAGTGTTAAAACATTATTTGTATTGGTTTTTATTGAGCAAAGTTGAGAATTATTAATAAAACAGGGTAATAGAAATATGGAACTTAGTCCAAATGATTTATTTATCTTTTTTAGATTTTGCAGAATTTGGTTTCATTTCAACACCTGCAAACGTTTGTATAAAAAGAATAATAAATTTAACAAGGGAATAGACACTGGAGAGATAAAAAAGGAATATTTCCATTCATATCTTAAATCACATGGAAAACCCAGAGGAAATGGTTGATGATGACCCACTGGCCGACTGGCGTGAAACATTAATTGAACGTTAAATAGCTAAGGAAAGGAATATCTTCACGCCATCATCGAATGGACGCCAAGCAAAGCTCACTGTGATCAAACCAACCATCATAAGGCTTGATGAACACGTGTACGACCCAGATTAACCTTTCCCCTTAGCCAGTTAGCCTTACAAACAAGCATGGTCCGACTCTTATTGTCTTTGTTTCCACACAGACACACACACATATATATATATATATATATATATATATATATATATATATATATATATATATATATATAAAGCCATGCGATGGCTACCTCTTTATTCTTGAAACTGTCTTCTAGCATTAGAGAACTTTTAGCTTTATCTTTAGCGTTCAGACACGAAACTCATTGATTCTTCTTGCAAGATTAAGGAAGGAAGAAAATGCCAGGAGATAGGAAGATAGGGGTGGCTATGGACTTCTCATGTAGCAGCAAGAACGCTCTTAAATGGGCTGTAAACAATTTGGCTGACAAAGGAGACACCCTTTACATCATCCACATCAACCCTAACTCTCTCGATGAGTCTCGCAACGCTCTCTGGGCCAAATCCGGTTCTCGTAAGTTTATTTAATTTGCTTTCTTCACATTAAAAGCTTAAAAGATTCAGTTTTTCTTTCACTGCTGATCTGATCTAATCTTGGGTTGTTTTCCATTCTTGCAGCTCTTATTCCTTTGACAGAGTTTAGACAGCCAGAGGTTATGAAGAAGTACGATGTTAAAACTGATATTGAAGTCCTTGACATGCTTGACACTGCTTCTAGACAAAAAGAGGTAACCCCTTTTTACCTTTAAAAGACCATTAATTTCTTGTGTGTTGTATTGTACCCACTGAATATAGGCTTATTTGAAGCTGATGTCATCATATTTGCGATTACAGATACAGGTTGTTACAAAGCTGTACTGGGGAGGAGATGCTAGAGAAAAAATTCTTGATGCCATTGAAGATCTAAAGCTTGACTCTTTGGTTATGGGAAGCAGAGGACTTGGAACTGTTCAAAGGTACTAAATAAATACAATATAATATATAGTCATAAAAAGAGGATCTATTTCTATTGTTCCTTTCTTTGTCTCAGTGTCATCACGTTTTGCTTTGGTTGGTTTTGATGAAAAATTACAGGATTATCTTGGGGAGTGTGAGCAACTACGTTATGACGCATGCTCATTGCCCTGTTACCATCGTCAAGGAACAACCAAGCTCCAGCAAGCACTGAGAAAGTTTACATATATTTCGAATTTGATTTACAAAAAGTAATTTGATCGACGAGTGAGTGTATGCTTTTATCGGCTCGATCTGCTGTTCTTGTTTGCTTGATCATGTTTACTAAGTAGCTTAAGGAGTTGAGTTTGTGTACCAAATTCTTAAATGCGGTACTTTGTCAGTTAATGCATTGTTCTGGTCCCTCCTACTTATGGAGATGAATATCAATTTGTATTTCCTTTGGCATTGAGTTTTGGCCCTATTATCGAAATCATAGCCTTTCAAGGCGCCGAAAAGCCCCGCGACAGATGGGCTATAATATTAATCGGTTTTGTCCTTTCCATATTATGAACTCTCTTTCAAAATCTGGGTGGAACACAGTTGGTATTTCTGTTTTTCTTCCATTCTCACATGGGCTGATGGAAAGATTGATCTAGATCTATGAATTTGACTATTTGTGCCGCTGTGCCAGCAGCCAGCCTAACTCTGTTTATTTTAAATTAACAAGATGGGATTCATCTGTTTGCTTTACTTTTTTATTTTTGTTTTTGTTTTAATTGATGGTCATGTACGATGTAGTTGGGTCACTTTTTTCTCCAACCGTGCAGTAATTACTCTTTGGGTAATAGGGGCTAGCATTGTCTTCACCGTGTTGGCTAGCACTGTCTCACCGTGTTGGTTTTTTTTTCTTTCTTTCACTGGAGGAGCACTTATGCTTCAGTGAAGAAAAAGCCCTTCAATTGAAGGCTTTTTTTTACTATTTTAATCTTTTTGAATTTTTATGATATTTTTTTATTTTTAATATAATAAAATTTGTTATTATACAATAAATATATATTTTATTTTTATATATTAATTTAATAAATATATAAATTTTATTATTATAAAATTAATAGAAATTAATTAAAAATAATAATAAAAAAAATACAAAAATATTATTTGATATATTTCTATAATTTTTATTAATAAAATTATTATTTGACATAAATATAATTTTAATTATTTATTAATTTTATAAATATCAAATAAACTAAATTTTTTATTATATATACATATTTTAATCTAATGTCTCTAATGATTATTTTATTTTTTCACTATAATTAATCTCACTGTCACCGTTGCTTTTGAATCCAAACACATATCTCACCATTGATTTTAATCTCATCGCACAGTACTCAATCTCACTTTTACAGTAATTAATTTTACTTCGATCATTATTTTTAATTTTATCGAAATTAATTTCACCCCTATCCAAATAGACATTTAGTTATGCCTCAGGGTTTTAGATTTAGGACAAACTTTGTCAGCTGCCAACTCAATCTGCTTTGTTTATTCAGTATTAAAGGAAACATGGGTTGTAGTACTCAAAAACGAGAACAAGAACACACACAAACACATGCACATTACATTGTTAGAACATTTTAAAATAAACTAAGATTCAGAGAAAGCCAGCTGATAGAACAGAGGCAAGCACGCGACAATCATTAATGGGAAGACTTTCATTTGGAGGCATTAGTTTGAGCTTCCATGGCTGCAGCAATGCGAGCTTTGAAAAAGGCCAATAATTTGTCTCTGGGAGGCAGACTTTCCTTAATAACGCTGCAATTTACAAACTCGTCAGTCCATTTGAACAAGTCGGGGAATTTCTCAGCTGACAGCAACTCCTGCCCTGTAGCTTCTTGAATGATCCTAAGCCAAAAGCCAATAAAGTTGGCAGCAATGTCTACAAGTCCCACTGTATCTCCCCCAAAGAATCTTTTTCCATTCAGCGCACTTTCAAGCGTTTTTAGACATTCACAAGCTTCTTCCACCGCCTTTTCTCGCTCATTCTCTGGGCTCCACCCAGCTTTCCATAGCGCAGGCAAGCACTATATACACATACAAAAAGAAATCAGACAAAAATTATACACCGACACTACACTTTACAATACGCTATTGACTAGAAAACAGTGCTACTACCATTCTCTTTTTTGGGCCCAAATTGGCTAAAAGATTAAGCAAATCTGAAGTTTGAATGGGTCAAATTCAACCCAAAAATAAGTTTTTTGCTTGGTGAGGCCCGTTTCAAAATCTGAGATGTTTAAAAATCTTTAGAAAAGGTGACTTCGATAGACTAAATGATCAAATTATACCTTCTCATCAAGGAACTTCGCCCAGAACCGAGCCATGGCTTTCTCATAAGGACCCTCTGGCAGAATGGGATTGGCTTTCCAAGTTTCCTCAATGTATTCAAGTATAACAAGTGACTCCGCTATTGGTTTTCCATTGTGGAGGAGAACAGGAACTTTCTTATGAACTGGATTGTATTTCAAAAGCAAAGGGCTCTTGTTTTTAAAGACATCTTCTTCTATATATTCATATGGAACACCTTTCAATCGCAAAGCAAGCTCTACCCTGCGGCTAAAAGGGCTTCCCCAAGCTCCAAAAACCTTCACTTCTTCACTCATGATGTCACTTTTTATCTTTTTACTTATTCCACACTTGGAAGGGAGACTATAGTTTGATGCTACTTATAGAGGGAAGATTTCTAGTTTTCTTAGGGAGGAAGAAAGGCTTGATGTCATCATGTTTATTTAATCAGTAACGGTCAAGGGAGATCGAAGTGGTTAAGAGCTTGAAGTTATGAACATAATGAAAAGTCAAAAGGACCAAGCAATGAACATGGAAGAAAGTTCAAGTCTGGAATAATAAATTAAGATAATTGGCATGGCATAAATGCAGCCAAGTCAAAGTGAACCAATGCGAGAGAAATCAAAAAAGAAAAAACAATTGCACGAGGATGAGGTAAGATGATGCGTCAGTGTCTTTGAAACCTCTTGAATTTTCTTGGGCTTTTCAAGTCCAACCTCTAGACATACTGGCCTTTCGGAAATGTTTTGATTTTACATGCAATGTGACGAGAGAGAAAGGGTTGTATGAAATGGTTATTTTATATATATTTTTTTAAATTATGTTATGTAATCCGATTTTAAAAAAAATTATTTATTACATATTATATGTACTAATTAAATGATAAATATATATATTTTTTGGATAAGTATTTTAGTTTTATCATCCAAAAGAAGCAGTAGAGCTGCTACAGAGTTACAACAGTCATTCTAGAGCCTAACCACCTTAACTGCTTGACAACACAGAGTCAAGGTTCCAAAGATTTACAAGCTCCATGTTAACAGAATCAGTTGTGAAGTTTCTTAGCCCCCCAATCTTACACTAATGATTTCTTTTACTTGAGATATTAGATGGTCCTCTGATGCCCCAGTAGCGTTGTGCAATATACGATTTCTTTCTCTCCAAATCAAGTAAATGTATGAAGAAAAAGCAATACGAAGAATGATAGTGATCAAAGCCTTCCTTTTAAGTTTGCAACAGTTCTTCTAATCTTGCATATGTTGATGATATGCTGCCATAATGATTTGGAGAAATTACAGCCAAAGAAAATATTATCTCTGGTCTCCGTTTCTTGGTGGCAGAACAAACAGTCCTTATCCACTGGTATCCCCCACGATGCAATCCTCTCCTTAGTTGGTAACCTGTCAAGTACAGCCATCCAAGCTATCACAGAATGCCTTGGCAAGCAGTATTGATTCCAAATTAGTCTATGCCATCTCACTTTCTCCTTTCTTGGTCTTATTCCATTCCACACAGCAGTAGTCGAGTAAGATTCTCCTGCAGCCGGCCAAACTGCATTCCCGCTATGAATTAATTGCTGAGCTTTCTGCCTAAGCTGCAACATTTTCCTCTAGCTCTAGCTGCTGTTAGGGTGAATAGAGATTTGCCAGATGTCTCTATCCTTCAAGATGTAGGCCTTGATCCAAGCTATCCATAAGGAACCTGCATTGGTGAGAATGGTCCATAGGTTTCTGAGTATGCAGGCTTGGTTCCAAGATAAAATTTCTTTAATTCCTAGATCTCCCTCAGATTTAGGAAAACATATATCTGCCCAGCTAACACGGGCTTCTTTTGCTGCTCATTCATTGCCTTTCCAAAGGAAGCTAGAACATAACTGGGAAATTTTCTTCAATGTGGATTTAGGAAACAGAAAGTGTCTGCTCCAATAATTTTGGATGCTAAAAATCACAGATTGTATCAACTGCAATCTTCCTGCATAGGAAAGATGTTGAGCAGCCCAACTATGCACCCTAGCCATAATCTTATCAACCAAGGGTGTGCAGTCCTTATCTGTTAACCTCCTAACCACCATAGGTACCCCCAAATACCTGACTGGCAAAGAACCAAGAGAGATGCCAGTAGATTCCTGAGTTAGCTTCAGGTTTCCTCTCCCTATGCCAGTAGAAAAAAGTTCACTTTTTGAGTTATTTAGCTGAAGCCTTGAGTATGACTAAAAAAGCTGTAATACATATTGAATTCCTTGCACTGAATCTAAGTTCCTTTTGGCAAAGATGAGCAAGTCATCAGCAAAGTATAGGTGGGTTAAGCCTATCTTTTTGCACTTAGGATGGTACTGAAAAACACCATGCTTGCCAGCTGCATCCAGTAACTTTGATAAAACATTCAATGAAAGGACAAAGAGGTATGGTGAGAGAGGATCACCTTGTCAAACACCCTTGGCTCTCTTGAAGTAACTAGTCAAACCTCCATTGATTGAGATTGAAAACATGGGGCTGGTAAGACAGCTCCTTATCCAACCAATGAATTGTCCTGGTATGTTCATAGCTGACAAAACACCAAGGATGAAAGGCCAACTTATTGAGTCAAAAGCCTTCTACAAATCCACTTTGATGCGGATCTTCCATAACCTTTCACCAACTCATGAGCCAAGAGAATATTGTCTGTTATGCTCCTTCCCTTGATGAAGGCACTTTGATTCCCACTAACAAGGTCAGGGAGGTGTTGCTTGAGCCTATTTACCAGGATTTTGGTGATACACTTGTAGATTACTGTGCAGCAAGAAATTGGTCTAAACTTTGTGATGCTGCTGGGGTTTTTCTTTTTTGGTACAAGGGCAATGGTGGTGGAGTTCAAAGCTGGGGTTATATTCCCAGTTCTGAAGAAATATTGGACAACTTTTGTGACATCTTCTCCCACTATGGACCAGGCTGATTTAAAGAAATGTGTCGTGTACCCATCAGGCCCAGGAGCTTTGTCTTCATTCTGTGCAAACATTGCTTCTTTTATTTCAGTTTCAATAATTATTCTGATAATTCCTTCTTGTGCTTCATCTGGCAGGACATCTTTAAGAATATCAGCAAGAAGATTCTCAGGGCAGCCAGTGACCTAGGGGTCCTCAATACCCAACAGTTGCTTAAAGTAAGAGACAGCTTCCTCTGATATTTGACTCAATGATTCTAGTCTGTTCCCCTCACTATCAAATAGCACCTTGATAGTGTTTTTACTTTGCTTGACAGCCACCATTATGTGAAAAAACTTTGTGTTTTGGTCCCCTTCCTTGATTCAACTAATCCTTGACTTTTGCCTGAAATGACTTTCTTCTGCAGCAAGAAGTTCCTGAAGTTCCCAGGATAACAACTTCTATTGAATCAGCTTGTCAGTTGTGGGGGATGTGATAGTAGGGAACTTTTCACCACCTCCAATTCATTAATGACTTTTATAATAAATAGTTCAACAATCCATTAATGATTTTTACAATAAATAGTTTACTTTTTTTAAAAATCTGATAACATGACATGATTCGAATGGAAGAAATATATGTTGACGTGGAATAACCGTTTCATACACTCCTTTATCATACGGCAATATCAAATGCTTTTCTTTGTTGGTTTTTCAAATATATTTTGAGCTAATCATTGTGAAAAAAATCAAGCAATTCTATAGTTTTTACTGGTTGCATAGGCAATCCCCATAAACAAAAATTCAGCTGTCGATTATTAGCTCTGTAAAATAACGTAAATTATATATGTTTTGATATTAATTACTACCATATTCTCAGAAGTTACAACATCTGAAAACAAACAGAGATTACAGCATAAAAAAACCAGATGCAATGATCAAGAATTGTCTTTGAGCTACTAAGCTAGTAGCATGCACAAAATCATCTGGAAATAGTTGATTTGGAATATTTAGCATTAATCTGTCCATCCTTTGCCAGATAGCCAGTTTTTTACAAAGGCGATTAGTTTATCCCTAGGAGGCAGGTGTTCCTTGACAACATTGCAGCTTACAAACTCTTCACACCATTTGATCAACACAGGGCATTTGTCTGCTGTCAGAAACTCAAGTCCTGAAACTTCTTGAAAGATCCTAAGCCAAAAAGCGATGAAGTTGGCAGCAATATCAAGTAGTCCAATAGTCTCTCCCCCAAAGAATTTCTTTCCCTTGAGCACACTTTCAAGTGTTTTCAGACACTCTCTTACTTCTTCCATGGCCTTCTCTCGTTCTTCCCCGCTGCCCAAAAGAGCTTTCCACACTGGAGGCATGCACTAAAATAAACACAAGGATCAAATGAGAAACCAAAAATCCAGATTCCGATAATTGATAATTGAACCTTACCTTCTCATCTATGAACTTGGCCCAGAAACGAGCAATGGCTCTTTCATGAGGATCTTCAGGCAAAATGGGATTTTTTTTCCAAGTTTCGTCTATATATTCGAGAATCACTAGAGACTCCAGGACTGGTTTTCCATTGTGCAGGAGCACAGGAACTTTCTTGTGAATTGGATTGTATTTTAGAAGCAAAGGACTCTTAAGCTTGTCATCACCCACATTCTCTTCTATGTATTCGAAAGGAACACCTTTTAGTTCCAAAGCAATCTCCACTCTACGGCTAAAAGGGCTCCCCCACGCTCCAAACAGCTTCACTTCTTCATCCATGATGCTGCTTTTCATTGCAGTACTTCCTCTGCACTTAAAGAGGAATACCTTTCGCTTTCATTATTGTATTTGTTTAACTTTAAACCATTGATTAACAATGAGTGGGGTTGTTAGAAGCTTTAAGAAATGTGAATATTAAAGAGAAGTCAATGGAGGCAGGAGTGGTTGTGAACATAAAACAAAGTTCATATTCTTCTTCTGAATACATAAAATCATAAACTATACTCTTATCAGAAATGCAGTTTATGGATTTCCTGTTAAAAATGGAGCTAAAATAAAATTCATTGTCAGATGGGAAGTGGTGCGTTAGCTTCAAGCTGAGATGGAATGGGTGATATATCCTAATATTTGTTGACATCCAGGAACAGGAGCTTTGTAGGTGAGATGGCGACGTAGATCGACCAGGCTTTGCTCAAAGGCAGACCATATTCCAAATTCCCAACCTGGAGTTTTTTTTTGTAGCTGCTTTGATGGGCTTTTTGTTTCCAATGATAAATGGGGCTCTTACTGAGACAATGGGCTCATGGGTTGGACGTTTAATAGCCTAATTACAATTTGCTAGTTCCCATGTGTTAGCCATAGGCCGGAATCCATAAACCCAAGTTTTTTTGGCAGAACATAAACCCAAGTCTAAGCCTTTAACATGGAAACCTCAACCTTTCGATTTTAAATTCTTGATATGGATATGGTAGAACTAATTATTGTGGGTAGTCATTGGTTGTGAACATGTGAATTATGAATATATATATATATATATATATATATATATGAAAGATTTATATTTGATGTATTATCAATATATAAATTTATATATTGTCAATGAATTATATAAAAAGTTAAAAATTGTTTATTTATTTTTACTTTTTAAAAATAGTTTAAGTTAGGATACCACTAAATTTGAGGCATGATGAGATTTGAACTTTTATATACCATTAAGCCAAACACATTTTTTTTTACTATAGGAAGAGAATGTGTCTTCTGTTTACTTGATCTAGAGACTAGGGACCATCTATTTTTTGAATGTGACTAATTTAAAAACATATGGAAGAAGGTTTTGCAGACTTGTAATTTAAAAACATATAAATTTTTTGAATGAACATAGAGAAATTGGCAACTGGAATGAAGAGTTGCAATGGGTGGTTTATAAGCTTAAAGGCAAAGCTTTAATCTACGTATTACTTGAAATGCCTGCATCTATCTGATTTGGGGGAAAAAAAATAGAAGAATGTATGATCTAAATAGAAGACAATGTTTACAACAACAAATTTTTCTTCAGATTCAGGAGGCAGTTAGATTCCGATTGTATGGATTAAAGAATATTGCACCTGATTTTGTAAATGGAGATCTATGTATAGCTTGAGGCCTATATAGTTCTATGTTAGTATAGCTTATAGTTTTATTATATAGTTTGTAGATTGATTTGCATGATTCTATTTTTGTAATGATCATGATTCAGTTGTACAGTGACAGTTTATCTGCTTTTTTGGGTAATAAAATTCCACTTATTCAATTTTTTTTTTAGACATGTGTTTTAGAGATATAATAAAAGTGGTAGTATTAAGTTTATCTACTTTTTGGGCTACTTAAATACATACTTGTGTTCAAAATTCAAAGGAAAAGATGAGTAGTTTTGATTCAAAATTCAAAAGAGAATTTGGTTACTTCTTTCATATAAATGAGCATGGTACCTCAACTTATATAACATATTCAAAGCTCAACACAATCAATAAATAAACATATTCAAAGCACCCTCAACTAAATTTCCTTCTAACTCAACAGAAAAGAAAAAGGCTTCCTTTCTTAAATGGTTTTCCATTCAAAAATTGAGAGTTTGGAGCCAGAATGAACATGAATGAAAGAAAAGAAAAGCCTTGAAAAATGCACTTTAATAAAATAAAAGAATCAAAGCATATTGAAAACCCCTGCCCTTGGTAGCTTTACTAAAACCCAAAACCCAAAACAGCTTGGGGATGAAGGCTTTGTTTCCCTCTAAAGGCTTTCAAATTGTAAGTCAAGAGTTTGGCAGTCGTTTTGGGTGGTGGAGGGGAGCCTATCCAAAGCACAGGCAGCAACATCTTCAGTTGGAACAACCATATACAAAGCCTTGCAAGGAAAGTTAGAAAAGGCCACAGGCCATAGGCCATAGGAGAAGTGGTTTATGTTATTTAATAATTACTATGAGATCTTCACTTTAACTCCAATCTTTTCTCTATGATTCTCTATTATGAGAATAATGCTTTGATTTCTATGTTGCTTTCATGTCTTAATTACGCATTTTTTAAACTAACAAATAAATGTATTTTTCAATCAAACAAGATGATAAGTGTCTTTTACCTTTCATATAATTTTTCTTTAAAGGAAAGCTAGAAGTAATTGCAGTAAATTTCTTTTCATTAAAGCTAAAATGTCATTTATAAAGCAAAATTGCCATACTTATTTACATTCAAATAAAAAAAGATAACAAAAAAGTTAATCCTGCTTTATTTTCAATTTCATCATACCCTGTTGAATTTGATTTAAAATTCATAGATTTATTTACCATGGAAAAGAAGATTTGGCAAGTTTGATTTGGGTTTAGAAAAGAAGATTCGAAATTTTCACATTTTTGAATGCCATGATTGATAGACAAAGGTGGAGTGGTAAGCATCATAAAAGTGAATAACATTGTTTTGAAACCATCCATCTTTTTACAAGCGAAATGGCCATGAAAAGGGTGGTTAAGTAACTTCAAGAACTGGGATGGGAATGAAGTAATTTTTGAAACTAAAAGCCTAGCGTGCCTTAATAGGAAGTTAAGAAAACATAATTGAAAGATTAAAACTTTAAAAAGGGTAGACATCATGGATTGAATTGGATAGATCCGTCGCCTACACGATTCCCAACACCTTACTTTATCTTTATTTTTCAAACTAAGCCTAGAGATTGTTAAGCCCTTTTCTTGTCTGCTTAAAAACATGACAAATTAATCTGAAAAAAAAAAAATGGAATAGTTTTAGAGGTGAAGACAAGGCTCTCCCAACTCCAAGCCTCAGTTATCATGACCAGCTTTACTCCATACATATAAGAGCACAAAGCTTCTCACTTTTTCTCTCTCTCAAAAAATAATAATAAAAAAAAACCCACCCCAAATTTCTCAGCATTTTTGTTTTGTTTTATTACTTCCATTTTGCCTCACTGAAGCAAACATGATTGTAACCTTATGGATGGAGCTTTCACCCACCAACAGCAACTAGACTCCACCCAACAACAGCATTACCAGTTCAAGCTTTGTATGCCTGTACCAAAGCTAAAAGCTAGAAGCTTTTGGGTTTCAAAATCTGTTAGAAGTTTGTGCTACAGAGCTATAGAGTCAAATGGGTGTTGCTTACAGAGGTTAGATTATAGTGGTATGATAGTTAACAACTCTGTTTTTGGTGCTTCACCTGGTCTAGTTGAAGAAGAGAAAGCTGAAATGGGGGGTTTGGTTCAGAAAAACCAAAGCTTTGAAGAAAAAAATGAAAGATTTGGTGAAAATGGGGTTCAAATGGGGACATTTGCTGAGTTGCTTGAAGACAAGGGTCGTGAAAGTAGTTCAAGTTCTGATCTTTTGACATCAGAAACAACAGGGCATGAGGAAGAACACAGTCACAGTAGTTCTGAGGAAGGTTTAGCTTCACCACCTTCATTGGGTTGGCCTGTACAGAAAAATGCTGAGACAGAAGACTGCACCAGTACTAATTGTAGTGAAGACGGAAAGAAACCCCCCATGGATGATAGGAAATTAGAGAAACAAGGCTCCACAATTTCAGGTATTATTGACTATCATATAAATATGTCTCTCGTTTTCCTTGTTTAAAACATTTTGTTGATGTGTTTGGTTAATGGGGTTATAGAGATTGAGTTGATGAAGGAAAGATTTGCAAAGTTGCTGCTTGGTGAAGATATGTCAGGATGTGGAAATGGTGTTTGCTCAGCCTTAGCTATTTCAAATGCCATAACCAATCTTTGTGGTATGTTGACAATTTTTTTTTTCTTTCTTTAAGATAGTTTTTATCAGTTTGATTTGTCTATGTGGGCATTTGTTTCTGATTTGTGTTAGTTAATTGGTATTGGCATTTTTTTATGGTTATTTCTCACTCATTGCCTTAATTCTGTAGCCACCTTATTTGGGCAAATATGGAGGTTAGAACCAGTACCGCCTGAGAAGAAAGCAATGTGGCGAAGAGAGATGGAATGGCTTCTTTCTGTTAGTGATCACATTGTTGAGTTGATACCCACGTGGCAGACGTTCCCAGATGGAAGCAAGCTTGAGGTGAAGCTATCTAAACTTTTTCCCATAAACATCTTCCATGATTTAAAAATGTGACACTAGGGCAGTTTTGAAATCTAGTGAACAAGTTGTATCCAGTGGTGGATTTGTAGTTTAAAATGCCATGTCTAGTTTCTGAAGCAATTATAATGCCATTGGTGATGAAATCCTCCCTAAGCTACATATATAATCATGAAAAAGGAACTTCTTAAGGAAAAGTTTTACCAGTGTATGGTCTTAATATATGAATATCTTATTTAAATTATTTTCCATGGCTCTTGCTGTGATTTCAGGTCATGACTTGCAGGCCCCGATCGGATCTTTACATTAACCTCCCAGCTTTAAGAAAATTGGACAACATGCTTCTTGTAAGATCCACTGAATCGTATTGCAATACGGAAATGATTCTGTTGGGAGAGTTTATTTTTAATATAAACATTGTTTTTGCAGGAGATATTAGATAGTTTTATTGATACAGAGTTCTGGTATGTTGACCAAGGGATTCTAGCTCAGGAGGCTGATGGATCAACTCCTTTTCGAAAATCCCTTCAGCGTCAAGAGGAAAAATGGTGGCTTCCTGTGCCTCGAGTGCCTCCAGGAGGCCTCGATGAAAATTCAAGAAAGCAGTTGCAGCATAAACGTGACTGCACAAACCAGATCCTAAAAGCTGCCATGGCTATCAACAGCATTACTCTAGCAGACATGGAAGTCCCCGAATCATTTTTCGAATCTCTTCCAAAGGTAAAAGACAGTAAATAAAAGTAGGCGTTATGTGTTCTAGAAAGCGTTGGTTGTTAAACTTTTGCTACAATTTGTTTCAGAATGGCCGAGCGAGCTTAAGAGATCTCATTTATCGCTATATTTCATCCGATCTGTTTACACCTGAATGTCTTCTTGATTGCCTTGATTTGTCCTCTGAGCATCAAGCTATAGAGATCGCCAACCGAGTGGAGGCCTCGATATATCTGTGGCGCAGAAAGACCAACTCCAAACCTGTCAACAACACATCCCGCTCCAGTTCAAAATCGTCATGGGAATTGGTCAAGGACCTAATGGTTGATGCTGAAAAGAGAGAAGTACTTGCAGATCGAGCAGAGAGCCTCCTGCTTTGCTTGAAGCAGCGGTTCCCTGGTCTTCCCCAAACCACTTTAGATATGAGCAAAATTCAGTACAACAAGGTTTGGGTCACTAATTCAACTTTGAGATTTGTTCTTAAGAAGGCTTTTAATTACAAAAGTCATGCTAATAAATGAGTATTTTGATGTTATTTAGGATGTTGGGAAATCCATTTTGGAAAGCTACTCGAGAGTTTTGGAGAGCCTGGCATTTAACATTGTGGCACGTATAGATGATCTGCTCTATGTGGATAACTTGACCAAGCATTCAGATCAATTCTCTTCACCGTCTAGAGTTGGTGTAATCGGTCAGAAGAGTCTTTCAATTCCATACTCAGTGCCCTTCTCAAGCACTCCTTATAGAACTGCATTTACAACTCCAAACTTTTCACCAGCACAGCTAGATAGCCCTGCAAAGGGAGAAAGATCACCATTACTCTCAAGCAGCAAAATTCCACAGCATGGGATGGGTGTGAAAAAGGTCTTGACAGATTATCTTAATATTGATTTAAGAGGGAAGGAATACAGTAGTCCAAATGAAGGAACAGACTCAGGTTCAAGCATAGCTCAAGAAACAATCGTATCTTTTGAATGTCTAAAAGAGGCAGTGAGCCTACCAAAACATGAGCCAGCTCCAGAGAAAGAGCCCTGAGGTTGCACACCATGAACCAATTTCCCGAGACAGCAAGCAGTCTTTCACCTAGGATTTTTGTTTGTTTGTTTTTTTTACTTTTATATTTGGTAGAAATAGGAAAATGCTTGAGAATGGCGAAAAGTCACCCTGTTATTTAGATTGTATCGTCAGTAGATGTCTATAAATGATAATGAGTTGACTGGTTCATGCTTCTCAGGGCATCAGTTATTGTCTCAAAGTTGTTCCTGGAAGAACATTTTGTGGATACAACGTAGAATAGAAATGCCAAACTACCTGTTGCTTGTCTATATAAAGCTCAAAACAAACTTAAAGCGTGGATGTTCAGATCTCATTGTCAGTGGTGACATCCAGAAGTTTTCCTATATCTAGTCTAGTTATCTATTTCTGATGAGTTTATTTTTGTTCAAATGGTCAATTCCTCTTGTTTGTTAGATTGTTAGCAGACTTGGGGGTTTTGGGCTCGTGGGGTTTGGTTTACAGATTATCCATTTCTAGTTCCTCATCATTCAAAAGACCCCAAAGTAAAGGTTTTCAAACGGTCGGTTTGGTTAATAACCGAACCGATTTTCTTGCGAGAAGGGTGGTTTTTGCAAGATTAAAAATCGATCCTTAACCTTTTCTTATTCCCAAGACTTTGGTTTGCAACCAGGGCAATTTACTCGAGACAATGAAACATTATATACTTTATAGTAGTGACTCTGTTTATATCTTATGAATAATAGTACAAGAAAATCATGTATGTTTCTGTAACAGAATGCTAGAATGAAAGAAGAATGAGAAAAGAGATAGACCAGAGAGAAGAAAAGATAGAAGGAATAAGAAGGATTTTATAATTTCATTTCATAAGCAAAACGTGTATACAGTTCTCTTCCTATATATCTCATTGCAATCAGCTAATATTCTAGCTAACAAGAGCTACATAACAACAGAAAAGAGAATTACAGTTGGCCTATTACCATTCTAGAATCCAATGCATTCCTAACTAACTGCTGCAGTAACAATATTCTAGCTGATATAATTCAGCTTCTAGAAACTGTAGCTTCCATGCTCGGCTCAGCTATGTTAGCTATTTCCTCTTCTGTTAGCTGATTTTGTAGCTTTCCATTTGTTGTGCTCAGCTCCTTTCTTAGCTCATCAGCTGGGCTTCTTTCCTTTAGCTCATTCTGTAGCTTCCAAGCTACTGCTTTCGGCTCAATTCTTATTGCTTCATTATGTCTATCAGCTTCATTCCCTGCCTTCAATTGTCCAAGTGCTGTTATAGTTGTGCTCTGATTATTTAGCTTTCAACCATGGATCTTGCCAGTAGCCTCAGCTACTGGTTTCATCACAGTTTCTGCTTTTTATTAGCTTTTAGAGTTACCCTTTGAATCTCAGTTCAGAAAACCAATAGAGAAGCAACAAAACTGATTGGCAAATGTATGATTCGTTTGACAATGGTTAACAAAGTTTAAAAAATGTTTCAACAATCTGAAGACAACCATTGATAATGTAACATCAAAATCCTAATCAACTTTGATAAAAAAAATGTGGTTGTAGAATATTTGTCCTAACCCTTTTAAGTCATATTTAACGACCATTGTAAAGCATTTGCCCCACCAGCTGATAGATAGAGACTGCTTTAATCTGTGGGTCGCAATGTTGGATAGGGAATAACCTGGACTAAAATATCTTAGGCTCAGATAAGTTATCTCAAAGACAAAGAGCGTTTGACAGTATAAAGGAAAAATATGACCTGTCAGATTTTTTTTTTTCTTCTTTTGACTCGTTAAAAGTGACCTCAAGGCTAAAATTAGGCAATAATCCTTCAAAACTCCTAGGCAAAACTTGGGTTTATTTTATGTTCTTTGGATTGTAAATGAAGGGACAAAAGAATCTAATCCAAGCAGGAACCAAAATCTCATATTTGATTAAATTCGATCAAAATAAGTGTTCAGCATTGATACCAGATAGTCAAGCAGAAGTAGTAATTCATCATAATATATCAAGTCACTTAAGTAGATATCCTTCACAATAAAAAAAAAAAGAGCAAGTCTCATCATCCTTCACAGTGAAGAAGGGAGACCAAATAACTATATTTGCTTGGCTGGAGAAAGTAATAACGACCAGCTGTCTGCAACGTCTGATTACTGTAATCCACTTCCCATATATAACCAGAGATGGATTAAACTGCTATCTATATCTTCCTATGTACCTGCTAAGGATAAAGAAGCAACTTTATCAGAAAAACAATGAAAAAAATGGGAATATGAATGAGTGACTCACCTGCCATTTGTATGATGAGATATTAATTGATTGATTAAACTTAACGAAAAATGAAAAGAGAAGGCAGAATGAGCATGGAGTCCACTCATCACATCGGTCAATTCACACTTTTCATGATAAAACTATATTATTCGATCGTGTAAAAACAGAGTTTTATACCTTCAAATTACTTTACTTTTAACAATTATATCTTAGAATTTGCTTCTAGCAATTAAAGTGATTGGCCAAAATACTTCAAACTGGAACAAGGTGACAAAATACAGTTAAACATCAGTTTACTTTAGTAGTAATGGCGATTAATCCAAGCCAGGTCTAACACTCCCAACTACTTGTCCTCGAAGAAAACTCGTGGAGATTTTGTTCAGGTTTTAAAGGTCTTGGCTATTAAGTGATGATTAACAAAGAAGAAGATTCTAATGCAGAAACAACAAGAAGATCATATATAAGTATGTTGATTGGCTATTCCAGTGAATATCTGTACCTTGATAAGTATGTTGATTGGCAAGCAAACTCTTAGTAATAGAGAGACCCTGCAGGAAGAAAATGAAGGAAAAACAAAGATATCAACCTTACAGTTAAAAAGATATCCGATATGCTCCTCATAGTATAGCCCATTAGACAGCCATACCTTGCCACCAGTTTCCTCTTGATGCACTCCCTGAATCATCTTCTCCACCATCCTTCTTGTACTAGAAAGTTATGAAAACATGTTAGCAGATTCCTAAATCAAAAGACTGATCAAACTAAAAACTTTTGAACTATTCAAAATTTGTATGCAAAAAGAATGCTCCAAACCAAATTTCCCTCCTGTCACTAGATATTTCATGCCTATAGGACAGCTTGATGTACACTCACCACAGATTTCAATCCAGAGTCCTGGCTACTCTGGGGATGAGAATATACATCTTGGCCACCGTAGTAGATCGATGAACTTAGATGACATGGTTGAACTCTTTGGTCCTGATAAATGGAACTCACTTCTCTATTTGCTATGCTCTGATTTTCACCTTCATGTCCTTTAGAAGAATTACCTGACAAGTCTGGGTCGATTATTTTAGAGAGTTTTTAGACACAAAATTGAGGATTCAAGAACTACCTAGTGCATCAGAATCATTGGACGACATAAAAAAATTAATTTCAAAAACAATCAAAGAGAGTATTATCTCTCCCACTCTCCCTTTAACTTATATATAAAAACTAGAGGTGTATAGCCACGGGAAGATTTAACTTAAATATAAAAAAACTTACTCCATCAGTCAGGAGATTCAGGACTGAATAAAAAGATTGGTCTTTGGTCTAATGTACAACAAAACAACCAATATATAATTTTAACCAAATATGTCAAATCAAATACCATAAGAGTCATAAAGGCTCTTGCAAGAGAAAGAATTTCAGCAAAAAGGAAAACGAAATAGCACAATTTAAAAATCTATTTTCCTTTGATTTGCGCAATAATAGAATCAAAATCTTGTCTTATTTGCAGAAAATGTAAATATAAGTATGATTTAATATAAAATCCTGTAAAAGCAATAAGTAATGCACAAACCAGAGGCTCCAGGCTTTGTATTCCAGGGCTCATTCGGAGGATCCTGCCTTTTGGCCAACATATCAGGACGCAGAGACTGACCTCCTAACACCTAAATCAACACCAGCCTGGAGAAATTAAAACTTGCAGAACAAAACTAGAAAACTTACCAAACTTCTAAAACGATTGAGACAACAAAAGAGAAGCACAAAGAGACAATTGGCCTTAAAAGAGAACTTGCATGCCATGCAGATATTTACATATGAGAAAACAGGGCAAATACCATCCAAAATACATTTAAAAAAAAAAAACCAATAGGAAGAAACAATGTCAAGTCTTAATCTTTTTAAGCATCAATAGCGTTTATAAAAGCTCAATAAAATTTCCCATTCATAAAAAACAAACAACTTTTAAAAATATTCTTTTATATAGTCTCAAATTACCCAATTGAAAGAAGAAAAGATTCAACCTTTGAAACTCTATGGGACATAAACCAAAAACCCCATTAACAAAAACATTGAATACCAAAGAACTGAAAGAGAATTCAAACCCCAGAAATATATAATTGAACATGATAAAAATACCTTAGATGGAGGAGCAAATATAGACCCGAAAATCCCTGAGGAAGATGAAGGCGACTCTTTTGAGCCAAAGAGCTCTGAAGTAAAGGAAGAAGAGGACGACCTCACCCCTTTCCTTTCTTCCATTCTCTCAGCAAATTAGACTTCTCTCTTATCAATCTTATAAGTTTATAATAATCTTTGTTTAGTCTCCAATAAAGTAAGATACCTATATATATAGAGATATATTTGAAACAAGCACCGTCAAGAGAAAGGAAAGAAACAAAACGGAAAGAGAAAGAAGAGAAGAGAAGAAAAAGAAAGGAAAACAAGGAGAAGGAGAAGGAGAAGGAGGAGAAGAAAACAGTACGAAACAGAAAAGAGAACAAATAATGAAAAGAAAGACACGTGAAGATTGCGCTTTGTTTGTAGGTTTTTTCAGAGAACAGTAACCGTCCCTCTTTACCAATTTATTATACTTAGGGTTAAGTTTAATATTACTCTTCGAAAAAAAAATTAGATTGAAAAAAATTATTTAAAAATATGATTTAAGAATTTTTAAATATTTATGAAAAATTAAAATGTTAAATAAAATATATTTAAAATAATAAAAATTTAGAGATGTGAAGATAATAATTCAAAAATCAACTTTGTAAATCATAAAAACTATTTTTTTTATTTTTTAAATCATGATTTTAATTATTTTAATTATAAATTTTTTATTAATTTAACATTGAAATTACTGTAAAACACAATTTTTAATCTAAAATTTTATGTCAATAGCAATGTTAGTCTTAATAAACTACAAGTTGAATTAAAAAATGAAAATCACTAATAGTTTTATTTTTTTGGTTAAAAAATGTCTTTAAATATTTATTAAAATTAAATAAAAATTAAATAATTTTTAATCAATATATGTAGATATTAATTAAACGGAACCCGAGAGAGTGTTGAGTTTTTTCTAATTGTCGCCAACGATCTGTCACCTTAAATCATATGTTCCCGTTTCTGTTTCTGGTCCTTCTACTTTGTTGACAGGCAGACAGATTTATGCCACGTGGAAGAAATGGGCCCAGGACCCAAGTCCTAGCCTTTTACTGCCACGAGTACCCTAGTGGATAATAACGATTACCCGAGCCGAGCCTCCTTAATTTCCTTTTGATAAATGTGAAAAACATGTTCTTAATAATTAAATAATTATTAAATGATTTAATAGTTAAAAGTTATTTAAAAAAAATGAAGAGTTAAAAATTGTTAATAAAAATATTGTAAAAATAAAATTATAATTAATTAAAATTTTTTTCTTTTCATTAAAAAAATTATTTTTTAAAAATTTTAATTAAAAATAAATTTAAAAAATATTTATTTTTTTAAAATTTTAAAAAATAAAAAATTTAATTTTAGAAATATTATTTGTATTATTTATTATTTTTAAAAAAATTAATTAAAAAATTAAATTAAATTATGTTTTAAAATTTTAAAAAATATTTTTAGAAAAAAATATTTTTTAATTAAAAAATAAGAAAAAAAATAGAGAATAAAGTTTTTTTTATCAAAAGTATTTTTGTCTTTATAACTTTTTTTTTTAACAATTTTATATTCTTCATTTTTTTCAAATAATTCTTACTCATTATATTATTTAATAATTATTGTATTGTAAAGAATATATTTTTCAAATTTACCCATTTCCTTTCCAAAGGCTCTCCTCCTGTCCTGACAATGGCAGATGGCAGTAGAGTCAGTAATATTGGATATAATATGAATATCATACGAAAAAAATAATTAAAAATATGATTCAAACATAATATGATACGAAAAAATAATATGAATACAATATAAATATACGAATATCTCAAAATTTATATAAATGTAAAATATTTTAAATACGATTATGATACGAATTCGATACTAGTACATAATATGACAGTCAAAATTTTCCTTTCCGAAGGCTCTCCCACTGTCTTGTGGCAGTCAAAAATTCATGTAGTGATTGCAATATGATTATTATATTATATTAAGATTATTATTTTAATTATTTATATTTATAATTAATAAATTTGATATCATAAAAGAATACGTCCACATTTACGATTTAAATCCCGGTGGTAGTGCCTGGATCAGAAGAAGAACCTTCTCTCTGTTTGAATTGAATTTTGGCTTTTCCTGCTCTTTCTTTCCCTTGTTTTTCTACTTTGGCTACTTGGCTGATCCAGTCATAGGGCAAAGATGGCAGTCAATAGACCTGATCTAACCAGTGACCACCCCCTTGTGACCTTATCTTTTTATCCTTTTGGACCAACCCCCTGAACTGATGGGTCTTCTTCATTCATTGATCAGTTTCCAGGACTGGCACTGCTTATTAGGATTGAAGCTAAATGGAAAGGAAAAACTACAACGACCCTTCATTGTATTTTATATAATATATGAATTGTACCCTGGAGAAAACTATATTATAGTATAAAATATGAAATATCAGTTGGTTTAGTCCAAAGCTGGGGTCCCTTCAGTTATGATTCGATGGGGAACCCATGATAGAGGAAGGGGAGAAAAAGGTAATGTTATCCAATGTTTTGGATAAGCAAAGTTTAGTTTACAATTAGATAGTGGATAGTATCATTATCCATTTGGAGATCAATTAATAATGATGGAATTGGAGACTAAATGATGGAGTGAGAAGAGAAAGGGTCCACATGGCAAGTGAGGACAGGGTGGAGAAAAAGAGACAAATAGAGTCGCCACTGTGGGTCGCCGCGTGCTCTATATCTTTCCAATTTTTGGCCACATGGTTCTCAGGGATCGATCCTGTCGCATTTGCTTCTTCCTCCCTCTTTTCTTTTTGATTTTTTTATCCATGGTAAATTAGATGTTATGGTTGTTGCTAGTGAAAGAAAAGATGAAGATGTTCTTTAATTCCTTTCCTTTTCTCTCTTTTACTATTTACTACTATAACTTAATATATTTACCTATTTCCTATCCAATTAGGATAGGATCAAATAAAAAATTGTATTTTATATGACCATTTTGAGTCATCATTGTCAGTTTGTCACACTATTGATTTCCAAATCATTAGTTGATAATTGATATAAAAAAAATATTTTTTTCATTGGTGAATTACAATTACTGAATTACATAACTCATCCATTATTTTTTTTAGCTCATATTGATGTGCATATCAAGACTTGAATAATAGCATAAAAATTTTAAAATCTAAAACTACTAAAGTAAAATATATTATTTTAGCTTTGTTGGTAAAATAAAAGTTTTTTTTTTGGGTGCAAGGTAAAATAAAAGTTTATAGTAAGAAAGATTATCTCATTTTAAAATTAGGACATATCGAGAAGCCTTTTTGAAAATTTACATATAATCTATTGAAGTGATTGAATATTTTATTTAGCTAATAATGAAAAGTAGAGAAAATCAATAATGATTCGATGATAAACATCACATTAAATGCGAAAATAGAATAAGCAATTTTTGACTCATTCAAGTTTCATTATGATAAGATTCTAGATTATGCTTATCAATAAATGTTACTCTTTCCAAATTCAAAAGCATAATTATAAAAGTGTAACTTAGGAATGACAATGGAGTGATACGGGACGAGAATTGTCTTATCCACTTTTGTTTTATTTTTGTATGGATATTGAAAACATCCACTTTCATGTATATTGGTTACATTCATAATCGCTCAATGAATGTCGGTTACATCCATAACCACATCATGATACTCTATTCCGTTACATTCCAATTTTTATTAATTATTTTTAATTTAATATTATAAAAATTATATTATAATTCATCGGTCGAATCGTGTTTTACAATCCTATTCAACTGTGGCATTGGATAGAATATAAGAGCAGCACAATCACAAGTCGGCAAGCTAAAATTAAAAGCTTATGCGGCATATATAAGAACAAAAGAGGCCAACAAGCTCTTGGCTGAGTGGCTAAAAGTCTTGGGGGCATGAAGTCTTGGGTTCAAACCCAAGCAACCCTCCCCTTACCCAATTATCAAAAAAAAAAAAAAAAAAAACAAAAGAGCAAAAGAAAAAACGGAAAATAAACACGTTAAGATCATGACAGTGACGTCGCTATTTGTCAAGTGCCGACGCGGATTAAACGAGACTCGCATGTGGCGACTCGCTACACTCCAATTCTTGGATTTTGTTTTGCTAACCTTATTTTAGGCTCAATTTTCTCCTTTTTGGGGTGGACAAGACAGAATATGCTAAGCCCAAAAGCCTCTAAAAGACTGAAAAGGGGCGGGGTGAGTCGGTGACTGGTGACAGGCTGACAGCAGGCCAATTTCGCTCAGGCTTAAACCCACAAATTTTCCCAAAAAACTAAAATCCAGAACTTGGGACTTGGGAGCCACGGCCCAAGGAAACAGTTTTTTTTTTTTTAATAATATTTTTAAATTTATTTTTGATACAAAGAAAGTTATAGTTTGAAAAAGAAATTATAAATGGTGAGATTTGAAATGAAAGATTTACTGAAAAAATATTACATAAATTAACTAAGCTAAATCCAGTTCAACAATCTTGAGATTTTAAATCCTTATAACTCTTCAAATCAATTCTATAATTATGATTAATTCATAATCAAATTGAATTGTCTTGTTTTTGAGGGAATAACTTGAGTTATCTAATTTTCTTGTTTTTGAGGGAATAACTTGAGTGATCTAAAACCTTAGAGAGATAACGACTTGGTTAACTATGATTGGTCCATGTGTAATTTGAGTTATCTATTACTAAATGACATTTTGGTCAAATTAAATTCTACAATTTTTTTATACCCAACATCTTTTTTGGCCATATTATAAAAGAACGAATTTAATCAAACTCTCCTTAGAGGTTTATTAAGATGAATAGTTATCCAATCTACTTAACAAATTGTTGTCATGTGAACATGAAAGAAGGAAATTTGTGCCCTTTATTCATTGAGAAAGTTTGAAAAATAAAAGTTTGAACGAGTTATGAGTAGCTAATGAATCCAAAAATAAGAAATAAGTCACTGCAAATATATATAGGATTACATTAACGTAGCTAATAAATTCATCGCTTAGTAACAGGGCTTTGCGTTGTCTCACAAAGACTTATCAATGCTTCATTTGGACGGTTTCATTTAGGGATGGCAAAATCCGATCCGACCGATGGATTTCGCACCGATCCGTTCCGAATGGAGAGGTTTTTTTTTGGAGCGGGGTGGAGCGGAGCGGTTTTGGTAAATGCTTGCTCCACTCTGCCCCGCCCCGACTTTTGAAATTACTATTTTATCCTTTAAAATATTTTATATTTTTTCTTATATTTTTAATATATATTAGATATATATACTAAAATCATATATATACTAATATTTTATATCTACACTTTTAGTATATATGTATTATATATATTATATTAAAGATTTTTATGTACTAAAATTATGTTCATGAATAAATTATAATATAATTTTTACAATATTAAGTTAAAAATAATTCATATAAATTGGGGTGTAGCGGAGTGGAGCACCGTGGAGCGGTTATGGATGTAACCGACATCCATGGATGTGGATGTTTTCAACATTCATGCAAGAGTGGGGTGGAGGTGGATAAGGCAATATCCGCCCCGCCCCGCTCCATTGCCATCCCTAGTTTCATTGCGTTATTCTGTCGTTTCGTCACTAAATTTTAGAGGATTAATTGCAAAATGATATAAATGGGTCCTCTCACGGCCATTCAAATGAAGCAAAGTCAATGATTTATAAATTGGTCTGATTTTTGAGTGTGTGCCAACCACCAAAGCTTTGCTATTACATGAATTTGCATAGTTTTGGTGGCCCAACTACGCGTATTACCTTCAGTTTAGCAGTTTTGTGATTCATAATCTTTATTTGCTTGGAGTTGATAAATGGTTTTTCTAGATTGTTTATGAAGTATTTTGGATGGGTTTTTTCCCCAGTAATTTTAAGAACTTAGTTGCTCAAAGCCTCAAAGGACTTTGAAGTACGAACAGAACCAAGGGTTTAGGCTTCAATAGCTTCAGGACAAGAACCTGAAATTATTCTCCCAAGTAAGCAACAAGTAGGCGAATATGATCCAATATTTTGATTTCCATTCCATTAGTGTAGATACAAAAAAGCTGGAAAAAAAAAAAAAAAAAAAAAAAGAGAACAAAAGTTGGCCAAAATCCTAATGTAGTTTCCAAGGCAGGCACTTGAGCTGAGAGCAAGGTTGGATCCAAGTACTGGAGCATTCACCTCCAGTTCCATCGCAACATTTGCAAACAACTCCAAGAGTAGCAAAAATCTTCGAGTATCCTACAAATTATATAAAGAACAACCCATAAATCGACTGAAAATGAAACATTAATCAGCAATAGCTAAAAGCTCAACAAAATTAACAAGCAGATTAATTCTTACTTTGTTGATCAGGCAGCAGGATGGAAAGTGGCCTTGCCGCCGCAGCCAGGGCAACCTGAGATGCAGAAACGGAGATTACAAGCAACAACATGAGCAGAAAACTCTGGAATTTATCCATCTTTCGCTGTCTCTCGAGTGAGGTCTTTTTAGCAATATAGTCTCCTAAACAGGCAATCAATTCAGAAGGGCTGAATATAAGCAAAAGAAAAACCAATTATGGGTTTAATTTATAAGGAGGAGTCACATCAGGTATTTTTTAATCTAGAAAGGTGGCTGTATTTTTCTGTTTGAACTAAAGTGCCTGTATTTAAAGTAGAGGAGGGTACCACCGAGCGCTAGCTCAAGTGGTACCGGCTCTAGCTTGGGGCGTGCAGCATGTCTGCCGTCTCGAGTTCGCATTTGGGTGCTGAAAAAAGCGAGGTGTCAGGATGGTGGTTCCCTTAAGCAATCCCTAAGTTAGTAAGGTGGGCCACATCCTAAGGTGGAGTCTATCCAGATCTGGGTAAAATAAAAAAAAAAGTAGAGGGCTTCTAGAGAACAAAATTAAAGAGACGTGCCACACGTTTCCAACTTGTTTACGTTTCTAAAGAAAGAGAAAGAACTTGATCAAAACTTCCTATCTTTAGTCAGTAGGCAAATGTGGGATCCACGACCTTAACTTTCTTGTACGATTAGATTAGACAAGACAAAAAAAGTGCATACATGGGATGTTGGGGGTTTTGGCTCTGAGTACGAGTTACACATCACCGCTGAATTTTGCAGCTGAGGATCACCCACGTTTAACAATTTCACATCATACAGATGAGTGATCTAGGTGGTGCCTCTCTTTGGGGATTTATGGCTACACTTTAAGCTTTTGGTCTAAAGCTAATAAACATGTTCAAGCGATAATAAATGTAAAGCGAATGAAGAAATGTTTCCCTTGTCACGGAATATTTGTATTTTACTATTCCTCCACTTAGCCAAGCACTTGAACCACGTCGTGTAACCCACTTACATTATGTTTGATAGAAAGAAAAAAAAGAAAAATAAAAGGGAAGAAAAAAGTGAATAATTCTTTTACTGTATTTGGTATAAATGATGAAAGTAAAAAAAGCAAAATAAATAAAATAAAGTTATAAATAAAATTATTAATATAAATTAAATATTTTTTTTTTTCAGTTCAAAAAAATGAATTTAAAGGAAAAGAAAATGTGCAAATTCATCTCTCTTTTTTTTTCTTTTCTCATTAAAAAAAAAAGCAAAAAAAAGTACGAATTTTAAATTTGTTAAATGTGTATGAATTAATTGTGCTAAACTTCCATACTTTTCTTACACTCTCTTTCCTTCCTTTTTATCCCCTACCAAAAGCAGTATTAAAGAAGGGAAGAAAAAGAAAGAAATGATGAAGGGGAAGACCTGATTTTAAGTTTATGATGACTATTAATGAACGAGTTTATGACTTCAATCTGAATGAAAATAAGTACATCCTTTTTCTTCTTCTAAGTAACTTGGATCAAAAGGATGAAAACAGGCAAGAGGAGAGCAGGGATGGATGGTTGTGATTTGGATAGGTAGTTTAAGCCCTGGAACAGTTCCAACCACTCAATTATACCAACTGATAACTCATTGGATGGGAAAGTTGAGTCTTAAGGAGTTTTAGTGGAATGAATGACGATCCTTTGTGAGCATAGAATAGTAAAGAAATATACATTACATAGCGGTTTGGGGAGTCGGATCTCAGATCAGAGGTTCAGAATGTTAAAGACTTTTTATACAGTGAAGTTAGCTTATGCGGCAAAGTAGAACCAACAAACAGTTGGAGTTGCAGTTCCAGTTCCAGTTGGCTTCTGTTTACGTTTGTGAAGCTCCATGTTGTGATTTAATGGCAGGCAGTGTTTATTGATGAATTTCGTACTAATCTATTATGAATGAAAAAGTTTTTATTTTTTTTTTTTGAAAAGCGGAGAGGGGTGGAACGGGTAATTTTGATAAATACTTACTCCGCTCCATTTTATCCCGACTTTTGAAATTATTATCTTACCGCTTAAAATATTTTTATATTTTTCCTATATATTAGATATATGCTAAAATCATATAAATATTAATATTTTATATATATACTTTTAGTATATATATATATGTAGGCTTTTTTATTTCAATATAGCAAAAAAAAAAAAAAATTATCAAATTACCGTTACTTTTTGATTATTTCCCAAAATACGGACCTTTTTTTTCCAGCTGGGAAATCGCCATCCCCCATGGCGATTTCCCAGCGTGTTTTTTTGCAAATTTGCAAAAAACACCAAGGGAAATCGCCATGGGGGATGGCGATTTCCCTTGGTGTTTTTTGCAAATTTGCAAAAAATTACCAAGGGAAATCGCCACCCCCCATGGCGATTTCCCTTGGTAATTTTAGCCAATTTTGCTAAAACCATGAAGGGAAATCGCCATGGGGGGTGGCGATTTCCCTTCATGTATATTTTTTTTTTTTAATTAATAAAAAAAAATTATATTAAAACAATATTTTATTTTAATTTGATAAATTTATTTTTAAAAATTATAAATTAAATTAAAATATTTTTTTTATAGGTTTGGTTATTTATTTTTTTAAAATATATATTAAAAATGTAATTTAATTTATTATTACAATTTTATAAAAAATAAAAATATATTTCTTATTAAAATTTAAAAAGAAGATTATATAAAAAATAAAATTTTTATATCAAAAATTTTATTTTTTATAATTTTGTAATATTATAAAAAAGAAAATTTAATTTATATCAAAAATAATTTAATGATGTAAAATGTAAATAAATTTTTTTTAAAAGAAATTTATCGAGTCACTTTTTTAAATAAAGAAGTTATTTTTAAGTTGGTATCGTAAAATAATTTTTTTAATTTGATTAGTTTTTTTGAGTTGGTATTCGATTAACTCGTGACATTAATTTAATCATTGTTTTTAATAATAATATAGATTGTTACAGTTTAAAACTGGATATTTGATAAAAAAATTTTAATTTAATTTCTGATTACATTTTTTTTTCTTATTATAATTTAAAAAGAAAATTAAATTAAAATGAAAAAAAGAAAAGCAACTTATCATGTAATTTGGATTATTATATTAAAATTAAATAACAACATTAAGATATAAATTAAAATAAAATATAACAATTAATTTCCGAACAAATTACATGAAATGCAAAACATATAAATTTATATTAGAAATTTAAAACACATTACAATTATTCTAATTATTGCGTGGTGTAGAGCAACAGTGTCGAGCTCTTCTAGTGCGTGGTGGTTGCACCCGTCGTTCAACCTCGTCAGTGGCACGTATTCGCGGTCCACCACGACCTCTTGCTATAACCGCCAATGGTTCCGGTTGAATGTCATCAGTCGTTTCATCCGTATCAAAAATTTGAAACCCACTGCTGGATGAGCCAACACCTAGTTCACCCATAACGGGAACCTGACTACTAGATGCACCCATAAATGATGTAGCATCAAATGCTGACGAAGGGGTTCCAAACTGATACATGGATGTTAAATATGCTGAACTTGGACTTTGGACGGGGAGCTGGTCATCTAACCTCGTTCTTGGCGGTGATGGTCGGTAACACTCATCAACGTCATATCCGGGGTGACTTACGGAATAACGATGGCTGGATGGTACTCCATGATCCCGTTCAGGTTCAGGATGATCAAATGACATCCTCGGTGCTGTGAACTCCGATGAGGTCGGTTGACGCCTTCGCCCACGTTGTCGGCGAGGTCTAGGAGCATCCATATCCTGTGTAGGAGGGACTGGAGCTGAAGTTTGTCCGGTAAATGGCATACTCCTAACATCCTCGTGCATCGACGGTGGACAAACGAAAGGCCGACCTTCATTTCTATACCATCTTATGTAATCAGCAGACGGGTTGAAATTATTACCAACAATCGGGTAACCTGTCGGAATTCGTTCAAAACGTATGTTCCACCATTGGATCCAACGTTCATGCTTCGCAGGCCAGAATTCATCATTACGACCACGCATGTCGACCTTGTGAAGCTTATCAAGGTTCATCGGGGCTGCAGGAATTGGTTGTTGCATCCCAAATTGTCGCAACACCCGGTCAGTTTGGTGCCACTCTACATATGAAAAGCATATCAATGCTGTGTTTGCTTTCCATATATTGAAATTATTGTAGGCATCCGATGGGAGGCATGCCATAATTTCACTCGAGGAATATGGCATCCACAGAAACTGCGAATAATTATTACAAATTATTAGTTTCATAAGGATTAAATAAATAAAAAAAACTTCAATGTAACAATCGAAATATTTACCTTATCATATCCTAGTCGATCTAGTCGTAGTCTTATACTTGCAAGATCGCTCGGAGTCTCTGTAAAATCTCTACCCGTACTCCTACTCCACCTATTAAAATGCATATAATATCTTAATGACCTATAAAAATACAATTTCGTACAAAATTAATAAAATAGTAAAGATTATTACCTGCTTGCAAGGGGGTATACAGCCGAAATATCCACGCGCGGAGCAAGAAATGGTAGCCGATACCAAGCCCATGATTGTAGAAGCACTAGACATCCACCTATGTCATGGTTTTTTGGAACTGTAGCTCGGCAAAGTTCTCTATACAAAACTGCCAAACACGCAGAACCCCAACTATAATTTGCTGCTTCCTCTAAATCACGTAGCAATGGAAGATACATTAAATGTACCCGACTGCTCGATTTGTCAGGCATCAGTAATCCTCCAATCAAACGTAAAATATATGCTCTAGCAGCATATTGTATTTGTTGTTCGGTTGCATGTAATGGCAGATTTTGAAACGTTTTCAACCAAGTCAGTCTCACCGTTGAGCCAGATACGACGTCTTCTGGAGGTACCTCACCCAATAGATCTTGACACAGTTCATTCCAATCTAGCAGGCTTCCGCCTGTAACTGCATCGCCATGGATCGGAAGTCCAAGTTGCAGCGCAACATCTTCGAGACTGACCGTGCATTCACCACATGGAAAATGAAAAGTGTGCGTCTCGGGTCTCCATCGTTCGACCAACGCAGAGATTAAATCGGGTTGTATCACAAGTCGTCGAATTTGACTTGCGTGATAAAATCCGGCTCTTCTTAAGTGGTCGATAATATAAGGATGCGGGTCCTCCAATGTAAATTTCCTCGAACGTAATACGCGACGAGTTTCCTGTTATAATAATAAAAATTAATATATTATAAAACTATAACAATTAAAAAGTAATAAATAAAACTATAAAATAACAAAATAATAATATAATATAATATAATATAAACAATAATAATATAATATAATATAAAACAATAATAATATAATATAATATAATATAATATAATATAATATAATATAATATAATATAATATAATATAATATAAACAATAATAATATAATATAATATAAAACAATAATTTCGTATAAAAAAACAATAATAATATAATATAAAAAAAAAATAATAATATAATATAAAAAAACAATAATAATTTAATATAATATAAAGAATAATAATATAATATAATATAAAACAATAATAATATAAAAAACTATAATAATATAATATAAAACAATAATAATATAAAAAACAATAATAATATAATATAATACAATAATAATATAAAAAACAATAATAATATAATATAAAACAATAATAATATAATATAAAACAATAATAATATATAAAACAATAATAATATAATATAATATAACACAATAATAATATAAAAAACAATAATAATATAAAAAAAAAATAATATAATAATATAAAAAACAATAATAATATAAAAAAAATAATAATATAATAATATAAAAAACAATCATAATATAAAAAATAATAATAATATAAAAAACAATAATAATATAACAATTTACTTACCTCGTTAAATATAACCTCCGAGATGTGATTTTCTTGTAACCTTAATAGTGAAGCCATTTCAAAATATTGTTGTAGAAAAAAAAATTTGTAGAAAGAAATTTTTTTTGGTAGAAAAATGATAAAATTTTGAAAGAAAATGAAAATTTGAATGAGAGTAATGAAAATTTGAAGAAGAGTAGAGGGGTATTTATAGAGGGTGGGGGGTGTGGGGGGAGGGGGGACGTGGGGGGTGGGGGGTGGGGGGAGGGGGGATGGGGCAACGGTCATATGACCGTTGCCCCTTTGAATTGTGGGGGTGGGGGGTGGGGGGAGGGGGATGGGGCAACGGTCATATGACCGTTGCCCCTTTGATTTTTTTTTTTTTTTTTTTTTTTTTTTTTTTTTCATTTCAAATTTAAAATTTAAAAAAAAAAATCAAAATATTAAATTATAAAAAAATCTAAAATATATTTTACGAATTTTTAAATTTTTTTAAATTATAAAAAAAATATTTTAATTTAATTTATAATTTTTAAAAATAAATTTATCAAATTAAAATAAAATATTGTTTTAATATAATTTTTTTTTATTAATTAAAAAAAAAAAAATATACATGAAGGGAAATCGCCACCCCCCATGGCGATTTCCCTTCATGGTTTTAGCAAAATTGGCTAAAATTACCAAGGGAAATCGCCATGGGGGGTGGCGATTTCCCTTGGTAATTTTTTGCAAATTTGCAAAAAACACCAAGGGAAATCGCCATCCCCCATGGCGATTTCCCTTGGTGTTTTTTGCAAATTTGCAAAAAAACACGCTGGGAAATCGCCATGGGGGATGGCGATTTCCCAGCTGAAAAAAAAAGGTCCGTATTTTGGGAAATAATCAAAAAGTAACGGTAATTTGATAATTTTTTTTTTTTTTGGCTATATTGTAATAAAAAAGCCTATATATGTATATTATATATATTAAAAAAATTTATATATTAAAATTATGTTTATGAATAAATTATAATATAATTTTTTATAATATTAAGTTAAAAATAATTAATAAAAATTTGGATGTAACGGAATGGAGCACCGTGAAACGGTTACGAATGTAACCGACATCTATGAAGATAAATATTTTCAATATCCATATAAAAATTAGACAATTTCTGCTTCGTCCTTGTCCCATTGCCATCCCTAGCAGTGTCCAATGTTTAGTGTTTACTGATACCAGCCCATGTTTACCTTGTTATTGGACTTTAAGGCTTAAGTGTGGAAATTCAATCATCATATAATTTGGTTTCAGACTTACACCTAACTTAACCATAGGTTTGGGCCTTTTGGCCTTTCTATTTTAAACTTCCTTCCTATAATTTCGCTTTCAAATAAGCTCATTTTGAATATTAGTAATTTTATCACTATACTTTAAAATTTGATTAAAAGTTATTAAAAATTAAAATATTTTATAGATTTTTTATCAGATCAAATTAGATTCGATTGAAATTCGATTGACACTTTTAAAACTTAAACTCGAGTTTGACCTTCCATTTAAGTTACAGTTATTATTAAAGTATTAATATACTTACTTTTTTAAATATATTTTTGAATTAAAATATATTCTTTATTAATATAACACATTTTTCGACCGAAACTAATCTTAAACATCATATCTTGACTAATCAGATTACAGAAAAGAGGCAATGGAAATAAATCAGCAGAAGAGACTAGAAAAAAGATGAAAGGCACTTTCGTTTCAAATCGTGGCCATTAGACATAAAGGAGGACACACTAAAAACAGGAAATCACGTTTTAAAAGTGATTTTTCTTTTGGTATAAAAAGGAAGAAAAAAAAATTATAGATGTTAAAATTCGAACGTTAATAGTGGATGTACAAATTAATTGGGCTAATCCTGGATTCTAACAAGTGGATGTTTACTCTTCAAGTTGATCATCCAGTTTCAAATTTTAGATTGAAGTGACAAGTTCAGTCAACTTGATAATTTGTGTATCTGTGTTATATTTATATATTTTATCGTATCATAATCGTATTTAAGATATTTTATATTTATATAAATTTTGATAAGTTAATAATTCGTATTATATAGATTTTTAGATATTCGTGTATTCATATAGTATTCATGTTATTTTTTCGTGTCGTGTCATATCGTATCGTGTTTTAATTATTTTTTTCATGTCGTGTAATCGTATCGTGTTCAATATTATCAAATTTACACTTCATAATGGAAACCTTTAATTAGCTTGAATTCAAACTCTTTAATGTCATTGGAAGTCTAAATGCCGCAATTGTTGAATCCCATTTTTTTTTTTTTTGGTACATGAATCCCATTTTTCTTTGGTAAAGAGCAAATTAGTATAGGAAGAAATGAAGAGAGAACAGAATCTAAAAAATGGGTCCTATATTCCCTGTGAAATTAGAAAGCAACATAACAAAGCATGAGGTTCATGTGTTAAATTCTGCCATGCATTATTGAAATAAATTAAGCAGATTATATTATCCCTGACAAATGACATATCCATTTTCTTAAATTCCTTCTTTTTTTATTGTATAAAACTATGAACATGCATCATGTGTTGCATATACTAATTCTGATACTTCAAAGGCTGAAATACAGCAGGAATGATCATAAATGATGATCTGTTTGAACTTTGAATTGAAATTTTTGAACTCATTGCAAGTTTTAGTTTGAAGATAGAAATCTGAAAGAGAAAAACAGATGTTGAGCTTCAAGAACTTGCTCAAACAAAGTTGATGTTTAATTTTGTGCATGTCTATCTCTTCTTCTTGTTAAGGTAGCTTTCTGGGGTTTGATTATGAAGTACTAGACAGGTTCCAAAAAGTAAATAAAAGAAGAAGAAAAGAAAAAAAAAAACACACATGGTTCATTGCTTAATTAAGAAAAGTTTAACATAATAAGCACCCACATTCTTTGTTTCATGGAAAGGAAAAACCCACCAATCTGTGCCTGGAACTTTGCTAAATCAAGTTGAACCTTTGGTCTTATCAATACTTTTAAGTAGATAGCCAATTAACAGTCTCTTGAGAATGTTGAATTATGATGTTGAATGAGAGATCAGTGCTCAAACCACCATGACATTAAAGGTTTAAGCATTTTATAAACCATAGCCACTCAGATCCCTTATATGCCTATGAGCTTGCAGTTGACTTTCAGAGTAAAATAAGTTTTGTTTAATTATATTGCCACTGAGTTTCATTGCAGAGTTGAATTATATGTCTGTTCTTTTCATCCCATCCTCTAATATATATCTATTTTGATCTGTGATTTTTGGAGCCATGTGTTTATTATTTAGTATTCATCCATTTTCAGCCTAATGATTCCAGAGATGGATAAGATCAGTAGACCAAGACTCTTCTTTTTGATTAGCAACATTTTTTTTTTTTTGGCATGACTCGAGGACTACATTTTTTCCCGATTAAAAAAATGGGAAATAGCTATTGATTAATATGTATTAGAAGTGTTCATAGATCGGATCGAGTTGGAAAGTTTATTTTGTTATTTAAAATATATTAAAATATTATTTTATATTAATATTTATATTTTTTATAATTAAATTTAAATAAAAATATTTTTATTATTTAAATAATAATCTAGACCGATCCAAATTATTAAAAACTTATCTCAGACTCAACCCAAAGTCAGACTACCTGGACATGTCCAATATTCACATGTTAAATCTGTTCAATATAGAATTTGAATTGAACAAACTAAAACTCAAAAAAAAAAAAAAAAATTCAATTGAAATTTCTTCAGTTTCAGAGAAAATTACAAAGTGATTCAGAAAAAAAAAATGTATAAGTCTGCCATCTAAATTGAAAAATGCCTTTAACCAAATTTGCAGCATTTAATCCAAACCCAAACAAGTGAAAGTTCTGCAATTCCATAATATCATTTGCAATATGTCAATAATTAATAAAGTAGTAATTTTTTAAGTCATGTTTGCTTAAGTGGATTCCAAACAACTTAACCAACCACCCATTTGGGAGGAATTGTGAAATAACTGGGTGCCAGTAAGGGCATCTGCAAATGTAGATGGTTTAGACTTTAGAAGGAAGCTATATTCATGATCTCCTCTTTTAGCAGACATGATAATGTCACCATTTCTAGCAGTAGTTGAGATAACTATTTAATTATATATATGTGGGAGAAAATGGTAGACTTGACAATTGATGTATGTCTTTCGTGTCTCGTGTTTTTTTTCGTGTTAGTCGTGTAAATATAAACACAATATAAATTATTAAATATGTCAAAATATACATTAAGCAAAAACTAGTCTTAGACAATATTTTTTATAGCATTTCTCAAATGTTGTTAAAAATTGCAAAAGCAACATTTTGACAGTATTTTACATGTTGCTGTTATATATTATAATGGTCAATAATTACAATATTTTTTTTAAAATTTAGAAGCATTTGACATGTACTATTATATATGTTATCATATAAAAATACTTTTTGTAACACTTATAATTGCTATCATTGAGATCTTTTGCAACAATTGAAAAGTGCATTTCTCAAATATTGTTAAAAATAGAAAAGACAATATTTTGACAGTATTTTGCATATTGATGTTATATATTATAATGGCCAATAATTACAAAATTTTTAAAAATTTTAGAGACATGTGCTATTATATATGTTATCATATAAAAATACTTTTGGTAACACTTATAATTGCTATCATTGAGATCTTTTGCAACAATTGAAAAGTGCATGTAAAAGGTCTTGAAAAGCTGTTATAAAGTAAAAATAGCAGCATTTTGATAAGTGTTATTATACATATATAAAAATGCTACTAAAGACATAAGGCTACGGCCACATATACAACACATGAAAATATGCTGTCTTATCTTATAGCAGCAGTTTTTTTTTTTTTTAATTTTCACAGTACTTTAAAATGTTGTTATATGTCAAATTTGACGTAATGATAACAAAAATACGATACATATATTAAATATATCATGTTAATTATGTTCAAACATGTCGTGTTTATTAAATATATAGTGTTCATGTTGTATTTTTATATTGTGTCTAAATTATTAGATCTTAAAAATGAGCCACTAAGCTTTGGCAATGATCTTAGCTTTATCCATTCTTTCATTAATGGCTTTTTACTATTTATTTAAATTTCTTATATTTTGTAGCATAGCCATTAAAATAGACTTAGGTATATAATTTAATATAATGTAAGATATGCTAAATTATCTTTCTAATCAACAGTATTATCATAATCATGAATTTAAGACTAAGAATTAAATATATATATATATATTATGGTCAAGAGGAAGGGTATAAACTATTACCATAAACATAAAATTCTTTTAAAACAAGACAAAATGTGTGCAACTTTACTCTAGCTAGGTACGTACTTTAGAGTTTAGACTCTGCAAAATACTAAATGATTCATCATTAGTTTAATAAACAGAAGACAAAGAAGATCCAGTGCTTATTGTTGTCATTACTTTTGTAAATTAGAAAAAGCTCATTTTTTATTTTTTATTTTTATAGATTTGTATCTAGCATAATCTTATTCGTAGAAAGTTGTAGAGGGTATTTTCGATCGGGTGAGAAAATATTGTAAATCAGTAAAATGAGATGTCATAGAAAAACGACAGAGAGAAAGATTGTAGCAGACTCTGAAGAACAAGTGTGGTGGCAGGTGGTGGTGATGAAGACTGTAAATGGCTGAGGATGGTGGATCAAATTCTTAACGGCTGAAAATTTGTCAAATGAGAAAAAGTTCTCAAATGAAACATTTGAACCTCTATTTATAACCTCTCCAAGGATGTTACCAGGATGAGTTACAAAAAGAGTGAAAAGTTATTAGAAGGCCACTCACGTGTAAGTAACACCCATCATCGGTAGTGGGGAGAGAGGGGGAGGTTACCAAAGTAGTGGATGGCATGGAGGTTATGTGGTGGTTACACTCGAGTAATGCTTTGTTAACAGGCAATGAAGAAAGGTTAGGAGACAGCACGCTTGAGAATGCACCGTCTGTCAACGGGAAAGGAAAGCACTTGTAATCCAGGGAAAGGTTAAGAAACGAACTTTTTAACAATGTCCATATTTGAGCCTCCAAGCCATGCTTTCTAAGACATTCCAAGAGTGGAGCAAACCCAAGAATCCTGCCAACCTTCTCGGGTTAGCTCTATAGTCTTCACGTAATGGTGTATTGCAGGAAGTCCTGCAGCCAAGAAACGACGTGCCAGGAAGCGACATGCCAAGAAGTGACGTGCCAAGCGACGTGCCGGGAAGCGACGTGCCAAAAACCGTTGCTGACAGGAAGACTATTACTAAGACCCGCTGTATATGAGATTTGTACCTGCATGAAATGTTATTGATAAAAAACGAGTATCTACAAATGTTAACCAATAAACCATGTATAATTTACTATTAATATCTCTTTTTTCTATGAATTTAAATATTTTCTTATGAAATTACAATTATAATCAAAATATCATATTCATATAATAAATAATTAAATTAAATTAAATTAAATCAAACAAATAAATAAATAAATAAACGAATCAATGCATAACTGGACAAATTCATATAAAATTAAATCAAATCCAAAAAACATTAAATTCAAAATTTAATATATATATATATATACATGTAAAAGTAGATTAATAAACCCATAAAGGAATTAAAAAGAAATACTTTTTACTATATAATCTAGCTAGTCAATTAAAAAATTTGAAAAAGTAAATTTGGTTAACTAAAAATTAAAAGACAAAAAAAAACTCTATTAATGTACATTAACTTTTTACTAATAAAAACTGGTGAGAACTAAAGCAAATGCATATGCAAAAATTACCCATACCTTCTATTTTATCTTATAATATATATATATGGTATTCCTTCAATAAATTTGATATTAAGTGATTAATTATTTCAAGAATTTCTACTAAGCTAGTTTGGAGCTTTCAACTATGGAAATTTTGGAAATGGACCTTCACTAACAATAAATAGGCACTAATATATATATATATATATATATATATATATATTTGTGACTTTGGTACAATGACATGAAAAACAAAGAATTGTTCAAAGTTGGTATACTGATGCCATTCCCATCTGTAAACATGAAACATCAACTATGATGCTTTTAGCTGGATGGAAAGAGCATATTTTTCTCTCAATCAATTATTGCCAGAAACATAAACATATACACTAGCAGAAATTAAATATCTAACATTAATATAAAATAAATTACACAAATTAATTTGGTGTCGACACGTGTTTATTGCTCTGGTATTGACAATTTTTTTTTTTTAAGAAAGCAAAAAAAAAAAAAATGAAGAAAGGAAAAAGAGGACAGAGAAAAAATTAAAAAATTTGTGTGTTTATGTTCGTGTAATTTTTTTGTATGTTAAAAATATTATAAATTTATATAAATTTTACATATTAATAATATGTTTTATTTATATTTTGATATGTTCGTGTATTTGTGTAGTGATCATGTTATTTTTGTATTATGTTTTAATTATTTTTATATTGTATTCGTGTCTCAATTCATTTTAAATTTTGAATAGTTTGTCATGATAATTCAATTTAAAGAAAAATTTGTATTTTTGTAATGTATCTAAATTCATGACATATTTTATATAATTTATCGTAGTGATTCAAATTAAAAAAAATTGTGTGTTCATTACGTGTTTGTATTTTTTGCACGTGTTCAAAATATTCTAAATTTTTACACGTTCATAATTTATTTTATATAAATTTTAATATATTAATATATTCATTTTATATTTATATTATTTTTTGTATTATATCATATTTTAATTATTGTTTGACGTGTTTTCGAATTCATTTTATCGTCTCTGCTCAAGAGTATCCCACGATAGAGTCGCTGAATCCAATCACTTTTGCGGACGCAACAACACGTCATTGGTCCCTACCAACACAAGCACAAATAATCACTTGTGGTCACCCCCCACATAACATCTACCCCAAATGCGAAATCCTAACCACTCATAAATCTCCACGTGTATTAATGCAAAGTCGTGATAAAATAGAATATAAAGGGTAAACACATAAACCAAAATTATCTCGTTTTCTTTATCAAAAAAAATATATTTACCACTTTTGATAAAAATTATATTTATCTTTAAAATTTAAAAAATACCCGCTTATTCTCTTAAGATTTGACATAAATTATACTAACCCCTCTAAGCTATTATTTTTAGATTAATTTTAAATGAAAAGACAAATATACCCTTTGTTAATTATTAATTATTTTTTATGTTTTTTTTTCATTTTTTTTACTCAACTTTTTTAATTACAAAATTATCTTTAATTTTTATCAAATTAAATTATAATTATATTATATTCTAATTCAAGTATACATTTAAATATTTTAAAATTATACCAACATAGATTAGTTCAGTTGGTTGAGTACTCATTAGCACCTTAACAAGTATCAGGATTCGAGTCTCACCAGCAATTTCACTTGATAGGTGATTTGTAAGTTTCACGGTTAGCTCTCATTAAGACATGTGATACGTCCTGACCCTGAACTGAGTAGCCTCCCCTCATCTAAACTTTTTTGTACCAAAAAAATATACTTTAAACTTATTTTTAATTCAATTATATATTAACTTTGACATTAATATATTATGTTATTATTATTTAAAAATAAATTAATTGTCCTTATTTAAAAAAGTTTAATGATAAAAAAATTGATTAAAACAAAAAAAAATAAAAAATAGATAGAAAAAATAAAAAAAATGATCTTATATTTAATATTTAAAGTAAAGTTTGAATAAATATTAATTTGATTAACAGAATGCTAATATAGTTATTTTTTTAAAAGATAAAATGTGTTATAGAGGTTTATTTTCAATAAAATCTCATGAAAGATAATTATATACTTTTTTTATTCTCCTTTCTTTTTTATTTCTTTTTTTCTTTAACCAATTTCATTATCACTAAATTTTTTAAATAACGATAATTAATTAAATAAAAATATTTTAATAAATTTATTTTAAAATTAATATATAATTGAATTAAAGATAAATTTAAAATATTTAACATGTACTTGAATTAGAATTTAATAAAATAATAATAAAAGATAATTTTAAGACTAAATAAATTTTTATTATTTTTTAGTTAAAAAAATTTTGAGTAAAAAAAAGAATGAAAAAAAACAAAAAAAAATTATTAATAATTAACAAAAGGCATATTTATTTTTCATTTAAAATTAATCTAAAAATAACATCTTAGTAAGGTTAAAGTGTCTTTTTGTCAAAGCTTAAGGGGATAAGTGAATATTTTTTAAATTTGAGAGGGATAAATATATTTTCTATCAAAATTGAGAGAAATATCCTTTATTTATTTATTTATTTTGTTTTTTTTTTTAATTATAGTAGTTGTGTTGGGTCTTGTGTGAGCTATGTGCCAACGGACGCCAAACAAAATTCAAATTCAGCACAATCTTTTACTCTCTTTTTTTCAAAGCCAAAAACAGAGTACCTGAGTGAGAAAACTTTTTTTTTTTTTTGTCTTTTTCTTTCAATTATTTTTCCATCCCTCTAATCGTTTTCCTCTTTCTCTTTCTTATAAATTTTCTACCATTTTCTCTTTAATATAGTAGTATTTTATTTTATTTTATTTTGTTTTGGGTTTTTTTTTTTAATTTATTTGTTTAATTTTTCGCGAGAGAGAAGGAAAAAGAAGTGGAAGTGGAAGAGCATAAGAAAGAAATATCTCGGTCAAAGTCCTTTGAAAGTCTTTGTATTATATTATTTAATATAAATTAATTATATTATTATAAAATTAAATAATTTAATTTTCATATTTTTAAAATTAAAATAAAAAAATAAAATCATTGATTAATATAATAAAAATTATTAAAAAAATTGAAGTGATATTTAATCTTATATTTATTTAATAAAATGAATGTCAAATATTAATGTGATATTAATAAAATATATTATTTTAAGCTGACATAGATAAAATAATAAATTAAATTAATAAAAATATCACATCAAATTATTTTTTGTCAACTCATTTTGTTATTTTTTCACGTTAGCTTAAAATAATATGTTCTATTAGTACTACATTATCAAATAAATACAAAGTTAAATGTCATGTTAATTTTTTAACAACTTTTATTACACTAATTAATAATTTTATTTTTTTACTTTAATTTTAAAAATATAAAAATTAAATTACTTAATTTTATAATAAATATATTAGTTTGTATTCGATTGTATACCAAATACTTTGACCAAAATATCTCTGCTTCTACGGAACTCTCTCTCTTTCTTTCCCTTTCTCTTTCCCTTTTTTGTATATATAATTTTGGGTGATCAAAGACAAAAACTTTATTTGAATCAGTCCTGTCAAGTTTACTTCTTATATACCATTTTCTTCTAAAAAAGTATTTTTTTCCCTACTTCCTATTTATTTCTTCCCAGGTAATTTCTTTTGTTATTCTTTTTGTTGGGTAATTGTATATTTATTTATTTTGTTCTTTTGGTTAAATATCAATAATTACCAGTGAAAAAGAAATAGTGAGTGATGCTGAGAGAAATCTCTCTGGGAAACTGATGAAAAGGGCTTAATTTTGTTTGAGGTTAGAACTTTTTTTGCCTTTGTTACTAAGTGAAGTTCTTGTTTCCGATTATCCCGAAGTGTTTGTTATGTAACAATGAAGTAAAATCTAAAAATCATGTCTTCTTCGCTGTAGCTATTCAAAGCAATTGTAGAGAAGGTCTTGACTACATGCGACATCAAAAAATTAGTAAGACCCTCGCAAAAAGAGCTATCATGAGCTAAACAGGTCTTTGAAAGATAAAGCTCTAATTTCAATTATTTTAAGGCTTGCTTAGAATGCATATATTTATTACCTTTAGCAGGAGAGAAACTGAAGACCTCATGAAGGGTCGAGGAGACCGAAACATATTCTGTACGGGTTGATTACTAGTTTAGTGAGTGATAGATTAACTGGATTAATTAATCCTGTTAATAAAAAATTATGTGATGCTTGGGGTATAGAGGGTATTACACAGTCATAAAAGTTGTTTTTTTTTTTGTTTATGCTGATATGATGAAGTTTCTCTTGTAACAGATTCTGCTCTTTTGATAATTAAAAATTCTTTATTTATCAAAAAAAAAATAAAAAAATTCTTGTTTCCCATATATAATTGTAAACCTACTCTACCTTCTTTTTTTTTTCTTTTTCTTTTTTTTTTTTTAAAAAAAAAAAAAAAATTGGGGGTGTGGGTCATTTTTATCCTGTTCTTCTTTTCTTTTTCCACCACAGTGAGTCAAGAAAGCAAATATTTTTCCCCTATAAAAAGAGGTGCAAAGGCATAGCTTTTCTCCCACAAATCATCTCTTTCCTATACTACAACATACATGAAACATAGTATTCTTGGAAATTCTTATAATTATATTGCTTTACTTTTCCTTGTGCTTTATAGCTAGAGATCTTCTATAAGCTGGGAATTGTTGATGATGGAGCAGAAAAAAGGAAACGAAATGAGAGAGATTAACGTTGGTGATTATGAAGAGAAATGGGTTTATGATTCTTCTGTTGATCACAAAGGAAGAGTTCCACTTCGAGCTTCCACTGGTGTTTGGAAAGCTTCCCTCTTTATTATCGGTAAGGAATATATATATAAAAAAATTATCATCAATGTTTCATGTCAAGCATATATATATATATATATATATATATATATATATATAATAAAACAAATATGAAAGCTAAGAATATCCACAATTTGGTTGCCATCAAAAGGCAATGGAATTGAAAGTCATTTCAAGATTTTTTTTTTCCTTTCTCCTTCATTTAGCTGTTGCTGCTGCTGCTGCTGCATGCATGCTGCTACATACCTTAACCAATGACATTTTGCTTATTAGCAGAAAACATTAGAAAGAAGCATGTCAAGCAACAAATGTGAAGAAAAAAAATGGAAGAAGAAAATCTAACGTTAATGTGTGAAAGTTTTATAAATATTGTTCTTAGAAAAAAGCCCATTTCTTGTAGTATGTAGTAATTCATGTTGATGTCCTCTGAATTCCGAATCTTAACTTGATAATTCTCAGAAATTTCACATGCTCCACCATTCAGATCGGACATCAACAATTCATATTCCCATGATCACATATTTTCATGTTAACTTCTATCCATGTTGAAATTAGAGATCATATATATGTTCAAATAAATTTAGGTATATGCTAGTAGCTAGGGTAGATAAATGAAATATATATATATATAAGCTTATGAAAAATAGTCCAATGTCATATAGAAGTATAAGAGGTAATGGGATAATAAGGTTGAAGGTGGAGGGGCCACTGCAACACTGAATAATATGAGTGCTGCTGCCTGCTCCCAACTCAAATACTCTGCCCACCACAGAAGCTAAGAAAAGCTGGTATATATACAGAGCTTGCATGAAATAACCTTATCCGGATCAGTGAAAGTACCCACTATTTTTGACTTGCTGCTGCCTTGTTTGCACAAATGGGTCTCCTGTTTTGAACTGTCTTTGATGAATTTGACATATTCACAGTTTTGGTTTTCGACACAAAATTTTGTTTTTGGTTTTGCAAGAAATTGTGGGTGCCTAAAACCTGTGATTTTTTCTTTTCATTTAAGCATATACTGCAATGATAATTGGTTCTTCAGTCATGTGCATAAGTCGAGATCAAAAAAAACTTTGAAGTAATTATAAAAGGCCCTACTGCTTTTTTGGAGTCGAAATATAGCCTTTAATTTGCAACAACAAAGCACAAATGCCAAAATTAAGGTCCACAACAACAGCGAAATCGATTATCGAATAGTCTTTATCACAATTATTGTTGTTCAAATTTGCATTCTGATTTCAACCCAAATAAACATTTATCATTGTTTCATTGAATGACATATAATTTTCCAATATCTTAATTTCTTCCCAAATAAAAGGGTAATTTTGTTTTCCTTTTTGATTATTCTTTTCTTGGGGCAGCAATCGAGTTCAGTGAAAGGTTGAGTTACTTTGGGATAGCAACAAGTTTAATCATTTACCTCACCAAGGTGATTCAGCAAGACCTCAAGACAGCAGCAAGGAACACCAACTACTGGTCTGGGGTCACTACGTTGATGCCGCTATTTGGAGGGTTCATTGCTGATGCTTACTTGGGCAGGTTCTATACGGTTCTTCTTTCATCCATCGTCTACCTTTTGGTAAATTCCCTTCATAATTACATTACATTCCACTTCACTTCAAAAACAGAATTGTATAATTTTCTTTTGCCCTTTAAAACAAAGAGTAATAGTTTTTAGGGTTAATATATAAATTGATCCCAAATTATATATCTTTTAATGTTTTGGTACTTAAAGAAAGAAAAAAAAAGTTTATAATCAAGTATTTGAATTTGTATTCCGTCAGCATATAGTGGATTAACTCCGTTACATAAAATCTAACGTGAAATTATTGATCAATACTAAATCGTCATATGTCAAGTCAAATATTTTTCGAAATAATAACGTGGTATTGACATGTAACAATTTAGTATTGGTCAACTAAACCACATCGGTATTTTTCTGTAATTGTGTTAGTCTATTGAGTTAATTTACTTGATGAAAATAAAATTCAAATACATGATAATGATTTTTTTTTTCAATTGTTAATTATACATTTTTTTTACTTCAAATCAAAGCTACCAATCTTTTTTCTTTTTTGGCACAAATTATAACAGATTACTATTAATCGAAGTTAACATTTAAGAACATTAGTCCTGATGAAGTGAACCGAAGATTGGATGCAGATTGGGGACTGTCTCTTTTTTCCTAGGATCTTTGTCCATTCTGGAATAGCTTTAAGTATTGCTGAAGTATGTTGCTATTGTTCCCTGATTAATTAGTGGTCTTAAGTTTTGTTCAAGTATTGTTTAAGTATGTATAGCTTTAAGTACATGTTGCACATGATGTTGGATGTAGCAGTTTAACTGCTTTCTGGATAAATAAAACACTTACTTATCCAAAAAAAAGAAGTTAACATTTAAGCCCAAATTTCTTTTTGGGCCAAGATTTACTGGTTTTATTGTCACTTTTTGGGCTAATATATGACTGTTTGTATGGGCCCATTTGAAATATGATGGAGGACTGATTTATATATACAACAATCCCATAAAAAGCTAAGCCCATGCTTAGCCCATAGAAGATGATAGTCGAATTTTTAGTTCATCTTCTCCTAGACAAACAATCATATTTCTGTTTTCTTTTTCTTTCTTTTTTGATTAAATTCGGATTTTCAGTTATGAAAACATCTTTTTGGTGAAAATTTTCTTATATCCAATCTTCATTGGTAAAAAACAGGGCTTGCTTCTCTTGACAATGTCATGGTTTGTTCCAAGCTTAAAGGCATGCGATGCTGATGTGTGTGATGAGCCTAGGAAGGTTCATGAAGTGGCCTTCTTCCTTGCCATATACTTAATCTCCATTGGAACAGGAGGCCATAAACCTTCATTGGAGAGCTTTGGAGCTGATCAGTTTGACGATGATCACTCGGAGGAGAGAAAGAAAAAGATGTCCTTCTTCAACTGGTGGAACTTTGGCCTTTGCTGTGGACTCTTATTGGGCGCCACTATAATTGTTTACGTGCAAGACCATGTCAATTGGGGGGTTGCAGATATTATTCTGACTATAGTCATGGCTTGGTCGCTGTTAATCTTCATTATTGGAAGGCCATATTATCGTTACAGGATGCCAACAGGAAGCCCCTTAACGCCAATGCTACAGGTTTTTGTAGCTGCCATTTCTAAAAGAAAATTGCCTTACCCATCCAATCCTGCAGAGCTGTATGAAGTTCCTCAGTCACAAAAGGCTCAGGGAAGGCTTTTGTGCCACACCAACAAACTTAAGTAAGATTGAAAACTTGTCTAATTGTCTTAATATATATTGATAATAGAATTGTTTTTATAATGCTGTTGCTGTGCCTTTCAGGTTCCTTGACAGAGCTGCCATTATTGAGGACAAGGAAAATTCAATTGACAAACAGAGTCCCTGGAGACTTGGAAGTGTGACTAAGGTTGAGGAGATGAAGCTTGTTCTAAACATGATTCCCATATGGCTAGCAACCTTGCCATTTGGAATTTGTGTAGCACAAACTTCCACGTTCTTCATCAAACAAGGGGCCACTATGAACCGAAACATTGGCAATTTCCCGCTTCCTCCAGCTTCAATCTTCACTCTTGCCGCCATTGGCATGATAATCTCCGTAACCATCTATGAAAAAGTCCTCGTACCAGTACTAAGGAAAGCAACAGGAAATGAACGAGGCATCAAAATCCTGCAGAGAATTGGTATTGGAATGCTTTTCTCAGTTACAACAATGATAGTTGCAGCCCTAGTCGAGAGAAAGAGATTAGCAGCTGTCAAAAAGGACCCGATAAATGGCTCCCTCTCCATGAGTGTGTTCTGGTTAGCACCACAGTTCATCATCATTGGTGCAGGAGATGGGTTCGCCCTGGTTGGCTTGCAAGAGTACTTCTATGACCAAGTTCCAGATTCTATGAGAAGTTTAGGCATTGCATTTTACCTAAGCGTGATTGGAGCTGCAAACTTCCTTAGCAGCCTGCTGATAACACTTGTTGATCATATTACAGAGAAAGGAGGGAAGAGCTGGTTTGGCAAAGACTTGAACAGCAGCCGCTTAGACCATTTCTATTGGCTGTTAGCAATCATAACCATGGCCAACATGTGCGTCTATGTCTTCCTGGCAAAGCGTTACTCTTACAAAAATGTCCAGATCATGGCTTTAGCTAATTGCAATGAAGATGACGATGATGCTACAGGATCAATAGCTTAACATTATATAACCGTTGTTCTTACATAAATAAGAAATTTGGTGTTACTGTTTAGTGTTTCCTAGAGAAATTTAGTCTTCAATTAAGGAAAATTATGAGATTGCAGCATATTAGTAAGCTCAATTTGTTGCTTGTTTCAGCTTGTGACAGCTTTCTATTCTTCTTAATGGATGCATAGTAAATTACCTTGTTTGTTTTAAGTCATTTTCAATAAGCTTCGGATCATATAGGCATATAGCTTTAATGGCCAATCTTTATCCTAGAAAAATTGTCTAAGCTAAGCTATAGAGACTGGCCAGCCCCATGCTAAAAAACGAGTTGGGAAGGTGGGTTCTTTACATGATGGAAGCTGCAGCATTTGCTAAAACAGGGCATTTCTATTTTCTTGACGAAAAGTAACTCAAGCTTTTATTCAGCCAACAAAAAAAACCAAATGGAAAAAGTGACTAAAATTCTAATCCATAAATTGAGATAACTGGAAAAAAAAAAAAAAAAAATCAAATCTGAATTAAATCCTTGTCGCATGCATGTTAATGAACTTCCAGAAATTTAATTTGGCCCACCCTCTTCCCTAAAGTGACCAATGCTTTCTCTTTATTTTCTATTCAATAATTGAATTTTTCACTTTTAACTAAACCAAACGTTGCACATAAAATCATAGTCCTAATCCTACAATAAAATTGGAAAAAAAAAATTAATGGGTCATTTAGTTTTAATAATTTCAAATAAAGTAGAAAATTTGCATATCAACAATTGAAAAATTTTAAGACATGGAAAAGTTAATACAATTACAAATCTATTGCAGTATCTGTTAAGAATTAAAAAAAAAAAACAAAAACTAAACAATTTAAGGAACCAAATGAACCCAGCGTGCGATACTTGGCACGCCCTGATTAACTGCAAATGCCATATAATAACCCGGCGGAGCAACCGCTCCATTTGGCGGCGCCGTACACATAATCCTGTACCGACCGTTGTCTGGAACCGATGGCATGACGGTAAGTTTAACCAATCTTTGTCCCTGTGAAAACGAATGCGTGGCAAAAGGCGCGCTCCCAAAATTAACCTCCACAATTCCCACAACCGGCAACGAAACCGATACAAAAACATCGAACGCCTCACCGTAGCGTATCGTTTCGGGAATTCTCTCCATTACGGGTCGGATGTTCTCCCGATTCGGAGATAAATACTCTGGGGAAAATGCTTCGAGCCTTAATTCCGTTGGAAATTCAGCGGCGAATTTATAAAAATAATGCGGGTTACTACCCGCTAGTAAAACCCGCCCATCGGGTAACAAGTTGGCGGTTGAATGGTACATTCTGGGAACCGTTCCCGGATTCAAAGTCATGAATCGTAAACCAACTGGTTGATCGGGTCGGTATAGAACTGGATTTAAACACGGGTTGGAACCCATCTCGAAACCTTGGGTCCCGGCTTGAGCTCCGTTAATGATCAACGAATCACCTGTGGGAAGCATCACCATATCTCCCATGATCCGGCCGAATGGCATATCCTCCATTTCCCAACCCGGATTTGGATCAGTTGCTACAATGCGCCCACAGCTACCGTGCGCCGGGGTATCAGTACTCCTCTCGATGAAAGCTCCGTATTGAGCTCCACCGCAGATAACAATCACAGCCGTTGAATAATCACCTTCAAGTGCTAACATCACCGATGATCCAGCTGAAGGATAATTCCGCGGGCCCCCCGATAATGCTGGGTAATCTCGAATTACTTCATTGCCCTCGTGATCGTACATCACTGCTTTGTTATTGGCAAAGATGAAAAGGTGACCGTTGGGGAGGAGGTGGACGTAAGGGTATAAATTGTCCATTTGATTATCTTCCACTTCAGCGAGGAATTTCAGTTCAATGGCGCCGTTTTTGTTTTTCCTCGGTGGATAATACTCGACGGTGTTCGTTCCTCTCCCTCCGACGATAATTACCGTCCCGTCCGGTAATATTTGGTTCGTTGCATACCATCTGCCGTTAACTAACTCCACGTCTCTGAGCTCCACCCAATCGCAAAACCCGTCGGGTTCACAAGGTTCGAATTTTCGGATCTTTTTAAACCCGTCTAAGTATCCTCCAGTTTGTAACATTGTACCGTCGGGGAGGAACTGTCCTGATGAGCACCAAGTATCGGTGAGGATCATCAACGGTCGGATTTGGTTCGTTTGCGGATTGAAAACAACGGAATGAGCGAAACAGTCCTTTTTGAGGACAACGTCGTTAGCGTCGTAACGACAGTGGCCTTTGGGTAGCATTTTGCGAGATGGTCCGATGTTGGTCCGGTCCAAAAGAACAACCGTGTTGAAACGGGTAACCGCCGTGTGCATGGAGGCCACGCCGGCATTTGGGACGAGGAGTTCCCACGTGCCGGGGAGCTGAGAACGTACAGTTAATAGAGTCGTGAAAATTAAGATTTGCAGAAGCCATCGAGAAGTAGAAGAAGAAAAAGAGCTCTCCATTACAAGAAAAAAAGAGACAGTACTGGACACGAAAGAGTGGTAAAAAGACACTGCTTTAAAGTGAGCTCAAGAGTATAAAGTGCGGGAAGGTTCACAATAAGCTAGTGAATGTTAGCCGTTGGATTACGAAGAACCTGATGATCTTACGGGAATCTAATTTGCAAGTAGAGGTGGCAATTGGGCGGGTTCGGGCGGGTTCGGGTCGGGTTCATTCGGGTTCGGGTTCATTCGGGTTCGGGTTCATTCGGGTTCGGGCTCATTCGGGTTCGGGTCCATCCGGGTTCGGGCTCATTCGGGTTCGGGTCCATTCGGGTTCGGGCTCATTCGGGTTCGGGCTCATTCGGGTTCGGGCCCATTCGGGTTCGGGCCCATTCGGGTTCGGGCTCATTCGGGTTCGGGCCCATTCGGGTTCGGGTTCGGGTTCGGTCTGGGTTCGGGTTCGATCTGGGTACGGGCATGTTTTACATTATTTTATTTTATATTAGATGTAATCATTTTTACGTAATTTAAATATTTATATCTAAAAACAAATTATTAATTTATTATTATTATTATTTTTGTTTTTATACTTTTGCTATTATATGATATTTTTAATTATATTTATTTTTTAAAATTAATATTTGTTAGCACCAAAAGAATAAGAAATTAATTTGTTATATAAAATCAAATTTTGAAATAATTTATTATAAAAAATATGATATATTATAAATTAATATATTGATATTTAAAATAATTGATTTGATGAGCTCGAATTTCAAAATATAAATACATTATAATTTATATTCACTATAAAATAAAAAACTTTTAAAAATAAATCCTGACCTTCATCTATTCGTTTATATACTTATAAAATGCAAAAAATTTATGCTTATAGTCAAGATATATATATATATATATATATATATATCGAGTACTTATATTTTTTTCATCAGTATAAAGTATAAATTATAAAGTAGTACTAAAAAATATAATATTTAAATTATACGTAATAAATATATAATTAATATGATTATTTATTAATATATAATAAATATACCCAAAACCAAAAGGCCATAAAACCCAAAACCCCATTAAATCCACCCGCTAAAATAAAATCACATGAAAGCCATAATCCAATTAAACCCACCCTAACCTAACCGCATAAGTATAACTAGAGCTGCTTATGGGCCGGGCCGGGCCGCGGCCCAGTTTTTTTTTTTTTTTCTCTGCCCAGGCCTGGCCCTGGGTCGGCCCGGCCCGCCCGTTTAGGCCCGAAACACTGTTCATTGGAATAAAAAAATACTTTTTTTATTTTTTTATAATTAAAATTAAATAAAATAATATTATAATAAAAATACTGTTCCGGGCCGGGCCGGCCCGGAACACAAAATATCCTGCCCAGGCCCGGCCCGTGAGCAGGTCTAAGTATAACCCAAAAGGCCAAAATAATTGAATTATTGTCAATTTTTTTACCCTTATAGATTAATTGAATTATTGTCAAAAAAATTTTCACATCTTTAAAATTTTCAAGAATTTAAAATATTTAGATTGTAAATTCATCATGATATGAGACGTTAAAGTTATAACTTATAAGTACAAAATATAATTTACTTTTTGATAAAATTATTATTTCATCATATATATATATAATATATTAAATTTTAAATTTTAATTAAATTATTAAAAAAAATTAGAATAAAATTAATAATTAAAGTTATTGCTTTGTAAAAAAAAAAAATAATTGCAATTTGTTTATTTTTATTTTTAGTATTAAATTCGGGTTCGGGTTCGGGCCGGTCTCGGGTTCGGGTCCATTCGGGTTCGGGCTCATTCGGGTTCGGGCTCATTCGGGTTCGGGCTCATTCGGGTTCGGGTCCATTCGGGTTCGGGTCCATTCGGGTTCGGGCCCATTCGGGTTCGGGTCCATTCGGGTTCGGGCCCATTCGGGTTCGGGCTTTTTCGGGTTCGGGTTTTTGACTTTTTGGTCAAATCGGGTTTGGGCGGGTTCGGGTTCGGGTTTTCCTGGGCGGGTTTTCGGGTTCGGGTTCATTTTGCCACCTCTATTTGCAAGTGAGAAAATCAGAAAAAGAAAAGCTTGGAAGTTGGGAGTTATGGTTCACTGAATTCAACGGTAACGTTGTAATAGTGGGTCCTTGAAGGCCACTATATGTTGACACGTAAGCAGCTGTCGGGGTTATATTTGTTAGAAGGTGGGTGACGTAAGCATTAAAATGTATAACGGATTTTGTTAACGAATATTTATAAGATATTTTTTAATATTAATTAATATTTTATTTATTATAAAAATATTGTATTAAATATAAAAATTAAAAATATTACTCTATATATATAATAATTTTAAAAAATATTTTTAGAACATTCATTAATAAAATCCATATATAAATTGGAAAGTTTGAGGATAAGAACAGACAGGTGCTGGATCAACATCTTCGACTGTGTAGTTTTGTACTTATGTTTGTGTAATACTAATCGGTTTAGAGGTGACAAATCACGTTAGTTTGATCGGATTTGAATTCGAATATTTTAAATTTAATTTGTGTTTTGGTGGATTCGAATTTTTTTAAATTTAGATTTTAATAGATTTAGACTTTTTTATTTGGGTCGAATTTAGTTTTCAAATTAGTTAAATTATTTTTAAAATTTTATAAAAAATGTAATTATTAATTTAACATGATTTTTAAGTTTGAGTTCAATTTTCAAGTTCGAATCCTTCACTCTCAAGCTCTTTTGAATTCTAATTAGATTTTAAAAAGTTCAAATTCGAATTTTTTGAATGAATTTTTATATTTGAGTTTATTTTACCACTTCTATGTTGATATAAAGAACATATGCAAGGGGCAGGCAAGAGCGTCGTTTCTTTTGTGTTTCTTAAGTAGGAAGGAACGCAGGCATTGGAGCGTTTTTGGGTTTGGAAAAGTTTTTGAAGAATGTGTTCAGACTTGAAAGTGGATAACAATTGAAACGCTTAATTAATCAACCTTTCCTTTTGATGGTTTAAGTGATGAAATTACTATCTAAAGCCTTCAATTTCCTAGCACCACCCTTTTAACTCTTCCTTTGGAAAGTTCAATAGATTCGGTGCTTTACTGGCAATGCAAAGTGGCAGACTAATTTTGTCAAAGGCGATTCCCACTTTTGTATATGGTTTCATTTAACTTTATATTATTCCAACTATTTATTTGTTCGTTTACTTACTAATACACATTGGGAAATTAAGAAAGTTTTAGTTTAGAGTGCTTTTTTTTTTTTTTGGTACATCTTTGACTACATCATTAATGAGGGTTTCACTTGCTAGCTAGTGTTTATCACGTTTGATGAATTTTTTATTTTGTTTAGTTATTTCATGCACTAATTTTAAAAAAAAATATATATTCAACAAGACTAAGATTCAATTTTCAACACTTATAATTTTTTTTTTTTTCAAATTGTTATCTCTTTTGTAAAAGAAAAAAATTGCACATTTGATCATAGTGATGAGGAGGTTTAATAATTATATATATATATATGCTTTTTACGCTCCCAAATCAAGTTCTTTTTAATTTTTGTAAACACCAAAGTAAATGGAAGTTATTTGACTTTCAAGGCTAGGCTGTGTAACGTTAAAATTCTTCATTAAGATTAGCACCACGAACAACTATCTTTCATAATGAAAAAGAAAGTTCCAGGAAACACTTCTCTTGAAATTTTTTTTCTTAATCTATAATTTGCAGCAGCCCCAAAAGTTTTCTTCATTTTTGTTGGTGAAATCCGATTAGTTCAATGTCTTTTCCATCAACTTGATTGATATATATATATATATAAAATATTCATTCCTTTTTGTAACGTTATCTTTTCAGCTGAGCCACTATAAGCTTCTGAGTTATAATGGCCTATGATGTGTCAACTGCTGCACCAATGATCTCCAAGAGATATTGGGCTCTCGATGTCATCATCGGCATGCAGCAGTCAAATGGATCGAGGTGCTCAACATGGCCCTGGACTGGAATTTCATTTAACTGCCAAAATACGTTATCTTCAATATAGAATTATAGATAGCGATGGAGACTACAGAGTTTTATTTCCTGTTTTTTCACAAGGAGCTTCCAAAGTTACAGAGAATGTTGTCTGAATTTGCTTGAGTATTAAAAGTTTTCCTTTTATATATGTAAAACGTTAAAACGTAGATGTAGTTTCTCCAATATTCTTTTTTTTTGTTTTTTTGTTGAGGTTTTATTGGCGAAGAGGTGGGTGACCTCGTGAAATTTGTAAGAAGGTAGTGTTGGACCTGCAGAAATAAAGGAGGTCAAAAGATAATCATAGTTTGAACATCGGACGCGTCTTGATATCTAAATTAATGAAAATTTATAAAAAATTTAAATGAGAAGAGGAAATGAGAAAAAGGAATGTCAGGGTGTTTGAAAAACTTGTCTTGAGACAATATTTACTTACGTTTTTATATTTGATTTTTGTCTAGCTGTAGACTCGACAAATATAAAACAGATGTATATTAAAATAAAAGTGATAAATGTTTGACAGAGATCCAAATAATAGTAGATATAACAACTTTGTCAGTTGTTTTACATTCTAGATAGCAACGATAAGAGGTCACCAATACTCGAATCAACTTTTTACGGTCGAGACGAATGAACTAGCCGATTAAATCAAAACCTTCGCTGGTAGTGTTAATTAAAAAGCTTTTTGAACAAGGGTAAGTAGATAATTCATTGTTTTTTATTTGATTTTTCTGGTCATATTTGAGATGTTATTCCAGGTAAATTTTCAGCAGCCTCCCAACGTTAATGGGCGCTGTTCTTGTGGACTTTGCTTTAGACTTGAAGGCCAACAGGTCCTATAATCTGTAGACTGTAGTAAGTTTTACCGACCCAGCTTCCATATTTATGAGCAGTTCCTTGTGTAATGCCATGGGAGTGGGCTTCGACTCTACCATGTACCAACCTATTCACTTTACATTTCTGGTTGGATTTTTAGGTCAAATTGACTTGGGCTAAAGATTATAATGGCAGCCTACCAGGCCGCAGGCATGTGCCCATAAGTCATAAGCCTAATGAAGCCTAGCTGATGTAAAGAGTGAGAGGTTTCAGACTCAAATGGGCCAAGTGAAACCCAACATGAAAAAGACGAATTGTAGATCAAGTCCAAACCTGTTAGGCTCAAAATATAAAGATTGATGGCATTTTTTCATATGCTTGATCTCCTTAACACTAGTTATTAAGAAATAAGTAGACAAAAAAAGGATATTTTAGCTTGGAATTTCTTTTGGACAAAAAGTCTACATCTGGCTGCCAATTAGGCTAAAGTTATACTTATATTTGAGAGGCTTACAAATCACACAGTCGGTGAGGATAAACCATTCAAATTTTTGTCTTAAAAACTTAATTTATCATGATAATTGAAGATTGCAACACTTTGAGTAAACGTTTTCAAAAACTTGAGTTTATAGTACTGCTTCCAGCTAGCACAACAATTATTTACTCTCTTTAACATATCCGAACCCCTCTTTTGGGGCCATGTGAGAATTTTCTATTTGCCTCCACAGATATAGCATGCATTAAATGACATACAACATGTGGTAATATTGTTGTCTGTGCTATCTTCTCTTATTGTTGGTAGTTGAAGGATCAATCACTTTCTCTTAATGGCTTAATTATCCAGAAGAAGAAAAAAGTCCTTCATTATTGCATCTAATGGTGTGTTTATCTTCTTGATTTGATGCTAACCACTAATTAAAAAAAAAAACTTCTTCATGGTGACAGATTTTCTTCTTCTTCAACTAGGGACCCGATTAAGAATTAAGAAATGTCATGAAACAATGAAACTCTTCTTGAGAAACAAAGATGACCCAGTGTGGAGAGTTTTTTTTATATGGTGAGAAAACATTGCAAATCAGTAAAACGAGATATTGTGGGGAACACTGTTGCCAAAAAAACGCTGCTAATGGGGAAACGCCGTTACCAAGGAGAGTTGCTACCAGAAAGCATTGCCTATAAAAGTTGTGCCTGCATGACATGTAAATGACCAAAAACAAACATCTATAAACAGTTACCAAGACATGTAGAGAAGGAGATATAATATGATTGTAAAGAATGCATGGTGACAAATTACAAGGAGAACAGTAAAGTAACAGTTTGAAGATTGAGGTACTGAGCTGGGTACAGCCAATTCAAATTACAGAAAAAAGTTTGACAGAGTTACTGTAATCCTGATCACCACAAAGTCCACAATGTTTTTTAAACTTTTCGAAGTTTCGTGTTTTATGCTTTGGAACCATTTAATGAGTCCAAACTCCAAAGGCAAGTTCAATGTTTTCTGTCAAGAGGCTGCCACCCAATTTGGTCACCAATGTTTAGTTTCTGGCTGGACATCTTTTTCAATGTAGTGAAATTCAGGTCCATTTGCTCTGCAAACAACCAAATATTAAATTGTCTTTGCTTTCAGATAAATCAACTATTGTTGACAATTAAAACATGTATTAAAGGCAAATAATTGTGTGATTTATTGATAAAGTGTTTGATTTTTAATTTTAATAATCAGGATTCAATCTCTAACAATCTCAAATATTAATAAAATAAATCATGTATTAATCAAAGAATTGAACTGGCTCGGATTGATTCTTTTTTTTATATCTAAAGAGTAAAGTCCAAGGAATTAGATGTAGTCTGTTTGCTGGAGACCAGAGTGAAGCAGCATAATATGCAGAAGATAGTGGAGCTATGTCAAACAGATTTCTTCTGCCCCATTTGGTGCCCCTCCAATATGTATTTGACACGTGTTTAAAGTTATTTGTTATTAATAAACAGTTAAATGCTAGTGTTTTTAACTTTGAACACATGTCAAACACATATTGAAAGAAAATCAAAAGAGACACCAATAGGCTATATGAAAATCTGTAGGAGTCCCCCATGCAAGTCCTTGTCCATATTAAGGAGGTTGCCAGATTGAGATTAGCAGGTTTGAAGCATGTTTCAGCAGACAATGTAAATAGAAACTTTTTGTATAGCTTGGGCCCTCAATGACTTTATTTTTTATGCGTGATTCTTTGATTTTTCTAGCTAAATTAATTTTTTATAACAGATTTTGATATTCGAATCTTAAATTTATTAAATGTTATTTTTTAAGATTGATTTGTATAAATCATTTGGGTTACCTATGGATTCATAAACAAAACTATTTGCTTATAAAAAAAAGAGTAAAGTCCAAAAGGAAGAGGAAAACAATAATAAAGAAGGAAAATATTGATTTGAACTGTTAGTATTAGAATTTTCTTGTGTGCCAATTATATATGCATGGGGTCATTAAATCAGTGAATGGAAGTCCCTTTCAGCTTTTTCCTTAAAGCGGTTTGAAATATGCTCAAGGCCCAGAGGGCCAGAGTAATTTGCAGGACATTGCACGTAGTTTTTTTTTTTTTTTTTTTCTTTTTTTATCTTGTAATAATTGTAAAAGGAAAGGTTAAGGGAAAACAGTCATGGGTGGTAATTGGTATATCGCCAAACGAGTAAATCTCTTACTTTTCAGGCAATTATAATCGATGGTCCCAAAGGGTAATAAAAGGCCTAAAACAGTTTCTTTTCTTTCACTTTTTAAACTAACTCTACATCAACATGAAAATCAAAACAAGAATTTTATATTGTTTCTTGCATATTTGCCTAATTTAACTTTATTAACATAGCTCTAATTACTATCTTTGGACATAATAAGAGAGAATAGGGGTGATCACGAATCGGGTGAACCGATTAAATCGATCGAAACTGATCTTATTCGGTTCATTTGATTTGGATAAAATTTCATTAGATAAATCAATTTAAATAGGTTTATTCGATCGGTTTGCGATTTTTTATTTTTCAAATCGTACTGACCGAACAAATCGATACTTAATTAAAAAAATAAATAAATTATATATTTTTATTTATATTAATCATACCCAACCTAATCATTATATCCAATTTCATAAGTCTATAACAAAATCCAAATCAACATAATTGATTAAACCGAATCGATTAATTTTGATTCGGTTATTTTGATTTTTTGTATAAAATTCGATAAATTTTTTAAATTCAATCAATTTATTCAATTTTTAAAATTTTAAAATCGAACTGATCGAATATTCATTCCTAAAAGAGAACAGACATGGTTTACATATTTACTAACAGTTATTGAGCTATTTATACATCAATTATTCAAAATAGTACTATGAGTTTATGTACTTTTTTCTCATTAATTTACACATTTGGAGATACTGAGATCGAGAGGGTTTGAATTACCCATTTTTTTTTCCCTTTTTGGGTGAAAGGTTTGAACCCAATCATTTTTTTTTTCTTTTTGAGTGAAAGCTTTGAACCTAATCTTTTATCCAAGGTACAATTATTAGACCATGCATTCAATTATTAAGTTTGCCTATTCTGAATAAATAAACAGCTTCTTTAAGATCTGAACAAAAAAAAAAAAACAGCTTCTTTAAGAGAGTGCTTATATATTAGTGTTGTTACTTGAGCAATTGTCTAAAAACCAAATCTTGAATAAGTTTATATTTTTAGTTAAAAAATAATTTTTATTTAATTTTAATTATAAATTATATTAAAAATAAAAAACTAGCTTCCTAAATCTAGCAGACCGAAACAAATATTAAAAAAAAAAACTTTTTTTACCATTCAAACTTGACCCAATTTATAACAGATAATACAACTTGTTTCTTATATTTTTTTTTTTTTTTTTGGTCTATGGCAGTCAGGTTCATACAAAAACATAGCAGCTAGAGGGTGTTTTTTGGGCAATGCCTGAGTTTAGAAAACGTAATTAAGCTAAAGCTGAAATGGGGAAAATCCAATAAGCGTAGATCTGCAGTCACAGCGGGGGGGCGCCAAACAGTAGATACTGTGAGAGAACAGTCTGAAGACATGGGTGGGTCAGGTTTGAACACCAACTTCGAGGGGGGAGTATCGATCGGACGGTGCTAAGATGAGGAGAAAGTAGTCGTCGGCAGATCTTGGATCAGAGCTTTTCTTTTCTTTTTGTACAAAGGTTTTTATTGCTCCCACAGTAGTACTTACTTATATATATATATGTCCATTTTAGATAGAGAGATGTTTGGCGCTAGCAGTAGTAGTAGTCACGCAACTGCTGACGCCATTACAATCCATCCTTTCCTTTTACTGATCCCTTTCTTGTGATTTTAAAGTATCCTCCATCTTTTCTGTTTAAAGATAAAATTTGGTTCAAAATTACTTGTGTAAATTAAGCACTCATCGGTTCATAGAATGATTTGGTAGTATAATGCAAATTGCTTCAAATTAAAATTATATATATATATCTGCATGAACATAACATCACTCTCAATTGACACCCTTTCAAGATCGAAATAGAAAAAAAAATAAAAATAAAACGGTCTGGAAAATTGCGGTCTGTTTCACCTTGCCTTCGTCTTTGAACCCAACAATTTTCATTGTAGAATTAATGAAGTGTACTGATCCTGTTGAAAGAAAGTCTTGAAACTGGAAATCCCATTTCGTCGAGCGACGAAAAGCTTGGGGACTTATTTTATTTTTATTTTTTCTCACATATCAATCTCTTTCAGCTCAAGCAAAAGATTTTTGTGTTTTTATGTATTGTGAGCATGACGATTTTCACCTGAAAACAACAGAACAGACCCCAATGCTATCCTATCCTATCTTATCTATCAAAAATATCACTCAAACAGTAAATTGTAGAAGCATAAATCTGTTAAATTGTCCAATACCAGCCCAAGGAAAAATAAAAGCCTAACAATGTGTGGTTGCAATTGTGTGGTTTAATGTGTGGTTGCAATTGTGTGGTTTAATGTGTGGTTGTAGTTGTGTGATTTAAATGTGTGGTTGTTATTAAACAATAATGTGTGGTTGCAATTGTGTGGTTTAATGTGTGGTTGTAGTTGTGTGATTTAAATGTGTGGTTGTTATTAAACAACAATGGGTGGTTGTAATTTATTTAGATTTTATATTTGTGTGGCTTGTGTTTGTCTTGGTATTGTATAAATACCCCCTCCCTTGCATTTGTATATCATCAAGTAGTAAGCTTCAATAAGCAATAAAAGTTCTAAGTTTTCCTAAAGAGTTCTTCTCTAAAGAGTGTAGTCTAGAGTGAAGTGTGAGCATTTGTGAGTTTTCCTAAAATCTAAACTTTCTTCTTTGAGTGGTAAAATTAGAGTTATCTACTCTAAGCTTTTCTCAACAATTGGTATCAGAGCCATTGGTTCGTGGTCCTTATTCCGCTGCAGTGAAAGTGTTGGTTCTTAGTATGCTCTGTGGTTGCAGTATTGTCTGATCTTCCACATCAGAAAAGAATTATTCTTGTTGCTGGAAATAAAGTGTGGTAGTGTGAAAGTGTCTAGGGAAGTTCTGGCTAGGAAAGACTTGGTATTTAAGTGTGTCTATCAGTGACCCACCTCTCTTTCCTGGGAACCTACCTGGTGCACTATTCACGGGCTACGGTCACTGTTCCAGTATACGGTCACTATTCACAGATACGGTTACTATTCATACGTGTGGTTGTATACTTTTGCAGTAATTGTTAACGTATACTGGATTTGTTCTAGTGTACGACATACGTACAATACTGTTCACGTATACGGTACTATTCACGGTGAAATAGTTATTCAGGTACTATTTTTGGTTTGAGTGTTCTTGAGTTGTGAGGAGTTTGTACTCTACAAGTTTGTGTCTCAAAATCAAGCTTGTTCGGTATTGTTAGAGTCTTGCCGACACGATGGGTGATCTTCAAGTAGTTGGAGGAATCAAGAAGCTCAATCACAAAAATTACAACACGTGGAAGACGTGTATGATGTCTTACCTACAAGGTCAAGACCTTTGGGAAGTCGTTGGTGGTAGTGAAGTTACGAAGCCCGAGCAAGAAGATGCTCAAGGAACCTTGCGCAAATGGAAGATTAAAGTGGGTAAAGCCATGTTTGCCCTTAAGACCACAGTTGAAGAAGAAATGTTGGAACACATACAAAAGCTAGAAACGCCAAAAGAAGCGTGGGATACTTTAGATGCACTCTTTTCGAGAAAGAATGACACAAGACTTCAACTTCTTGAGAATGAATTGTTATCAGTTGCACAACAGGATATACCGATTGCTCAATACTTTCACAAGGTAAAAACGTTATGCCGTGAAATTTCTGATTTAGATCCTACAGCTGCTATTGGAGATACCAGGGTAAAAAGAATAATTATCCATGGTTTGAGGCCCGAATATCGCAGCTTCGTTGCCGCTATACAAGGATGGCCAACTCAACCATCACTTGTAGAGTTTGAAAATTTGCTTGTTGGTCAAGAATCTATGGCCAAGCAAATGGGAGGGGTCTCGTTGAAAAGTGAAGAGGAAGCACTCTACACCAACAAAAGCAAAGGCAAATTCAAACAGCACGTCGGTGGTGGATCTAAAAAGAATGGTGACAAGACAAAAAGTCATCAAGGAGAAGGGAGCTCTCGTCCAGGGGGAGCTTCAAAGAATCGTAGCAACAATAAAAGATTTGAAGGTAACTGTTACAACTGTGACAAGAAAGGTCACATGGCAAAAGATTGTTGGTTTAACAAAAGGCCCGCTGAGAGCAATGCTGCTACTTCTAGTACAAAGGAGAAAAGCGAAGATGATTGGGACGCTGAAGCATTTTTTGCTATGGAAGAGGAAGAGTTAGCTCTCACAGTAACAACGGCTGACCGAATTGACTATGAGAATGACTGGATTGTCGATTCAGGTTGCTCAAATCACATGACAGGTGATAAACAGAAGTTGCAGAACCTGTCAGAATACAAGGGAAATCGCATTGTTGTGACAGCTGATAATTCAAGATTACCGATTACTCACATCGGTAAGACGGTAGTAGCACCTCGATATAGTCATAATCAGGTAACACTACAAGATGTTTACCATGTCCAAGGCATGAAGAAAAATTTGCTTTCAGTGGCACAATTAACATCGTCAGGTCACCATATTCTGTTTGGTCCAAGGGATGTGAAGGTATATCGTGATCTCAAAATCTCAGGACAGCCGATGATGGAAGGACGACGTCTGGAGTCAGTCTACGTGATGTCAGCAGAGTCAGCATATGTAGACAAGACAAGAAGGAGCGATACAGCAGATTTATGGCACATGCGGTTAGGTCATGTTAGTTATTCCAAGCTAAGTATGATGATGAAGAAGTCGATGCTTAAGGGACTTCCTCAGCTTGACATAAGAACAGACACAGTTTGTGCAGGATGCCAATATGGTAAAGCACACCAATTGCCATACGAGGAGTCAAAGTTTAAAGCAAAAGAACCATTAGAGTTAGTTCACTCTGATGTATTTGGGCCCGTTAAGCAACCATCAATTAGTGGAATGCGGTACATGGTGACGTTTATTGATGATTTCTCCAGGTATGTGTGGGTTTTCTTTATGAAAGAAAAGTCTGACACTTTCTCAAAGTTTAAAGAGTTCAAAGAGATAGTTGAAGGAGAAGTGGAAAAGAAGATATGTTGCTTGCGCACAGACAATGGAGGAGAATATAGCTCAGGCGAATTCTCTCAATACCTACGAGAATGCAACATACGTCATCAGTATACTTGTGTCAATACACCACAACAAAATGGTGTAGCAGAGAGAAAGAATCGGCATCTTGCAAAAATTTGTCGGAGTATGCTGCATGCAAAGAATGTACCCGGAAGATTTTGGGCCGAAGCTATGAGAACCGCAGCCCATGTGATCAACAAACTTCCTCAACCAAGGTTAGAGTTTGTTTCACCCTTTGAGAAATTGTGGAAAATGAAACCTTCAGTCAGCTACTTTCGAGTATTTGGTTGTGTATGTTATGTATTTGTTCCTGATCATTTACGTAGCAAGTTTGATAAGAAAGCAACTAGGTGTATCTTTGTGGGATACGACAACCAAAGGAAAGGATGGAAATGTTGTGATCCTACGAGTGGAAGATGTTACACTTCACGCAATGTGGTATTCGATGAAGCATCTTCTTGGTGGTCCTCAGAAAAGGAGGTGTTGTCAGATTCAAAAGAATTTGAAGACATGCTACAACAGAAAATGGGAGAGTATATTGTCCAACTTCAATCAACTTCAGACGAAGTAGAAGACCTATGTGATGATGACGATGACGAGCAAGTGTTAGTCCAGAGTCCTTGGCAAACTGGTGTGTATCAACCAGATGTTAGATCGAGTGAAGTGGAAGAACCATCTCCACAATCACAAATCCGAAGGACAACAAGAGCACGGAAGCCAAATCCCAAATATGCTAATGCAGCCATAGTGGAAGAACCAATTGCAACAGAACCTGAGACGTTTGAAGAAGCATCACAGAGTTCTGAGTGGATTATGGCTATGAAAGAAGAGATCACTGCGCTTGAGCAGAATCAGACTTGGGATCTAGTGCCAAAACCAAGAGATGTGAAACCCATATCCTGCAAGTGGGTTTACAAGATAAAACATCGTCCAGATGGGTCGATTGAAAGGTACAAGGCACGGTTGGTGGCTCGTGGTTTCTCTCAGAAGTATGAGCTAGACTATGATGAAACGTTTAGTCCGGTGGCAAGACTTACAACCGTACGAGTCCTACTTGCCCTTGCAGCCAACAAAGACTGGAACTTGTGGCAGATGGATGTGAAGAATGCATTCCTTCATGGAGAGCTAGATCGGGAAATCTACATGATTCAACCATTGGGATTTCAAAACCAAAATCATCCTGAGCATGTGTGTAAGCTGCGAAAGGCACTTTACGGATTGAAACAAGCACCTAGAGCATGGTATGGTAAGATTGCTGAATTTTTAACTCATAGTGGTTATTCAGTGACACCTGCAGATTCCAGCTTGTTTGTCAAAGCTAATGGAGGAAAGCTAGCTATCGTATTGATATATGTGGATGATTTAATCATAACTGGTGATTATGAGGCAGAAATTCTTCAAACCAAGGAGAATTTATCAGTTCGTTTCCAAATGAAAGAACTTGGACAACTCAAGCACTTTCTTGGTCTAGAGGTTGATCACAGACAAGAAGGAATATTTCTCTGTCAACAAAAATATTCTAAAGATTTGCTAAAAAGGTTTGGAATGCTCGAGAGCAAGCCAATTTCAACACCGATGGAACCAAATGGCAAGATGTGTGCACTTGAAGGCAAAGACTTGGAAGATGCAACTATGTATCGACAATTGGTAGGTAGCCTGATCTACTTAACCTTGACTCGACCTGACATTTCTTATACAGTTGGTGTGATGAGTCGGTATATGCAAAATCCGAAGAAGCCTCACTTAGAAGCAGTTCGACGAATACTGAGATATGTGAAAAGTACAATAGATTATGGTCTTTTGTACAAGAAAGGTGAAGACTGTAAGTTAGTTGGTTATTGTGATGCTGACTATGCAGGAGATCATGACACCAGGAGATCAACAACTGGGTACATGTTTAAACTTGGTTCTGGAACAATTTCTTGGTGCAGTAAGAGACAACCAACGGTATCATTGTCAACTACCGAAGCTGAGTATCGAGCAGCAGCAATGGCAGCTCAAGAGTGTACGTGGCTGATACAACTAATGAGTGATCTACATCAACCAGTAGATTATGCAGTTCCGTTGTATTGCGACAACCAGTCAGCAATTCGTTTGGCAGAAAATCCAGTCTTTCACGCAAGAACCAAACATATAGAAGTGCATTATCACTTTATCAGAGAAAAGGTTCTACAAGAAGAGATTGAGATGAAGCAGATCAAGACAGATGATCAAATGGCAGATTTATTCACAAAAGGTTTGAGTATCAACAAATTTGAAATGTTTCGTCGTCAACTCAACATGGTGCAAAGAGGAAGAGCTGGTATTGAGGGGGAGTGTTAAATTGTCCAATACCAGCCCAAGGAAAAATAAAAGCCTAACAATGTGTGGTTGCAATTGTGTGGTTTAATGTGTGGTTGCAATTGTGTGGTTTAATGTGTGGTTGTAGTTGTGTGATTTAAATGTGTGGTTGTTATTAAACAATAATGTGTGGTTGCAATTGTGTGGTTTAATGTGTGGTTGTAGTTGTGTGATTTAAATGTGTGGTTGTTATTAAACAACAATGGGTGGTTGTAATTTATTTAGATTTTATATTTGTGTGGCTTGTGTTTGTCTTGGTATTGTATAAATACCCCCTCCCTTGCATTTGTATATCATCAAGTAGTAAGCTTCAATAAGCAATAAAAGTTCTAAGTTTTCCTAAAGAGTTCTTCTCTAAAGAGTGTAGTCTAGAGTGAAGTGTGAGCATTTGTGAGTTTTCCTAAAATCTAAACTTTCTTCTTTGAGTGGTAAAATTAGAGTTATCTACTCTAAGCTTTTCTCAACAAAATCTTACTTCATTCTTGTTTTGGATTAGTAGATGAATTTTTATTACTAAAGAATTAGCAGTAACTCAATTTTTATGTTGAGTCAAGCACAAATTAAAATAATAACATTTTTTCAAGTTTTTGAAATGATGAATTTCAAATCGAGTTCAAGTTTTATATTATTTTAATTTGGTTTGATTAGATTATATTTTAATTGATTTGTAATGCATTAAATTTTATTACTAATAACAAAACTTACGTAATTGAAAGGAAGATAAGTTATTGAGGATAAAATTATACCAAATAAAATGACTACTTTTAGTTGAATTAATATTTATCTTTTTTTAAATAAATATTAAATTTTGAGAGAAAAGAAAAGTATAAATACATTATTTTTTTCTTTTATTGTAAAAAAAAAATTTATTAAAATAATTGCATTGATATTTTATATATACTTTAGCTTTATATTTTCTTTTTCCTGGGTATAATGCAATTAATCGTGCAAGATAATTAATTTGGCTTTCTCTTACGATTCTTTGTTTGAATTGAACTGTAAACTAATTTCGTTTCTTAAAAAGAGAAAGAAAAGAACTTTTCAGTGCAGTCCTTTGTGGCGTTGGAGTACAAATTTTTAGATTTTCTCCATATATCGTTTATCAACGACCATGCAGAAACCAACAATCGTACGTCTTGCTCTTGCAATTTTTTTTTTTCAAGTTTTTGTTTTTCCTTTTTTGGCAATCTAAGAATTAATAGATTTTTTTTTTCATATAAAATTAATATAAGCAGTACTCTATAAAGTAATCTACCTAACATTTTTCACAATTAGTGAGCAATTAGAAATATGGGATGACTTCCCATCAAAGAAAAAAAAAATAGAATTCAAGATTATTGATTTAGATATATTTAATTTATATGTTTATTCAAAAAAGAAAAAAAAAATCAAAAATGAATAACAAACAAGAAAGTGGGTTATGTTGTTATATAACTCGAGCTTATCTCATTTTGATTCGTGCTTAGCTCGTAACAATTTATAAAATAAAAATAAAATATTGTGAATCAAGACTTATTTATAAGTTGGATTATCCATCTAATCTGATAAGCTCGATTCAAATTGAATTGAATGTAAGATAAATTTTTGTAATTCAAATAAATCGGACTAGATTAAACTTACTATTTAAATAATAAAAAATATTTTTATTTAAATTTAATTATTAAAATATATAAATATTAATATTAAATAAATTTTAAACAATTTAATAAATTTTTAAACGAGACTAAAATTAATAAATAATTTTTTATTCAAATTTAACTTAATCCGATCCAATCAAACCATTTCTAAAAAATAACCTCACTAGCTAGCATTTATTGTCATATAGGCTGTCATAACGTTAAGCTTCCATGCGAGTGTTTGTCGTCAGCTTTCCTCATATTGAGGAAGAGATTAGAAACAAACAATTTTTTTTATATATTTGAAGTTATCATAAATTAAAATTTAATTATTAAAATTAAAGATTTAACATTTTATTAATAATTAAATTTAGCATGATGAGTTTTCAAAACCGAAACGAGAAGCTAAACCCTAGATGTTAAATTAAAATTGATCGTACTTATTCACCAAAGGAAGAGTAGGTTTGCCATTAATTCGATTGATAGTAAATTATATTGGCCATTTTCTTCCGTCAGTTGTTGCAAACATATAAGGACAGTAAGAAATAAAATATATATGTGTGCATAAGAGTGTTTTTTTTTTTTTTTTCTACCAAATAGTTAACAGCTTCTTCAACCAATGATCAGCCCTGGGTGGTCAGTTGATGAGAAAATTTAGTGTAAATTTGAAAAATATGCTATCAATAATTAAATTATTGTTAAATAGTATAATAATAAAAATTATTTGAAAAGAAAAAAAAAATTATTAAAAAAAATTGTAAAGATAAAATTACTTTGATAAAAAAACTTTCTTCTTTTTTTTTTTTCTCATTTTTTAATTTAAAAATAAAGTTTTTTGAAAATAATTTTTTTTAATTTTAATTTTTTTTTAAATTTAATTTTTTTTTTACTTTTTTAATTAAATTTTTTTTAAAAATAACATTATTTTTTCTAATTTTTTTAAATTTTAAAAAAAATATTTAAATATTTTATAAATTTATTTTTAATTAAAATTTTTAAAAAATAATATTTTTTTAATGGAGGATAAAAGAAAAATAAATTCTTTTATTAAGGGTAATTTTATCTTTACAATATTTTTTATAATAATTTTTAATTATTTATTTTTTTCAAATAATTATTTATTTTTATATTATTTAATAATAATTTAATTATTGATAATATGTTTTTTAAATTTATCCGAAAATTTAAGAGCTCTAGCTTGTACGTTTTTCCTTTTTAGTACGAACAATTTACAGCCATTTCTTTTAATTTCGGTTAAGCTACGGCATTGACAATATGTATCATAAACTTTGCCAGAATTAATGCTTTTTATTATTTTATCCAGCAAACTCTGCGGTCCATCAATGGTGGCCCTTCTGCAGAGGATAAATCAAAAAAGTGTACGCTCCCATCAGTGATCAGACTACACTTGCGGTTTTCAAATTTCACTCTCAAAATTCATTACTTAAATTTTGATTTTTTATGTGTGTCAAATTAAACTACAAAAAAGAAAGAACATATTCATATAATTTTGTTAAAAGAAATTACTAATTAGATTGACATGGTTGAAGTAAAATTATTTTTTTTGCCTTAATTTCTTAAGTTAAGGTTTAAAAATGTAATAAATGGTTGTTGTTATTTTACCGCAGAAGTCTCCATGAACCGAGCAGGACAAGGTCAGATTGGAATTGGATTGGTACTTTCAAAATTTTGTTTAAGGTTCGGTTCAAGCCGTTTAAGGTTCGGTTCAAGCCGCTCGATTATTATTTTAAATTTTTTTTTGTTAACCAGTAATTTTAATATATTTTCTAAATTAATTAATATATTATTTATATTAATACTATTGTATTAAATGTAATAATAAATAATTTTTTTTATCACTTTTAATACATTAAATAAAAATATTAGCAATCCTAAAAAGTACCATTACGATTAACAAAATCCTTTAAAAATGTCCTATGTTAATATTTTTAAATTTAATTTAAATAAAAATATTTTTTATTAATAAAGTAATAATTTGAGCTAAGCTAAGCCTAAGCTTTAAAATCCTTATCCAAAATTCAATCCGAGCCATACACAAATCTATTATTGGTGTTTAATCTGAATTTACAGTTAATTAAAGAGCATTGCCAATTTGGCATGCAAAACCAAAGAATAAAGAATAATAATATTATTAGTTCATATATAGAATCCAGAAATGTGCATGAACAAACCAGCAATCGTACAACAAAAGTTGTCACTGAGTCAATAGATCTAAGTCACCGAACCTTATTGTTAGGTTAAAGTTTAGGTTAGAATTAATGGACTCGTGATCGTGAACTGCTTCCGTGAAGCTAACGATAAAGATTTCACATAGTAAATATTCACCACAATAAAAAATTGTAAAATAATTATGATATATATATATATATAAGTATATGCATAATTATCATGTCATAAATTAGCTAGATTGCTTCGGGGAATCAATATACATGCAATTATAAGAATATAATTGTTAAACATCCGACTTAAAAATAATTGATAGTAGATGATAAAGTTTAATTTGAATATAAAATTATAGATAATTCAAAATTTAATGCAAGTGAAATAAAATCAATTTAATAAATTGTTGTCACAAGTAGACGAAATTATCAAGTGACAAATTCAATAAGAGAATGAGATAGAAAGAACAAAACATAACTTAAAATCTGATATCATGTTAAATACTTAATTTAAAATTAATTAATAATAAACAAAGAAATCACTTAATTAATATAAAATTTAACAGATTTGAAATAACATCCTAAATAAAGATTTATCATGTCTAAGATAATAATACATCAATGATTTCATTTCTTTAATTTCCTATCAAAATATTATATGAAAATAAAAAAGATTGATTTTGGTAGGGAACACGATTATACGGTGAAAAACTTTTATATTAAAAAAAATATAGATATAGAGACAAGAAAATCATATAATATAAAAAATGAATATAAATAGGTTCTAAGTTCTAATAATAAATTCCAAAAGGAATAAAGCTTAGTCATATATTCATCCCTCTAAGAATTTTAAACTTTTTTAGTATAGTATCAAGTATCAACTATCAGTCCTTAATAACTCATAAAAAACATGAATACAAAAAATAAAAAATGTTAATTAATATTTAATGATATTAGTTAAGATAATATATATAAAATAAAAAATAATATATATTTTAAATTTAATAAAAATAATATATTAAATATATTATATTTTTTAAAAATATAAAAAAATTTAATCAATATTTATAAACATCAAATAAACAGATAAAAAAAAATTTATACACTTTGATAAGACAAGACACTTGATTTTATATTATGAAGTCATTCATTCACATACTTATAAATTATAATCTGCCCTTTTTGAAAGAGATTATCTCTCGAAAACAAGATTTATTTTCTTAAACTTAAAAAATAATAGTAATAATTATTATTTAAATTAAAAGGAAGAAAACCTCGTAAAGCGAGAATCGAAAGCATTGGCGGAATGGATGGGATGAGTGTTGAGAACGGCAAACCCAGCCTTTCTTTCATTCATCAATCTACTCACGTGCGTCATCACCTCACCTCTTCTTTCCTTTCTTTTTTACGTCGAGTGGCAAGAATCTTATTTAAAATTGATAATTTTAACTGTGGTATGAATATAATATATTTAATAAATAAAAAATAATATAATAAATATGTTATATATATATATATTTAAATATAATTAATATAATTAATGTGATACATACAATAATTTTATTATTTATTTGTATTTAAAATTTAATTATTTATATAATTAACATTAAAAAATATAAAATACAAATTATCAAATTTAATCATATTTTAAAACAAAATCATTATTTATATTATTTACAATAGAATCTGATTAACTGATGTTTAATAATTTTATTATTATCATTTGTTTATTTTTTATATTGAATATATATTTTTTATTAAATTTTAAAAGAATATTGCATTAATTATATTTTTATTTTTATAAATATCATCTTGATTGATGTCTAATGATATTGATTAATATTTATTTTCATAATAAATTAAAATAAAATATATTTTTATAAATTTTTTTATATATAATCTCATGTTTATTATTCATAAAAACATTATAAAATCAAAATAATAATATATATAATCGACTTTATATCATAAAAAATGGATTTATTTTTTTATAAAGGTATGTATAGAATAAATACAATAATAATAATAAAAAAGCTACTTTTGTTTTTCTTCTTTTTGATTTGCTGGTTAGAATAACCCCAGGGCATAAAAGACCAAAAGATTTGATAAAACGACAAAACACCTCCTCAAACCTTTGTCAGAAATATCTGCAACACAGTTCGTTCAATTATTACCGCAAATAGCCGGTCATCCTCCGGTTTCTCGAAACCCTATGATCACCAGACTTTCTCAATGGTCAGTGAGAGAAAGATAACAGAGAAAAAATAAAGAAATGAAAAAAGAAAAAAAAAAAAAAAAAAAAAAAAAAGAAAACTGTAACAAAGATTTTGTTTGAGTCTGAGTGTTTTTAGTTTGAGAGTGAGTGACAAACATGACATTGAGTTTATTTTGTGTGTAAGGAAAAGAAAAAATAAGAAAAAGGAAAAAAGATGTGTGAATTTTACACCCCATACCCAAAATCTCAGTCTCTTGAACGAATCACTGCTAACCTGTGCCAGCCAGCTCTCTCTTCTCTGCCATGTTTTCAGCTTCAGAAGAAGATCATCACAACCTTTCATTTCATCATTCACAAAATAAGCCACACTTTTCTCTTTCACTGTTTTTTCTCTAATCAAGTTCTTGTTTAATATAACCTTACAAAATCAAGCATATACTCTTCTTCATCTACTTATTTACTTTCTCTCTTTTGTTGCTGTTTCTCTTGCTGTACTCTTTTGATTCGATTTCATTTTTTTTTTGGTTTCTTAAAGACTTAAACTCTGTCAGTCTCTCTCTAGAGTTTTAGCTAGAGAGGTTTTTATTGTTTTTGTGTGGCTATGGCGGAGGGTTTTGAGCCTTACCATGTCCCACAACAAAGCAGAAGAGATAAGCTAAGAATTGTGGCTCAAAACCACCCAGCTTGTGTTGAATCAACGGCTGTTACACTTTCAGGTTGCTCAGGTTTACTTCCTTTGTACGACCCTTCTCTTCTTTCTTCCGATTTGTTAACTTGCGCTGCCAACGCTAGTGCTACTCCTGGTAGCCATGACTTTCACCACCAGACCAACCAGCTTTCGGCTTCGGCTTCTGGTAAAAACAGTAGTCCCGTTTGTGTTGTTAAAGAAGGTGTGGATTTCATGGGCTTTGTTGGTGGGATTGTTAACGGTTCTTCTTCTTCATCAACTTCTCATCACCCTTATTTGGATCCACGATCTTCTTTACCCTTGAACCCTAGCTCGATTCAAGATATGAATAACAACCCTTTTCTTTATGTCCAGCAAAACCTTCAAAACCTAAGAGATTTTGGCCAGTCTTATAATAATGGTGGTGAAATTGTGGTTTATAAACCTGAACCTTTGTCTTTGAATCATGAGTCTAGTGCCACTGGTCAAGGCTTGTCTCTTTCTTTATCTTCTCACAATACCCACCAAAACAATCTTCCTTTGGAGCTAAATCTACAAAGATACGAGTCTGCTATCTATAGTGATAAGGTTACTGCCAGTGGATATGTGGTTCCAAGCATTATTGGTGCTAGTGCTTCTACGTCGAATGAGGTTTCCAGGAGCTCGGTCCCTCTCGGGCCTTTCACGGGTTATGCTTCGATTTTGAAGGGATCGAGTTTTTTGAGGCCTGCGCAACAGTTATTAGAAGAGCTTTGCGATGTGGGTAGGGGAATTTACGCTGAGAAAATTACTCCCGATTCTTCTCTGGTGGAGACTTCACTGCAGAATTTGAGTGCTGCTGGAATTATTGATGATCCACTTGGTGGGGAAGATGGCGGTGAGAGTAGAAGAAAGAAGTCACGGCTAATTTCAATGCTTGACGAGGTTCTCTTCTCTAATTTGAAAATGTTGGTTTCTCATTTGCATTTCTTCTGAATTGGACTTTGATATGAATGATTCTTGAGTTTTGCTTCCGACATGCAATTCATGTTTGATGTATTTTTTTTCTTTTTCTGGGTTGTCTTGGTTTGCTGTCCTGATTTTCTTTTCTGCAAAGTTGGCCTTAAAACGGTAGTATTTTGAAGTGTTATTTGGATCCGTGTCTTTATCCCCTTTAAATCTTCCTTGGAGATGGTTCTTTATGAAACCCGAGCATTTCTCTGTCACTGTAGAAGTCATCATCATCCCTTATAAAATAAACAATGTCAGATACTCTTTAATGGCGTTAGGTTAGTCAGTTCTTGAACCAACATGCAATTTAGGGTGTTGCATGCATAATTGTCAATAAATTATACCATCTTCAGCCATTTTTAAAATGAAAGTTTTCTCAGTAGTTTAAAGCCTTTCCTCGATTGAATACTATGTGAATTAGATTCTTGTATTTGATGAATGGCCTCGATGATCACAAAATAAACTTTTTTTTTTGTAAAGATGATAGGAGGGAATATATGCATGAAGATTAGTGTTATAAAGTGCCCGACAACCATAGAAAGAGTTCTAATAAGTGACAATGTCGCCAAGTTTGGGGCTTAATGTGCTTTTAAAGTGATTGAAGGAATCCATTTGAAAAGATTTATACTCCAAAAAAAAGTTATTGGAAAGCATAATTGGTTATTCCAAGCCTACAGAAGACAAGATGAGTAGATCACAAGGTGTCTGGACTTTTTGCGGGATATGGCTTTAGCTGAATTTAATTACTATAATACTAGTACTAGCTAACAGGTGAATTAATATTTTATATATATAGATGAACTGATTCCTCTATATTTTAGTAAGTCCTTCACTTTTTATCTAGTACTATTTTTAAGAGTTAGAGATACCATTCAATGGAATTATATAAATTAATTAGTTTCTCGGAATGCATATTATAGTGAAAGAAATGGCAAACCGAACACCTTGTAAATTAGAATTTGCTACTTTATCGGGAATTATACGCGATTGCATTACTTTAAATGTTTTGATATGCTACTTTGCAAAATAATAAAAGTGATCTCATAAGTTTAGAGAGATCCATAATTTGGTCGGGACCAAAGACAAAAGCTTGATTGAACTTAATGTTATGATAACAGAAGGGTTCAGAGTGCTTAATTTTTTTTGCTTTGCTTGTTGAATAAATCTACATGATTTATAATCTGAAAGTCAGGGAGAATGATCTTTCTCTAATGTGATAACTTTTGTATTATGTCATTGATTATTGACTGGTCTTATATAACTACTAACTATTGTCTTTGTGTTTTTTGGCTTGTTGCAATTGCACTATCATCCTAATCTTTCCTTTAAGGATGTGTTTTCTCCAAATTCATATAATATTCTTCCTAATTCCTGAATTGAATTTTCTGAAGCTAATCAAGCTGTACCATTGATGGTCTCTCGATTGGGGTATAGATAAAATAGACGAGTAATTGCTTGCTGTGAATGTGGGGGCTAACCTTTATTTTCCTCCTTTTTAGGGGAAGAGAGGGTGGCATAACGAGGGTTTTAATAAGGATGCACTAAATTTCCTTCCCGGATGCTTTGACTGTCTACCATAAAAAGGTTCATGCCATGAGGGCAATATGTTGGGTTATAATGTCCTTGGTATTATTGCCCCCTAAAGCTTTAGAGAACAGACTTGAACCAATGTTCTTGTGAAACAGTAACCTTAGAGTCTTGAGATTTTGTTTTATAAAAAAAAATGTTTGAATAACAAGAAAAGATCTAAATAGTATGTGTGACCATTGAATTTCTCTTTTCATTCTTAACTGATAACCCCAAATAGGTCCCCCTCTGGTTCTCATTTCCTATTACAAGTAGCTAATAAAACAATATGAAATGATGAATGGAGCTGGTGAATAAGGTCTGTTGATTCCATCTATTGCTCTGCAATTGTTTTGGTGCTTCATGGCGGAAATTAAGTAATAATGATGGTATAAGTGGAGTGACTGTAGTTTCTAGTAGTCCTACATATTGCTCTTCACTTCTTAAAGAAATTGTTTGGGTAGTTGACCATATGACAAAAGAAGGTAACATCATAATAAGGATAATGATTATCTCATGGCCTTATTATATTTGTCCTTTCAAAATTATGCTGTTGTCTCCACTAGGTGCATCGAGTTGCAAGCTTGTTTGATTTGGCATTTGTTTAGGTGATCCAAAATTGTTTGGGAAGTGAATATTGAATGTTAGTATGAGTTTTTAACTGGATGCTATTATCCAAGTTTGGAGCAATGTTTTCATCTGAAACTTTCTGAACCAGAGCTTCTAATGTATTACAGTGATTCTAGAGTCAGTTTCTTTACTTCTGTTAATAATTCAGTTACCTTTATTTTAATGGAATTATGTTTTTCAGCATCATGCAAACTTTGCAATACTTGCTAACCATGTTTATCATTGTTAGGTTTACAGGAGCTACAAGCAATACTATCAACAGATGCAAGCTGTAGTTGCATCATTTGAATATGTTGCTGGATTGGGCAATGCAGCTCCATATGCAAACTTGGCTTTGAAAGCCATGTCTAAACATTTCAGGTGTTTGAAGAATGCAATCACTGACCAGCTTCAGTTCGCTAATAAACCTTATGGTCAGACAAGCCCTGGAAAAGATGAAGGTCCAATGTTTGGAAGCACTGACAGAAGCCTTTATAACCCAATCGTTCATAACTCTGGGTTCCTTGAGCACCAACCAGTTTGGCGGCCTCAACGAGGCCTTCCTGAGCGTGCTGTCACTGTACTTAAAGCATGGCTATTTGAACACTTTCTACACCCGTAAGTACCTGAATTGCATAGATAAACCTGTCATTCGGAATTTATTTGCTTTTTAGACTTTTGTGTTCTATGTTTTCAGTTATCCAACTGACACAGACAAGCTAATGTTGGCAAAACAAACTGGTCTATCTCGTAGCCAGGTTTGCCATTTATCATCTTTCCTACGTTCTTTAATAGTGTCATTTTGCAGACATTAATGCTTTCTTGAAAATTAGTAATTGTTTCCAACATCAAATTAGGAGCTGTGCTCAATTTAACTTTGAAAACATACTCTTGTCAACCAGGTGTCAAATTGGTTTATAAATGCAAGAGTAAGGCTTTGGAAGCCAATGGTGGAAGAAATACACATGCTCGATCAACAAGCTCAAAAAACTTCGCAAAAGGAGGACAGAAATGCCAACAAGTCAAGTGATCATTTGTCTTCAGCAAACTCTTTCGCATCGGAAAATCCATCTACCTCCACCCAAAGGGTTCAAGATACCCCATCCAAGCGCACTAGAAGTGAACTTCCTGATATACCCGTGGGAAGTGGACCACTTAATTTGTTGTACAACAGCTTCTCAAGCCATCAAAATGTTGGTGTTGGTGTTAACATGGCAGGTGGAAGTACTAGTGGCGTCTCCTTAACACTGGGTCTTCATCAGAATAATGGTATTGGCTTATCCGAGCCATTTCCTATAAATGCAGCTCAGGGTTTCGGCCTTGGCCTAAGCAGTGAGGGGTACGTTATCGGTGGTTTTGAAGCACAAAATCGGCATTTTGGAAGGGATCTTATCGGAGGGCAGCAGCTTTTGCACGATTTTGTCGGTTGAAAAATGATAAAGAGAAAAAGCTTTCTGGTCATTATTTAATTGGATAGTATATTATACTAACAAAGTTTCACGTAGATAAGCCAATATTTATTACCAGAATGCAAGCTGATTGCCCTCTTTTACAGTGCAAGGTCTATGCAAATCAGATTGCAGTGTATATTTTCTTTTGAAAAAATGTCTACCGGCATAGAATATTGGTGTAAAATTCTTACGTAAATTTATAATTTACATGATCAAAAATATACGTTTTGAGGCCATCAAATCAAGCCTGACCTTAGAATGTGCACGAATTCCGTAATATTAATTCAAAATGCACCATTTCACCATTATGATGTTGCATCTTTGTCATTCACTGTGTTAGCCCCCATGAATCATTGGCATCGTTTAGAAGGAGGATGAATGCTACTGATTATTTATCATCCCTGTTTAAACTGAGTGTTGTAAAATTGATCATTAAAATGGGATTCTTAATTTGGAGTAGATGACATTTCCAATTTGAATGTAGGTGGTATATGCCGTCAAAAGAGTACTCTGCCTATTTAGATGGTTAACAAACAAACCTCATCCAGTTATCTTTAAATAGCATATGCCAGGGAACCTATTAATGTATAGTTGAAGCCTTTTTTGTTTTTTTCTTTTGTCATTTTCATGCTTACCCAAAAACCAAAAAGGAAAAAAGAAAAATAGGTTGAATTGTTGAAGTTGTTCAAATACCCTATTCATCACAACCAGCCTCTATATTGATGGTTACTGGTCAGGTACTCAACTCTTGACAGATAAGGAGTTGCATGCCAAGATATTCCATTGCATTCCAAATTTCCAATCCAATTAGCTCCCTCTCAGGCTTGTCAGGCCTAAAGCATTTGATTCAAGTTGGAAATTTCAGGTTTACAAAGAAATGGGAAAAGAAAAAAAGAGACATGCTTTTAAATAAAATGGTGGGTTGAACTTTGAAGGGAAGGAAAGACAACATACTTAAAGACTAGGTCAAAGAAATACATGGAGCATGTAATGTACAACACACAGTTTTTGGGAATTGGGTTAAAATGATTAAATATTATATTTATGTATAAACAGGTTTATATTTGATACTGTTAGTGAACCAGATGATGTCACCTCATTAAAAATATAATTATTTGTATTTATTTTTTAAAAACTTTTAATAAAAAATGATATCATTTGATTCAGTAACAATGTAAAAATATATACACTCTCTCAACGCCTCAAATACAAATCCAAACATAATCTAGTTGCATGGATGGTGGGTGGTCACCTGGTGAAAGTGCCTTTCATATTCTTTTTAACTTTTTCAATCTTTCATCATTACTACTATATATATTATTGAAATGATGCTGTTGTTTTGTTTACGTTGAGGGCAGGGGAAGGGGAAGCGGGCAGGCCAGGCCAGGCCTCGATTTCCCCTTTTCCTTTGGGCCCCCCGAAAGAAGCGGGGGGAAGAGGGTAAGTTTTTTTTTTTTTTTTGTTCAATGGGGGAAGAGGGTAAGTTGAAGGGTTACTTTGTATGTTTGCTTTGGTTCAGAGTACAGAAGTTGAGAAAGAGAAAAAGGAAGAGTGTGGTCCACTGATCGATAGATTGGTGAAAGCTGTGAAGTGGAAAGAGTGCAACTGCAACTCTGCTAGGCGCATGCTTTTTGGAAAAAAATTGTTGTTGTTGTTGTTGCTGTGTAGATTGATGTTTGAGCTTAAAAATCTAATCAAAAGGAACTTTCTTTCTTTCTTTTTCTTTCTTTTTGTATGCTGCTGCAGTAGCAGATTGCAAATCCAGCAATTAGGTTAGGCATCTTATCATGTTTATTTTTGCAATTAATCAAGGTTGGTAAAGGGAGAGAAAGTAAATTTCTCCACTAAAAAAAAGTGGATTAGAAAAGCTGGCGGGTGATTCGAGGTAGGCTTCAGGACTGCATCAAAGGGACATTTTACTCAATTGTTCGATCATTTAAGTTGAGTTTCACGTTTAATTCTTTTCTTTTTTCTAAGTGTAAAACTAACAAATGACAATCCAAGCCATCTAATGCATGAGTTCTTGATTATAGTATTTTTTTTTTTTCCATTTTCAAGAGTTTTTTTTTTTTCCCACAAAGAGTATTTATATCGAGTAAAGAAACTGTAGTATGTATACAGTATTATAACTCAGCCAGCTAAGATCCGTTAACAACATCATAATTTTTTTTATACAAAAATTCGAATCTCAAACCTACTGAATATCATTTCTAAAAAGTAACTGCATAAATCAATTGGATTATATCTCAAATTTAATCACATCTGACTTGAGACTTTGGGTACATATACTCTGAAATTTATGAAATTAAAAAGGATTAGGTATCTTTAAGAATTTAGTCTTAAGCCTAAGCCATGGCGGAATATGTCATAAGGCCTAGGGGTGTAAACGAGACATCTGTGCTCGCAAGCTACTCGAGTTCGACTCGAAAAAAACTCGAATTCGATTCGGTCATTATCGAGCCGAGCTCGAGCTATCGAGCGAGCCGAGTTCGAGTATCTTAATACCCGATTCGAGCAGCTCGCGAGCCTAATCGAGCTTTTTTTATTTATAATATTTTTATTATTAATTTACTATTTTACCCTTAATATATATATACATACTTAAAAACCCTTAATTCGAGCTCGAGCTCGAGTATATAAACGAGCCTAATCGAGTCGAGCTCGAATAGTTCGATTTTATCTCGAGCCGAGCTCGAGCTTAAAAAATGATACTCGATCGAGCTCGAACCGAGCTTCGAGCCTCGAGTTTCGAATCAAGCTCGAGCTCGAGCTTCTCAGTATTCGAGCTCGACTCGATTACAGCCCTAATAAGGCCTATAGAAGCCCATTAAGATATGGATTGCTGCAACCCTTTTGCTTCAGCCTGGCAATTTGTACCATCATTTGGCTGAAAGAATTTAGTAGAAGTAACGAAGAGAAATGGTTGGAAGCCCATGAAGATTGTATTAGAGCCATAGCCCTTTGCCTCCATGGACAATTTATGAGAAAGCCCAAGCTCACAATGGGCTTCAAAAGTTTTAGTTAAAGGAGTGGCCCATTCCAACTATTGCCCTTTATTTCCATGGACAAACAAAGCTACATTATTTGATTATTGAAAAAATTATTTTTTACTAACAATATTAATCAAATTCCAACTCGGAAAGCATTATTAGTATAAAATATAAATAGCAAAAAAAAAGAAAGAAAGTAAGAAACAAGTATAATAGTAATTGAAATAAAAAAAAATCCAAGAAGGAAAAATAGAGGAAAAGAAGGGGCATAAATAATTAAAATAAAAAACAAAAACCCTTTGAAAATTGCTTCGTCGAATCAACGCAGAAGAAAGTATATTCCAAGACCGAACTCCCAAAAGTGTCTTAAACCACCAAAAAACCCTTCTCTTTCTGTCCCCATTAGGGTTTTTTAGGGTTTCTGCATTTCTTCCTTCAAACTTCACCAAAGTGAGCTAATAACTCCCCTGTTTTCTTTTCATTGATTTTTCCTCCTTCCTTCTTAAAACCCATGTAACATCAAAAACCAAAACCTAAAAAAAGGTTTTTTTTTTTTTTTTTTTTAAGAAGAGAACTTTGAGATATTATGAATATGGAGGCAAGAGTTGGGGTGGTGGTTGAAGGAGGACAAAGGGCTTTGAATTCAGCTCACGGAGCTGTCGTAGATGCTGGGGCTAGAAAGTTTCTACAGCAGCAACAGCAACATGGGCATTCTTCAAAGCAGGGTTTGAATCCGCAGATTGGGACTATTCAACAGCTTCTTGCTGGTGGTATTGCTGGTGCTTTTAGCAAGACTTGTACGGCTCCTCTTGCTCGTCTCACCATCTTATTTCAGGTCTGGTTTACAATTGCTTGTTTAGTTTATCAGAAAGGTTTATTCTTTTATTGATTTTAGTGGTAATTTGATCTGGGTATTTCGTAAATTTTTTGATATTTTTTTGTTTAAGAGGAGCATGGGGTTGGGGAAATGGGTTTTTTTTTTCCTTTCAGTTGGGATTAGTTTGTGAGACTTTTTAAAGGAAAAAGAATTGGTTCTCAATTGTATTTTAAGGTTTCGATTAAAAGAAAAAAAGAGGTAAAAGATGGAGAGCATTTTTCATATCTTTTTGATGGCTTGGCAATTTGAATTTCTTGTCTGTTTACCCGGTTTTCTACTTTTCTTTTGCTGGAAATAGGTTCATTAAAACTGGCAAATTTTTTCTCATAAGAAAGTTAATTTTGGTTGGATTGGATGAAGGGATTAAAACTATGCTCACTAAGGCATTAGAGTCAATTTAGCATGAAACAACAGAGTAATAGTGTCAGCTTAATGATTTTGAATGATATATTTCTAAATATTTGTCATGAATTTACATACTGCTTACTGTTACATTAAGCATGGGAGTACGTTCTACCTTAAAATGACTGCTGAATGATCTCTTTTTTTCTCAGCTGCAAGGAATGCACTCAGATGTATCAGCATTGAGCAAGACTAGCCTATGGTGTGAGGCTTCACGCATTATTAATGAAGAAGGGTTCAGAGCATTTTGGAAAGGCAATCTGGTTACAATTGCTCATCGTCTTCCCTATTCTTCAGTCAACTTCTATGCCTATGAACGTTATAAAAGTGTACATTCTGATTTTTTAAATCATGGCTTTGTTTCCCCCCCCCCCAAAAGTCTTTTTAAATTCATTATTATTATTATTATTTTATTTTTACTTTTTTGCAGTTGTTGCAATCTATTCTTGGCCTGGAAAATCAAAGGGGAAATGCCAGTGCTGACCTCTGTGTGCACTTTGTAGGCGGTGGGTTGTCTGGAATGACTGCTGCCTCTGCTATATATCCACTGGATCTTGTAAGAACACGTCTTGCAGCACAGGTAATATCAGTAATACCCGAGTGAATAAAGCACTTGCATTTAATCTTGCCTACCCTTTGAACAGGATTTCGCATGTGGTCTATTGTTTCCCATTTGATATGTACTATGTTTCTATGTTTTACTTACCCTCCAGTAAAACTATTCTTCTGAACTTTGCAGAGAAATTCAATATACTACAGAGGTATTTGGCATGCTTTTCATACCATTTGCAGGGAAGAGGGATTTTTGGGCTTGTATAAAGGACTTGGAGCAACATTATTGGTAAATTTACTGTTCTTCTTCAATTCTTTATTTTCCCATCTCATTGTCTATAATTGCCCTTGCAATGCTACGTGTGATGCAGGGTGTTGGACCAAGTATAGCAATAAGCTTTTCTGTATACGAGTCTTTGAGATCTTATTGGCAGTTGCAAAGGTAAAAATTCTTATCGGTTTAGATTGATCAATAGCATGTGCGCTTTTATGTTGGTTGTCTCTGCTTGGTACTGTCAAGCTATGTTACTCCGACTCTTCATTTTTCTTGAAGTACCCGTGTCCGATACCCGTGTCCGACACATATCCGGACATGGGTATGGGGACATGACCCTTCAAGGACCCTCCAAATACATGAAAAACTTAGAAAAATTTGAACAATACCCGTGTCGGACATATACCCGTATCCGACACTCATACCCGAGTCCAAGTAACATAGCTGTCAAGCTGTAACCTGTAACCTGTTTGAAATTTCTTTGATTTTACATTAGGCCCAATGATTCCACTATTATGGTTAGTCTTGCCTGTGGCAGTCTCTCAGGCATCGCATCATCTACAGGTTAGTAATCTGCGACCCTGCCCTTTGTGTAAAGGGGTATTGAACTTGAAGATCTCAAATTCATACCTTAGGAATGGGGGGGAAATGGGTGGAGTTTATAAGATGTTACTTCGTTCTATAGCCCAAAGCCCAGTGGGGTAATATATAAGTAAAATAAGTACTAGTAATTATTTAGAAGCTATTTCTGATCTTTGCATGACTTTCTTTTTCTTCACTGATAATTTGCAGCTACATTTCCCATCGATCTTGTGAGGAGACGTATGCAATTGGAAGGGGCTGGCGGGAGAGCCCGTGTTTATAAAACTGGGTTGGTTGGGACTTTCAGGCATATAATCCAGTCTGAAGGCCTTCGTGGCTTGTATAGAGGGATTCTGCCTGAGTACTACAAGGTGGTTCCTGGTGTAGGCATTGTCTTCATGACCTACGAGACATTGAAGATGCTTCTATCGAGCAATTCTACCACTTATTAGCTTCATCTTGGACTCTCTTTTCTGGCATAAATTTTGTGTCTGTTACAGTCTGGTAGTCATTCAGTTCCCAAGATGACAAGGAAACCCAAAAGAATAGGGTAAAAAAAGAAAGCAGTCAGTTAAAGATAGAAGCTGGTAGGTAAACAAATTGTTCTTTTTGTGGTACTAGTTGAGAAACCCTGGTGGTAAATTTTGCTGTTGTTGCCATAGGTATATTTTTTTTTTATGTATAGGTAATTAGCATTGTGAGAGTGACGATAATTGTATCCACTATCTTGTTCCAATATACTTGGGCCTTAATTTTCAGAGAATTAGCAACTATCCATGATCATGTCATCATCACAGTTTTGTCTGTGACTTGTTTTTTACCCGCCTCCCTGCAGGTCAGGCTGGCTGCCAGTGTTCAATTCCTTTTGTATTTGTAGCGATATTAAATTACAAATGCTGGTTCTTGACGAAAAGCTATGTGATTGATTTCAATATAACGAAAATGAAATGAAGTAAATTAGGGCATCAACCTTTTGCTTAGAGCAGAGACCAATCTCAAGTCAGTTTTATGCAAAGGTCATTGCTAAATTGATCACAATTTTGATCTTGTTTCAATAAAATATTCGAAATCTAATGACAATTTGGATTTGTCATAGTACAAATAGAAAATAAGGGAAAAGAAGAAGAAGAAAGATTACTGATCTTCATGCAACAATGAACTCAAGTTGGAATGTTTATTATCCTGTTCCAATTATATAGTTTTTCTGATTAGAAAACGAAGCATTACTAACTTTTAAAAAATGTAAAGCTATCATTTCTCTCGATTAATAAATTCAATTTCTCAAAAATAGAAGCTATGGTTTTTATTCTATTTTCCTGGTGCTTGATTGGAGGGCCGGGCATGAACAAGGAGGACCACCGGATTTGATACATAACAGTGACATATCACATTGTAGCAAGTGTTGGGGTGAAGTAGTTAGCATAAGATGCATGCAGATGGAAAGTGACCATGGAATTTATTCTCAGGTCAGAAGCTGCTTTGCTTCTTTCAGCATACTAGTTTATGATACACGTGCTTTGCAGGTAGATGATATAATAAATTAATATTATTTATTTTAAAATATATATAATTTAGTATTAGATTTTTTTTTGGTAAACTTATATATTAATTTTTTTTTTTTTTTTTGGTATCAAATTATATCAAATGATATTAAAATTATTACAAATGTTATCAAAATTATATCAAAGATTGCCAAAACTAAACCTGTCCACGGACTGGGTAGCCGCCTGGCCTGTATTGGGCCGGGCTTGGACAAGGTATTTTGTAATTCGGGCCAGCCCGGTCCGAATTACTATTTATTAAATAAAAAATATTTTTTTATTTAAATTTAATTATAATATATATATATTATATTTAAACAGGCTTATACGGGCGGGCCCGAATGGGCTTAGACAAGAGAAAAAATATTTTTCGGGCCGCGGCCCAGCCCATTGACAGGTCTAGCCAAAACTGCTACAAATGTTATTAAAATTATTATAAAATTATATCAAAATTATATCAAGGTTATAAAAAAATTATCAAAATCATATCAAAGGTTAAACAAAATTATATCAAAAGTTACTAAAATTATATAAATGTTATCAAAATTATATCAAATATTATCAAAATTATATTAAAGGTTGTCAGAATTATATAAAATGTTATCAAAACTATATTAAGGTTATCAAAACTAAATCAAAGGTTATCAAAATCATATCAAAAAATATATTGCCAAAATTATATCAAATTTTATCAAAATTATGTTTTCAAAATTATATCAAAAGTTATCACAATATCAAAGGTTACCCAAAATTATATCAAAAGTTACCCAAGTTATATGAAAGTTACCATAATTATATCAAAAGTTACCACAACTATATCTAAGGTTACCAAAATTATTATAAAGATATCAAAAGTTACCAAAATTATATTTAAGGTTATCAAAACTATTATAAATGTTATCAAAATTATATCAAAGATTACCAAAATTATATAAAAAAATTTCAATTATATCAAAATTTATCAAAATTATATCAAATGTTACCAAAACTATATAAAAGTTATCAAAATTATATCAAAAGTTATTAAAATGACAAGATCATGTTAAAGGCTATAAAAATCATAAAAGGTTATCAAATCATATCAAAAGTTATCAAAATTATATTATATGTTATTAAATATCAAAGGTTACAAAAACTATTACAAAGGTTATAAAAATTAAATCAATAGTTATCAAAATTATATTAAAAGGTATCAAAATTATATCAAAGGTTATTAAAATTATATCAAAGGTTACCAAAATCATATCAAACATTACCAAAATTTAGGATTATAAATGAATCGGGCTTGAACGAACAACCCTCTGTTCGTGTTCGTTTGTTTATTTTTGAGTGTGTTTGTGTTCGGTTCGTATTCTTTAAAGATTTTAAAATTGTGTTCGAGCTCGATTCATTTAAATTTGAGTGTGTTTGAGTTCGTTCATTTAAATTAAATGAACTTGTTCGCAAACGTTAAACGAACATGTTCATGAATATATAATCATATCAAAATCATATCGAAAGTTATCAAACTTATTTCAAAGGTTACCCAAATTATATGAAAGGTTATAAAAATCATATAAAAAACTATTAAAATCATATCAAAAGTTATCAAAATCATTTCAAAGGTTAAAAAAATTATATTCAAGGTTATCAAAATTATATCAAAAGTTACCAAATTATATTATAGGCTTTCAAAATTATATCAAACGTTATCAAAATTATTTCAAAAATTATCAAAATTATATCAAAGGTTATCAAAACCAAATTTTTTATCAAAGGTTTCCAAAATTATATACAATGTTACCAAATTGTATCAAAGGTTACCAAAACTATATCAAATGTTATCAATATTATATAAAAGATTATCAAAATTATATTGAATGTTATAAAAATTATACCAAAGGTATCAAAATTATATCAAAGGTTCTTAAAATCATATTAAAAGTTATCAAACTTATATCAAAAGTTACCAAAATTGTATCAAAGGTTACCAAAATTATATCCAAGGTTACCACAATCGTATTAAAGGTTACCAATATTATATCAAAGGTTATCAATATTATATCAAAAGTTATCAAAATTATATTAAAGGTTATTAAAATCATACTAAAGACTATCAAAATCATATTAAAGACTATTAAAATTATATAAAAAGTTATCAAAATCATATCTAAAGTTACTAAAATCATATTAAAGATCATATTATATATGTTATATAAAAGGTTATGTATTTATTGTTACTTATTATTTATTTTTGTTAAGATCATTCATGTCTAATCTTATATGGTAATATATATTATTGTAATTTAACATAGTTTTAATGCTCCAAGTTTCCTATTATACTACCAATTTAATCATCCTTGATTATATTTTCACGTTTCGATTCTTGTCAAGTAAATAATGTTTTAAGATTTTTTGTGACCTAATAGCTAGATAAATAATATTTTGATTCTTAATTAATAAATATTTTTCTAATTTTATTTCAAAATCTTATTATTATTTTTCTTAACAATAAATTTGGAAGTGTTGTTCTCAAAAAAAAATTTAATAAAAAAAATAAGAAAATAGATTAACAAAAATTAGTCAAATTTTAATTTAAATAAAAAATTATCAATTGAAAAAAGTTTACTTTAATAAGGATTTTAATGTTTAAAAAAATAAAAAATAGTGAATACTTTATTAATTTATTAAGAGAATCAATAATTAAGGATAAATAGTTAATTAAATAAATTATTAAAGGCATATATGTCGTTCATTATTTATACTTTTGAAGTTGGTACTTTTATTTATATATATATATATATATATATAGTATTGATTAGCAGAAAAAAAGAATGTTCAAGGCTTGTACTACCGATTGGGGTGCTTCCAAAAACACAGATGAAATCAGACACATGGTCCATTTCCTTGTCCACCAGCGTGACATTGATTAATCAAATGATGATTGATGATTGGTGACTGCTTATGACATCCGAAATATCATAATATTCTGAAAGGCGAAGGAAATTCTGGTGAAGGCAGCAACAGATTGTGTTTGGTTTGGTTTGGTTGCATTGCATTGCATTGCATACCATAAGTTGTGAAGTGCTCAATTGGCATGGCATTCAATTTTGGATGGTTTCAGAGGAGATGGCAACTCCATTCTGCTTAAATTCACTAACCACAACTGCAGATTTTAGGCAGCTGAGCTAAGTAAGCATGTAATTAACCCTCCTTCGATATAGTTCATAAACAATCTGCAACATGACAAGGAAACTATTGATCATTAACTCCTTGCTTGAGTCTTTATATGCATCCTTCACATAGCTTCCTAGCCAAACAAGTCCTTAATAAGATGGGACAGTAAGGTGCCTTTCAATGGCCAAGAGAATAGAATATGCTATGCACATAAAAGCCGATGGAGACCATGAGACCAGATACTACATGTAAATGTTGAAAGTTACACCGACTCCTCTCTCTTATCTCTAGAATCATCTCTATCTTTCTTCTACTCAAGTTTTCTAGATTTTTCTTCTTTGTTCTTTCTCTAGATTTTTCTTTAGAATTTCTCCTTAGTCTTCTAGTTCCAGATTCAGTTTTTTTTATTGAATAATCAAAGTCTTAGCTATCTAGAGAATTCTAAGTTGGCTACAACACCAACTTGAAGAGCTATAAATAGAGATGTGTGTTGTGTGATAGGTGTGTGGTGTGTAGAGAGAAAAAGAAAGAAAAAGATTTGAGTGAAAGCTTGTGTAAGGTTGTCTCTATTGTTAGTTGGTGTTCACACCAATTGTATTTGGTCTTTTCTTTTTTTTTTTTTTTTTTTTGGATAAGTAAGTGTTGTATTTATCCAGAAAGCAGTTAAACTGCTACATCCAACATCATGTGCAACATGTACTTAAATCTATACATACTTAAACAATACTTGAACAAAACTTAAGACCACTAATCAATCAGGAAACAATAGCAACATACTTCAGCAATACTTAAAGCTATTCCAGAATGGACAAAGATCCTAGGAAAAAAGAGACAGTCCCCAATCTGCATCCAATCTTCGGTTCACTTCATCAGGATTAATGTTCTTGAGCCCCAACAATCGCATTCTGATGATCTCTTTTATCTGCTCTATGATGGCTCCTTGTGAGGATTGAAGGCGATTAAAACACCTATTATTTCTCTCCCTCCAGATCGAGTAAAGAAAGGCACTCCATGATAAACGCAAAATAACAGAAATGAGAGTTTTTCCTCTGATTCTGTTTACTGCCCATTGCAGCTCTGCTTGCCAGCTCCTTATGCTTCTATGAAGTTGACATAAGCATAGTATATGCCCCCAGATTTCCTTTGAATAGTCACATTCAAAAAATATATGATTCCGGGTTTCTTGCTCAGTTTGACATAGCTCACATTTGCCATCCACCTCCATGCCCCATGACATCAATCTGTTCTTTGTAGGCAGTTTGTCCAATATAGCCATCCAAGCTACCAGTGCATGTTTAGGAATATGAAATGGAAACCAGATCAGTTTATCCCACTCCACCTTGTCCTGCCTAGGCCTGAGATCATTCCAGACTTTAGCCACCATAAATCTGTTCCCAGGGAACTTCCAAGTTAGAGCACCATTCTGGTTGGAGGTGAACCTCAAAGCCAAAGCCCTCAGCTGAAGCATTTTACGCCATGTCCAGCTGCTTCCTGGGGAAGGTTGAACCTGCCACACTGTTCTTCCTTTCAGCACATAGGCATGAAGCCAGGCAATCCACAATGAACCTGCCTGAGAGAGAAGTGCCCATAGGTGCTGAATAATGCAAGCCTTATTCCATATGCCCAAGTCTTTTAATCCAAGACCCCCCTCTGACTTTGGACAGCAAATGGAACTCCATTTGACTCTTGCTCCCTTAGCTGAGTCATCTCTTCCTTTCCAGAAGAACCTGCTGCATAATTGATTAATTCTTTTAAGAACAGCCTTAGGCAATACAAAGTGCCTGCACCAGAAATTGGACACATTAAAAAGAACAGATTGAATGAGCTGAAGCCTTCCTGCATAGGATAACATGCGTGCTGCCCAGCCATTGATTCTCTGAGTAATTCTATCGATCAAAGGAGAACAATCCTTTTCAGAGAGTCTTCTTGTGACCAAAGGGATCTCAAGGTACCTAACAGGTAGTTTGCCAAGTTTAAACCCTGTCAACTCTTGCATCTCAAGTAGAGTGGTCCTACTAACACCAGAGGAGAAGACTTCACTCTTGGAAGGGTTTAGTTGCAAACCAGAAATGGTATAAAAGTAATGGAGAATACCCTGTATGCCCACAACAGAATCCAAGTTACCCTTTGCAAAAATCAGCAGATCATCTGCAAAGCACAGGTGAGTAAGCTTGATTCTGTGACATTTAGGATGGTAGCTGTAAACTCCATGAAGAGCCCCTGCATCCAGAAGTCTGGATAAAACATTCATAGCAATGACAAAAAGATAAGGAGAGAGAGGGTCTCCCTGCCTTAACCCCTTTGCTCCTTCAAAGTACCCTACTAATCCTCCATTAAGAGAAATTGAGAACTTTGGGGAAGTGATGCATGCCTTGATCCATCCTATGAACTTATCAGGCAATCCATAAACTGATAAAACAGTGAGAATGAAGTCCCAATTTAATGAATCAAAAGCTATTTGGAGATCAATCTTCATTGCAAAACGAGGGGATAATGTTGCTCTTCCATACCCTTTGACCAGTTCCTGAGCCATGAGAATATTATCTGAGATGCTTCTCCCTGGTATGAAGGCACTCTGATTGCTGGAGATCATAGTAGGAAGGAGTGGAGTGAGCCTGGCAGTGATGATCCTGGTAATACATTTATAAATGACAGAGCAGCATGAAATAGGCCTGAAGTCCTTCATATGATTAGGATTCTGGAATTTTGGGACAAGAGCAATACATGTAGAGTTAAAGACTGATATCCTGCTCCCTGATTGAAAGAAGGATAAGATTGCTGCAGTGACATCCTCTTCCACAATAGGCCAAGCAGTTTTAAAAAACTGTGCAGTGTATCCATCTGGCCCTGGGGCTTTGTCCCCATTCTGCTCAAACATGGCTCTTTTCACCTCCTCTTTTGTAACAGCCTTAGCTAAATTGTCCTTAGCTTCAGCAGGCAAGGCAGGCTGAATAAGTTCAGTAAGAAGCTCCCTAGGGCAGTCTGTGACCTGTTTGTCCTCAGTCCCAATCAACTTCTGAAAGAACCTTACAGCCTCCTTTGAAATTTGGCCAAAATCTTCCAACTTTCTTCCCTCATCATCATAGAGGACTCTGATGGATTGCTTGCTATGCTTTGCTGACACCATTTGGTCTTTTCTCATATTAATAAAAGAGTTGTTTTTCGGAAGTTACTGTAGCATCCCGAGATAAAGTTACTGTAGCAAAGCGGTACTGTAGCACAAAACTACAATTGGTACCGAGAGTCAGAAATCAACAGTAAATGTGGCATTCCTTTTCTTTTCAACAGTCTATTAGAAGATATATTCATAAAGCTCAAGATTCTTCAAGCGGAAATGTAAGCTTCAAGCACACTAAAAAACCCTTCTTGTTTCATAGTGATAGGTTTTGGCAAAAGAATTTTCTTTTTCTTCAATATTTTCAATAGTGTTATAAATAAATTGAGGAGAACCTTTTATAAGTAGCCAAGGAATATCTCTAGTCATGAGGAAAAAGCAGTCAAGATCATCACACCATCATTGTCTATGGAAAGTAAGGCCATCATTGGTTTGAGAAGAACAGAATCAACGATGATTCCCATTGGAGAACCTTATCACCGTTTATTCTTTAACAGTTTTAGTCCCCAATTTATGGAATAAATCTTCATGTTAGCTTTAGAAGCCACTATAAAATTTTGGGTTCATGCATGAAGGCCTCAACTTTTTCCTTCAACATTTATTTTCTTTGCAGATTTCATATTGGTAAGGATTGGGTAATCTGCATCCTGAGGTCTGGATAAACATGCTTGTTGACTTGTTGCATCTAGTCCTTGGGTTGCAGGTTACCTCTTCCTCACTGGCAATACAAAACTTGTCACTCAACCTAGGTAGTTTTTACTACTTGAGGTAGTTGCACTACAAAGAAGAATTCATGGTAATCTACTTATTTTGCTTAAGCGAAAACCTATTTGTCCTTGCATTTGCAAATGATTTTCCCTCATTCTCTGGCAGTTCATGCATCAACTGTGCTGAAATTTCTCATTGGTGTTTATTTAAGGGCATGATTTTGCAGGTTCAAGTTCTCAAGCAGTGCAGTTTCTTCAGATAGGAGACATTTACATAGTAGCCTATGTACTAGTAATGTAACCTACACTAAATACTAAAAAACATATTTTTTTTTTTGTTCAAAGGAGGCCGCAATCTGAGATAAGAGAAAAGATTGCAGATGCTGAGATTCGAACCTCAAACTTGCGGGAAGCCACCTCTTAAACGTGACTGCATGAACCAACTGAGCTAAGCTTCGGGTTCAACTAAAGAACATCTTTACCATCTTATGTCGAGCATTCTAGTTCAAAAACATTTTATTTCCTTCAAAACTTGAACATCCTGACATGCTTTTAAGATCCTGCAAAGAATATTCTCCACAGGTTTTATGACATTTCCCACTTTTGTTGCAGAGGTTCTAAATAAGATTATCAATGAAGAATAATACTAATACATAAATTTGTGAATGCCCTTCGGCCTTCGCGTTTATGGTAGAGGCTCTGTTGGCTTGAGGGAGTGTAGTTGAATCCGAAAAGATGTTAAGTTGAAATCCTGCAAAACTTTAATAATATACGTACTGTTCTCCATGTTGCACGGACTCTTTATTTTTCTTGCAGTATTTATGTCCGACACTCGTGTCCGATGCATATCCGGAATGAGTATAAGGATATGACTCTCCAAAAACACTTCAAATACATGAAAAAACTTAAAATGAAATGTAACATACAATCCGTGTTGGATGCATACCCGTATAACAGTTACACCCGAGTCCGAGTAACATAGACTGTTTTTATGAATAATTTTTCTTGGCTTTCTGCACCACTCCAATAGCCTCTTCCTTGGTTTCACTGAAGTCATTGCCATCCTTGAAGATGAGAAACTCCATCATCTCTACATGAAAGAAAATAAAAACGTTTCCCAACCACACAATGCCATGCTGGCCCATAAGCTTCATCAAACTTCTGTTTAGAAGGTTGAATGTTGGCTTAGAAATTAAGATTATTTTTCACAAGCTTCATGGAGATTACTTAACATTCTCACACACACTTAATCTTTATGTGAGAACTTAAGGCAAATTTTGTTTTTAAGTTCTTCAACTAAGTCACTGGATTCTCTTAGGTGTAATAGTTGCAAAATAGAATATTAAGCTGCATACCATGATCACATCAAAAATCATTTGAACCATATGAAGCAAGGTAGGTAGCATCCTGAAGAACTATTCCATGGATTAGATTATATTAGAGAATAAGTTAAAGGGTGAATGACTAAAGGTGTAGTGATTGGACAGCAGAGTGAAAGCTTTGAATCTATCTTTAAGCATTGTTATATAAAAGAAAACTGGCTTTCTAGTTCTACTTTGCGTTGGTCATGATATTTTTGAACTTTTGATCCACTAAACACAAGTTTATCCTTGGATTACTTCAACCAAACAAAGATTATAGGATATATTCATCTTTTTATGGTGGCGAATTTATGTTTCTTTAATACAAGAAAGGAATGCAATGCACTATAAAAATATTCATTTTACAGCTTGATGCTACTTGTAATAGATGGCTCCAAGGTTAAGAATAGACCTGTTTGATGTAATGAGCTATGGATTGACAGTCGGAAACCTCATAAGTCATAATTCACCTCATCTCAAATATTAAACGGATCAAAATTTTGACATTTTGCAATTGAAATCATGATTTTACAATCCAAATAAAAAAAAAAAAACCATCTGCATGCATTCTTTGCTTTTCAACCTCAGAAGCAACAATTCTTACAATTCAAAAGATTCGTGGCTATGTCATTGATGTTTAACATCCAAAACTCAAAATTAATGAAATTTATCCCTACCCCAAAACCAAATGGTTAGGAAAGGCTATTTCTAACTAAATATATGAAAAACATGTGCAGTTATTGCACTCCACTCCACCTAGCCCAGTCCACAAACTGCATCCCACCATAAATATTGTTGGCAAATCGCACACCAACAGTGAAAGCCATTGCAACGGGTGGAACCTGCTTGGCCAAAAGTGATGCCTCCACCAACTGCTCCAATCCATTAAGGATCTGATAACGAGTATTGGAAGACACTGCAAGAAAAACACCTGCCAGATGGGAGATGTATCTAATTAGTATATGCAGGATGATCTGAGCTTGGCGAAATCTCAATGCCAACCAATAAACATTCTACAGGTTAATTCAATTAATTTAGATAGATCATATACACTACGGTAAACTTAACTGATGAATCACAATTAAAGAAACAGTGAACAGCAACTTTGTATCAGGTCATTTATGTTACTTGGATTTGGGTGTGAGTGTCGGTACGGGTATGTGTCTTATGTTCAGTTTTTTCTAAGTTTTTCCATGTATTTGAAGTGTCCTTGGAGAGTCATATTTCCATACTCATGTCCGAATATGCGTTGGACATGGGTACTTCAAGAAAAATGAAGAGTCGGAGCAACATAGAGGTCATTAACACCATAATTTTAAGATCATATTATTGCAGTGGTTCCATGAATTATTAAGATTAATATTCAAGAAGTGAAGGCATACGTACCCCAGAGAGCTGCACTCTTTAGAAGAGGCGGCACAGGTATGTCCTCATCTGACTTCTTCATGCTCCTGAGGGATGGAAAAATACATGGTAAGAAATGAGAAAATTCAAGAAAATGATGTATCCTTAAAAGCTACAAGTTGCTTCATCATAGCAGGCTCAATTTCCATAAATAAATCAATATCGGGTAAAATTTTATCCAAAGCACAAGATTAGAAGACACGGTTCGAAGTAACATCAGAAGAACCACAATTTGTTTCCATGCAGTCTAGATCTCATTAACAGCATATTAGACTTCCATTTAAATCCTTAAGATCTCTGTAAGAAAAGTAGAAAAAGGTTGTTTCCACATAGATCATTATATAAACCAGACATTGTCCACTAAAAGATACTTGGCTTCCAGCTGGAGCTTAATAACCCTGCCCCAATACCCTCAAACCCACAACACAAACAAATTAATAGCACATGGAACATTTGAGCTTGTGGAAAAGTAAAATCCTTGCTCCATTTTCCAAAATTGACATAATGGAATTGTGACTAGTTCCAAGTAAAGTAGTAAACTAGACAAAAAAAAATCTTGTGACTATAGAAATATATTATTGACAATTTGACATTTTAAAAAGGGGAAAAAAAGAAGAATGCTGAATGATTGAAGTAGATTATATAGATCTTGAAAACAATTTACTTATATTTCAAAGAAAATGAACACCAAAATAAAAAAGAATAAGTGAAGTGAAAGTCAGCATGTGATAAAAATAAAGCATCCATTTACCTCTTGGCAGTCATTATCAAATTTGCAATTCCTTGGCCTATAATACCACATGCAAATCCAACTGATCCATACAGGACTCCCTGAAAATTTGTTTATTATTAATATCAATCCACCAGAGATGACACTATAATTCAGTTGACGTATATGTAAACTTTACCTTGTAAAAGTATGTAGCAATTCTCTGTTTTACCGTAAATCTACAACCTGGCCTTTCAGCTTCAAACACACTGTACAAGATGATAAACAAAAAGACTCAATGAAGAAACTTTTTATACCATCAAAGCTGCATTATGCTGCATCTATTCAAGTAATTGTTTGTTGCATCTTATGATAACCTGCTAGGGAGAGCTCCATAAGCACGTTGAATGCGCCCAAGAAACCCTTTCGATATAGATGGTTGCCCAATACGTGCATATGGTGCCAACATACCAACTAAAGCAATGTTCACCACCAGTCCAACCAAAAGATCAGCAACATACAACTCAAATTCTGCCCAAAAGTTCTTGCCTCTTTTTTGAACTTCCGCAAGGGTAGCACAACAAGAATCAATGACTATCTGCGTTATGATATAGCAATGACGGTAACCCCTTTATACGAAAATGGGCAAGCATACACAACATTAAAGGTACTCTCATAAACTTAAGCTTTTAAAAGATCTAAGCTTAGTTTCCTAGGAGCCTATAATAATCTCATAAACAAGTTTCAGCTTATTAACTCATCTATGGCAATTGAACATGAACTGGAGCCCAGAGTTGTTATTTCCAATCTGAACAATTAATAAATCCTGAACAGTTGATATGAAAGTCATCATATGGATATATAGTCAATGATACTTTATTCAGTATAATTGTAATTTTCCATGTAAGCACACATACAACTTGCACAAGTATTACAGCAAAAAAACAAGATAAACATTAAAACAAACCTCTGTTCCAATTTTAAAAAGAAAAGATGGGTCAGCCAACATCCGGTTCCGAAGCATTCCCCATGACCTCATAGCAAATCCTAGAGGCCAACTTGATCCCTACAAAACAACAGCATAAAATATACTCCAAATCATAAAATTATTCAAACTTTTATGCAAAAATTGAACCTTTTTTTTTTTTTTTTTCTATCAGTCACCCGACTATCGCTTCTAACACATACTTAGCAGGTTTCTATAGTTATTTCACTATGCAGAATCAATAGAATCAACTTTTTCTACAAAAATCACTTTTATTAACATTACCTGCAAATCCAAATATCTAAGGAGAAGCAATTTACGAATCCCAACACTTTTTGCTGCCTCCAACATATCTGAAGGAAGAGTAGCCCCTCTAGCCTCTGTCTCCTTCATAATCTCCTCAAATTTCATAATTGGTCCAAACTCCTCCTCTTCCGGATCACCCTTTTCACCATCACCATCACCGCCAGCGCCTCCGCCACCACCATTATAAATTTTACCATTTCCACCATTTCCATCCAAAAAACCCCCACCATTTCCGTCGTCGATTTTCGCTTCCTCATAATCACTCCCCAAAATCCTGACTTCTTCTTTTCTAATATTACTCTCACTACTCTCCTTAGTTACTATACTCGTTGCCGCAGTAAATTGAGGTTCTGCCTCTGGTTGTTGAGACAAGCTTAAAATTAGTAGCCTTTGTTTCTTCTTCACTGAAAAACTGAATCTTTTACTACTATTTTTTACAAAGCTCAAATCTCGACTCCATAAAATCCTTAGAACAACATCGTTTTTAACATTCACCAAATGTGACAATCCAAAACCCGACATTTTTGTGTCGACAAATAGAGGAAACTGCAAAAAGCTATAACCTGATCAAAACACCAAAGACAGTTTAGCTTATAATTAAAAAAAAAAAGAAAAGTTAGCAGATTTTAAAAAGGAGCAAACCCTTTGTTTGGAGAGAGAGAAAGGGCTTGTTTGGTGGCTGTAAAAATGAATGCTTTGGAGAAATTTTTTTGGGTTTTTCTTTTTGGAGAGTCAAAAGAGGAGGCGGAGACGCGACCCTGTAATTTGAGTGGTGTAAGAGGAGAGACGTCAGATTCCGCAAATTTTCTTGTTCTTTGTTTCGCCTGAGTTGTTAAAGACCCACTATGTTAAAATTTATATAACACATATTATTAATTTATTAATTTTTTATATAACATTTTAAACATATAACATAATATTAAAAAAAAATTACACAAATACCATACTAATACACGATTTATCAAGCTAGATACCTAGAAAAGAAATTTACAGCTCAGGAGCTGCTACGATTTTCAGGAGTGATATGGATCCTAGCTCCCTCTTCACATTCCAGTAGAGCTTGGACTATGGAATCCATTGTTGGTCTCTTGCTTCTATCTTCTTCCACACAAGAAATTCCAATTTCAACCATTTTCTCTGCTTGGATTCTGCTGAATTGTCCATCCAATCTTGTGTCTACTGCATCCTCTATCCAGGCCTCCTCTTCACTCTGAATTTTTCTTTTGACTTCCCTGAGAAACCTTGTCAACTCAGTTTCATGCTCCTCGCCATCCTCCAACACCCAATCGGAGAGCCGAATGCCTTTCACCAACTCCAGGATCACGACCCCATAGCTGTACACATCAACTTTTGCTGTGATTGGAAGGTTTAATGCCCACTCGGGTGCCATGTAACCTTTTGTTCCTCGAATTCGAGAGAATTCAGAATTATTGCGGCCCCTTTGAGATAGTTTTGCTAGTCCAAAATCTGAAATTTTGGGTTCGAATTCACCATCCAGAAGTATATTTTCAGGCTTCAGGTCACAGTGTATAACCCATTCTGGGCACTCATGGTGAAGATAGGCTAAACCTTTAGCTGTCCCTAAGGCAACTTTAAACCTCTCTTTCCACCCAAGAACATTTAAACTTGAAAAAAGAAGTTTGTCCAAAGACTGATTTTCCACGTACTCATAAACCAAGAGTCTATATCTAGATTCTGAACAAAATCCCCATGTTCTCACAAGGTTCATGTGATTGATCTTTCGAATTATGCTTACTTCTGCCCAAAAAACTTCCTCTATTTGATACTCATCTTCCAATTTCTTTACAGCAACCACTCTTTCGTCAGCCAAGAGACCCTTAAATACAGCTCCGGAGGCTCCTTTACCAAGTTCTTCTTTGAAGTTCTTGGTTGCCTTCTTAAGTTCGGTATAGCTAAACTTCCTGAATTGGCTAGTTATCACACGATAACCTTCTTCTACCACAGCTGGCACATCATGTCTCTTGAAAAGAAGCCACGAACCTGATACTATGAAGATCATTTCAATTGCACCAATAGCAAAGGCAAACCAATATAGATAAACCCATCTCACGCTTTTAACTCTGGCTGCGTACATAGAAGAAAACCCTGTCGCAGGTTTATGTCCTCTTGAGCTGCATGTAAGACCAGTGCCATTGGGAATGATGTATTCTGATGTTTCTATACACAGAGGCACTTTCAAATATGTGGTGACTTGAAATTTAGGAGACTTGTAGCCATTGAACAATGAGGCTTTCATGAAACATTTCCCATCTCCTGACAGCTTATAGTTAAATGCTTCACAAGAGCTATCATTCATGCATTGCTTCTTGCACCAATCTAATGTCTTGTTAACGTAAGGATAAATATCATACCCATAGAAATCCGTGTGTGGAATCTCCACGAATGTCATCTGCCGCTGCTGGGACCGTGAACATGTTCTATTGAACCTTTGCTTGCAACCTTTGTTCCAGTTACTTGGGTCGGTCATCTCATATCCAGGAGGGCAAGAGCATTTAGGGTTTGGTGTATTAACACAGATCCCATTCCTCCCACAAATCCCATGCACTTTACACAGTTGTATAAAAGCTTCCCAGGTGATCTTCCACAACCCTGTTCCATTATTCAAGCTATAGAGCCTGAGGTTTCCATCGAAATCAATCGTTAGTCTCCTCTTGATCCCAAAACCCAAGTCAATAGCATTGAATTGCAACCTGTCACTTGACGAAAACCTGCCCATGTCATCTAAAACAGCAATTCTGGTACTGTTATAGCTTGTTCTTTTATTTTCAAATACATTCTTGTCAACATCAGGCCAATACAAGCTTGAAACGTCAGGCCCATCATAATTCAATCTCAAGACATTATCGTTATCGAAGAAAAAACTGAAATATCCAGCAGCATAATTTCCTTTTCCTAACCTGGAAATCAACTTCTTACTCTTGGTAAAGGGTTGTTGAGGAAGAAGTGTATCTGTAAGGAAATCAAAGCTTTGCCAAAGAATTATACCAGAAGAGTTCTTAAGAACAAGATTTCCATTATCCAAAAGCTCTGCCTTTTGAACATCTGTGTAGCTGGTGTTGGTCTCCCATACGGTGGAGCCATTGAAATCTGTCAGGACAAAGGCACCATCTCGCCGCAGAGAAACTCTCGAGCCTTTTCCATTGACGGGTCTGTCATAATTAGCCATCCAAACAACTGTTTTCTCCTTGGAGTTTGTAAACCAAATTGAAAAGCAGTAAGCATTTTTACCAACATTATAAAAGCCACAGGTAAACGTGTTGTCTGGAGAAGTTAATAGGTCTGATTGATCTTCGACAGAAATATAAGAGCCTCTGTGCAGTATAAGTTTGAAGTACTTGACAAAGAAAAGCATATAGAGATAATTACAAGGAGAAAAAGAGTTGAACTCGTTTGGGGTCTCATGGCTACTGGGGTTTAGTAGTTCAAACTCTGAGGTTGCCTTAAGGAACCTTAAATTTATAATGAAAAAGAATATTCCTGTGTGAAGCGTTGACGACTATAATGCGAACATTATAATGCGAACCTGTGCGAACATGGTTCTGTAAAAAGCAAAATCCACCTAGCAAAGAAAATTATAAAAATGATTAAAAAAAATTATTTATTCATGTCAAAGGTAATAAAAAAATTTATATATTATTATATGATGAATTGATGATAGTAAATATTTGAAAAAAATTATTAAATTTGTGGTTAGATTTGTTCACGAATTACATCATTTATCAAGCTAATTAGCATAATCGATTCAACCCATATATTATTTTATAAATAAATAAATATTTTATTTTTATTTTAAAATATCAATATAAAAATATTTTTAATTAAATAAAATTTGAATGAATATATTGAACCAAATTCGATTTCAAATTTAAATTTTAAAAATATCGATCGAGTGTGATGCGACTCGATCTATAGACATTATGGGTAATATGTGAAAAATGTCTAAATAAAACCACCCATGATTTTTTATTTATTTATAAAATATATAAAAAGGGTATGTTTATTCTATTTAAGATATTAAAAAATGTATTTTTTTTATTTAAAAATAATGTTTAAAATATAAAAGTTAGTTGAACATGATATTTTAATAGTTATAAATTTATATTTTTTAATTATAATTAACTAGCATAATTATTTATAAAATATAATAACATTTTAAATTGAGGGCGAATCTAAATTTTTTTGTCTAAAACTTACTTTTGAGATAAGTTTAGTTTAAGAGAAACTTCGTTTTGTGCTTTAATGAGCATGATTATAGACCTGCTCAAGGATCGGGCTACCCGTCCAAGCCCAAAGGTCCGCTCATATTTTGGAGGGTTTGGACAAAAATATTATGCGGAAATATGGGCTTGGGCAAAAAAATGAGGTCTATTTAGAAAATGGGTAGAGCTTTGGCTCCAACAATCAAGGTCAGAGTCCGGCCCGGCTGGCCCAACCTGTTTTTCATTTATATAATATAATATAATATAATATAATATATTATTTTTATATTTTATATATTATATATTATGTAATTTATATCATATAAAAAATGAATATATATAATATTATATGTAAACATTTAAAAATATGCTAAGTTATCCATGTTTTAGAACTTAATAAAAGAAAAAAATAGATAAAATTACTAAAAATTAAATAATAAAAAAATTATTTGTTTAAATTATTTTAGAAAAAAAAATATGGACTGGCCTAAATAGGCTTGGACTACTTATTTACAAATATGGGCGGGTTTGGGCAGAATTTGAGACCCATATTTCGGTTCAGGCCGGCTTGTGTTGATACCATACTTAAGCTCAACCCAGCCCATGAGCACCTCTAGCGTGAAAATTTTATTTCCCTTTTTGCAAAAAAATAATTTTCAAGTTTTCAATTATTTTTCATTGACGTAAGTGAATTTTCGTGTCATCTATTTCCTATCAATCAAATACCAAAAATATAAAAATTGACTTTTATGAAACAAGTAGAAGCTACGTGAAAAAAGAAAACTCTTAGCCTTCTAAGAGTTTTAGTAAACTATCGAACGTATAAAGAGAGAAAAAGTTAGACGGTTATTAGATATTATCTTAACAAACATAAAAAGTAAGAAAAAAAAACTTTGATATAGGCATTGATTGTTTGAAGATGTCTATAGATTGAGTCGCATTACACTCGATCGATACCTCTAAAATTTAAACTTAAAATCAAATTTGATTCAATATGTTCATTCAAATTTTATTTAATTAAAAATATATTTATATTGATATTTTAAAATTAAAATTAAAATATTTATTTATTTATAAATAAAATAATAGCATAGATTGAATCGATTATACTAATAAGCTTGGCAAGTGATATAATTGATGAACAAATCTAATCATAAATTTAATTATTTTCTAATCTTTCAATTTTTTATAAATATTTACTATTATCAATCCATCATGTAATAATATATAATTTTTTTTCATTACTTTTGAGATGAATAAATAATTTTTTATAATTTTTTTATAATTTTTTTTAAGTAATAGTTAGATTTTGCTTTTTACACATTTTTTTAAGATGAACCAATAGGTTTGCATTGTAGTCGTCACCGTGTGAAGCATATGATCTTTTATGATGTGAAACTACCATCGTCCTTCTTCAAGGACCAGCGTCTTCAAGAATCCATCGTACGTCTGGTTGGTTGATTTAAAGATGCTGTCACATGCATTGAACCCGTAGCTATATTTGTTTGTCTCCAGATCTCAGTCTGGCATTACCAAAAAATGGAAATTAAACAGTCTTTCACGACACGGTATAGTTTTTTTTTGGAAATTAACCCAGTCTTTGATGTTTGACGACACGGCATACTTTTTTTTTTTTCTTAGGACAGTTTCCAACAATTACCATGTATGAAATGAAAGAATGTAAATGTTAGGGTTATACAAGTATTCAATATAATAAGTTTTAATTATTTAAAAAAAAATGAGATTTAAAGGTTTCAGACTTCTTCTTTATCATTGAGACAATATTTCATTTGGATTTTTATATGATTTTTTTATTTTAGTATATCATAAAAATTAGCCAATCCGGTCTGAGTTTGTGAGAGAAACTGAGAGGAAAAAAAAGAAAGAAAAACAAACCAAGTGGAGAATGATTGCACATCTAACCAATTATCATTCTTTAATGGCAGAAATGAGAATATTACAACATCCAAACAGGGTACAGTTGACCCATGTTAACATAACACCCAATTCCCTGTTACTCAAAAGAATAACAAAAGAAAAACTGTACAAATAAATAATTTTTACACAATTAAACAGGGTAAGTCATCAGGGGCAGGAGTTAAAAAAATATGGTTAATCTCTATGGCTGATCCTTGCACTTGAGAACAGCCATCCTCTGAGATCTTGAGTAACCTTGCCTGTTTCTAAGATAATCAATGTAAGTTCGAAGTCTATACCGATCTGAGTTTGTGAGCGAAAATGGAGGATTCAGAATGAGGGACGGTGCTTCGACTAGAAGGAAGACTAATAAACGCACTGCCTTTGAATACAATAAAGCTGCACTTTCCATATCACACATGAGCTCATCAACCTGCAAAAGATACATGCAGGACATTTTTCAGCTGACAAGTTTACTTCAATCTTCTATCACCTTAATTCAAGAAAACTTTCATGGCATTCATCAAATATATAAATAACTTCATTTCATATTATAAAAGATCTTCGCTTGATCTACTCTCCAATGGCCAGTCAGATAGATAGATGCTATGTTACTCGGACTCGGGTGTGAGTGTCGTATTCAATTTTTTTCCAAGATTTTCATGTATTTGGAGAGTTCTTGAAGGATCATATCACCATACCCATGTCCGGATATGCGTCGAACACGGATGTCGGACACAGGTACTTCAAGAAAAATGAAGAGTCGGAACAACATAGGATAGATGAATACAATTTAGGCACATTGAATGATATCAAGGTGAGAAGAAAAGACTCACTCCTCCATTTCTTCCAAAAGCAAGGGCGGCCTGAAATATTATCTCCATTGCATCAGGCATCTCTGTACTTCCTGCAATCATGATGACAAAATGCTAATTTAGAATCTTAAATTAATCCAATGAAGACAAGTGACCGACTTTATTTCCTTACACATTAGCAATAATTATAATATGCATTTAGTTGCTTTCTTATTGTTTGAGCAATTTCAAAGTGGAACAACCAATATTGATAGAGGGAGTGATAATTATCAAAGGCATACCAGGCTCAATAACCTTGGCAAGTTCCTCAGCATGCTCAACTTTCCGGAGAAATTCCCTCTCTATCTCTGAGGATATATCTTCTGGCCCTTCCGGACTGACAATATCCTGACATTCTTCCGTATCAGATGTTCCATGCTTCTTGCTGGCACTCCTCAATCTGCTTGTCTCTTTTCTTGGACTTCCTTCCATAGCTGATGCAGCCTGGGTATGGCAAATATGCAATGCTTGCTTCCAAATTGCAAGAATCACAAGCTGGATTGAGAATGCTTCAAGTTGTCTACCTGCCTCAATCTATCAAAAAACCATGATAGGTTATATATAAAATAACATCAATAAAACCCTATGATAGCAAAGAGAATACCAAGAGAACCTAGCTAGCAAGATGTGGTGGTACACAAGCAACAGTGATCAACATTAAGAGTGGCATTGAGTCGTATCATTTAAAATATTCTACTATTGCAAGAGCCTTACTGACCCAAAAGTAACAGTAAGGAGCAGCAGAAAATGGCAATAGGTAAACAATCTAAATGTTGAAGCTGTATACACTGGATACTTCAATCATGCAAAATTTGCCTAATAATATGACCCAGAAAGATGCAGTGAGATTACTCAGTAACTAATTGCCTTGTGTGAGCATACATGGGCATCAATTTATATTAGTAGACCACGCTAAGGTCCCTCCAAGAGAGCCAATCAAATGTTCCAGAGTCCAGACACACAAAGATAGAGTACAAAATGAGACCAGTAATTGGCTAAATGGCAGTTAAGCATGCAAGCATGGGGAAGAATAAAGGGAAAGAGAGGGAACCAGTTATGCTGTTGCCCTACTCTGCATAAAGCACTTATAATAGGTGTATTATAGACTAACATTTTCATGCACTAATTCTGAAATTGCAGATGCACACTGCTGTAATGACTTTATCCTTGTCATGCAATGAGATGATGGCTGTTCCAGAGTATCTCCAATATCCATCGATCCATGAGAAGTCCCAGGGGCAGAGCTCTGACTTTCCAAGCTTCCTACATGACAGATGTTGACATTGGAGGCACCAATTATAGGCACAGGGGCAGTTGATGAAGTGTTATTGGTAAAGGGGATTAGAGGACGACTCTCTGATTTGTATGGAATATGGTTTGGCTTGGAAGTGCTAGCGAAAGCAGACGACACATCCATGGGAGGTCCAGACACAAGAACATAATCTTGGTCAATCAACTCCAGTGACTCCCCAACTGTGAAAACAATGCAAGAGTGACAGTTAAACCAGACATAATATTCAAAAAAGGATGAAAATTGCTCAGAACATATACACTTAGCAAGACATGTTGGGAACCAGATCATAAAGAGAAATGGAACATATAAGATTGCTGGTACCTCTTGAATGAGTATTCAGAGATCTTTGATCCATGGATTTGTGAGGTTCGTGCAGAGTTTCACCTGAAACCTTTCGGCTTTCAAGTCTAAGACTAGTATTTTCCAAATTATGTCTTGTACCACTGTATTTGGATGTAAAATCCACTTTATTCAAAGGATTAGATGTTGCTTCTCTAGTATCTTTTGCATCGGAAGAAAATCCATAAGCAGGTTTCATCGAGGACCTCTTCTTTGCAAAGGAAGGGCTACCTTCAGGACCACTAGAATCATCGTCCAGAAAGAAAGGAAGACAGTCCTCCTGAAAGCTTTCCTCAGTATTCCTCACAGAACTGCTTTCAGAAAAAGGATAACCAGCTCTTGAAAATCTCTGACTCCTGCATATACCGCAAATTTTCATTATTTAGGGAACTGAAGGATAATGTATATCAAGGCAAGATGATGAGAACAATCAATTCCTCATTTACCTCAACGATTTGTCTGGTTGGCCCTGAGAAAGAAATGGGTGGTTAAAGAACTCTTCAAATGTTAAACGTTCCACTGCAAATACAAGGACAAAGAGAACAGCGAGAATGAGGGCAAGAATATAAATAAGAATTTCTCAGCACTCAAAATACATTGATAGCATTGCTGACTGAAACATGACTCTCATGGTTCTCTTTGCTCATTGTCTTGACAGATCAGCTAAAGCTTTATCTTAGCATCATTTTCCTTGAATGGTCTAGCATGTAGAGACTATTACATTACATTACAAAAATTCCTGTAAGCTCAATTAACAAACAGGTGGGTGAAGTCATTCGTGATTAAAACATCAAAGTGTAAAATTGCAAGCGAAAAGTAAGGGAGAAGAACAATAGTTACAAACAAAACAATTCCGTTTGAGGTTGAAGCCTAGGACTTAGAGTGTTCTTTCATATACCTCTAATTTTCGCAATCCTCGTCGTCCTAGAATAAAGTAGCATCTAACAGTAAAATGGTTGTTTGGTCTTTAATATGTCAGCAAATAATTCAATTGTCTATGTCAGAAGTTTGTAATTTAATCTACATTTGTGGAATACCTGGATTACGGCGCAGCAATTTTTGACATAAATCTTTGCAATCAGCAGTCAAATAACTGTTTCCCGCCGGGAAATGCAACTCAGTTGATTTCAAAATGTTCTGGAGTAACTGCAAACACCAGATATTAAAAAAAAGAAAAGAAAAAGATCAACGAAATTGAAAGGCACCAAAATAATCACCGGTTCAACTCACAGGTGATTAATTGCAAGCCTAAAGTTAGAAAAATTCAAGAACCCTAGGGACCATTTTAGACAAACAAAAAAGTTAAAAGTTCATTAAACCTGTGTTTGATTGTTTCCAGTGAATGGAGTTTTCCCAGTAACGAGCTGAAATAAAATAGCACCAACACTCCAGAGATCTGCCTGCGTATTAAGGTCAAGTTAGTACGCAGCATTTTCAGGTATGAATGAGAACATGAAGAGGAGTCTTGTGTGGGGAGTAACTATCACCTTTGCATCATACTTCTGCAGTTGCATTATTTCTGGAGCCATGTAAAGCGGTGAACCACATAATGTTTCAGCAAGCCCCCTAGGTTGCAGAGATCTGCCAAAACAGAACTGTAATGTTCTAACTACTGAATATGGGTGAAAAATTCATTGGAAAAGGATACGTGCATAGCACAGTTAGTACTAAAGGTATATCTTTTTCATCTTCTTTCCCTCTGTCCATAATTAAGGTTTATATAAACAAATGAACTTTATTTTAATTGCAAAATGACACCAATGGGCTGCAAATGCAAAAGATTTTCCATTTTGAACAGAACTCCATACGAGAAAGGATAGTAGACAATAATTATGAATAACATCCTTGACTAATATCAGCAATTGAAATCAATTAAGCTGGACCATTGCAGCCATAGTTCTTTCAGCTATTATTTCAGAACATATCATGTTTTTCAGAAGCCTCAGTCCATTCTTCACTATGTTGAGCACCAATCTCTGCAATGGTTATGCCCTAAGATCAAACCCCTTACTTTTAAAATTTGAGAATTGAAACCATTCTCAAACCATATAAAGCTAGATAAGCACATACTACAGACTATTAAAGAAGATGTGTGGTCTCAAGTTGTAGAATCAACAACCAAAATAATTACTTGTAATGTTGCATTCTGTAGCCCAACTCAAACAGCAAAGGATAAGGCCTAGGACTAGAAGGATGGAAGTGTACTTTTTACTCACTGAGACTCCTTAATAAAAAAATGGAAAGAGAGAAAGGGAAAAAGAAAAACACCCTATAACTAGGTGGGTCAATGTGATCATTTACCTTGCAAATCCAAAGTCCGCAATCTTTAAAACTGCATTGCTGTCATTTGTTGAGAGAAGAAGATTCTGTTCAAAAAACAACAACATCACAAAGAGAATATATTCAAAGAAAACTTCACAGCATGGTATATAACAAAGGATGTCTTTCAACATCACGAACCTATTTTTGAATGCAAATCTACCAATATATACAACTTCATCACATTCAATAATATGGTTCAAAAGCAAAGCCGGTTAAGAGGGAAAAAAAGGTATCATCTCTTACATGTTAGTCCAATTTGATTACAATTATAGAAAGAAAATAGTATGACTTTTTGAATAGGCTTGCTTCTTTACTCATAGACATAAATAGCCAAAAAATTAGATCAAAATTCAAACTTGAACCAAACAGAATGAACTGAACCTGAGGCTTTAGATCCCGATGTATAAGATTATTGTCACGGAGAACTTGGAGGCCCGCCGCTGCAAGAAGATGGTTATAGGAGTTTTGAGTGACCGAATTCAATGGATAAAGAAAAGCAACTATGGTTTGCAGCATACCTAGCTGCTGCATGAAATGCTTTGCAGTTCCCTCGGGGATACTTCCATGGCGTGTAACATACATAGAAAGATCACCCCCCTTGCAGTACTCTAATACAAGATTTATCTTTTCAGGAACCTAAAGATATACATATAAACCAACATTAAAATATGATTAAGATATATACTATATGTTACTCATATAACAAGTGGAAGTAAAAAAATCTGACACGGTATATCAGCATCATCTCAAACAACTTTAATTTCATATCAAAGTATATTATGAGTGGCATTTTTCAGATGACCTCAACTTACAAAAGATCTAACGAGAAATAACAAAATGCCACTCCAAAGTCCAACCCATAGAGCAAAATTGCAACTATGAAAACCATTACACCACTCCAAGCAGTCTATGGAATGAAGGGCAACAGCATATAACTACTCAGAAGGAAGAAAAAGATTTTAGATATTCACAAAAACAGCCTCGAGCTGGCGAGCTTCACAAACACTTACATGAAAAATAGCTTTTCAATTTAGTTTCCCTTGACCACTGCCAATTTACCAAAAATTTTCAATGTTCCTCAAAGCTTCTAACAAAGTAGTTGCTGTAGAGCAAAGAGAAAACAAAGTAAAATTTAACTCAATTTTTGGTCTTTCAAATTGGGAACTCTCACCGCAATAGAGGCTAATGCAAACACATTTTACAGATTGAATCAAAATTCTACTCTTCATTAATTAATTCATTCTCCGCTTCTATTAAATACAAGTCAAAATATGACCAAAAAACTCCCTTTTCAATGGAAAGTCCGCAAAAATTTTCAATCAAAAATAGATTCTTCTCGTTTTCGATACCGTATCTTAAAACATCTTCAGTAAAAAATCCAAATTCTATGTTCTTTTATTATTTTCCTAAAAAAAGAAAAGAAATTTCCATCGAAATAAATGGCACCTCAAGTTTCAGTCCCTACCTTACTTAAACAGTTCAATTTCTAACAATAAATTCAAAGAGTTCCGTTTCCGCCACTTATTCCTCTACTTTCTCAGCATCCAAACAACTCCTAAAAAACTAATAGTAAAAGGAAACAATTTTTTTTTAAAAGAAACGAACCTCAATAATATCATGCAGTCCAATAATATTAGGATGATTAATTCTCTTCAAAATAAAGATCTCCGACATCAAACTTTCCTGCAACTTCTTATTGAGTCGACCCATTACGATCTCCTTTATCGCCACCTCGGTTCCATGAACTCGATGCCTCGCATGCCAAACAATCGAGAACGAACCCGACCCGATTTGCCGGCCCACTAAATAGTCCCCTACCACTCTTCCCCTCCCCGTTGCTTGAGCCATTACAGACGAACCTGAAAAAAAAAAGACACAAAAACCTAGGATCCCACGCCGGAATTTTAAGCTTAAATTAGAGTATCCGATACAGGAATTTGGATCCTTTCGAAGATTCGCCCGTATTTTAAAAGGATTTCTAATTGGCCGTGTAAAGATAATATGGTGACCAAGAGAGAGGAAAGGGAAGAGAGGGGAGAGGATTGTGGTGAGCTTAAATTTTTTAATGGAGCTTTGGTTTAATGGTTTTTTAAATTTATATTCTAATTATCATTATTATCTGTTCAATTATTGAAACTTTAATTGTGATTAGTGAACGTAATCATGGATTAGCGTTCGGTGATTTTGATTGCATCTGCGAAACCAAAAGCCTAAATCGGAATTGAGATGGAGTAGGTTTTACTATACGGTTAGTTATACAGTGCAACCTCTGATTTAATGAGCTGGCAGGTTTTGATTGGGCGGTTTAGTGTGCAAGCTTAGGGGTAGGTGATGATGGGAAAAGTTGCCAATGTCGGCTTTTGAGTACGTGTCGGTGAGACATTGGTTGGATAATTTTAAAGAGACAACTTGGTCTTTTTATAAATTTTCTAATTTCCACGTTGTGCTTAGAGAGGAAAGAATTATAAAATTTCTAATTTCCAAGTTTCATATAAAATGTCTAGCTTTGGTTTGTTTGCACGTAAAATCAAGTTTACCATGTAGTATAAGAAAAAGTTTTGATTATTAGTATTACATCCTTAAATACAAAGCAAAAACAATTAATTTTTCTATTTTGGATTTTTAGAACAAATAATGCAACACAACAAATCGTCTGGGTGGTGTAGTTGGTTATCACGCTAGTCTCACACACTAGAGGTCCCCGGTTCGAACCCGGGCTCAGACAAATTTTATTTTTCCTTTTCATTCACATAATCTCCAAAATCAAAGTAAAACCTTCCTAATTCCTTCAAGCTTAAGCATTTTTCATTTTTAGACCCAAAAAAGAAGAAGAAAGAAAACTCTCTCCAAAGAAACGATTCCAAACAATCTATAAGCTTCCCATAAAAAAAACAGCCCTCCCCTTCCTTCCCTCACTTGGCCTCGATTTGATTTTCCTCAGCTTCACTTCCTCCTATTTCCGCTGCTAATTGTTTTAATTTCTAGGGTTCCGTAGAGTGAAGAGAAGAGGATCGAACATAATCAAATCGAATGGATTGGGGAAACGTAACCGCAGAGGATCTGATCGACGCGCTTCGTGAAGTTGACTGGTCATCACCGCCACGACCTCTCTCCGAGTTCTTCTCTCGTTTCACCGTCCCTCGATCATACGCCAAATGGAACAGCCGCCTTAAATGCAATCTCTACTAGTAAATATTTCTTTAATCTTTTTTATTTTATTTTCTTCTTTTAATTCGAATCAGTCTGAATTTTGATCGGCGCTGTCTGTTTGCCTAGTAGAGAAAAGAAAAGAAAATTGTTCCAAAAAAGAAGAAAATTCTTGAATCTTGATGATCGTGAATGTGCTTTTGCAAATACTAGATCAAATACTTCATTTCATTTAGCTTCTCACGTGAATTTTATGTCTTTCTTTCTTTTGGCAGCTACCGAACCAATTATTTCATTATGATTATTTTCATTCTTGGTAAGTAGACAAAACCAACGGTGGCGCTCCAATTTATTTTTAGTATACGTATTTTTATTTATAATTTTTGTAATTTTGCAGGTTTGGGATTCCTGAGGAGACCAGTTGCTATTTTAGCTGCGATTTTAACAGCGCTTAGCATTGCTTTTCTGAATGATAGGTAAGCTATGTTAGACCTCTTTGTTTCGTGTTCTGAATTTCAAGTCACTGAGGTTATTATTTTGAATGTTACCTTTGAAATGGATGGATGAGCCCTAGTATTGAAGGTTAACATGTGGTTAGATTTAGTTTTCTGATTCATGTCGATAACAATTGTTTTTTTGTACAGCTTTGCTGGTACTTTTAGTGAGAAGGTGACAAGAACTGTGAGGCAATTCTCTCCACATTTAGCAGCTAAGATGAGGCCTCCCCTTACGTAAGTTTTGATTACTTATGTTTGTGTCTGCACTCTGCAGACTATATATTCTTGATTTGGTTATTAACTTTTTCATTATTGCCAGACCTGTTATTCGTGGTCGTCCGTCAGCTAAAAGAGCAATTCACATATGTGGTCGGCCTCGTTGGGTGTTTGTCTTCATATTCTCTTCTGGTATCAATAATTCAATATGTTTGAGAAATGTTTTCTTTCTTAATAAAGCTGAACCAATCAGTTCGCCATCCAATGTAGTAAAGAAAGCAACTAATTTTACCATTCTTGTTGCAGTGAGTTTCATCCTTTGGTATGTATCCTGTGCTCTCTTGACTGTGCTATGGGCACTTGCCATTGCAATTCTTGGTAAGTCATCTCCTTATGTCTTTTTCCTTCTCATTTTCCCCTTAAGATGTTACTTTTTCATCTAACTCTTTCTCTCTCTCTCTCTCTCTCTCTCAGTCACTGTCCTCCATGCAAGTTTTAGAACACCTAACCTGAAGGCTCGTCTTAACACTTTCCGTGAGGAATTTCGTGCAGTTTGGCGCAATTACAGCGAGCTGTAGTTCACATAGTCTATAGCATGTAAGTATATCTGCATCCAATGTTATATTGGATTTTAGTTTCTTTGTTTTTTTTTTTTTAATTTGTATACAGGTTTTACCTTGATTAAGATCTTATTGCTGTTATTCTTGTTCTACATCTCTAGTTTTCAGTGGTTAATCTGTCGATTAAATTCACCTTCTTGATTTTATTGATTTTGGAATATTGTATACATTCACATGCTGTTCTTATGTATTCCATGATTGTGGTTTTCTATTTCACTAACATGATATGCACAGTAGCCCATTGGTATCTCTCCTAAAGTCTTTGATTTGTTTGTATTGTCCACACATGCATGATGTTGTGAAACCTTCTCTATATAGTGTTACTGGTTGCTGAGTATCTATAAGTATCATTTCGTGCTTTATTTCCATCTGAGTATGGTAACTTTACGATTGAATTGGTGCTTTTTACTCTAGGTTTAAATGCTAGTTGATAAAACACTTTGTTATGTTCTTGAATGTGCATGGAATAGAGATATTCAGATGAGTTATTTTTAGCTGTTGCTGAAGTCCTTTGGTCACTTCCTTGGAGAAAATATGACTCAAGGGAAAAACACATATATCATTGAATGGAATAGAGATATTCAGATGAGTTCTCCTTAGCTGTTGGTTAAGACTTTGGGTCACTGCCACTGGGCTTCAACATGATGATACTTGGCCTAGTGGTTAAAAAGAATGTGTTTGCATGTGGTATACAAATGGAAAAGGTTTAATTCTCTAATATCACTACAGTGGTTTTAGATTAGTGAACAAATTTTGTCATGGATCAAATGTAATTTTATCACTTTGGTTTTTGCCGATCTGGGAAAAATACTCGGGTTTCTATGTCAAAAGGTCAACTGAGTGACTGACCAGACACTTCCAAGTTTAACAACTCTCTTGAACATTTGATGTAGTAAATCTTGGGAGGACTGCTTCTTCAAAATTTTGTTGTCGTGGTGCTGGTGTGGTAGTGGTTTTTTATTTTATCATTTCTGAACTCTGCTATATTTCTCTTATAACTTCTACCTTCAATCTTTATCTTTATCTTCATCTAGCAAATCCTTTTATATTTGATTTGTAGTCTGCCTCTGGTACGTTGGTTGTTTGGCTTAAACGTAAGGGAGAATAGGTGGTGTTCCATTTCATGATTCTGATTGTTACTACTGTCTTTGGTTTCAGACAGGGATGGTTCTGATGATTTGAAACTCATACAGCTTGTTATTATAAGGTTGCATGCATGGCTACTGTTGATGTTTCTAGAAATTAATTTCTTTGGCTGGTTGAGATGAAGGCTGCTAATCTTTGCATATAACAGACAAGGTGTAAATTGTCAGTACGTCTTTGTTTCTGTAAAGCAGATCGATTCTGTCTTTAGTCCATATTGGAGAGACCATGGAGGATGTTTTTACTTATATTATACCCCTCCTTTGAGGAAGAAAAAGAACAAAAAAACGTGCAGAATTTACATAAGCAGTTAGTTTATCTTATAGTTCTCGGGCAGGCTGATTGCTAATGTTTCTTTTAGCTTTACTTGATTCTTTGTTACTTCTAGTAGTTTCCTAGTATGAATTTAATGCTAAAGATAGTGTAAACCTCGTGCTTTTAGAAAGAATGTTTGTTGTGAATGATTTTATACGGATGCATTTATTTCCTGCTCTTGTTTATTTCCTCCACTTCTCTAAGGTTCGGAGATATATACTATCTATGCTATAATTGCATTGGAGAAATTATTATATTTTCATAAAATTAAAAAAAAAAAAAATAAGTTCTTCGTTTCTTCTTTCTTTTTTAATAATAATAAAAAAAAAAGAATAAAGCAAAAAAATTAAAAATAAAAAATGGAAGAAAATTTTGATGTGGTTTAATTTTAGAGTTTGTATTTGATGCACCGTCCGTGTATAGGTTTACACACTGACAGTAAATCTTACATTGACACCTCATTAAAAAAACTAATTCTTAATCTTAACTCTAATCCCAATTTTTTAATAAGTGATATCGTAGGATGCACTGTGAGTGTATAGGTCTGCATTAAATATAAATTTTTAATTTTATTGGTTGGATTCGTTGACATGGTGAGAATGTTTTATATAATAATTGGATTTATATTTGATGCACTGTCAGTGTATATATTTATACACTTGACAGTGAATCATCCGATGCCGCTTGTTAAAAGTTATAATTATTTGTATTTATTTTTTTAAAAAAAAAATAAAATTTTATATTTGTTTATTAATGAAATATTATCATATAATTCATCGATAATTTATAAATTTATACACTAACAATGTATTAAATACAAGTCATAATAATGAGGTTATGTAATTTTTGGTAATTATGATGACTCGTGATCTTTCGCCATTTGTGAACAATGCTATGAATCATCAGTTCCGTGGGGCGTGGATCGGAGGAAAGATGGATCACTTCTTTTTTCCCTTTTAAAAAAGGAACTTTTGCCAATGAATATTTCTATTGGTATTTGCAAGATATAAACAATAAATTAAGCCTTGTTGATGAGATATGATCTTGTAAAGAAGGGTTGGATTTGTTAAGCAAGTCGTGCACTAAGCTCTCTTTTTTTTATTATCTGTTTTTAGATCTTTCTTTTGTTCATTGCAATAACCATAATTAAGCTGCGTGTGGTTTGAAAAAGAAGAGTTGGAAAACTTTTTAGCTCCTGGTTAAATTCACAGGCTGGCCCATGTTAGATTGGCTTCTTTTCAGGCTTAATCCATGTGCACCACTGTTTTTCTCTTTCCTATATAAGCAACCAACAAATCCTCGTTTTATACACAAAACAGCCAATTAATGTTACAAATCTTCGTAATGGGAAACAAGAAACTTGTCAGCGAAGTTGTGAGATAATGAGTAGAAGAGAAGGGAAGGAGCAGAGTTGGAGTAAAAAGAGAAAACTATGGAGCATTACCTGAAATGGGCACAAGCTTTAGCATCAGCTTGGGGTTTCATGTTATTGGTAGGTCTCATTTGCTGTTGCCTCAGCACACAACCACGCCAACACGGTGATATAAACAGCAGCAGCGGCAGCTGTTCTTGTGACGGAGGATATGGCGGTGTTTGATGGTGGTTTCCATCTTCTGAACAGAGCTTACTTTCATGTATTCTTTTCCTTTTCTGTTTTCTTGTTCCCCCCCCCCCCCTTTATACCTCCATTAGTTTAGGTGGTTGGAGAAGAACGTCTGGTGTATATAACATGAGTTGGTTTTGTTTGGGTGATCATTTTACTGGTATGTTTATTTAGTTGCATGGAATTTGTGAATTCAGTACTGGATATTATGAATTTTTTAGAATTTCTTGTGTTCTAATTCTTATGAATTTTCTTATTCAGAACTGTCTTCTGCTTTTAAAACTTGAGGAGCAGAGCTAAAGCTGTTATTCATTTCTTTGCATAAGTGGAACACGTTTCATGTTTTGAAAAAATGGTGCTAGGGTGGGATCTGAAATATTAATCTAGCCTGGGTTTTGGTGGGGTTGCTGTAGGAGATGCTTAGCTTACATAAAGATGAGAAAAAGTAATGGTCCAAGCTAGTGTAATTGTGGTTTATTAAGGCCTGCAGGGTCATCCCTAACTAATGATTTCTTAAACCTAATAATTATCTCAAATTGTGTCACTTAAAGTTGCTATGAATCAATTCAAAATTATTTATATAATGCTCAAAAGAGTTCTATTTGAAATTTCTGTTAGTATGGAAAAAAAGGGGGGGGGGGGGGGGAAGCTCTCCCTTTCTTTGTTTTTCACATTTCTAACAGTTTAATGATATAAAATCCCACTTAGGAATAAAATTTGTGAAAATTTTGTGACAGGATGAGTCATCGGATGACTGGGTCATTTTCAGTTTCATAAGAAAAATGAACTATTGCTGAGACTGGGTGGCACCCATGTATTATAGATCTGCTATGCGGGCTCTAGATTTGATCCCAAATCTCCCTCTAGATGATTAGTCAGCTTGGTGCTAAACATGCTTAATTTGATCTGTCCATGTCTTCTTGGAATACCCTAACCCTAAATAATTAGTCCATTAAACAAAGAGCACAAAAAAAAGAGATGAATTGTCTAACAGGTAGCCGCATCTTAAAACAAACAGGAAGAATGATCAGAGTCTTTAAGAAACCACAATCATAAAGTATTAGAGCTAGAGGCTTTCTAGTGAATAGATATAGTGCATGGTATAGTGCACGGTGGCATAGGAGGTGGTGACGGCGGCAGCAGCGGATGAGGTGATGGGGGAGGAGGATGTGGATCCGGTGGAGGAGGTGATGGCGGCGGCTGTGGAGGTGGAGGCGACTAATAATCTTGTAAGGTCATAAATAAATAAACAGAAGATCATCTCTCTGGTGCTTTGCAATTGCATGGCTATGAACATAAATAAATTTGATTTCTTTTTCATATATAAACAGCGGAATATTGTTATAAGTTATAACCATGATATCAACAACATGATCATCATAAGAAATAAGTGGAGATTAAAAGAAGATTTAGATTTAGATTTGATTGTTTAGTGATTGTTATTACTCTTGATGTTGTTACTGATCATGTTATAAACTGTTATACTGATTTGGTGCATGCAGCTTGCTTGTTCATTTTATAGTAGGTTTGTTTATTTCTTCGGATGAATACAATTTTCATTTACTGAAAACAAAAACAAACTTGGTATATATCCAAAGGTGCAAACATCAGAACAAGACGAGAATTGAAGAGATTGGGTGTCGATAAAGCATAATATTAATTCTTTTAAGACCTAGATGGATCAAAGCAATAGAACTAACCAAACATTGTATACTAGAAGCATACCCGCATTACGCTGCGGATTAATTTTTTTCATTCTATTAATAGATTTTGATATATTTGTATATTCGTTTCGTATTCTTTTTTTTTTTTCGTGTCATGTTTTGACACCCTCCCTAAACTTTATCTACAAATTCTCATAAACTCTTCAATTTATCTACATCACATTTTTTTTAATATTTAACAAACTAACTTAAATTTTAAAAATTAAAAAACTAAAGCTTAAATATAAATATAAATATAAATATAAATTAAATAATAATAAAATTAAAAAGAAAAAAGAAAGGGACAAAGTGGAGAGATTGGCACTTCACTTTGTCATTGTTTATTTTTTATCAAAAAGAATTGAAAAAAAAAAGAAGTCAATAAAGATAAACAGTAAACGAAACGTGTATACTCTCTTTGAGCTTCAAAACATCAAAATTTATATATAAGATAGGTGAAATGTGAAAGGACATAAATTAACTAAGGACACTGGAGCAAGATTATTGATACCATACTGATACTGATGGTATCGGTCGATATGTATCAATATTTTTAAAAAGTGGATATGATATTAATTTTTAATCGTCTCAGTTTTTGTATCGATACGTAACGATTGTACCGACTTGTATCGATTTGCACTGATCGATAGTATTTTGTATTGATCGGTATAAGATTTAATTTTTTATTTTTAATTTTTAATTTTCATTTTTTTAAACCAGTTTCTAATACTTTTTCTCTCGTAATAAATTTTTTTTTTTATAATTTCGTTCAAAAATAAAATATGTTCATTAAATTATACTATTGAACATTACTAATAATAATTTATTATATATTTTAAGATTTATTTTATTTATTTGATATTCAAAAATTTTAAATATTATAAATTTATAAATTTGAAAAATTATATTTATATATAAATATATAGATGTATATAATAAAAATATATTTGCATATATATATATATAATATATTTTATTAAAGAATTTAAAAATGGTATATGTATAAAAATATTTGAAAATTAATTATAAACGATTATCAAAATGCATCGATATCAATATATACAAATATACAAATAAATATAATACGTACACCGCCAATATGGTACTAACGTAATCAATTTAGCTATATATGTCATAAGAGAAATAATTAAGACGCAACGTAACGTCCATGCCATGATAAAACACAATAATAACTAGATAGCTACTTTCCTTCAAGCTTCATATATGCCTTTGTTGTTAGACTGCAAAAATATTTATATATGTTTGACCTACTCTATTCTCTATAACTTTTTCATTATTATTATTATTATTATTATTGAAAAATTCAATAATATAGTCAAACACGTTTTATGAGTTTTTTTTGTTTGAAAAGTAAGATATTCAGATAAGAGATTAATTCTAACGTACGACCCTTAATTCAAAGTTCAAACTATAAAAGGAGTTGATGGATATAGAGAACTCGTTCATCAAGACATCAATCCTTTTTCCGTACATTTGAAATAAAAAGAAAGGATGGAACCTTGGGTAATTCCGCTTATTATTTTCTCTGTATTTTTCTGTATGATGCTTATTTTTGCTTGCTTTCGTCGATGTGGTTACGTAGGGAGTAGTAATGTCGGTGGCGGCGGTGCTGCTGGTGGTCATCATCACTTTGGTGGAGGTGGTCATATGTCTCATGGCTTTGGCGGAGATCATATAAACATAGATATTGGTGGTTCTGATTACGGTGGTGGTGCTGGTGGTGATGCAGGGTATAGCAGTTGGGGAGGAGGTTTTGATGGTGGAGGTGGTGGTGGTGGTGGCGGTGGAGGAGGAGGTTTTGATGGTGGAGGTGGTGGTGGTGGAGGAGGAGGAGGAGGTGGTGGTGGTGATAGTGGCGGTGGTGGAGGAGGTGGCGGTGGAGGTGGAGGTGGCTGTTAAAGAGACTAATCACGTGTGTTAGAACTTAGAAGGCCAAAGAGCCAAGCTTTGTAACATTTTCATTTAATGGTTATGTAAGTAGAATGATTGAAGGGTAAATGGCTATGTTTCTTTCTCCATTCCAAAGCTCTCTGCCTGCCAACTTAATCGTCTTTGGAATTGAACAAATTGCTAAGTTGATTGCGGAGGTGATGGTGGTGGTGGGGCTATTGATGAGACTAATCATACATGGAAGACAAGAATGAATGCGTTCGGTTGAAAGATACAAAGCTTGTTCCTCCTTCGTCATTGATGTTGTAAAATTGAGTAACTATTTCTATAGTTTAATTGTAAGAAACTGAGAAGATACTTTTTCATGCATGATAGTATAATAAAATTATGTAATTATTATTCTTTCTTTTTTTCTTTTCAAAATGATGAAATTCAAATAATTATTATAATGCATTTTCCCTTTCTGGTTGACAATAAAGAAGTCAAACTCTTAGTTTGTATAAATTCTCAAAGCTTGAAATTTCTGTCAGTAATTGTACTTTTAGTTTCGGTATACTTACTGGGAAAAAAAGAGACAAAAAAGGCAAAAATCTTGAAGGAAACGTGGGTGGCAACAGAAACCTTAAACCATGTTGGCTAATATTTCAAGTCATTCCACTATGAAGTAAACAAATCTGCAAAGCAAGTTGGCCGATCCAATAGCTAAATAACTCAGCAAGCCTTTTAAACATGCACATAGCTAGTTTTTTCTTGTTTTTATTTCCACTCATGTACCATAGCTCCGATCTCCGGCGTCTCCAAGTCCAGGAATGATAAACCTGAAAGCACCCAAATAACAGTTATCAAATATACAACCCACTCACAACATCTATAAGCCAAGTCCTGTGAAAACACAGAGCTTACCCTTTCTCATTGACAGTGGGATCAATAATTCCAGTATAAACATGAAGCCTGAAAATCACAAAACCAGTAAAAATCTAAAATGCTATATAACTGCCCAAGTTTACGATACATGGATTTTATATTCGAACTTTGATTACCCAGGGAATTTCTCGCTTAGCTTTTGAAGGGCTGGGGGAGCTGCCAGGGCAGATATCTGTAATAGAACAGCTCCAATTCATTAGTAAGTTAGTTGAAGATACGAAAATATAGATTAATTTAATCACATTTGATCTTAGAGTTTCCCCCCGTAAGCATATGCTTTGCTATATAATATGGGACATTAACCGCAGTTCAACATAACAGAATTTTCTGTAGGGTGTCTGTAAAAACTTCTAAGAAAGGTCATGGTCTTTTAATTTATTTATGTTGACACAAGAACATGCCACCAATAGAAGAAACTGTTAAAAGCAATTCAGCCTGAAGCAATATGAATTTGATATCATAAAATGAATGCATTAGTAACAATGTGGGAATGCAATACTTAACTACGTATCTGATAAACTAAAATCTTTAACACAGCACAAGCATTCTAGAGAGAACTTCCGAAATATAAATTCAACTAAAAACAGAAAGGATTCTTCCAAATTATTTACCACTTTCATTTGCTTGTTGTCAATTCCACGTTCCTTTAAGAGGTCAAGTGCTGCCACAATTGTGCCACCTGAAATTTTTAACAAGAAAGTTAGCAAAAGGTGTGTAACAGAACCAATCTTAGTCTCAGGAAAAACAATCACTTAAAACACAATGCACACAAGTGTAACAATTTGTGTGGCACTGCTACCAGGATAATAGTTATGTTATCTTCACTTTGAACACAAAAAATGAATGATTTTCTTCACTTTGAATGCTGAAATAAGAGGGAATAATGCCAGAAAGCTTTATAGTTTTTTAGGATGGATATGATATAAGATTTCCGGCTGTTAGATGAAGATCAAAACCTGTTGCCAACATAGGATCTACCACAAAAACTCGAGATCCTTCAGGAAATTTTTCAGGCAACCTACAGAGGACATTAAAATAAGTTACCCACACCCTAACATAAAATGGTATATAGCCCATAATGAGACCCAAGTAGAAATTAAGCCTGGACTGAAGCAAAGCAAAAGGATGAAATGGAGCTGACCAAAATAAAATGCTACAGTTCAAAAAAGGTTTTTCATTAAACAGAAACGATAGTTCAACTGGAAGGCAAAGTTCCAATTGATAATGCTTTGAAAACACTAGGAGGTAGGAACCACATAATACCAAGAGAAATGAAGTATATTCTTACTTATTTAGATAAACTGTCGGCAAAAGTGTCTCTTCATCTCTGCTTACCCCTTCATTCACAAAACCATAAATAATCATAAACAACGAAACTGGTTGACCACATAAAGAACATGTTGAGGGATAAAAGCTACAGTCTTGAAGAACAAGAAGGAAACAAAAGCCAAAATAAAGTACCCTTTATACATGAACTATACTATCTTTTGTGGATTGGGGAGTGGAGTGGAAAACATTGTAAAGATTAAGCGTCAACTTTACCTAAATGGTAAGTTTTTGTAGCTGGCAAAATGGATGATGCATGTTCAGCCAGAGCAAGACCAGCTCTCAAGATTGGAACAATCTGAGAAACTAAAAGAATAAAGTATTAGTTACTGGCTCAACCAATTCAGAGAGAAATCAGGAATCTAAACGCTGAAAGTGGAAACTAACCGCTACAGGTTCCCTTGGATCAATAAATTCAACTGAAGCAATAGCCATTGGTGATTGAATCTCCCCTGTTACAGTAGGCTGCCAGCAGTAAACCCCAAAATATTTAAGTTCCATATAGAAAAACACATCCTATATGCCAATATAATTTAGCAAGACAAAGAGAAAACTTTCGCAAAACAAAAAAGTAAGACGTTAAATATTTAAAAAAAAAAAAAAGGAAAGGCATGCACAATATGATAACTTACCAACCAATCCCTTGAAGCTTCATACATAAGTAGCCTCCCCAACTCAGCCATAGCATTTCCTGATATCCAGAGAGGTTAAAAAAATTGAGATCTTATCTTAACCAAGACAGGCTTATTATCTTCTATTAAACAAGAAAAGATTTTGCAACTGACCCAGATAAGTAAAAGCTAAAAAAAATCTAAATTTCAGCTAAATTTGAAGAAAACTCACTGAAAATGGGGCAAGGAGTTTGCTCATTTCTCAAAACAGAAATCCAGTGCTTAATTAACGGATGTGGAGGCACAAAGACCTTAAAAAACATTAGGAAAGAAAAAAAAAAAAAATCAACACAACCTCAAAAACACAAAGAGTAGCAGCTGGGCATGGAAGAAGTTAATGCAATTAAGGCATAAGATTCAGCAACTTCCAGCACAGGAAGGAGGAAACAGATGACCATTTTCAGGAAACAAATATGATGTAAAAGCTGTATGGAATGCACTCAGACCAAGAGCAGAAAAAGTGGCATGGCATAGGTTGGTATGATCTCCGCACCTTATTCCCAGACATGCGATTATATGCTGGATGGCAGCACTGAACAGGCTGCCAACAAAGGAGAGAATTGCATCATGGGGGCTTGCAGTGGATGAACTGTGTGTTCTTTGCAAAGAGGATAAAGAAACTCGTGATCATCTCTATTTGGGATGCCCTTACTCTGCATTTATATGGCAGCAAGTGTTTCTGAGCTCCAAGGTCAGGAGGAGAGTGAAAGGATGGGGAGAGGAAGTGAAATGGACTACTAAAAAGCTGAAGGGGAAAGCATTGATCACTATAATTCTAAGAATGGCATGGAATGCATTTATATACGAAGTGTGGAGAAAAAGAAACAACAGAATTTTCAAAGAAGATTGAAGAACCCTCTTCAAAGGTGCTGGAAAGAATCAAGGATTCGGTCTCTATAAGATTAAAGGGGCTACGTTGTATTGCAGCTGATTCAATCAATGTTGAGCTATGCAATGGCTGGAACTTGAATTCTGATATGTTTGTTCGATAGAATTGGTTGTTATGGTTTGTTCCTGCTATGTTTGTAAATGATTCTTTTTTGTAGCAACTATGCTGCTATGTTGTAAACAGTTTGTAGCAGCTATGCTGCTTCTTGGATAATAAAACTTCAATTTATCCACACAAAAAAACACAAAGAAACTACGTCGTTTGGATCAAACAAAAAAAACAAAAATAAAGAAGAAAACTGACAAGCATTCTATCCTCTGAAATAGGCTTTTCCTCGGTGGCCATATGAGAATTCACCGTCACAGAGCCCATCCGCCGCCTTCGCAACCACCGAGAAGTCGAAAAAGAAAGCTTTAAAGAAGGAAAAAAAGGAAGATTAGTGGATATTTTGATGAATGAAATGCGTTTTCTTTTCTTCTTCTTTTTTAAATTATATGAATAAGAATAAAAAATAAAAAAAAGGTGGGGGAGAAGAGAGGGATCGAATTTTAAGAGGGAAAAAACTAAGAAATGACCTTAATGGGATTGTGGGTGTTGGGTTTAAAAGGAGGAAGGAGAGTAGGGTTTTTGAAAGGGTGAGATGTGGGCACGCAACGCGGCGTATCGGAGGAATAACATCGGAGACTAAAATTAATGCGGCACGCCATGCATCCAATGATTTCGATCTCCCAAATGGAAAATACTTCTACTTCTACTCTACTACTTTTAGTCTTGGAAGTGTAGTTGGAACTTGGAAACTGCTTTTTTGTTTGGCCTTTTTGCGATTAGACTTTTTTTGGGTTCTAAAAGGAGTTTTGTTTCTCTCTCTTTTGGATCAGATTTTTGAGTCCAAGTCTTCCCTCTCTTCTTTAAACTGATAGCAGATTCAAAGAAGATTTGAATTATGCTTTGGGTTTTAGGTTTAGTTTAGTTTTTAGCCCAATGAGCTTCTCATTTCCTTGATTGGTTCATGGTCTCCTTTTCCATGTAATAATATCAAGGCTTGGTGAGGATTTGTGGTAATTTCATTAGGAAAAAAATCCTTAAAAAAACATAAAATATTTAAAAATCAGAAGCAAAATATAAACAAAAGTCATTACCAATTGGTACTACTTATGTAATGATGGATGCTAACATGAATTGGAAAATAGGACTATATCAGTTAAAACTTCTCAAGAATTAAAGTATAAGTACACACTAGATAGGTAAAAACAAAGAAAATAAATGAAAATTACTTGCAATTTATTTTTTTAAAGAAGTTATAAGTATTAAAAAAAGTTGTAATTATTTTTTTAAAGAAGTTATAAGTATTAAAAAAATTATTGAATTAAATAAAAAAAATCAATTAATAAATCAACATATAATTAATTAAATTCAATATAAAATTAGATCAAATTCACGTATAATAATAATTAAACTTGAGATGTAAAGATTCTAAGACATTGTTAATTACCTGCCTTGTAATTATGCATTGTTAATTACCTGCCTTATTATGTGAGAGGCAAGATCATCCTAGTCACTTTCACACTCTCCTTCCTTAATTATTTCTTTAAATATATTGTTAACAAAATGGCAAGAACCCTTCGTTTGGACCGTTACCGGGTAAGGGACGAAGGCACCACTCATATAAAATAGAGAAAATCCAAATCAAGTCCCATTCTCAGAAACATTTTAAAATCTAATATGTGATTTTTCTCTATGGTGTTTTCTTATAACCAACCAATCGATTCTACGTGACTGTAATTCTTATTTTCAGTATATGTATAAGGCTTTGCTCTGTGGGTTTCCTCTTTCAAGCTTAATTTGCAGCAAGAGAGAGATGGCTCCATTGACAAGGAACACCATTCAACATTTCACCCACGAACATCCTTTAACAGAAGTTTACGACAACAAGGAATTCCTCTGCGATGGTTGCAGAACTCTAGGTTGTGGCACCAGGTAATAGTTTTAAATCGCGGTTGTGGTGTCGCGCATTACGTAACGCGTCGCAGTTGTCACGGACGTGAATTTAATAGTGTTTCAATGAATTTATAATATCGTGAACGTTACGTAATGAATAAATTACGATCTTCATTTCCGTTACATCACGATTCTCCTCTTTCAGGCACCCACAACACAACGTCATCCTTGCCCTACACAACCAGCAAATTACCACCAACCAAAACTTTCATGCCTGCGATGTCTGTGGCGACCTGGTTGAAAGGGCTCTTCTACAGGTGCCAGCTTTGTGACTTTGACGTGCACCCTATTTGCGCACCCAATTGCCTGAACATGTCAGGCATGTGATGCACCCAAATCATCTCTTGAAGCTGCAGTCTTTTCACCCTGGTTGGTGCATGGTTTGCAAAGGTATGTGTACGTCCTGGCGCTATAGATTTGAACTTTGCTGCTTTGATCTTCACCTTGAATGTGTTTTAGAGCCGTGCAATATGTCAACGCCACGATTTGTGCCACCAAAATCGCCATCATGTTCTCCCCGACCACCTTATGCTTATGGGAATCCTTCCTTACCAACTTATTTTAATCCTTATGCTTCTAGGATTTCTCCTACTAGCTCTAGCAGTCAGGTTCAGGGAGATGGAAACAAGAAACTTATGTACAATATTGCAGGGAAACTAGCGATTGGAGTGCTTAGTAACATTATTTTTGGAAATTTTTTCTCCTAAAATCGCAATTGTAGTATTCAAGAGTAAAATCTTGATTGTTATTGGAGAACTGAAGTGTTTTCATAGGACTTTGAATGTTAGTTTTTTTTTCCTTTTTTGGTCTTTCCCTTAAAAACCTAAGTAAAAGATGTCTAATCGATATGATCTTCTGCATTCAAATTTGGATTTGAATTGTCTGAAGTTCAATATCACACTTGAGCCACAAGGGATTAAGGCTTTTGTTGATCTTTGTTTCCTAATTCTTAGCATGCTTGCAAGCAGCAATACAATTATAAGCCATTTTTCAATAGAAAACCAACAATCTGTGTTAAAACATGTTCGACATAACTTTTGCAAATAGTGATATATATATATATATATATATATATATATATATGCATGTACTAACAATTAATGTAAACAAATACCATCTTTAGTCAAAATGTTATTAAGCGTCTTGATCGAAGTTCAGAAATCGAATTCTACAATCAACAATTTTCTTTATTCATAAATAGATATTTTAGTTTTTGCCATCTTTGCTTAATTTTCGAGTTTGAAATGCACTTCATGGTAGTGTATTTGCTCTGTTTTATGGTTAGTCTAACCCGGTTGACACCTTAAATCCTCAAAATCCAATCCAATTCGATCGGTAACAGACATGATATTATTTAAAAAATATTAAAATATTTTAAAATCAAAAATTAATTTTTATTCATTAAATAATATTTCAAGTCAAATTAGATTTGATTTTAAAAATTTTGTCTAAAATCCTATTTGCATTGGGCCAAGCTCACCAGGGGACAGGCCTAGTCCTTTGATGCATATATAATTATTAATTACCTCTTCTCTCGGCTGTTTTTATCACTTTTTTTTCCAGTAAACATAATAAAATGCATTTTTTTTTTACAAAGAAAAAGGGTGTCAATGATAGATCATCAATGATCCATTGATCCTCCTTTTAGTTGGTAAATAAATATCCATAATCATTTATTGCAAATACATACTGATCATGTCATGATGCAAATAAAGCCAAGTCTTTATAGCTTGATAACTACATTTTCATTTTCTCCAAATTTGAGAAGCGTGAAGATTTATTCAATCTTGACTTTTTCTAGATAAATTAAATAATGTTTAATCATGGACTCTGCAACTTAATTCGTTTTATATAGAGATTTTAATCAATAAAATTTTCCTACTGCTTAGTTTGTCGCCATTGATGGTGCATAAAATATGTTACAAATTAATTAGAATCAAAAAATTTGTTGTTTTTTAAATTAATTTCCATCTCAAATGGTACCATAAAACTCTAAGAAAAAAACTACAAATTGGATCATAAAACTAATATCTTAGAAGTCGTCTTGTTCAAAGGACAATACCCAATTGCTTGAGAGAAGAGAACCAAACATGTTAAAAGGCTAGTTATTTCATGAGAATGAAAATTATACCTTACAAGATATATTTACATTAATTTAATTTACACGTTTTCATAGCTTTTTATACAATTTATATTTGTTTAATCCGACCGTTATATTTCATACTCTAATCATATAGATCGTGCACACCAAATTTCGAGTAAATTAATAAAAATATTTAACTATTTGTTAGATATAAAAAAAATTCAATCGTTAAATATAAATATAAAAACAATATTCTCGATCAATATGATATAGATATCAGATCAATTCGAAATTTTACGTGCACAATGAATATTATATTGCTAATCCAAAATATATAAAACTAATTAGTTTTACACCGATATATAAAATTAATTAATTTTACACCAAGTTAATCCTCTTCTTACCCTTACCTAATATAAGTTCACCATTCACCCCAAACTTGCATCCTCAACGCTTAATACGAAGGCGAATTTAGGGGAAGTTTAGTTATTTTAATCAAAAGTTTCTCATACTAAACACAAATTAGTAGTATTAATCAACTGTGTGACCAAGTAATAACGTGTTGAACAGTGAACAATTTTAACCTTGGCAAGACTGCTTCGTTCTAAACGTCAGTAGCCATCGGCACAACTCAACTTCATCATCAATTTTCAGTTTTCAATATATATTAGCAAGAAGTGGCAATCCTTTACATAGATAGAGGAAGCTAGAGATGGCTCCATTATCAAAGAAAACCGTACAACATTTCACCCATTGCCATCCATTAACAGAAGTTTCCGCCAACAAAGAGTTCCTCTGTGGTGGTTGCAGGACTCTAGGTTTTGGCACAAAGTATCGATGTGAACCCTGTGATTTTGATCTCCATGATCACTGTGACACTTGCCCTATGGAACTCTTTTCTTTTATGCACGAACATGTTCTCAAACTTGTCGTTCGCAAGCCACAGGCTACTCGCCAGAACGACGTCTGTGACTTGTGTAGCGACCCTGTGGAAGGGCTTTTCTATAGGTGCAAGCTATGCGAATTCGATGTGCACCCTCTTTGTACACAATTGCCTGAATATGTGCGGCATGTGATGCATAAGGATCATCCTTTGAGGCTGCAACAATCGGTGCCTGGTTGGTGCATGGTCTGCAAAGATACATGCACGTCTTGGCATTATAGATGTGGGATTTGCAGCTTCGATCTTCACCTTGAGTGTGTTTTAGCACCTTGTGAGGAGGCGACAACGATGTCAACGCCTCGATCTTTGAAAAGACCAGCTCCACCACCATCAGCTTCGCCTTCTTTTGATGCTTATTATGCTTATGGCTATGGGGCCAATATTCCACCTCCTCATGCTCATGGTTATGGAATCCCCTCTAGCTCTGGCGAATATAACGTTGATAGTCATCAAACTCATAATAATAGTAGTCACCCTTTTGCACCACCTTATTGTGTTCCTTATGCTCATGGCTATGGAATCCCCTCTAGCTCTGGCGAATATAACGTTAATAGTCATCAAACTCATAGTAATAGTAGTCACCCTTTTGCACCGCCTTATTATGTTCCTTATGCTCATAGTTATGGAATCCCCTCTAGCTCTGGCGAATATAACGTTAATAGTCATCAAACTCATAGTAATAGTAGTCACCCTTTTGCACCGCCTTATTGTGTTCCTTATGCTCATGGCTATGGAATCACCTCTAGCTCTGGTGAACATAATGTTAATAGTCATCAAACTCATAGTAATAGTAGTCACCCTTTTGCACCACCTTATTGTGTTTCTTATGCTCATGGTTATGGAATCCCCTCTAGCTCTGGTGAATATAACGTTAATAGTCAGCAAACTCATAGTAATAGTAGTCAAGCTTAGGGAAATGGTGGAAAGGTTCGAAAGAAAATGTATGCAATTGTTGGGAATCTGGCTCTTGGAGTGCTTAGTAACTTGATGTTTGGAACCTTGTTCTCATGATCAAGCTCAAGAGAGCATTGGGGTTTCAGTTGTTTTTCTTTGTAATCTAATTTACTCTTTTGTTTGAAGGCGAAAAAATTGTAATAAATTTCAGGCTATTAAAAAATGCAATTCCTTGAGTATATAATTCACCAATGTAGTCCATCCATTGTGATTATTTTGTCTGTTTTCTTTTGCTCATTTTAAATTAGGATTTGAGAGAAGGAAATTTTAGAAGCATGAAAGGACTTCGGACTTCCCCAATCTTCTATAGCCATTTTTCATCCAATTTTCGAAGCTAGTCAAGGCAGACTTAGCTCCCTTTCTAATGTTGCAGACAATTCAACCAATAGTCAGAATTGGATCCGGCTTGAGTCTAGACTCTAGATTTCTTAGCTCATTTCTTTTGATTTCTCTTTTTTGCCCCATATTTCGGTTTCTGGCCCAACAACTCTAATTTTGGGCCAGCTATATTCCCAGGTTTTGTTCAATTTCTGTCTTCTGCAGTCTTCTTGTTCTGTGCTGGTTGAGTTGGTAGCACAATAGTTGGCTATTGATAAAAGGAAAAGGTCAGGCATACATCTTGATTCTTGATATGCAATTAAGGGTGTTAAAATATCGGTTCGGTTAATAATCGAATCAAATTTCAATTAACTGAATTAATTGAATTTTTATTTTTTTAATCGTTAATCGAATCGAATAATATAAGAGGTGAATTAACCAAACCGAAATAATTTCGGCTAATTCGGTCGGTTTTCGATTAACCGAAATAAATACCTAATTTATTTTACAACTTATTTTTAATACATGATTTTATATCCAACCAAAATGTCAAAAGAAACTAATTGTATTTCATCCATAATAATATATCTGTTGATGTGTTTTTGTATTGTGATGTTATTCTTGAAGTCCTTGGTGATTCGAGGCCCTGAAAAGGAGAGGAGATATGTCAGAAGGCACCGGAGGGTAGGCTCCGAGACACACTTCGATGATTAAGTCAGTGTTTGGAGGAGGAAAAAAGATATAAGAGAGAGAGAGAGAATGGTCTTAAGAGAGAGAGAAAGAGCTTAACCGTGAGTAGCCTTGAAAAGGGCTTTATATAGGGGAGGTTGGGCGAGCTAGTGCTCGCCCAACTAGTTTCACGTGTCTGACTCTGATAGGTCGTTTAATGTAAGCGGTCTCGGGAGGCCTTGTCGAGGAGACAGCTGCATTAAATGTCCGTCGTTTGTAGACTGTAGCATTTAATGCCTTGCACTGCCCTAGGTGGGTGCCGAGGTAACTATAGATGTGACCTTTGAGAAGAGGGGGACGGCCACGTGTCCTTGGTTTTTGTTCTTAATGCTCGTTGGGCTTGTCTAGTTGGGCTATTCAGCAAGGCTTTGTGCTTGGTGGACTGGGCCTGCTCTTGATAAGCTGATTGGATTCAACAATATCCAACCAAAATCCAAAAGCAAAGCATAATAAAGCTATAATAAAATCCAAATATCAAACATACTAAAACAATTAAAAAATCATAAAGCATTTCGATTGATATGGTTAATTCGGTTAATTTTATTTAACCGAATCGAATTAAACGAAAATTAAAATTTATCAAAATCCTTAATCGATCATCAAATCAAAATTTTTTGATTAACCAATTAATCAAACCGAATTAAATTTTAATTAATTAATTTAATTAAAACCGAATAATAAACAACTCTATCAACAATAGCATATTGATCAATAGTCATTAAAGTTGTACATTCATGAAATTTGTGGTGAAATTCGGATGTGGGCCTATCATCACTACTGTTGAAAATATTGTATCCATGCCTTATCTCGCTGGATAGCTTATCCTTACGGTCTTAACTCTTAACTCTCTTTACCCTACGTGTCTACCCCCCATTTCTAGCACTCAAACATTTAGAGGTGATTTTATCATTTAGAGGTTTTTTTTTTTTGGTCCTTGCATGCTTTACTGTGTTGACACGATTCCTTACAGCAATAGTCCCTGTCCAGGCACTGTGTCTCAATTGTTTACCAGAAATACCAGTTGCCTGTCTCGCTTTGTTCTTCTTAGTGAGCTCAAATTAACCTAAAACTAACTTTTCCTGAAAAACTTAAACCTCTTTCCTTGTTTTTTGTTGCTAAAAATCAAACTGAAACGTTGCCTTACGTAGCAAAACTGTTAAAAGTTCTAATTCTTATGTTCTGGTTAGGATTATTTCACTCCTTGAAAGCAACAAGCAACCCATTTTTTAGCTAAATGTTTGCTTTCAATGATAATTATATATATTATATATTAGTAAACAGGGTAATCACAATTACATTACTTTAAAACCCTGCAACAACTTTGAATCAACACCGTAATGGAATCAAACATCTGCAATAATATTATACAAAAGGGTACACAAGGGAGATAACATGCTTTGCCAAAAAGACCCAAAACATTGTCTTTTGACAACTAGAAACGACAGCATCAAATGCCTTGAATTGCTCTTAACAAACAGTAGGTAGCAGATTACTATATTTTTTTCCATTTTCTTTTTGTAATTTTATAATGACAGTTTAGGTTGAGTCATCCTCTTGGTGACTTTTGATTATTAATTTATTAGCATATTGTTGGTTTAAGAACACATTTGTAAAACATATTCAGGAATCAAATAATGGATCTGTCGCTTTCCTTGCAAACAAACAACATCCAAACACGTCACGTGAAATCCTGAGCTGCCACGACATCTAAATTACTGACAAAACAGTTGTCCGAGAAAAGATATATTTTTTTTCCTGGAAACTTTCTGCTGGGGAAACCTGGGATTGTTCCTGGGCAAACTTGTTTGCACGCTTTGACTTTTGAAAAGGTCAGATAAAGACTATAATCAGCAATTGGCTGTGAAAGTGGAATATTCCTGGCGTGTATTTACACCCTGAAAGCAGAAAAGAATTCCAAGAGAGCCGTGAAAGGCTTTTGAAAAACCAGCCAAAGCCGCTAATTTCTCACGACTTTCAGGTGCTAAAAGTCGTTCATTGAATTTGCTGGCAATCTTGTTTTGTCGTTTACGAGAGGAGATTGGAGTACGTGGCGATTGCTCCATCGTCTGCGTTGTTTCTCTCCCCTAATGATTGGCGGGTATAAGTATCAAAGCTAATCAAGCTGATTTCTGAAACAACATCAACGCCTTCGAGTCGCCTCACCAACAAATTAAACCGAGCAAAAAAAAAAAAAAAAAAAGAAAGAAAGAAAAGTCGACTTACCCACATTTGCTAATCGCTGCATCTTCTGACGCAGCACAAGAAAAACTTGATTCCTTGAGGGAATGTGGCATTGTTCCTTTTCTGAAGACTCCATGGAATTTGATCGGGCTTTCATGAAAAACGTGAAGCGTTTGTTCGTTAAGGTTAGCTAAAAGCTACTGTGCAAACTTTCTCTCTATAGCTCCGATTTCATTTTCATTTCCTTCTTGTGCAAGATCATGTGCATGTATTTTCTAACTGTTTTTGCTTTATGGGATCTTTATCTTTTTTCCAACTTGTTCAAATTTGTTTTTAGTCGAAAATTGAAGTAAAGATTAGAGGTAGGAAATCAGATTTGATTCTCAAGACTAAAAGAGAACATATTTTCAAAGGATTTGTATTTGATACATTATCAGTATATACACCGACAGTGAATCTTATGTGACACTTCATTAAAAAATAAATTTTAAAACTTTAAACTCTAAATCTAAACCCTAAAACTTTAAACTCTACATCTAAACCTTAAAACTCTAAATTTAATTTTTATTTTTAACAGGTGACATCATTTGATGTATTATCAGATTATAGATCTATACATTGATAGTGTATCAAATATAAATCATATTTTTAAATTGTATACTTATTTGAATATTTGATAAGATTTTCTTGCCAAATAAGAATAATTGTCATATATATATATATATATATATATATATATATATATATTCAAACTTGCAAATATCTTGAAATTGAAAATTTAATTCAAATTATTTTTGAAAGATGACATTGAATATTCAAATCCCAAAATCTATAAGGCCTCCAATGTAAAAAATATTGTAAATATCTTTTATTTGCAATTTCTACATAAATATTTAAGAGAAATTGAGAAAGAACGTATAATAAATACAAAATCTTTGGGGAACGCCTATCCCAAGTTAAATCGAACAATAGTATTAGTATTATTTTTTTAAGTAATTGGTTTTGCAATATTATTATTATTGTTATTTTAAATTCTCCAATAATCTTTTAATAAATAAATTTGAATATATCCATAAATATATATATTTTTAATGTTCTTAAAATATCTTATCTACTCGTAAAAAGTAGAGTGATTAAAGAGGAGTTTTCCTCTGTACCATATGAAACCATGTGATAGACAAACACATCACATGAATTGAATTAGATTTTCATTTGCTTGGTTTTATAACTCGGTTGTAGTACGACTGCTGTTGTTAGCTGATTGGACATAAGAATATATATATTTTATATGAAGAGAGATTCATTTACATTAGTGTAAAATTCAATTAGTTTTATACATTTTTTTAATTTTTTGTACAATTTATATTTGTTTAATCCGACTATCGTATTTCATGTTTTAGTCACGTAGACCATGCACGTCGAGTTTCGAGTAAATTAAAAATGTCTAACTATTTGTTCGATGTAAAAAACTTTTAACTGTTAAATATATATTGAAAAATACAGTATTCTCGATAGATATGATAGAGATATCAGATTGATTTGAAACTTTACATGCACGACAATTACAATAATATTGTTAAATTCAACGGTCGGTTTGTTAAAATATAAATCGTATAAAAAGTTATAGAAGTGTGTAAAACTAATTGAGTTTTACACTAATATAAATGGATCCCTCCTCATTAATTATATATATATATATATATATATATTAGACACGTCAAAAAAGCATTTCATTTTCAATTCTTGTTATTATAATCTTACAATTATTCAATTACAACACAAAATTGCGTAAGATTCATTATTTAAAAATATGGATTCTATATAATATTTTGATGAACCTTATATAATTTAAAATTATGATTGATTAATTAACTGTAGTAATTATATATGTGATATGTTTACATGTCAAAGGGCCATGTTATTATATGATTCGATGAATCCGACTTAATTTGAATTGAACATTTGATAAAAGTTTTGAAATTTTGACCTAGTTCTGTTGGATCTAAATATTATTTAATAAAAAAAAATTAATTTTAAATATATTTAAAAATATATTTTAATATATTTTTAAAAAATTCAAATAATAGATGAAAAGGATTGAAAAGATATAAGTTTCAAAAACCAACTAAATTTGTTTCAATTACTTTGATGGATCAATCAAATCAAACTCTTAAACGTCTAATGGGTTTATCACTCTTTTAGACTGTCTTTTATGACTAGATTTATTGATTCAACCCCTTCGAATTTCAATGATTAATATCCTTAAAAAAAAAAAAAAGAATTGCTCCCAAATTCCACTTTCAATAATGAAATTAAAGTTACAAGGCAAATCAACATTGACTCACAAATTTTATTAGATTTTATACTTTAAATATATGTCTCCTTAAGTGAAATTAGTTTAAGGTTTTTAAACATAATGCATGTACTTAGTTAAAGAGTTAGTGTTGAGAGAACAAAATTTGCATAGTTAATAGGCAAAAATTAAATTATGATTTATAAAAAAAAATTATTTTACTCTTTCAAAATATTTTTTAAAAATAAAATCACGAAAATAAATCATTAAATTTTTGAAATAAGTAATATTTCATAACAAATGTAATCCAACATTAACATCTTGTTTGCATGATTTACTAATAACTATTATTTTTTTTATGTAAAACATAATTAATTTTGACTTAATAAATAAATTATTTATTTAAAAAATATTTAAAAATTTTATTATTTTAAATTTATTGTTATATATTTATCTATTTATTATCTATAAATTAAAAAATATATTATATTTAAATTTTTTTTATAGAAAAAATATAACAAAACAGCTGAAGAAAATGGTGTGACGTGCCATGTAATAAGTGGAAGCCTCAGTCTCCTCAGTGGTCAGGTTTTAATAATAATCTTTGTCGTGTCCTTACATCTTTCTACTTATCTATCCCCAACCCACGTGAATTATGGCTTCATCTGCCATGATTCCCTACGGACCAACCCACGCTACACTTCACGACAACTAAAACAAAAACAAAATTTTTATTTTTAATTACTTTTTTATGCCTTTTCTTCGGAACACTATTTATGGAAACTACTTGGACGTGGCAAACCGCTGCCTCATTCATTTTCCTCACAACCTGTCTCTCTCTCCCCCTTTGTTACACTCTGAAACTCGTCCCCATAAAAAAAATAAATTTGAAAGCTTTAAGTGTATCGACCCGACTCAGCGAGACTCACTCGCTCGCTTTTAAAATTGACTCCATGGACCCTTCCCGTGCTTTTGTGACAAATGTCAAGCGTCTCATTGTCAAGGTTTTTTTTTTCTTTCCTTCTCAAATACCAATTTATTGGATTTTTGATTGATTTGTTCTTTTTTTTTTTTATAATGTGATTTTGATTTAATGTTTTAATTAATAAGGACTAATTTTGATTTATGGGTTTTGATTAAAACAGGTGGGAACAGCTGTTGTGACTCGAGCTGATGGGAGATTAGCAGTGGGGAGGCTTGGAGCTTTATGTGAACAGGTAAATATCGAAAGAAGAGAAGGGCACAATGAGAAATATGGAATTTTTTATGTCTCATTGTTGCATATCTTTCTAGGAAGGGGAAATTGTGGCTGACAAAATTGTTAATTTTTTGAATGAATTGGTTGCTTGCAGCTTAAGGAACTAAATTCTCAAGGGTATGAGATTGTTTTGGTCACTTCAGGTGCTGTGGGTCTTGGTCGTCAAAGGCTTAGATACAGGAAATTGGTTAATAGCAGGTAGTTAAATACTCTTTTTTGTGTGTGTGTGTGTCATAAACAGTTAATGCATTTTGAGAAAATTTGAATGAAAAGATTTCATCTTTGTTCTGTAGCTTGGCTGATCTTCAAAACCCACAATTTGAACTTGATGGGAAGGCTTGTGCCGCTGTTGGGCAGAGTAGTTTAATGGCTCTTTATGACACATTGTTTAGCCAGGTGAAAAAGATTACGATTTTTAGTCTTGCTTATTACGCATTTGGCAGCCTCTTGGTTTTTTATGTTTCACTTGCTTTAATATGATACATTGATACTCAATCTTTATGCAGCTTGATGTCTCTTCTTCACAACATCTTGTGACGGATAATGATTTTAGGAATGTTAGTTTCAGAAAGCAACTCTCTGAAACAGTGAAATCCTTATTAGCTTTGAAAGTTATTCCTATTTTCAATGAGAATGATGCAGTCAGCACTCGAAGAGCACCTTATGAGGTATATCATTTCTTTCCCCTAAATCTGAATTCTCTTTTGTTGTTCGTTCTCTTATAGCGACGTGTGCGTGCGCTAATAGTCTTTTGGATTTTGTTCTATTCTTCTTTTCAAGCTGCTTATTTTGTTTCTGACAAATTGATTGCAAGTATTATTTCAGGATTCTTCTGGTATATTCTGGGACAACGACAGCCTTGCAGGTCTCTTAGCTCTGGAACTACAAGCTGATCTCCTTATTTTGCTGAGTGATGTGGAGGGTCTTTATAGTGGACCACCAAGTGATCCAAACTCGAAGCTGATCGATACGTATATAAAAGAAAAACATCAAGGAGAAATAACATTTGGAGACAAGTCCAGGCTTGGTAGAGGGGGTATGACTGCAAAGGTTAATGCTGCTGTCTGTGCAGCTTATGCTGGTATCCCTGTTGTTATTACTAGGTACGGCCCGGATTCAACTCCGCAAACCTACTAACAGATAACCATGTGATTAGTAATCCAGACAGTTCAACCAGCTTGTTTAATTCTTGACAAATTTGGTTCTTGCTAGTGCAATTTTTTTTATAGGTTAATGAGGAAGTCCTCGTGCTGGGTTAGCAAAACCCTCTTAAAGAATATCATTAGCCACTGCTCTGCATCCTAGTCAATTCATTAGATTTCTACTTTTCCCCTTCATTTCTTATTTTTTAAAACCTTTTATTTATTTATTTATTTATTTATTTTAGATAACATTGCTGACGTGTTGTGATGAAAAAAAAATTCTATGATTGAGTATTAATCACTGGGTGTCTAATCATTTTTCCTTTGTACTTCAATATTTTAGTATTTGCAAGAAGTATGTGTTTTCTTGTTTACTATGAATTGTTTTGTGGCCACACTCCTCATTTTGTTTTTACTTCATGTTTTGAAGTGGCTATGCAACTGACAGCATTATAAAGGTACTTCAAGGAAAGCGTATTGGTACCCTATTTCATCAAAATGCACACTTATGGACTTCAGTTAAAGAAGTTGGTGCACGTGAGATGGCAGTTGCAGCACGGGAATGTTCTAGAAGGCTTCAGGTGGGAAACTTCATTTCTTCTTGTAGCACCAAAAAATCTCTCTTTTAGGCTCCATGTTCTTTAGCTGAAGAAGTTTGAATGCTTTTCTAAAAGATCTTAATTGCAGGCAATGCACTCTGAAGATAGGAGGAAAATTTTACTGGACATAGCTGATGCCCTTGAGGCCAATGAAAGTTTGATTAAGGTTGAAAATGAAGCAGATGTTGCTGCTGCCCAAGATGCTGGATATGAGAAGTCATTAGTAGCTCGATTGGCCCTGAAGCCTGGGAAGGCAAGCATTTGTTCATTCCTGGATTTATGTGATCCAAAATCAATCAAATTTAATTCTGTGTGTGATTGCTGCTGTTTGATATCCAAGCCTGTTCCATTATATCTTTTGCACAAGCACATTCCTCAGGTTTCATGCAGATTATTTTGTTTTACAGATAACTGGTCTTGCAAAATCTATTCGTGTACTTGCTGACATGGAAGAGCCTATTGGTCGTGTTTTAAAGAGAACAGAGGTTAGAAAATCCTACAAAATATCTAAGTAGGAGTGTGGATTTGCTTTCTTCATCACCTATTTTGACCCTTACTTTGACTGCCCTTGTCCCAGCTTACAGATGGACTCGTCTTGGAGAAAACATCTTGCCCTCTAGGTGTCCTGCTGATTGTATTTGAGTCTCGACCTGATGCCCTTGTTCAGGTAACAGACAATGACTTTTAGTCGGATCAACCGGTATCATTTAGCTTATAAGGCTGTTTTGAGGATTACACTTTCAAGTGAACTTGGGTCGGGGCATCAATTTCTCATGCATTTTAAGGGATAATAAGCCAACAGGTTTTGGTGGTTGATTGTGTTAAGAGATTTCCACGATCCTAGGTCCACGAAGCAAATGTCTTGTTCACTGACTGCAGTTAAACTCCATCATTTGTGTATTATTTCAGTGACAAATGATCTACCTTTTGATTTTAGTGAATATCTGCATTCTGTAGAGTCACATTCCATCTTCATACTATAGAGTGTACTAGATTGCTTTCTCTTGCTAGATGGAACATGAGATATTGAAATTCAGCACTGGTCTATTTGATTACTGCATGAAGATTCTTTTGTGTTGGGAAAAATAAACCGTGGTTGCCCAAAAGCAAACATTCACCCACAACAAGCATTCGAATAAGAAAAGAAAAAGACATAATATTTTTTACGTGGTTCGACCCTTCTTGGCCTACATCCAAGATCCCATAAGGATAACATCACTACAACAAGTAGAACCCTCATACAAGTAGCTTTTGCACGGATAAAACTACAAACCCTCTTACAAGTAGCTTTTGCACGGATAAAACTACAAACCCTCATACAAGTAGCTTTTGCACGGATAAAACTACAAACCCTCATACAAGTAGCTTTTGAATGGATTAAGCTACAAACCCTCTTAACAAAACACTATGACTCACCACCGGATAATCCTAATACAAGAGTATAGACTATCTCTCACAAGGGTGGTGGGTGAGTTCAACCAAAGCCTAAGCTCTCTACTTATAAGGTGAAAGCCCCCTTGGCTTAACATAAGCAAGCTATGTGGGATTGGGACTTGACTCAAAAATACTCAACATATCCTCCCTTGAGTCAAAGTCCCAATAACCACTTGGCAGGAACTCGACAACTCTTCTTCCTTGAACAAAGCTTCTCTCCTTACTCGAACTCGAACCAAAAAACTCTTGGCAGCTGGCAGCATCTCTCCTTGCTTGAACCAAAAGCTTTTAGGCAACTCCTTCCTCGAACCATAAGCTCTGATACCAGTTGTTGGGAAAAATAAACCGTGGTTGCCCAAAAGCAAACATTCACCCACAACAAGCATTCGAATAAGAAAAGAAAAAGACATAATATTTTTTACGTGGTTCGACCCTTCTTGGCCTACATCCAAGATCCCATAAGGATAACATCACTACAACAAGTAGAACCCTCATACAAGTAGCTTTTGCACGGATAAAACTACAAACCCTCTTACAAGTAGCTTTTGCACGGATAAAACTACAAACCCTCATACAAGTAGCTTTTGCACGGATAAAACTACAAACCCTCATACAAGTAGCTTTTGAATGGATTAAGCTACAAACCCTCTTAACAAAACACTATGACTCACCACCGGATAATCCTAATACAAGAGTATAGACTATCTCTCACAAGGGTGGTGGGTGAGTTCAACCAAAGCCTAAGCTCTCTACTTATAAGGTGAAAGCCCCCTTGGCTTAACATAAGCAAGCTATGTGGGATTGGGACTTGACTCAAAAATACTCAACATTTTGATCGTTGTGTTCTCTAGCTTTGGAATATTAATTTTTATGCTGTATTTTCTTTTCTGCCATTTTCATCTTAAGCTCTATCTTTGGGTTTATAATAGTTTCCTGATTATTTTACCACCTTTTTCTTTCCCTTTATGATTTGATAGATAGCTTCACTAGCCATTCGAAGTGGGAATGGCCTACTGCTGAAAGGTGGCAAAGAAGCTAAGCGGTCAAATGCAATCTTGCACAAGGTTCGATTCCCCGGGTTCCTTGTACTGGAGCATAAGCCTTATTGCTTTTCTTTCTCTTCACTATTTCTTTTTTTTTTTTTTTGCTTTAAATAATTTCTTTTCTATATTGTCAGGTCATTACTTCGGCCATCCCAAATAACATTGGAGACAAACTTATTGGACTCGTGGCTTCAAGAGAGGATATTCCTGATTTACTTAAGGTGAGTTGCAGGATTTAGAGTTAATGACAGTTTTTTTGTTATGTGATTGTTTTTAAGTTATTCTACTTTGCCACAGCTTGATGATGTGATAGATCTTGTGATCCCCAGAGGCAGCAATAAGCTGGTTTCTGAAATTAAGAATTCGACAAAAATTCCTGTTCTTGGTCATGCTGGTAAGAAAAATATTGTGGATCTTTGATGCTCTACAAAGTAGAGCTTCAACTGAACTTTCAACTTTTTTTTTTTTACAGATGGAATTTGTCATGTTTATGTTGACAAATCAGCTAAGGCGGATATGGCCAAACGCATTGTTCTGGATGCAAAGATAGATTATCCTGCAGCATGTAACGCTATGGTAATTTTATTTTACATCAATTTCTTCTTGTGTTCCAATAAGTATATTTGACTTTGTTAACTTCATAGTTCTTGCAGATGCAGTCTGTTTCGTACTCTAATTAATCCTTCACAATTTTCTTATTTTTCTACTGTTTGTTTTGAAGTTCTTAACCATGTTGTCTACAGGAAACACTTCTTGTACACAAGGATCTGTCGAGTAACGATTTGCTCAATGAGCTTATTATGGAACTCCAACATGAAGGTATGCTTATATGAATGGTTTTCTAACTACCTAGTGTATTCAAATCATAAATCACTTACAGTTTTTAAATATGCTGGATTCAATGAATTTGATGATTTTCATAGCATTGTTCTTACATGATCATGCAACCAATTTGCTGTGAAGCTTGTTGGGCAATCTAGTTGAAAGGTGGCTCAAATATTGACTTCACTTACCAAGCAATAAATGAAGGAGAACTTTGAATGCATAATTTTGTCTAATATCAAGCAAATTAATTCATTTTAGAGTGGGGATATCCAGAGATAAGTTGAACTAGTTATTGATATGCATAAACGAGTACGCCTTTGCAAATTTGCACATATATAGACAGATATCAATTCTAATTGGTGCTATATTTGACAGCATGTATCATGAGGATGTGGCTTTGTCATAATCATAAAGAAAAGAAGCCTAAATTTGTTAACCAGTTTAATGTAGACCTGCTCACGGGCCGAGCCTGGGTAGGATATTTTATGTTCCGGCCCGGCCCGGAACAGTGATTTTTATTATAATAATATTATTTTATTTAATTTTAATTATAAAAAAAATAAAAAAAATTATTTTTTATTCCAATGAACAGTGTTTCGGGCCTAAACGGGCGGGCTTGGGCTACCCAGGGCCGGGCCTGGGCAGAGAAAAAAAAAACCGGGCCGCGGCCCGGCCCATGACCACCTCTAGTTTAATGCAAGGAGAGAGAAAAAAATGGTGCCATGGTCACTTGGCTTGGCAAGATTATGTGTGATCGGAATGGAAGTATAGAAAATTTGTGTTAAATACTTAAATCATTGAGGCTTGAACATATTTGTATCTGTGGATAAGATTCTGTTTTGAGGCTGCTAAGTTCAATGCATCTGAATGCCACTGTATTTATTCTTCATTTTGCTATGTGTGTTGCATGTGGCAAAAGTTATAGTAGTTCCCAAAGGATTATCTAGACTCTAGAGATATATCAACTATGGGCGGAATTATCTGCTGCAGGTGTTACCCTTTACGGTGGACCAAGAGCGAGTTCCTTGTTAAATATTCCGGAGGTGCATTCATTTCATCATGAGTACAATTCAATGGCTTGCACAATTGAAATTGTGGATGATGTGCATGCTGCTATTGGCCATATACATCAACATGGAAGGCATGTCATGTCTCTCAGAATTCTTATTCTTATTCTTATTCGTTTTCTTTTCATTGCTTTATTTATTGCAGTGAATAGTTTGGCTGCCTTTCTCTAGATTCTAAGTAGCTTGCTTTCTCTGCAGTTCTCACACTGATTGCATTGTCACGGAAAATCATGAAGTTGCTGAAATTTTCTTACATGGAGTTGACAGGTAAGCTTATTTCTTGGTTAAAGATCTACTTTATTTGGACAGTCACGTAAATGTACCCTATGACTTTATCTCATTATAACCACAGTTATTCATGCAGTGATATCTTATCTCTTCTGGTTATCATGTTTGAGTGTAAATATAAATTGAGTTGTAATTTTCTCATATTTGGGCCTTTTGACTATCTTTTTTTGTTACAGTGCTGCAGTATTTCATAATGCAAGCACACGATTTTGTGATGGAGCACGATTCGGACTTGGTGCTGAGGTATTCGAAATTCCAAATTCCTGGTGTTGAACAACATGGTCGATTTTCTGAACTTTTTTAATTTGATGCATGGATTTTAACAGGTTGGAATAAGTACTAGCAGGATCCATGCCCGAGGTCCAGTCGGAGTTGAAGGATTGTTAACAACTCGATGGTATGCGAGTTTCTGATTGATCTTTCTTCCTAAATTGTCATTAATATCTGTATTGATGAACATGTTTCTTGTTGACAGTATGAGTATGAATAATGTTCTACAGTTTAGTTTCTATCTAACTACCTGCCTGTTAAAAAATGTAGGATTTTGAGGGGGAGCGGCCAAGTGGTGGATGGTGACAAAAGGGTTATTTACAGCCACAGGGATCTTCCCCTGCAAACTCAATTATAGTTTGTTCCAAGAGATGCAAGGAAATGTTTTCTTTTTTTCATTTTCTTGCTTACTATTAGTTTCTATCTTGTAATATAGCACTGCAGATCTGCTTGGGTACTCTAATTTTTTCAGTTTTCACCCTTATTATTATTATTATTATTATTATAATATTATCTCATTTCATGGATAAACATTTTAATATTCAACTTCTAGTAGTGTTGGCTAGCTGTGAAAAGATTCATATGGCTGATTGAAATCCTGATCACTGGAAGTCAAATGTAACATCAGATTCACGAGAAAAAAAGTCCGTTCATTAATTTAGTTCAGCATAGAATTTAGACAAGTACCCAAAAGACCAAGAATTCATTGTTCCTGAATTAAAACAAAAGTCAAAACTTTGCCGAAGTAAGAAAAACTGCAGTTTAGAAAGCAACTGGTGTGAATCAGGATTGCCCTGATTAATCTGGCTCGTTTTTGTAGAGAAAGTAGAAAAACATAATAGAATCTACATCGTCTCATATTTCACCATCCCACAGTTCTTCAAGGCTCTTGTAAGGACTACGAGTTTCATGTATAGCAAATTCCCCTCGGAGGAGCCTTTGCTGCATAGGAATTAAAGAAGATTTATTCAGTGGCAGGCAATTGAAATTCTTTATTATGCATATGCATGTGAGTCCATGTGTTGAGCCATTTTTTGCCGCAAAATACAAACATGAGACAAGGCAATGTTTTACCTGGTGGATGCCTGAGAATTTCGAGAAGAGCTCAGGAGGTATGGACCAATCAAACAAGCTTAAATTTTCCTTGATCCTAGACTCGTTCACACTTTTTGGAAGGACATTGTGACCGCTCTGAATGCCCCAGCGCAGAGCAACTTGTGCTGGAGACTTGTTAAGTTTCTCAGCAATTTCAACTAAAATTGGTTCTTTCAAGATTTCTCCTTTAATCCAAGACCCTGGAGATCCTAGAGGGGAATATGCCTGGAAGAATATTCACATCATATGATTCAAAAATCAAGGATTTGTGTGTAGATTATGATTAAAACTAAATCAATTAGGCATTATACCGATAGAATAACTCCAGTGGACTTGCACAAGTTGTGTAGCCCAGGCTGCTGCCAAACAGGGTGGCATTCTACCTGATTGACAGCTGGAGGAACTTTTGCATACTTGAGCAGGTCCTGCAGCTTCTTAGTCGAGAAGTTGCTGACTCCAATGGCCCGAGCCTGACCAGATGAATACAAGTCCTCCATTGCACTCCATGTCTCCGGAAGACACAGAGGAGCCATGATTTCAGGGTCCCATCCTCTCATACCAGGCTTTGTACGAAATGGCCAATGTATCTGTAATATAAAGGTCAAACTTCGTTGCTTTTCAAGCATTATCATTGCAGTTCAAATGCATATCCAAAATGGGAATGAACTAAAATAGCAGATCTTCATTGATGATTTCAGGCAAGATAAATTCTACTCTCAGAGGTAATTTGAGATCTTCCTATTAGAATTAAGAGCACAGAGACATACAAGATACAGATCAATATAGTCAAGTTGGAGGTCTTCCAGAGTTTTGGTCAATGCCTTCGAGACGTCTTCAGGTGCATGGTCACTGCACCTGTTTATGTTTTCAAAAAAAAAAAAACTGAAGTCATGACTCAGCCAGATTATTAACTCATGGATTTAAAATTAAGATCGCGAACGTATTTTCAATTGTCATGGACGTAATGAATGTTATAGCGCGGACGTAATGGATGCTATTTACTACCGCTATTTAAATCCCTATAACATTATTTTAAGCAATCAGAAACATAGTTTTTAACCTGAATATGGGTTTCAAAGCTAAAGTCTTTCTCACTATCATACAAACTATTCCTTTAAAGCAATCAGAGCTCAAGATAAAAAGCTAGAGGGAGATTAAAATAGAATACCATAATTTTGATGTGATGAACATTTCACTGCGCTTCACCAGCCCTGTGGAAAACAGTCCCTTCAATGCAAGCCCAATCTACATTGCATGAAACATATAGTAAAAGAAACAATCAGCTATATCAAATTGGAAAATTGAAAACAAAAATGGGAAATTTTACCTCTTTTTCATTATCATAAACATGGGCACAATCGATGTGCCTATATCCAGCCTGCAAAACAATGTTATCGGGATAATCAACACTTAATCAATTGTTTTCCATTTTAACAGCAATAAAGCTTGAAAATCATCTGAACTATACTGGGGCAAAGTTCAATCTTATCCTACTGCAAAATTCCTCCAAGATCCGCAATATCGGGAAAGTTAGAAGCAACTTTCTGGGCAGAATAAAACTGATGAAAAATGGGATCTTTCATGGGTTATAATACAAGGAAGAGCCAGGAAGAGAAACATATCAAAGGCAATAAATTAAAGATAAAACCTTGATTGCAGCAATGACAGCTTCACCAACAACACCTGGAGGAGCTTTCCATGTTCCCAAACCAACAGATGGCATCTTAGCTCCGGTGTTAAGTTCAAAATAGAAAGGTCCATGTCCAGTTTCCATGTCCATTTTACTCTACATGAAAAACCAGAACAAAGAGCAAACACCAACAGCAATTAACTTCTAGTACTATATTGCAATGCAATTGAAAAAGAAACAATTTCAATGATATATATATAACTTGTTTGATCCAAATGATAAACAGAAGCTCTTTGGAATAGGTTTCTGGTGGAAAGAGATAAAGATATAAACAAAATCAGAAAAAATCACGATTTTTCAGCTCCAAATCCGGCAACTGGTGGTTATTTTAAAGCCCAAGTTGTCAAATGTCAACAGAATTACACATGTAACATGTTTGTACTTTGTACTCATCGATATCGAAAGTATCATAATCATTTATATTAGAATCCTAGCCGTAACAAAGTTGGATCTTTCTAAGAACTCCAAAAACAACAGAACACCCAAAGAAAAGAGCTTTATGACACGTCTTTCTTATTATATACTACCATCTTTTTGTGATAAACAGTTAATGATTTAACTACCACCCTACACTGTATAAATAAGAATCTGAATTGTAAACCTGAAATTAGTATATAGTTCTGCAGAGTGGATGAACTCACTTTGAACATCTTCCTTCTAAACTTAACTTTTTAATTATGTAACTGGTGTTTCCATGCAAAGACTTGTTAAGAATTGACAGTAGTTTTTGTCTACTCCCATCAAAATGAAAGAGCACCTTTTAAGCAATATTGCCACATTGCATGTAGGCATATAGCTCAATATTGCATCTGCTGCTAACATTTGCCATACCCCAACCTTGCAGTCTATCCTTTGTAGGCAATCTATTGAGGATAGCCATCCAAGTTACAATAAAATGACTTGGCACATGGTTTGGAAACCAAACCAGCCTAGGCCAATCAACCTTCTAATGCCTCTGTTTGATAATTCCCTTTTACAAGTTGCATCTTAAATGCTTATCCATTAAACGTCGAAGTGTCTCAGCTAGAGATATTCATAGACCCAACCTAAACCGATATATTATTTTATTTAAACTTACTCATAATAATCATAACGTGAGAATATATATCCGTAATGCTTGTAACTATTTTATGCTGTCCAAAACTTATGAAGACAGCCTCCCAGTGCCATTGGTATTTTAGAGTATGGACCAAGCTCCAATTATTCTAAGTACAAAGCTGAATGAGGAACTTATTCCTACTTGATATAAAATAAAAACCAGAAGATGAAAGGAGTATTGAAATTAAGGTGATATAATATGCATCCTTAACTAATGGGGCAACTCCAATGCCTACGGAGGAATTTGAGGGTCCTGCCTGAAAGAACGAACAATTTAAGGGTTGGCTCTCAAAAGAAAAGATGCTTCTCTTGGCATGGCCTATCTCAGTCATTCATTCCAATTAAACCAAATTCCAGAAAATTAAGTGAAACCAAGATCAAATTCAAATCGATTATTAACGGTTATTTTAGTTGTCGAGCACAAATACGCAAATGGTGCATCGACCGACCATCCTATTTGCTGATAGTGATAGACACAATGGAAAAAAGTACCAAAAACCTTCCCCCTTTGTTCTTTTTCTTTTCCCCACTCCAAACAGTTTCTCTTTTCCTCTTTGATCTATCTGCTTCTGCTCCATTGATCCTGTATTCAATCACTCAAATCTCACCATCCCAAAGTTCTTCGACAGTCTTGTATGGACCGAAAGTCGCATGGACAAATGAAGTTCCCCTGAGCAGTCGTGCCTGTATAATTGAAAACAGAGCATATAATCAGGAGAAAAGATAGTGGAGCAAGGGTGTATCAGAATTAATCAAGTCACTTTTTCAGCATTCCCTATTACTGAATAATAACATTTTTGCAGAGTAATGTTATAGCTACTAGCCTGTTCAATTTCAGAAAACTTGGCAAATAAGTCCTCAGGAATAGACCAGTCAAAGACATCAAAGTTCTCCTTTATCCTCTCCTCATGCGTGCTCTTTGGAAGCACACTATGACCCATTTGCAGGCCCCAGCGAAGAGCAACTTGTGCAGTAGTTTTGCCTAATTTCTGTGCAACCAAATTTAGAATTGGATGCTTAAGAACCTCACTCTTGAGCCATGTTGTGCCAGGAGAACCCAGAGGCGAATATCCCTGAAAAATAGATATACCACTTCATTATTTTTGACTGACACAATGGCAAGACATATTAATATTTGCCCAATCAAAGGCAATAGAATCTCTTCTGGCAATTGAATCAAACAATAATCCAACACAAAGTGAAACAAAATTTGCATGCTCACCGATAAGTGAACTCCCTTGGATTTGCAAAATTCACGCAGCTTAGTCTGCTGCCATGAAGGATGACACTCAACCTGGTTGACAGCTGGAGGAACACGTGCCACCTCCAGCAAATCCCCCAATTTCTTGGAAGAGAAATTACTAACACCAAGAGCCCGAGCTTTACCAGAGTCATAGAGTGCTTCCATTGCTCGCCATGTGCTAGGTATGTCCGGCTGAATAAAGTTTTCAGGCTTAAAACCAACTGACCCTTTCTTAAACCGAATTGGCCAATGGATCTTAAAAACAAAAACCCTCATATTAGCCACAATTGAAAAGTACCTTCAATAATACATCAGAATACTACAACATCTCTAGTGATGAAAACTCAAAAATGTCATTCTTAAAACCAGACAAGGCAAAGGTAGCTATACTAAAAGGACTCGATGACCAGGCAATAGTTTCTACTTAGCATCAATATTCAATGACCCTGTGTTTAGAAACTTCTGCTAAGCAGCATATTCAACATATAATTAACACTGACATCGGTCAGACAAAGTAGCTGTGATCAAGCAAAACATACAAGGTATAAATCAACGTAGTCAAGCTGAAGATCCCGCAAAGTTCGGTCTAATGCTGCCGGCACATCTTCAGGTGCATGATCAGAACACCTGTGCATAACTTAGTTTTAGAAAGTAATCTTTAATAAAAAGAAAATTCATGGATAAACAGAATATACAAGAATGAAAACGAACCAGAGTTTGGAGGTGATAAATAACTCCTCACGTTTGACCACACCATCTTCAAACAGCTTCTTCAAAACGACACCAATCTAAAACAAATAGAGACATGCAAACACTGATCTGATCATTACTAATAATTTACTATTCGAATAAAAAACTAAAATTTTAACTTTAATTAATATAATAGTATTTTTTCAGCATACAACATCGGTTTTTGCACTTTCTTTGTTGTTGTAAAAAACAAGGCAAAAAAAAAATGGTTGCACCAAATAAGGTTTCACGGTTGGTGCTTTTATTTTATTTTTTTTCTTCTTGCTTTTCTCAATAAAAAGTGGAAAGTAAAAGTTACAAGATAAACTAAAAACAAGAAAGAAAAAAAAAAAAGCAAAAAATCAACAAAATGGAGTCTAAATAATTAAAAGTTATATTTTTCAAAACAAGGCAAATGTCGCAGCCAAACAGAGCATAAATTTACCTCCTTTTCGTTTCCATACACTTGAGCGCAGTCGATATGGCGGTATCCGATCTGAAGAGAACAGGAAAACAGAGAGCTATTTATCGAATTTTTTTTTTTTTAAAAAAAAGGAAGAAAAAAAAAATTAACATCAAAAGATATAACAATCCGTGAACTGCATTCCGCATGAAGACAAAAGTATTTCGAGAACTACAATGATCAACAACAGTGTCAAAGATATACCTTTACAGCAGCGGCAACGGCGGCGCCGACGAGGCCAGGTTCAGCCTGCCAAGTTCCCAAGCCCACGGATGGAATCTTGGCTCCGGTGTTCAACTCGAAGAACCTGATTGCATTCGCCATTTCGGAAAAACAAAGACGAAACGCGTGGTTTCGACGCAAAATGCGAAAAACTAAAATACAGAGAAACGTAAGAGAGTGACTCAGTGACTGAAACGAGAGAGTGACTGGCAACAACTAGAAGGAATGGACAGCACCACGCTTTTATAAAGAAAAAAGGGAACAATTTTAAAAATTAAAAAAAAATAATAATTAATTAAGAAGCGGGGATCATTAGAGAAATTTCTTCAGTTTTCCGCCACGTGTCCTGCGATGAGATTATAATTTGCAATTCGACGGTGGTGATTTTTTTTTTATTGTGGTTCGGTTTGTTCTGGAAAAGGAAAAGTGGGCCCAAGGGTGAAACGGCTACGGCCTGCGTTGCGGGACCCTTTATTGGATTTTATTTTGGTCGGAGAGAAAAAAAAAAGGTTCGGATAAAATTTGAAAAAAATACTTATCGTATTATAACAAAAAAAATTTAATTTTTTTTACATGTGGTCTACAAAATTTAATTTTGAATTTTTTGTGTATTATCTAATTAAAATTGTGAAAATAAACCTTTTTAATTCATCTAATAAATACTTTCTTAAATTTTTTAAAAATTTAATAATATAGCATTTTTATGAAATTATATGTCTTATAATAATTATGATTATAATCAAATAAATTTTTAAACATGTATCAAGTAAAAAAATAATAAATAAATTAAATAAAAAATAGTAAATAATTATAAATTTAAACTTGAACATAAGATAGGAGATAGAGAGTATGTTTTGCATGGTTGCAGGTGAATCGAGTTTGAATGATCATTTGAAATTTTTATTCAAAGGCCAATTTGATTCATCAAATTTAAATTATTTTTTTAAAATATTAAAAATATGTTATAATTAAAATTAAATAAAAATATTTTATTAATTAAAAAAATAAATTGAAACCAAATTGAATTTTACTTAAAAAAAAATCTTATAGAAAACTCGTCTTTTCGTAAATTGACGGAGGCCGGCAGCAACTACTCGTGGTCCTGCTCCATTGAGGGTGACGACATCCATGACCGAATCATCCTACTTTAGGTTTGGGTTAATAATCCTTTTTCAGCTTTTTTTTGTACTGCTATTTGACTCTTTGTTTTGCAATGGAAACACTTGCAAATCTTTTTAAAAAGCTAGGATTTTACATTCCATTTTGAAGAAAAAAGGCTTCACTAATTTTTACACAAAAATGAAAAAGATAAAAAAACCTTTATTCATCCAAAAATATGTTACTAATATTGCTACATTGCAAGATATATATGATATAAATATATATATATATATATCATCAAGCTGTTGACTTGCAGTCAAAATATAGGAAATTACAGCCAACATGATAGACTACATTGTTTAATCATCACTTATTTAGCACTAGTAGTACTTAATCAAGCATCAGCATTTTCTTTATTTTAGTATCAAACTCTGATGTGATGTCCCTTCAGACCTCAACATCCCATAGTTCTACTTGGTTTCATAGAGAAATCGCATAGGTAGAGAGAAACAAAGTTTTTCATCTTTGTATTGTAAGTTTGTAACCGCGTTTATTTGGGTTTTGGTTGTGTATCTCTGCTATTGTCTTTATGAATAAGTTTACTTATCAATAAGGTGTAAACAAACTAAGACTTTGATTTTTACCTTAACCGATCAACGAGTCAGATTGCCTGGATAATCCTATGATCTTACATACCTCTCTTCTTCTTTTTTCTGTTGGAATCCAACAATGGGGTTTTTTTTTATATTTTTAATATTATTACATACCATAAAGTTATAGTTCACCATAACTACATCCAAGATTATAGAATGCTTAAATAGTAAAATACTGCTCCTCCACTTATTTTTTAAATTTAGCATAATGAATCTGGTTTACATTCTTCCGAAACATTTAATAACAAACTTTGTGTGGGGGGGGGGGGGGGGGGGGGGAACACATATATAAAGGAAAAATTGCTTAGTCCCTTAAAGTTTTGGTGTATGTTCAGATCTCACCATCCCATAGCTCTTCAATGGTCCTATATGCCCCAAATGTTTCGTGTACAAATCCACTGCCTCTAATCAGCCTCTCCTGGGACACATAAAACAAGCAATAAATAATCTGAACTATACCTAAATCCCACATATTTTGATCATACACTACAATAAACCAGCCATGAAAAAAAGGATAAGTAACTTACCTGCTCAATTTCAGGAAACTTAGCAAACAATTCTTCAGGTATAGTCCAATCAAAAACATCAAAGTTTTCTCTAATCCTTTCTTCATTTGTACTCTTAGGCAAAACACTATGACCCATTTGCAGCCCCCAACGGAGAGCTACCTGAGCAGGGGACTTGCCCAATTTCTCTGCAACCATATTCAGAACTCGATGCTTGAGGACTTCTTTCTTGATGGTTCCTGTGCCTGGGGAACCCAATGGTGAATACCCCTGAAACAATGACAAGTAATTTTCTTAATTGTTTATATATAAGAAATAATGGGTGTTTGAAGACCAATAAAAAATAACATATAGCTTTTCCTCTACATGAATCTTAAATTTTCGTACTACACATACAGTTATATGAATTCCCTTGGATTCACAAAATGCATGTAGCTTAGCCTGCTGCCATACAGGATGGCATTCCACTTGCAGTACAGCGGGAGTAACTCGAGCTACCTCCAACAGATCTCCAAGCTTCTTCGAAGAGAAATTGCTTACTCCGATAGCTCGAGCCTTGCCAGAGTCATATAGTGCCTCCATTGCTCTCCATGTACTGGGTATGTCAGGTTGAGTTAGGTTCTCAGGCTTAAATCCAACTGCTCCCTTTTTCATACTGACGGGCCAATGAATCTTCAAAACATTAAACAATCAAATTATCATTCATTAAGAAATCATAAACAAAACTTGCTTATGTTAGTAAGAACAAAATGGAAGGAAACATGGTTGTGTTAATATTTCTACATACTAGATAGAGATCTAGATAGTCCAGCTGCAAGTCTTGCAAGGTACTATTCAATGCCTCTGGTACATCTTCTGGTGCATGATTATTGCACCTGCAGAAAGTTGTAATTCATCGGTAGGTCCATATAACAAGCCTTAAATACTTGATAAAACTAATGGCATCTAAACAGATTACTAACTTTACACTCAAGAATTCAATTTTGATATGGTTTCATATATGATATATGATATATGTAAAACACTTGAAAGGATTTTGAGATTGAGACAAACCAGAGTTTGGAGGTTATCCAAAGATCTTCACGATGCACAACACCATCTTCAAACAGCTTCTTCAGAACAGAACCAATCTAAATCAACAAAATTATGGGGATCACATGAGTAAATTTCGTTTCCCATTATCATCATTCATCAAAATCAAGGCATCAAAGGCATGCCGAATATAAATTCAACAGCAATAGGTACTAAGATGATTGACAAAAAAATACGAATAAATGAATTAGTTTAATGCAAATTTGGCTTAAAAATTGAAAATTCATCCAGGAAAAAGAATTGCAGCGAAAGTCATTACCTCTTTTTCGTTCCCATAGGCTTGAGCACAATCAATATGCCGATACCCAAGCTGCATACATAGAACGATAAGCAGTCATTCCTTTATTTTATTTAAATAGGATTTGTTAGTTAAATTTTCATGGTTTTAACAAGTGGTGTCTGTTAGCTACTTGGGTATATCGAAGAGAGGTAAACTAAATACCCCAGACATAAAAATAAAATAAAAAACCACCACAGCTTCAATTCCTAGAAAATTATCCAGAAAGACGATATATATAGAGAAGAGAATTGAGAAATACCTTGATAGCAGCGGCAACAGCAGTGCCAACTACGCCAGGAGCAGCCTGCCAGGTTCCCAGTCCAACAGAGGGGATCTTAGCTCCGGTGTTCAGCTCAAAGTATCGAATTGCCTGAGCCATTTTTTTCATAGAGAACTGACGAATGGAGATGGAGTCTTGTTTATTGAGACAGCTGCAAAAGTGATCAGTAGGAGCGTTAAAACATGTTTTCGAGTCAGAAAGGAAAAAGAGTTAGTAAAACATAAATATGGTCCCGTCATTCACGTGTAAGTAAACCCATCCTTTTGAATTTTTCCTCTACTTTTTGCTTTGGTGTGTATCCAGGGAAAGAATTTCCGGGGATATGCTCTTTTGCATTTTGAGAGAAAGATTTTCCAAAGGAACAAGTTTACTTATCTATTACTCGAATTTAGATTATTATGGGTTTATATTTCATATTGATATATTTATTTTTTAAAATTATTTTTATATATTTAAAAAATTATTCTTATTCTTATTCTTATATTTATATTTAAATATATATATATATTAAATACAAATATAAAATATAAATATTTTTTAAAAATAAAAAATCCAAGTATAACCTATCATTGAAGGTTTACCTCATAATTTTTACCTTAAACGACAAAGATTCCAAGTTTAATTAGTATTAGTTCCTCAACTTTGTCAATGTACTAATAATATAATTAGTGGAAATTCAAAGAGTGAATTAGGCAATGCTGCCGACAAATGTACGCTTGCTTCTGGACCTCATATTTGACTCTTGTACTTGTCTTTTATAGATTGTTAAGTGGCTGCATATGATGCAGGATCTTATGCTTTTTCTTTTTCACGTCTCTTCTTTTGTTGAATGCATTTTTGCTTTGAATGCCGATGGAATATTTTCAAAATAAGTACGAGATATATAATGGAGAATGATAAAGGAAATAAAGAAAAATTAAAATTTGTTAGTAATTGAACATGTGTTAAAGGTATATCAAACGTATTGTATTAATTAATTTATTTATATTTAAACGTATCATATTATATTTATTATATGTATTATATTTTTATAATGTTTTTGTAAGATATTTAAAATTAACAAATCTACTCCTTGTAGAAGCAGGGTCCAGGGCCTAGCCATTAGGCCTATAATTGAAGATGGTCCTTCTTCTCTTTCGTCCCCAAAGAAAAGTCCAAGACCCATCCACTTTGTCCATTTACAATAACTCATAATAAGATTATTTTATTTATGGTCCATGAATTTGATAATTCGTAGGCATACCTTACTAGTTTCATTTTTTCTCTAATCCATTTGTCTAGAAAAAGAAAAAAGAAAATGGAAAATTAAAGATAAAAAAAATACTGAAAGAAATGTCCATGTAGTTAGTACTGTCAGTCACTTTCCCTAAACTGCAACCGACTAAACTAAAGCACTCTCTTTCTCTTTCTATTCATCAAATCAAGACCATCAATATCACCAAATATATAAATTATGATCTGCTAAGCTAATCATAATTTCAATTTTCAGGGTATTTCTTAAGTCATACGTTTTTAATTTTATCAGTGTGGTCCAAATTCCAAACTCCTAATCTCCAATCTCCAAAATCCCCATTTCCATTTACTCTCAGTTTTTCCCCCCCTTAAAATATGGAACCAAAAAAGAAGCTGATTTGTAGTTGTACTATGGATTTGGTCCCATTAATGGAAGCAGTTTAAGATTCTAGGTTTTCTTTCCCTTTTCTGAAAGGAGGGCCCTTTGATTTTAGGGGGATAGGGGGGTGGGGGCCTTTAGCTTGAAGAAAGAGGATGAAGGAGTTGATTGGGAGTCCAGGAACGGTGAGTGGGTTAACACTAAGGATAACCCAATGTGCATTTGCTGCTGCTTCCATTGCAGTTATGGTCTCTGCCTCTGGTTTCTCTACCTACACTGCTTTCTGGTACTTGTTTTTCTTCCCTTTTTCTTCTTTTGGTTCTGCTCTCAAATTTTACATTTTTCTCTGGTTGCCATTTTTTCAGTTTTCTCAGGTTTAATCATTAACAAAATTTTAGTTAAAATGATGTGTTTGAATCGGATTAGTCTTAAGCAATTATTGATTAGTTAGCTCGGTAGCAGGATTTTTTAGGCAAAACTGTGGATGAAAGATTATTTCCTAACTGGTAGAAAGAATAGGAAAAGTGGAAGGTTAAGTTGACCTGACTTTTAGAGATGTAGACTATTACCTCTTTGCATATTATAAGGTGTTATGTGTGTTGCATCAAATTTGTTTATAATACTAATAGTTAAATGAATCGTTCAGCTGTTTTTGCTACTCTAGTTTTCTGGTTTGAATTTATTGGATGATATTAAAATTTTAGATTTCTAGTTTGGGAATGTGCATGAGGAGTGGGTAAAAAAGTTCCTTTTCAGTTTTAAGTTTAGCTCAATTTTGTCCCAAGTTTTTATGATTTCTCATATGCTGGTTGAGAAGCTTTGACCTAAGAGGGTTTAATGTCAAACTTTAGTTTTGTGTTTTTGTATTATAAATGAAAAGGTATGAGAATTTTCTACCTTCAGTTTGTAATGGCAGTTGGATGAGAAATTAGAAGCCTTGATTTAAACTTTCAGAGAATTGCACAGGTTACTTGCATAGCTTACCAATTCTTCCAAAATTGGATTTTAAGCTGAATATGAAGTTGTGCGAATTAGCATCTGGTAATTTACTTGGTTAAGCAAAAGGAATTATCTATCCTCTAATGTTATTGCCACAGTGGAGCTAAAGAAATCATAGACATGTCTGAGGTGCAATATTTGGTGGATGGTTGTTTAAAGTGTATTATTGTTCTTGTAATAGCAAACTTTGTTTGGAACTGAGTGCTTCTATTAGGTGCAACGGCAGGAAAAATGAACAGAATTCTATGAAGCTTTTCTGCTACTATGCGTAGTGCAGTAATATCGGTTCCCTAAGTCTCTTTGTTCTAAGATTTGTGCCTGCTAATAGGACAGAGTCTATAACAGAGCCATTCATTTGTCTGAATGACATTCAAGAGACACAGGTATAATATAGGTTTGAATAAACTTGAGTTCATAGTTGACTGAAAGTGTGTAACCTCTCTGTGAGTCTTCTATTCTGCATGTCTGATCTTTTAAGGTTCCATTTAGTTGGTGCTTTTACTTTATGCTATTTGTCCCTTGTTTTTAGTTCATTTTTAAATTTTTGCTTTTCACTTTCTATTGAGAAAAGAAAAAAGCAAAAGCACCAACAAAACAAAGCCTATACGTGCAACTTTGATGGGATTTGCTTCTGAGGTCTTTTTTGGAAGTCTCAAGATTTTGGTTTTCTTTTGTGAAAATGCTGAAGACAAAGCACTTTTGACTAGTTATAAAATAGCATTTATGCTTATCTCCCATAATGCTATTTCCTAAATAAAGTGGCTCTGGATCTTATAGTTGCTGTTCTAATTTTTCACCATAATATATCCCTGGGAAAGGGGGGTTAGGTTGGATGGGGTAGGCAAGAGGTTAAAAGTAGAATAGAAATGTACCGTAATTATTATTTTCTGCAGTTTTGATGTTTATTATGCTCTCTGTTTCAGCTATTTGATTGCATCTATGGGGCTTCAACTGTTATGGAGCTTTGGACTTGCATGTCTTGATGTTTATGCTTTGAGGAGAAAGAGAGATCTTCAGAATCCAGTTCTAGTGAGCCTATTTGTTGTAGGTGATTGGGTATGCAGCTCTCTATGAATCCTCTCTAATCTCCTTTAGTCACTAAATGGATGCGTTGACGATGATGTAAATTGGGTTTTTGACCATAAATTGCCTGCTATTTTTGGTATTTGTCATATTTCTCATCAGTTATCGCATATTTTCCCCATATTTCTTCATGTTAAGGCTGTTTGTGATCCCACAAGTGGTTTACATGACTCTAGTAAGTAGTTCTTATTCTATCAAAGATAGCCTTTCCATAATTATATTGCTAGTTTTTATGACCACCTTTTCCTATTTCTGAATAGCAACAGAATACAATCTTACATTGATGCAGGGTCACTCTCTGATCTTTATATGAACTCCCTATGCATCTTGCTGAAATTTTTTAAAAGAGGGCTAGCAATTGTTATTTGGGTCTTCAACTCAGTCTTCTTAGTTTTCAATCGGTTTTTCCTACATGCAGCTTAACTTTTGCGAGTATTTTTTTTTCTCCTTGACTCTTCGGCTGAAATTGTATATCACCTGGCTAATCCTTCTTTAATGTGCAGGTCACAGCCATGTTATCACTGGCAGCTGCATGTTCATCAGCTGGGGTTATAGTCTTGTATGCAAGAGACTTGGATTTCTGCAGTGTTGAAAGTAGTCATCTCCCATGCAGGCAATTTGAAATATCGATAATTTTGGCATTCATCACGTGGGTTCTGATCGCAATGTCATCTCATGTCATGTTCTGGATCTTAGCCTCTTTCTAAAGGACTCGGGGTTTCCCATACAAACACATAATAGTATCTCCTATTTGACATGTAAATCCTTCATTTTGTTTTTCTTCCCCATGCCTTCATTATTTACAATTTTGTTGAATTTTTGCCTGTGCACATTAAGGATTTTTGTTTTAGTATTCAATTCCATTCAAATCTGACTTGTTCTCAGCCAAATTTTCAACCATTAACAAACAATCTTGTCAAATTCTTGTGGATCTTCTTTGGGATCTTAAATAAGGTCTTTGAATTGAAAGGCATGTGAACTTGCTTTTCTTTCATCTTCCAACAGACATCTCATTTTTGTCTAATGTGGAATAATGTACTCATGTCTGACAAGAGATAAGCACCAACATCCATCAAGCTATGGAATATGTTATATGCCCGAAAAATACGATGGAATATGTTATATGCTTGAAAACTATGGAGTTGGTGGTTTAGGTTTCATGTAGGAAATCTTCCAATTTTCCAGGGCCGTTGATCATCCTGGATGAAACATGGATCAGGATATAACAATCAATTAAGAGAACTTAGATGAACAGAGGATCCCAAGAACCTTAATGCCCAATGTGGCACCTAAACAATGAACAAAATCTGTCCGAACAATATATTCTGAAAGACAGAGGGGGGAAAAGAGACAGCTCCACAACAATGAAAAAGATTATAAATGCAATTAACTTGAAACTTATTCAACATTTAACTCAAGTGTATACAATGTCATAAATTTGTTGTTTATATTTCTTCCTTTTTTTCTTTATTTTTGGTCAATCACATTCCAAAATAAAAAAAATGATATTTCCCCCTCACAAATATATAAGGTTGCTTCTGTATCCGGTCATCCACCAAAGAACATGTCCTCCAGTAACAAAATCCCTCGAACTTACTCCAACTGGAATTTTGCCAAATAACAAGAAATAAAAGCAGAAAAAAGGGCAAGGTGGACAACAAAATTGCAGTATTGAACTCTCAAAATGTTAATTCCAAGTTCAACCTTGTGATCACATGACGATTTCTGGCTTCAAAATACTAGACTTTATCTCCTTGTGAGGCAGGACAACACCTCCATTGCTGTAAACTTCATCTCCAAGATGAACATCTTCTCCTAAGATTGTCATGTTTTCCACCCGAGCCCACCTTCCAACAGTGGAATGCCAGCCAATAATGCTACTGGAGATGCAAGCATGCTTCTTGATACGAACTCCACGCATTACAGTACAGCGTGACAACCTTACCCCGGACTCAATGATACATCCTGGACCAATGGCTACATCAGGTCCAATGAGGCACCCATCACCAATTACAGCGGTCTCATCTACCAAAACATTCCCGACAATGTGAGATCCAGCTGCCAGTTCTACAGAGGACTTTTTATGCAAGGAGCCTAGGTACAATCTCAGGCCAGTAATGTAATCCTTTGGTTGTCCAATGTCCATCCAGAACCCAGGTAGCACCATTGCGTATAGCTTATTCTCTGCTGCAATCTTTGGGAAGATCTCTTTCTCAATCGAGGTGGGTCTCAGTTCAATTCGGTCAAGAACAGATGGGTTCAACAAGTAAATCCCAGCATTGATTTTGTTACCAACAAATATCTTTGGTTTCTCAACAAACTTTTCAACTTTGCCTGTAGTTTCTTCCATAATCACAACACCATATTTTGATGGCTCATCCACCTTGAAACAAAAGTAAGATCCTTTTAGTAACCGCAAAATGGTTTAGTCCTTGACTAAGAACAAGAATGCTAAATCAGGTTTACCACTTTACCTTTGTCACCATAATGGAAGCTTCTCCTCCATGACCCTTGTGAAAATTTATCATTTCTTTTAGTGGATACTCACTTATAACATCACTATTGAGGACAAAAAATGGCTCACCAGAGCCATCAACCAACTTGTCTCTAGCCAGAGCAAGAGGACCTGCTGTGCCAAGTGGTTCAGTCTCTTGTGAGCAGGTGATTTTAATGCCAAGCTTTTTCTCAAATTCTTTTAGGAAATTCAACATAACCTGCAAAACAATTATGATGAAAAATCTATCAAGCATTACAAAAACTAGCTACAAGAAAAGTCAATAACAAATTGCTATCAACATGAAATTTGCAGCCATAAAAAGGGCACTTTTCTATGTTACCTCTGGTTGGTAATTGATGGCCAGAACAACTTCAGTAACTCCAATAGCTTTGAGAGCTTCAATCTGGTAGTATTAAAAAGAAACAAACAAACTAGGTATATTTCACAAGTTTAACAAATATAAAGTAAAGCTTCACACTTTTCTTTATCATAGAAGTTAGTCATTTTTCAATAACTACGAGGAGATAAGAGAAAAAAGAAAAGAGCAAGGCTATAGAATCATCAAATATATCTTGTAAACAAAGCTATGTCTCAATAAATCTTAAACCTATTTTAAACAGGATTACCTGTTATTAAAAAATCTACAAAAAATTCCAGTCAATCAGGCATATAGAATCACCAACAACAAACAATAACTAAACTAAAGACAACCAAGAAAAATAAAAATTAAAAAGAGAAAAAACCTGATGCAGTATCATGGGTTTGTTAGCAAAATCGACCAGAGGCTTTGGCACGCTAAGAGTCAATGGTCTCAATCGTGTTCCAAACCCACCAACGAGAATGAGTGCTTTCATCCTGATAACTCACCAAAAATCTGAATTTCCTGTAAAATATCATACCCATAACATAGATTATCTCAAACAGTGAGTCGTTAGTGTATCTAATTAACAAATCCCATATATTATAAATAACAAACAAGGGGAAAATTGATCATAGATGGATCTAAGGTGGCAGAGACGTTGAAAAGTAGGGAACTTGAGTTAGACTTACAGAACTGGGGTTGACCACAGTTTTGTTGTAAGAGCTGTGACAGTGATCTTTGCGGTCTTCCAACTCTGAACAAATCTGAAAGTAAATTGGATGGAATTAATGCTGTAATGGGACTCTGCGTCCGAGTCCAGCAAGGCTTTTGATTCTTTGATGAATTTACAAGGCCCTTGTCACCTGACGCCATGTGGGCTAGTGTAATAAAGTGGCCTTTCAACTCTTTACATTTTTATTTTTAATTTTTTTTATTTGAGGTAGTTTTAAAATTTATCACTAAAATTAAAGTCTAAAATTCTATGATCACGTGATTATTGATTTCTTTTCAGAGAAAAGCATTTTAATCATGAAAAATATTAATTAATGTTTAATGATACTAATTATTATGATATTTATAAAAAAGTGTAAAATATACCGTTATTAACATCAATCCTCACAATTTTAATGATTTTCATTAAGATTTTATGTATTATTATTTTATCATTTAAAATTATGCTAAAAATGAAAAGCAAGCATGGGATGCAATTTTTCTATGGAAATTTGAAAATATAAGTAGCATAGTCCTTATATGCTTTTGAATGAAGTAAACTAGTTTCATTTAATATTTTTGTTGTTTGTTTTATAAATGAATTTCACTTTTAACCATCTGATATGCTGAATCTAAAACTATTTAGTAAGCTTTGTTGTTCCCATGTATGTGTAATGTATCTATGATCTAAAAATTGTCTGAATTTTAGATAGACTAATTTATAAGCCTTATACATGGCCAACGAAAAAAAGAGAAGGTTTTCTTTTTTCCTGCTAGAAAATACTTGGCCAAACCATGGCTATATAACTGATCACAACAGGGCAAGGGGCGCCTAAAAATTCACCAAATTTTCTTGCAATATTCCTGCCACCCTAAAACCCTTCCAAAACCCATCAAGCAAAATAAACCTACCAACCTGTAGGTGTTAACTGTCAAGTCAACCATGGCTACAGACGCAGACCCGAAGAAGCTCAGTTGGGCTGATCTGGTGGAAAATGAAGAAAAAGTCGATGACCTTGCCTTATCCCCTCTCCCTCCACGTCAAGTCATTGGCCCTGACGAAAGTGGAATAAAGAAAGTCATAGAGTACAAGTTCAATGAAGCTGGTAACAAGGTTAAGGTCACATCCACCTTTCGTGTTCTCAAGGTTTGTACCAAGATGATGAGTAAGGGAGCCATTGAGAGAAGGTCATGGGCTAAGTTTGGTGATGCAGTGGATGAAGAAGATAATAGCAAGCTTACTATTGTTTCTAATGAGGAGATTTTCCTTGAAAGGCCTAGGGTTAAAGGTTGGAACTTTTTCTTGTTCTTGTTTCTGTTCTTGTTTTCTATTGCTTTTTATAACCTTAAGGTTTACTTTCAAGAAAGAAAAGACCTTTCTGGTTTATTTATTGATTTAGATGTGTTGTATTGTGGGATTCTTTTCATTTTTGGATGAAAATGTTGTCTTGTTAATATTGTTGCTTGTTTCTCAAGATTGTATTCTTATTCTTGTTTTTATTAACAAAACTCTCTAATCACGAGTTGCTCAATGCTTGTTTGCTAATTCATACAATTAATGGAAATAAAATCTACATGCTATCTTTTGTGGCTTACTGATAAACCCTGGCAAATTTTGCTGTATCTTGGATTCAAGAAAACCTGAACATGCAAGGGAAACAATCAATGCAAGAGGCCTAGTTCTATTGAGTTTTGGGGGTTTAGAGGGGAAAACGGTTAAAACAGTTAGTACCGGGTAGTAACTAAATGTTGGTATCGGATTTTCAAATTTCTCCTACATTGATGTTTAAAAGTCCTCTCTGTTAATGGTTGCCTTTCTCAATATTTTAATTATTAACAGGAAAAGAAGTAGATGAAACTAAAGCTGGGGGAGATGCTTTGGGCCAACAGGGAAGCAGAAGAGGCTTTCTCATAGTGTGTAGGACTTGTGGCAAAAAAGGTGACCACTTTACTTCCAGATGCCCTTACAAGGATCTTGCACTACAAAGTGAACCATTGAAATATGAAAGGCCTTCTTCAGCAGATGGGGCTGCAGCTTCTTCTAAATATGCCAAAAAGAGTATTATGAGGCGCAGGAATGAAGACCATTCAATCAAGGTCTCCAACCTCTCACAGGATGCTCAAGAGAGTGACTTACATGACCTTTTCGGCCTATTTGGACCGATAACTCGTGTCTATGTTGCGCCTGAAGGCCATACTGGTTTGAACCGAGGCTTTGCTTTTGTCAGTTTCGTTAACAAGGAAGATGCAGAGAGAGCAATTAACACTCTAAATGGATATGGATACGATAATCTGATCCTCAGAGTTGAATGGTCCTTGCCAAGATCAAAATAGATGTATTAGGTTCCTTATAATTAGCCTGGGAAGGTCTATATCATCTTAATCATTGGGGGCAGTAATTCTAACTATGAACATGAAGGCTGTTTTTGCTTTCTTGAATCCCTCTGGCTTTGGTCTTATGTTGATTTTATTAACATGCTCTTTGAAGGCTTTTGGTCTATGATTACATGAAGTTCACTACTTAAAATGTATGACATCTTGTTGCTGTTAGTCTATAGTGTATAATTGTGGGGTTTGAACCCTAATCTCGAAAATGCCATAGTTCAACTTTTTTTATGTTTTGCAATATATGATTTACAATGCTTCAGTGATAAGTGAAATGTTATGTATTCAATAATTAAAGAGTCATGTCTCTTATTAAGAGTTGTATCTCTTGCTTATTTACTAAGAGTTGTGATATTCAAATAAACATCTATTTGAACAATTATGTCTATATAAAAAGACATCTATTTGTTCATAAATAGAACGGCTCTGATTTGTGAAAGACATAAGAAATAATAGAATAAGAAATAGAAAAATACAAATGTTGATATTGTTCTATACATGAACAATAACCATAAGACCCCCACAAGTTTTTTTCGATATTTCAAATTTGATGATTATGTTCTTACACTGTTGAATGCTCAGTGGATTGATTTGTCAATACAAAACTAAGTCAATCATTGGGCTTCATTGTATTTTCGAGGTTTATACGCCGGTAACTCTTTTGCGTACCAAATTATTAAGTGGTGGGGGCGAATAAAACCTTAAAAAAAGTGACATTGTTACACTCCTTGAAGCCTTCTTTAATTTCTCATGTTTTTCTTAATCCCATGTACTAACATATATTAATTAGGAAAATGAATTGATTGATAAACTCTGGCTTTAGTTTTTAATTGTTTATGCTATGTTTGGAAAGATGAATTTGAGAAAATGAATTTGGATTCAAATTCACCACTAAATATGAATCCAACAAATAGATGAATTTAAAAAAATAATCATGAAAGTTAATTTATATGTGTTTTATCTCATATTTTACACCAAACTTTGAAATTCAAATCTTTTTTTTATTTATTTATTAAATTACCAAACACAACCTTAGTTTTTTGCTGATACCCAATGCTTTGTTGATGTGGCCCCAAATCTTAGAAGTCAATTGGTGTTATCACATGGTATAACACATCTAATTGTTTGTATAACTAAATTTCTTTCCATTTTTTTACTTGCCATCCTAAAGTAGTTGAAAGTGGTGAAGTTTTTAAATAGGGATAATCTAGAAGTGGTAAAATCCCTGGCATCATTTTACTTTTACAATTGATTGGGGGCTATGCCTATAACAACCAGTCAACCAAAAATCATGGCTTTGAGCTGGATCCTCACATTTACATCTCAGAAACCTCACCTATAGCAATGCTGATAATGTATTCAATCTCATCAGCAACTTCCTTCATGGAAGGTCGGTTCTGTCTCTTATCATCTAAACATGATGCTGCAAGCAGCCCCAATGCTTTAATCGTTTCCAGGTCTAACTTTGTAGCTCCTTCTTTGATCACTGGATCAACAACATCCATCAATCTCTCTTCATCTATTATATTTTCATGTAAACCACCAAATTCACGTTCTCGTCTTCTCTGTTAAAATCTATAGCTTTCTTAGAAGTCAAGAGCTCAAGAAGAACAACCCCAAAGCTATAAACGTCACTCTTATCAGTAAGCTGAAAACTACGGTAATATTCTGGGTCAAGATATCCAAGGGTTCCTTGAGCAGATGTATAGATGTGACTATCACCTCCGGCTTCTGTTTTCTCAACCAGCCTGGACAGCCCAAAGTCAGAAACTTTGGCATTAAGTTTTTCATCAAGTAAAATGTTACTTGATTTCACATCACGATGGTAAATGGGAGGCACTGCTGCAAAGTGGAGATAAGCAAGACCTTCTGAAGTTTGGTGAGCAATTCGAAGCCGGCGTTGCCATGTTAGGGGATCGTATTTGCCAGAAAGATGACAATGGAGGTGATCAAACAAGTTTCCATTGGGGATGAACTCATATATCATGACAGGCTGGTCAAGCTCAACGCAAAAACCAAGGAGTCTTACAAGGCACCTGTGGTTTACCTGGCAAAGAATTCGAACCTCGTTGAGGACTTGATCAGTTCCTTTTGTGTTCCCAAGCTTTGCACGTTTGATGGCTGTTACAGTTCCATCATCAAGGATGCCCTTGAACACCTCACCAAAACCTCCCGATCCTATGAGGTTTGCTGCAGAGAAGTTATTGGTTGCTCTTGTTATTTCTTTGCCAGTAAAGACGTCCCTCACTGATTTGCCATTGTTTTTTCCATTTAATCTCTCTTTCCTCTCCTTAATTAGATTCTTCTGCAATTCTCTTTTTAAGCGCCGGCGTTGCTTGTACACTAGAATTCCAATCATTATAGCAAGTGAAATTCCTCCCACTGCAACGGCCATACCTGAAAAAAAACGTACGGTTACCTTCACAAACACTACTTAAAAAGAGAATTTTGGAGAAAAAAATAAGGGTGGTGCAAATTCAGTCAAACTTAGAAGGCGAAACAGAGGTGATCCTGGCATGATTTATAAGTGATTTTTTTTCCTCTATGCTGGCACATACCACAAATGAGCAGTGTCTGCTTCTTTCGATTTTTGCAGCGTTTCCCTGGTCGGCATTTTGCACCTAAACAAAGAGAAGATAGTATCTTAAACTTATGGCCACATTGAATAGTAAGAAGCTGTTTTTTTAGTCATTTTCGTCCATTCATGAGGTGAAATTTTATCCCTATTTTGCTTTATTGCTATATTAAACTTTGGGTTTGTTCACAATCAAGGGAAAAATGTTTACTTACTTTGACATAATCCGTTGATAGGATCCCAGTTAAACCCTTTGTTGCACAAGCACCTCGTTGATCCAACATTCATAGGATCAGCCAAGCACTTGGAATGCAACAAGTTCTTGCAATCTAGTCGCGTCTTGCAAACCGGTTCTTGTGGCAATGCCCACTCTATCTCCAAACCAGGCTCAGGCCATTTCTTTGGAGGATTGACAGTGTCAAAGTTCACAAAGCTCTGATATGCTAAACAACCTCCATCATGAACCCTCACCACATACGCAGTTTGTAAACCACCAGTCTTGAACACACAACAAATTGGAGTCCTCATGCATTCAGCTGCTGCAGCATTATCCTTGATATAGTTGTGACATATGCTTGTTGATGTACAATTTATGGGTGCTTGCAAGTGTAACATTGCATCCATACAGTTTAGCAAGAAAATAGTATTACTGCTAGTGATGTTGAAGGGAAGATTATCATCAAGCTGGATTCCTTGTGTGCTGATATCGCTGGAAATGCAAGTCTTACCAGAAAGGCTTGGGGGTCGGAGAATTATTCGCTGAGTCAGGGGGTTAATGGATATGATCATGTAAGATCCCTTTAGAGCATCAAACCATAGTGCTCCTGCAGTACTGCACCTAATCTTGTATGCTTGATCACCGCAATTAGGCCCCGTGCTAAGTGGGTAAGGCACTGGAATGCGGCCACAATTACTGCAAAGCACTATGGAAGCTGCCCGCCCTGCAAATGATAGTAATAGTAGTACTACCATAAAGATCAATGTTGAGAATACAGATTTCTCCATTGGAGGAAAGTTGGTAGATTTAGCAGTTAAGGTACTAAACTGTAAGGCTTTTAAGTATTTGGTTTAGGCACCAGTCTTATATCATATCATAGAAACATTTCAAGTACAGACAATATTGGCCAGATTACTTGTATATACAAATGTGAGTTCGTTATTTTAAATGAAGAAATCTATTTTACATTTTTCAAAGGATATGATGTTTATTTAAACTGATACTTCAGCATTATTATAAGGAGTGTGAAAATAAGAAAACCGTCAACTTCGTCCAATGTAGAAAACTAGTTTATTTTTTTTTGGATAAGTGTCAATTTATTTATCCAAGAAGCAGAGAATATCTCTGCTACATCAAAACTGAAGAACTAGCTACTCAGTTAGCTTTACATCAATGAAAGAAAAATAGAGTTGCTTAAGCCCCAATCAGTACAAAGGTTAGCATTTACATTATCAAGTTCTAAGTTTTTTAAGCCTACCAACTTGAATCTGATCTCCTCTTTAATGGTTTCAAAAACCTGCAATGGAGACTTGCATGGACTTCCATGTATCCTTCTATTCCTTTCTTTCCAGACGTGGTAAATGGTTGCATTCCAAGCAAGCTTGAGAATAGTTGTAAGCAATGATCTACCTTTGAGCTTCTGCACAGCCCATTCAAACACATTGTTCCAACAACAACTTCGTACTTGCAACTGACATGACTGCATTACCTGCAACCAAACAGATTTGGAGAAGCTACATTCAAAGAACAAGTGATCCCGGGTCTCTTGTTCAGAGAGGCAAAGCTTGCAATTCACATCTACCTCTAACCCCCAGCTCAGAAGTCTCATGCTTGTAGGCAATCTGTTCAAAATGGTCATCCAGGAAATAAGGGAATGTTTAGGGATATGATGAGAATACCACAAAAGTCTATCCCATTTAACCTTCTGTTTCTTTGGTCTAAGATCCTGTCACACTTTTGCAGTTGAGAATGTGGTTCCAGGGAATTTCCAAATCCATCTTCCATCTTGATGGCTAATGAATTGGTTGGTCAAGTGCCTCAATTTTAAGAGTTTTTTTCAGCTTCAACTATTAAGAAAACTAGTTTAGGTTTCTTCAATACAGTTAACATTTTCTTGGGAAGAGATGTGGGTTCACTGCTCTGAAAATGATATGTTAATGCTTCCACGCCATGGTGATGATTATACTTTCCTTAGATCTCGGGCTTCCCACGCCTCAATGAAGTTACTTAAACTTCAAAAATGTTGACTATAGCGACACTTGACAAGTAATTATCGCTCCTTAATCAAACATTTGAGATGTTAAGATTGATTGTTCAAGTTAGGAACTCAGTCATAGATAAAGGGAACTATGGAAGGAAAAAGAAGGTGAAGGATTAGGTCATTCAAGAGTATATCAATTATACAAAGTTCCACATTGCTCAAGGTGGAACAAAGCTCTTGTCAGGCATGTACTAAACTACTAATCACCATATTTAATCGACAAATATTAAATAGAACTCTTTAAGGCATTAATGAGCTACGAATGTATATTGGTTGGTTCTCCATTTTTTAGAATTTCAACTTAATCGTAGTGGTCCTGTGCCTCAATCCCATTCCCTCGGTGAAACAACAAGGGTCTGGCCAGCTGATATGCATCATTTGTACCCATGCATGCATGAATATGTCCCAGTGTCCTCTGGGAATCTCAAGATTCAAGGCATCCCATAAAACGCGCGGTGTTCCCTAATCCACCATTGAAAGTGTGTTTTCCTAGACAATTTACTTGGTTTCAACTTACATTTGTCTACTTTACATTGGAATTTAATGCGTCCACAACACGAAATAAGCTTCATATCATTTTGAAAAGCACAATGATCTCCACGATTTTTGTTCCATTGGAAATAAGCCATAAGTACCTTTTTCCAGAAATTCCATGGCACATGTCCAGGACAAAAGATGGACTGTAGCTGAATGGCTGGAAGATGCAATATTCAGAATATGAAATAAGAAAGGGAAGATGAATTTATTCAAGTGGCCGAGTAGGAAACAAATATGTTACTTGCAAGGTTTTTTCTCCCTAATAAAATTGATACTGTTCTAATCTTTCATCTTCTTTAACAAGGGCTTGCTGGGGGTCAAAATCTATGTTTAGATGATCTAATGCAAAAAATGTAGCCATCACATCTCCCTGAAGTGTCATGCTTATGAATTTGGGTTGTAGAAAGAAAAAAATAAGCAATTGGCCTATGAAAATTTTAGCTAGGGTTCAATTCCAACAAGCAAAATGAGATTGGAGGGTTTAAGCAATGAGAGCAGGATTAATTATTGGTATTGTATAATTAAACTATGGGATACCAAAAGAAAAATAAGAATACACCCATAAACCAATACTACTATTGGCAAAAAAAATTATTAACCACATGCTGCTACAAATTAGAAGCAATTTATTTGCTAAATGTTCTGGCAATATTTGCTAAGATAGAGCCACTTTTATTAAGAGTTAACCTTCAAACACTTCACTTGTGACAACACTAGTAATACTCTCAATCTCCTGAGCAACTGATTTCATTGAAGGTCGATTCTGCCTTCTCTCATTCAAACATGATTCTGCTAAAAATCCTAGAGCCTTCATTGTCTCTAATTCTATTATGCCAGCTTCCTGTTTAAGAGAAGGATCAATAACATCCATGAATCTTTCTTCTTTGAGAATTTTCCTAGCAAAAACCACCAGGTTCACATCTTCTTCCTCTCTGTTAAAATCAATTGCTTTCTTGGAAGTCAACAGCTCCAACAAAACGACTCCAAAACTGTACACATCACTCTTATCAGTCAATTGGAAATTAAGGTAATATTCAGGATCAAGATAACCTAAAGTTCCTTGAGCAGCAGTTGTAACATGACTCACATCGCTCAAACCCAGCCTGGAAAGCCCGAAATCAGAAACTTTAGCATCAAGATTCTCATCTAATAAAATGTTGCTTGATTTTATGTCACGGTGGTAAATAGGTGGAACCACAGAAGAATGGAGATAGGCAAGACCTTGTGCTGTCTGGTAGGCAATACAAAGCCGGCGGTGCCATGATAGTGTCACCTCTTTACCTGAGAAGGCCTTATGAAGATGATCGAAAAGGGTTCCATTGGGGATGTACTCGTAAACCAATAGAGGTTGGTTAAGCTCAACACAACATCCAAGGAGTTTGACTAGGTTCCTATGGTTAACTTGGCAAAGAATTCGGACCTCATTGATAATTTGATCAATACCCTTGTTTCCATGCTTGGCTCGCTTGACAGCTATGCTAGTTCCATCATCAAGAATGCCCTTGAAGACCTCACCGAAGCCTCCCGAGCCAAGGAGGTTGTCTTTGGAGAAATTTTTTGTTGCCTTTGCTAACTCTTTGCTAGTGAAAAAATTGGCCAGTTTGCCACTATTGGAGCTTAAAAGATCTCTATGTGCCTTGGTTAAACTTACTTCAGCTTCTCTCTCACAGTGCTTCCGTTGCTTGTAGACTATAGTAATGGTAATAATGAGTCCAATTACGATTGCACCTGCTGCAAAGGCTGCACCTAGACAATAATTACCCAGAATTAGCTAGAAATATTATCTAATTAATTGCAAAATCAGATTGGCTATGGATCCAATTATTAGAGGGCCTGACATTTACCTCCAAGGATGGATTTCTTCTTTTGATGCTTGCAACGTCTCCCATGTCTACATTTCACATCTATGAGGAAAAAAGAAGTTCAGTGTCCTAAAATTCTTCAAATTTATCATTTTATGTTACTTGCAGGTCTCATTGCAGCCTATCTGAGAACTTTCTTTAATTAACGTTCATTTAGCTAGAAAAAAGATACTACTAAAGTACTAATCTGGCACTTTTCAGAGAACAACTATAGAAAAGAAAATTAGTTGACATTTTCTTCTTGCCAGGTCTTAACTACCCCAGAACTAAGTTTTAGATGGTGGTGTTTCCAACATTGTTCTAGTCGAATATATGGATTCTTGGGAAGAGTTTGTAGACATTTGCACATGTGGCCAGCTTAGCAACTTGTGATTTCAAATTACTGTTGGAAATTTAAAGAAGATCCTCCAGATCTTGGTTCATGTCACCATGCCTTTAAACTGCAAGAAGCTTGAAAATTTAACTCCACATGCATATTCCCATACTCCGAGAGGAGGGGAAAGGTGTCAGTTTAGGTATAACTATGCTATGGTTTTAGAACAATTCAAGCAAAGAAAAATTTCTATTAAACAATATATCTTTTCTTTTCAACTTTCCAAATGATTGATCATTTTGAGCAGGCCTAATTGGCGATTGCCATCAGAATCTGATATCAGTAATGGTGAACTTAACTACAACATTTTTACAGTAAAAAAGAAAGTAGAATGGTATAGCAGAAGTTTTTTTTACTGACCTTGACAAATTCCATGTATGGAGTTCCATTGAAACCCCGACTTGCATAAACACTTTCTTTGTCCAACATTTACCGGATCTGGCAAGCACATTGAATTCAATAAATCTTTGCAATCTACCGATAGCTTACACTTTGGTTCTTGTGGTGGTAACCACTGTATCTCCAGCCCTGGAACAGGCCACTTACTGACTGGCAAGTTCATATCCAAATTCACAAAACTTTGATAAGCTGAACATTTTTCTGGACGAACCCTGATCCTGTAGGTATGTGTAGTTCCCCCAGTTACATACCAACAGCATATTGATAATGTCCCACAATTGGCTTTAGCCTCTGGATTGCCCCTGATGTAGTCATGACAAATGCTCGTTGAGCTACAATTGAGAGCTGTAAATTCTTGCAGGACCGCTACACTACAATTCATGATCATCACAGTGTTGGTGCTAGTGATGTTAAAAGGAAAGTTGTTGTCGAGTTGAATTCCTAGGGTTCCAAGATCAGCTGCCATGCAAGTATTCTTGGCAAAACCTGGCGGACGGATGATCAGTGTTTGAGTCATTGGATTGATAGAAGTGATCATGTAGGATGATGATCCATTGACAGCATCCAACCAGAGGGTTCCCGCATTGCATCGGACTTTGTACCAGGGTTCACCGCAATCTGGTCCGGTGCTAAGCGGATATGGCACTGAAATTCGGCCGCAGTTGGGACAGAGCTTCAAGGCCATGACAATGACACAATCTGTGGAGAACAGTATTGCCATTGTAATAAGAATAAAAAAAGGTAGCATTTTCTTCTTCTTCTTCTTCTTCATTCAAAGGCTGGAGTGAATTTTCAGTAAAATAAATATAGTAGCAAGCTTGAATTGAATATGGCGTGCCATTAATTATGGCTTTTATTATATGATTCTATTTTACATATTTTTGTTCAATTTAATCTCGTACCTGACAAATAGCGCAAATTTGTTCTTCCAATGCACTTTATATGGCTCTCTCTCTCTAAATTATTTTGGAGGACATACCGATAAAATAGGAACAATGTATCGTACTAAGAATCTTTTGTATATAATTAATATCTAATTAAATTCATAAGGGTTGCATTTGAGAACTTAGATTTTAAAAGATGGATTTGGATTTTAAAAATAATATAAATTGTGTAATAAAACACATATAAATGTAACATTCATGATTATTTTTTAAATTCATGAATTTATTGAATTCCTATTTAGTTGTGAATTTGAAATACCTATTTATGAATTTAAAATTCATGTTGTTATACTTTTCAAATATATAATTATATTGAATCTTAATTAATTTATACATAATATATGTATTTCATTCTCACAATTTATATAACAAATAAAATTTAAATCCAAATTTCAATTGCATGTTTCCAAATATAACAAAGGGTTATTTCAATTGGTAATTGGCAAGGGAGGAACTTGCTTGTCAATCTGGATTTAATTTTTTAAACAGTATTTTGAGAGTAAAATTTTAAATGCAAGTAAGCCCTTAAATCCCATAAAAAGAGATTAAGCTTAAGCAAAAGGATGGCTGGCCATATTAAAAAAAAAATCTAATTAAGAATGGAAATTAAATTGTAATTAATTACTTCTATTTTTTGTTTTGTTTTTGGATATCCATATTTTTCAGGTTTGTTTAGAAGAATTCAAGAAATTGAAGCTCTGCAGACTGTTTGGCCACCCTAGCTCCAATTAATTATTTCTTTATAGAGAATTAATTAACATAGTCTGCTAGCTGTATGAAGATCAAATCTCATTAATTAATTTATCATTTCTTTTTTGTCTTTTGTCTTTTCTCTTTCTTGGAGATTATCAAACATATTGGCAGCAAGAACATGCTACCATAGCATTGAAAAGAGCAAGGAGCTTGTAGATTGCAATTTACAGGTTTTCTACGAAAACTTAAAAGGAAGCCGTAGATCCCTAGAGTACTTTAATGAAAAATTAAATAAAAAAAGTCAAATCCACACACAATTTCCCATGAAACTTAACATTTTATTTGGCCTTCATCTATCTGGGACTGCATTTCAGAAATTTGAACCTCTCTTAGCACATTGCACCCCTTGTTCATTTTTTATAATGTATTAATTTCATGAGCTGTTGACGCTCTAGAACTTCGTTTCGGGTCAATTCAAATAAGCCTAAAAAAATAAAAAATAAAATAAAAATATAGATTATTCAACTCGTTTTTTCCACAAGCATGGAGAAAATTCCCTTTAAAAAAAATAAGGAAATCATTATATTGATCTCAAACCAGATGCTAATGTACTTTGTAAACAGTAATTTCCACTTTGCCAAAATGAAATGAAGGGCAAATTTATTACATTTTTAGAACCTGAAATTTAACTCAAATAGTTTGTTCATCTCCTAAATTTAGCTAAAATTAGAGTTTGATCCTAACCGTTATTATTATTTTTTTCTTTAGGTTTTGCCTCAGTTATACCAAAAAAATAAAAGTACTACATTTGGATGACAAATTCTAGCATGCTTTAATCACGATACTTGTATAATTTGTGTTATCAATCAACTACATTCTTGAAAGTTAAAATAGCTTAAAGGGTTAAATTATTACTATTTCAAACATAAATAGCTTTATACTAGCAAGATCAAAGTGCTGTTTTTATGAAATTACTTTTATTTATGTCCAATTAAGGATGTAGGATATTAAATATCTAAAGTTCGTCTGGTCCGCTTAGGCATCGGTTAAAAATTATTTAATTACCAATTTAAAAATTTTTTTTGCATTTAATATATTATTTTTATTGAATTAAAAAATAAGCCATTAATTATACTTCTCTTTTTATATATATCACCTTAATCAGTGTCTAGTGGTACTAGTTAACATTTTTCTAGATACATTGACAATTAAATTTTTTAATTTGATAAACGAAATTAAAAAACTGTCACATGTCATTTTTATTAAACTAGTTTTTTATTTTTTAAATATACCTAAAAGGTATGTATCACCTTATTAATTTCGTTTATAAAGTTTAAAAACTCTACTGACATGAATGGGATAATTTCTCAAATATCTATTTTATTGAAAATAAAATTCTAACCGATTTGTACAACTGTTTCAACAAAGGTAATTTTCACGTTATTTCTTTCAAAGTTAAATGTCTTTCTCAAACACTATTTTTTAATGTTTTCTTTTAAACTTATCCATATTTCAGAAAAGGACTGTTGAACTGTGGCAAATACCAAAATTTAAGTTTGTTGGAGATCCGTTCAATAAAACACCTCTCTTAAATTGGAAGTTTCAACTTTAATTAATGATAATTTTACATTATAGTGCATACCAATATCCACAAAATTAATATTTATCCTTATTTAGAATTTTTTAAAACTTAATTTATAAGCAATTTTACTTTTCTTCCACTTAATCATTCAATGAGTAACTGAACTCAAAAAATAAAATTGAATTCTTTTTTACAATCTAATTTACTTTTATCATTTATCTATATCTAATTTAATACATTACTCAAACCAAAGTCTGAGTTCAAATGATAAAGTTTTTGAAATTTCTTACAGAGCCTAATTAATACTATTACTTTCTCTCTTTTTTTATTTTTTTTTTAACGAAAAATTTTAAAAACATATAGATCTTCAATGTACCAAAAACAAAATTGTTGGTAACGAGAATAAAACCTAAATTTTATAATTACAATATTGGATTTTTACCAACTCAATCAACGTCCTTAGTATATTACTACTTTCTTTATTTCTTAGTGAATTAACATGCAATTGGAAATCTATTTGGTAGAGTTTTCACTGATAATTCTCAAGAAACCAAGTGCGTAGAATCAATTACTATTTGTACTTGTCACATGTAATATAGGCACAAAATAAAATAATCCCAGTTAACCTTCAATCCAAATAACCTATTAACTTAATTTCCTTTTTCCTTTTGGATTTTTTATTTTGAGTTTGGTCGGCAATCAAGTTTTTAATATTCATCCATCAAAACCCTTCTATATTAAATTCTTGCATAATAGAAAACATACTTCAAATACATCTCCCATGGCAGCCTGCTGGTTTTGACAAATGTGAAAACGAAATGGAAGGGGAAAAAGAAATTCATGAAACAATACTCACTCACTAACTTCAAAACCAACCCCACTTTCAGAACAATTCAAAGAGGAAAAAGACAAACACAAACTGATGATTCTTACTACATTAATTTATTCCACAATTAACATAAAATAAGAAGCCATTTGGCCTTAAAACATTAATAAAAACATTTCTCAAACATGACCATTGGATGATGTATTTACAATAGCCTAATAAAAACAACACAAAGGCATATAGGGAGATCCCTTTGGCCACCCCACACCCTTTAACTCTTTGTTTCAATCCCTTAACATTTAAACGTATGCTTCCCCCTTTGGTTTTCCATACGCTTGTTAATTATCGAAACATAATGATTAACATAGACATATATATATATATTTTCAAGCTAGATACATGAAACAATTAACTATTACCAGACTCTAGAACCCATACTTTGACTAGAGTGGCACACCTTCAGCTTCCTTCAGACATGTCACTGCAATGTTTTTATAGCTTCCATGCATGATCGATGATCATGTAACGACGCGGCGAGAAGTCAAACGACAGACAGCAGGAGACTGAACTCCGGTTGATAAAATAATCTGAGTAGTACTAGAAGAAGTAGCCATGGAAGAAGAAAAATTCCCATAATCTGGTTCAAAGACTTGTTTATCAGATATCTGAAACCGACCAGAATCTCCAGTAGGGAGTCTCATGTAAGAAGCTGAGGGTGACTCATTGAACCATGTTGCTAAAACATGATCTTCTCTTCCATTCTTGTATTGGACTATAGCCCTGTAAACAAAAGGAATAAGACCTTCCATTTCCTTTTCTTTGTATTGTACGAAAGGAATAAATAATTAAAGCGACAGAGAGACTTTTGGTTTTCGAGAATTAGAAAACCAAATATTCTGAAAAATGTTGGTTTGGTTTGAAATCTGATTGAAGGGAAATGAAGGGAGAAGATTGGTTTTAAAAAGAGAAGGGAAGGGTGGTGACGTGTCGTAATGGGTAGGAGCCCAGCTCTTCACGCTAAAATCAAATCTGCACGAAGTTTTGAAACAAATACTCAGCCATTAATGAAAGCTATAGCCAAACTATAAAAAAATGGCAGGCACCTTCCTTGCAAGTCACCAATTAAGCAAAACTATTTACATTAATTAATTTCTCTTACCATAATATTAATCTCTCTGTTTTTAAAATTAATCTTTTTCTGAGGTTTGGTGCACCATGTGTGAGCTTTCCTAACAGGATTGGAGGGTTTTGTGATTATCTATTATTTCTTTCCTTAATAAACTTTCTAATTAATTACCAGTCATTAATTTTCTTAACTTTTAGTTTCCATCATTTTTTTTTTCCTGTTCTCGTTAAAAATGTTAGTTTGTTTAGACATGGTTTTAGAGTAAGGTATTTGATTAAAGTTGGTGGTACATCATGCGGCCACTTGTTTAAATATCAGTACCAAGATTTAGGAAAATTCTTGTTTTAATTAGCATAAATCCTATTGAATCTCATAGAGATCATACCAAGGCCCAAGATCAGATGTCCAGGATTATTTTAAAGGTCTTAATCAAATTGATCATGAACATATATGTCCAGCATTAAAATGTGATAGTTCCCCAAAATCTTTAATTTGTCACAGGATTTTAGGTTTTTTTTTTCTTCTGTTTCTTATAAAAACCAAGTAGATGGCTTAAGTTCTCAGGTTTTATCCAAATGTGACCAAGTGCATTCTAAGAGAATGTATAATTTCTATGCCAAATTCTAACTATTAATCTACCTTTTGACTCAATTCAGATTCCTAAACAGGAACTCCCATACGTAGAAAAATCATCTTTCAATCAAAGGATCAGAAGCTATCAACCATTCCCCATTTGTAGTTCTCAAATTAAGTTCCATCTTAATTTGGTTAATTACTCCAAAAGCAAAATCTAGACGGGTAAATTAATCAAACTAAAGATATAGATAGAGTAAAACCCAAATAAGGAAATGCTAAAAAACCTTTATCCATAACTTCATCTTCCTGTCAATGATTTCTTTTAGCTGTATTTCAAAATCATATGGTTAAATAATAGTAATTGAAAAAAAAAAAAAAAATGCCAATCGGTACTTTGGGTTGCCACATAGGATAGGACCAGCACCCCCCACCTAAAAAAAATCTTGTAAGTTACATGTTGTGATAATATATAAATTTAATTCAGCTTTGAACCCGGACTTAATTCAATTGTTTTATACAATTACTTTTAAGAGACGACATATAACATATTCGAGGTTCGAATCTCAACATATACAACTTTTTCTCTTATCCCAAGCTGTAGCATCTTTTATAAAAAAAAAATAATAATAATAATTCAGCTCTAGCAAAAACTTAAAGGGTTGAGAATACTTGACATGAAGGTTTTTTTTTTTTTTCTCTTGGCTTTAATAAAATTAAAAATTGCATTACCAACTCCATTGTCTCAATCGTAGATGAAGTCATTATTTGCATCATCATACGGCTGGAAATTAATCTTGGCAAGGGTCGTTTTCTTAATCCAATAAATAAAAATTTAAATTCAAAGAAGAGAAGAGATGGATGATCCATTCCAACTCGGCAACTCCTAAACAAAAGCAAAAACTGGGTGCGCTAGCTCTTTGCTTTGTGGAGGGTTAGGTGATGAGATATATAGAACAAAGCTGGTGTCACACTGTCACGGTCTTGCTTAATATTATTTTCCCTTTTGAAACTTGGTTATTGCAAAGACAAATTAAAGCACAAAACAATCGACCCTGCCACCATCCAAGGCTTAGCTGTCTTTATTTTTGCTCATTTTGGTCAATTTATAACCTTAGTGGAGATCCAAATTTAATGTCTTGAAAATCATTATAATTAAATTAACCACAAAATAATTAAATACTACATGATTTTTAATTAAGTGTATCAATGTCTTAGGTAATAATTTTTAACTTGATTATTTCAAAATGAACTTTCTATGAGTTAGTTGTGAAATTTGCATACATGAACCATTTAAATTGGAAGGTTTATATTAAACCATAGATAAATTAGTACACTTATAATAGTTTAAATCAATTTTATGTAGTTGTCATTTTTGACAAGTTTGCAGGAAAATTAAGCATTTAAAGTGAATATATAAAGGCAGAAGAGTCATCCAGTTTGGGAAAATAAATTTTTTTTTTTTGAATAAAGAATCAGTGTCGGAGTCATTCCTATATGTATAAGTTTTGTGTTTATTAAGTCGGATGATTGAAAATTGTTATCAATTTTTTTATTCTTTTTTGAATTTGTATCGTCTGCTGTTGGTTTTGTTTGTCCTCTAGTAATTCGAAAGTTTGTGTAATGTTCTTAATCAATGCCAGCATAAATCAGGCTTTGACTAATTGACATTATGATATATGGCGGCCTTACTTGGGTACATCATGCTTCATAAAAATATTATTGAAATGCATAAATAGTAATACAAACTTATTTCTAGAATCAAAGTAAACTGACAATTTTAAATATGATATAAAAAATATAATTAATAAATATAAAAATAATATAATAAATACGATACATTTATTACATGTATTGTATTCATGTTTAAGACACGATTGACACTGAAAAAATATAAAACATGACATGACACAAATTGTTGGATCTACTATTGTGTTTTTTTTTTTGTTTTTCCCATTTTCAATATTTGGTTATGATCAAATTATGTGGATAACCTATAGTATACCTTCTTGAACTTAATTACCAGGATTAACTAGGGTTATATTAAATTTAATGGGATAGTCTGAAAAAAAAAAAAAAATAATGGGATAAGGAAAATTGGTTTAATTTCGTTTCAAAACACTAGTCAAAGGAAAGGGTAAGGTAGTTCTACTTGGTCAAATTGGGCCAAATCTAAATCTAGATCGTCAAGTCCTTGAAGCTAATAGGCAGTATAGAGGAGAGGATGTTAAATTCAATGTCAAACTCCAAAAACTAAGAAATTAAAAGATTATTCTTAGAATTTTCCTAAGTAGAACACTGCATTTTAGGATTTAGATTCTTCTTCTCGATAAGATGCTTCTATACTCACCTTGTTTACCAGCTTAAGAAGGCCCACTTTTCAAATGGTTTTTCAATAAGATGTTGGATTGGACAAGCTCTATTATAATACCTAACCAGTTCTGTTTCTCTCATGTCAGAATCGGGTAGTAGCCCATGTTTTCATGACAATATTGGAAAGTGATCCTCGGGCTTTCTATCTGCTAGTGCTAGCTAGTCAAACATATATATATATATATATATATATATATATATAACACCTTTGCCTGTTGGAATCATTGTAGATTTCTGAAAACTGTGGGTTTTATTTAAGAATTTTGGGTGGAGGTCATAACTTAGAAATTTATGTCTATAAATGAATCACGATCTTAGTTGTTGAGACTGAAAATGGCTCAAACTCACTTACTATACTATTCTCAAACTCCAGCTTCAATACATATTCAGGCATTTATCAGAAAGAAGAAAAAAAAAAAAAAAAAGATTCACTCTCATTCTAATTAGAATTTTTTTTTTGGAAAACCATGGAAAATAGTATTTGCAAGTAGTAACCTTGATTGATTGTTTATAATTGTGAGAATAGCTTAATTTTATGAATGAATATGTTAAAATAGTTTGTGCTTAGATGAAAAAAAAAAAAAAAAAAAAAAACCCCAATATCAGAACAACATTTTTTTGTAACCTCTAACTTCTAAGGATGTGCTACCAATTTAGCAAAGCATACACAGGACGACAGAAAAATATGCTTTTTCTTTATTGACATCCACCATGGTAATGGTAAAGGATTGCTCTTTTTTTTTTAAATTATAATTTATGCTATCCTACTTTGCACGTGGATAATATAATAAATAAATATTATTTATTTTAATATATAATCTAGCATTAGATTTTTTTTTAATAAATTTATATATTAAATGATATTTTATTTTGGTATCAAATGATATCAAAATTATTACAAATATTATTAAAATTGTATCAAAGGTTACCAAAATTATTATAAATATAATTAAAGTTATTATAAAATTATATCAAAAGTTACCAAAATTATATCAGATGTTACCAAAATTATATTAAAGGTTACCAAAATTATATCAATGATATCAAAATTATATCAAATATTACTAAAAATTACCAAAATATATCAAAAGTTAAACAAAATTATATCAAAAGTACTAAAATTATATAAAATGTTACCAAACTTATATCAAATATGACTAAAATTATATCAAATGTTACCAAAATTATATCAAAAGTTACCAAAATTATATCAAAGGTTACCAAAATCATATAAAAAATTACCAAAATTATATAAAAAATTATCAAAATTATATTAAAGTTTAATAAAACTATATCAAAAGGTGTCAAAATTATTACAAATGTTATCAAAATAATATCAAAGATTACTAAAACTATTAGAAATGTTATCAAAATTATTACAAAGGTTAATCAAAATTTTTACAAATTTCAAAACTATATCAAAGTTACCGAAATTATATCAAGGGTTGCCTAAAAATTAAATCAAAAGTTACCAACATTATATAAAAGTTATCGAAATCATATCAAATGTTATCAAAGGTTACCAAAACTATTATAAAGGTTATCAAAGGTTACCAAATTATATTTAAGGTTACCAAAACTATTACAAATGTTATCAAAATTATATCAAAGGTACCAAAATTATATAAAAAAAAATACCAAAAGGATACCAAAATTATGTCAAAGATTATCAATTATATAAAAGGTTATCAAAATTATATCAAAAGCTACCAAAATTATATCAAAGATTACCAAAATTGTATAAAGGATCAAAATTATATTAAAAGTTGTCAAAATGACAAAATCCTATTAAAGATTATCAAAATCATAAAAGATTATCAAAATATCGAAGGTTACTAAAATTATATTGAAAATTACCAAAATTGTATCCAAGATTATCAAAACAATTACAAAATTAATCAAAATTATAATAAAAATTATCAAATATCAAAGGTTACAAACTATTACAAAGATTATCAAAATTATATCAAAATTTATTAAAATTTTATTAAAGGGTGTCAAAATTATATCGAAGTTTATTAAAATTATATAAAAAATTACAAAAATCATATCAAACGCTATCAAAATAAAAAATAAGAATATAGATAAACAAAAATTAGTCAACTTTTAATTTAAATAAAAAATTATCTATGAAAAAAAGTTTACTTTAATAAGGACTTTAATTTTCAAAAGAAAAAATAAAAAATGGTGAACATTTATTAATTTAATAAGAAAATCAACAACTAAAGATTAAATAATTAATTTTATTAAATGCATATATGTTGTTCACTATTTAAATTTTTGGAATTGATATATATATATATATTTGGATAAGTTGATTTTCATTATCCAAAGACGCAGAATTCTGTTACATATACATTGTGTAATTGGCCTCAACCAGCTTGTAAACTATCAGCTAATGCCTATATACAAATCAAAGAATCAGCTAAGTGTAACAAAAATATATGAGTGAATTCAGTTTATTCCCCATGCTGCACATATCCTTGAATTAACCATGTCATTAGCTACTATTCTTACACCTGTAAGCCTTAGCCTCACTGCCTCCTTAATGTTACCCAATAGTTCAGCTTTGGTTGACTGAGTATGGTTGAACTGCCTACCATTCCTCTCTTTCCAGATCAAATATACGTATGCACTCCATGCCAGTCATAAAACAACAGAGATCAATGCCTTTCCCTTCAGTCTGGATGCTGCCCATTGGAGCTCAATCTGCCAATCCAACTAGTCGTTGTACCATAAGAGTTGAAGCACTTCCTTCTATATAGCCTTGGAAAATTCACATTCAAAGAACAAATGATTCCTAATCTCCTGTTTCGAATGGCAAAACACACAGCTACCCTCTATATCCATCCCTCTTGAGATGAGTCTGTCCTTAGATGGTAATCGATTGAGGATTGCCATCCATAATACCAGAGAGTGCTTAGGTATGTAATAGGGAAACCATATGAGTCTGTCCCATAGACCTTCCCCTTCTTCATTCTGATTTTATTGGAATTAATATTTTTATATATAGTATTGATATTAATATTGATAAAATTCGTTTTTAGGTTCAAGTTGAAGAGGGATAACGTTCTTCCATCTAGGAAGATGAGATTCACTGCAAAAAATTTCCCACAGTTACTAAAGGATGTTACTTGCATGCTTGTTATTCCTCTCTTAATTATGTTATTATAATGTTGCACAACTTGGAACTGTGTCTGATCCACTGATTTGAGAGATACCTACACTTATCTTCTTTTTTTACTCAATTAATTGGACAAACAAATAGAGATATAGAAAGCAGATTAAGGCCTTACATTTAATCCACAAAGATGGCTTGAGGTCAAAGTTAGGCTGATATTTTTAGTCTTTTCAGTTCCTGCTGCAAACTGCTTCCCAGGATTTGGAAAACTTATCTGATTAGAGGGATAACTTTGTTTCTATCAAAGCTCGATGCTATGTTACTGAAATGAGAAGCAAACTTTAATGAACTAGGCAGCCAGCTTCGTTTATGAACATCTTGATACGGAAACTGCTGGTCTCCTACAATATCTGATGCAAGAAAATGTACTTTTATGACCACCAAATTAATTTTTATGTGAACAGAAAAGTCAGATGAAGTTGAAACCATACTTTTTATGAATTAATGGCTCAAATTTGTCCTTAATAGTTAACTTCATCATTTGGACAGAGCCCCTTTTCTCTCCTCTCTCAAAACAATCTGGTATTTGAGATGGCGACCCTTTTTTTTTCCCTGGAATGCACGCGTGCTCGTTGTCCTGTTTTACTGGAGTTGCGTAGATGCAATGCAATCTTAAGTGAAGAATTTCATGAATTTCATTGCCAATAAAAGGCTATGTTATTGAAACTCGGGTGATATCGGATACGAGTAAGTATTTGATATGAATATGCTTAATTAAATTTTTTTTATATATATTTAAAAGATCATATTTCATATTCAAATTTAAAAAAATATGTGTCAGACAGACACAAATATCGAATATAAATATTTAAAAAAATAAAAAATTTGAGTAACATAATATAAATAAAGTCTTGCTTTTTTTTTTTTTTTTTTTTTATGTAAAGAGTAAAGATGGTTTGCTGCAAAAGCTGGAAAATGGAGAAAAATGTTAAAAAGGCAGAGGATGCAAGTTATAGCAGCAGTGAATTATTATGTTGGTACATAAACCCCAAGCCCAAGGACTACCACTGATTTGCTTACAAGTGGTTGCATGGATTTTTATAAATTGTTGGGGGGTCAAGATTCAAGATGACATAAATGTTTTTTGGACAGTATAAAATTACAAATACAGTCTACAATTCTAGTACTTCTTTCACCTGCCCTCCTTCAAACTCGATGACTTGACTGCTAGGTGACAGTTTACAGGTCTCGGTAAATCCTGCTCTCTGAAGAGAATGATTCAAGCCATGTACTTTGCCAATCCAACATTAACTTCTAGTTGTTCATAAGAATTTAATACTACAAAATAAGTGACAGCTAATCTGAAACTAATCCATGGTAGGTGAACGATGTTAGTAATTAAGTACAAAGCTTGTGAAACATGATTGGCAAAGACTAAAGTATGGTAATCGAGTAAGCCTGAAAATGACTTGTTCACATAGATGTAAGCCTAGATAAATCAATTATTAGATTCTAAACATGATGTAAGTTCGAGTTTTCATCAAATCTAGTATTCTTACCCATTGTCTGATGACAAGTGGGATTAGAATTGAGTTTGCTGCCAAATAGGAGTAGAATTGATATCATGAGGTGTGCAAAAGCTCATGATCTAATTAACCTTTACTTTACACACTTTCCCATGATCAAAACAGGAAGAAAGAGAAAGCAAGGTTTCCTCAACAGAGCACACTTTCCCATGGACTCTCTCGGTGGTCCATGAACCATGAAATCAGCACTTCACCAGAAGCTCAAAGCAGAGTTTCATTTCCATTGCAGGTTGCCAGGGACCCGTCTGGACATAGCCTGTGTCTACTCGGTGAAAAATAACTAAAACATTACGTAAAAACAACACGAAAAAAATAATTAAAATACGATATAAATATAATATAATATAAAAATTTAATATAAAGATGATATAAATATACGAATACGTCAAAATGAAAGTGAGCCTGAAAAAAATGCCAAGTAAACTTGAACCCTCGCGGCCTCAGTCACCCCCTCTATGTAAGTAAGAAAATGTCTGGATTGATGACGTAGAACAGTGAATTTGCTTTTGGTCTGTTGCCTTAATTTGCACTCCACATCTTTTCCTGATCCTACTCTTTAAACCCCTCCATATCACAACTGGTCCCCTTCGTACGTCACACATAGAACACTTGTTCCCTTTGAGGGGTCCCAATTTTGTCTAAACCGGGGACCTTGGCTCTTCACTTTTCTTGTAAATGAAATTGGTAATCGCCTACCCTTTGCTTCTCTCTAAAGCTTCCCTGTTCACGACTTCAAATTATTCAACAGCCATTGCATGCTTCAGGATTCATGATCGATCTTTTCATTTTCAAGTATAATTTGTTTTTTACAAAAGGAGGGGGGGGGGGGGGGGGCATGTTAAATCCACTATCTTAGTTTCAAGAATATTGGAATGATGGTGCAGCCTGCAATGGTGTCAAATACTTCCATGAATTCCGTTGAACCAGCTAACTTTAAATATAAAAATTTACTTGTGTCACTCTAAATTTGAGGAGATTCTTGATTTGATAAACAACTTTAAATCTAAATACTTAAGTTCTTGTTGTGTCAGTCTTTTTCGACATAGGCAAACATTTACTCTGGTTGCTTGTGTGAAAGCCTTTTTCTTTTTCTGAAAAAGCAAAAGTTTATTGCAGGTTTCCAATTCTTCAAAGTGTAGCCGATGATAGTAGGATGGTAAAATCTGATTCATTGATTCATTCTGAATAATTTTTTTTTTTTTTGAAAAGTGAGATGGAGTGATAAGGATGATTTTGATAAATATTTATTTCGTTTTGTCCTATCTCACTTTTAAAAATTATTATCTTATTTTTTAAAATATTTTATATTTTTTTTATATTTTTAATATATATATTGAATATATATACTAAAATCATATATATATATTAATATTTATATATACTTTTAGTATATATATATATATTAAATAATTTTATATATTAAAATTATGTTCATGATTAAATTATAATATTAAATTAAAAATAATTAATAAAAATTATGGTATAACGAAATAAAACATCGTAAAGTAATTATGAATATAAGCAATATTTATAAAAATAAATATTTTTAACATTCATATAATAATGAGATAAAAATGAATAATGCAATCCCGTCTGCCATCCGTAAGTGTCGGTGGAAGATACATAGAACTTCAGCTTACGTGTCTTTGCTAGGCCTCTTATTTAGGGATGGCAAAACCCGATCCGACCGATAAATTTCGCACCGATTCGCTCCGAATGGAGAGGTTTTTTTTTGGAGCGGGGTGGAGCGGAGCGGTTTTGGTAAATGCTTGCTCCACTCCGCTCCGCCCCGACTTTTGAAATTACTATTTTATCCTTTAAAATATTTTATATTTTTTCTTATATTTTTAATAAATATTAGATATATATACTAAAAATATATATACTAATATTTTATATCTATACTTTTAGTATATATGTATTATATATATTATATTAAAGATTTTTATATACTAAAATTATGTTCATGAATAAATTATAATATTATTTTTAACAATATTAAGTTAAAAATAATTAATATAAGTTGAGGTGTAGCGGAGTGGAGCACTGTGGAGCGGTTATGGATGTAACCGACATCCATGGATGTGGATGTTTCCAACATCCATACAAGAGTAGGGTGGAGGTGGATAAGACAATATCCGCCCTCGCCCCGCTCTATTGCCATCCCTACTCTTATCAAATGTAAAAAATAGGGGATAGTTGTATTGCTTTAATAGGATTCTCTATGACCCTCCCAAGTAGATCCGTGGAATCATCGAGTCCAATCAAATTTGGATGGTCAAAAAGTTTTTTTTATCTAAGATATAATTTTTTTTAAAATTGTCTAAAAAAATATATTTTAATTTAAATAGATTATTTTTTAAATAATTTAATAATGATGTTATTCGAGTATCTAATTGTGTCATATAAAATTTAAACAAATTAATTTAATAGTGTTAGCCATTTGACGTGTAACATGTATAATAAAAATATCATATTTATATTTAAAATTTTAATATAATTAATTATTTATGTCGTATTTATATTTTAATTATTCCTGTAATGTTTATATTTAAACGTAATAAACGACAAGGCACCCAAAATTTCTTTCTACAAATTCCAAATTTCCACTTTTCTCCCGATTCATTTTCATGCAAAATTGAGAAATTCATTATTCTAAGAATCAATTCCAAATTTCATTGTTTTCTCAAATATCAAAATCATTCATTCAAAATTCTTTCTTGTTGACAATCTAAACACAAATTACCAAAACTAAGGAGGATCAAACCTGGTTGATAAAATGATAAGGTTCCTTTGTGGGTCTGGAAATGCACTAAAAAGTTATAAAATCTGACTTTGGACAAATTTGAAATCCATTTTGTTTATTTATATATTATTTTAATGTGACCAGTCACCAGTTGTGGAGGAACAGCTATGTATAAAACCAGAAAGTTAAAATCCTTAGAAACTAGAAACATTGCAGGCAGTGCGTCTTTAAAATTAAAAGAGTGGAAAAGCTAATTTCCCATTCTTACCTTTGATTTTTTTTGGATTCATATCTGTTTCTTCAATTTCGATTAACACCAACTGCACCATAGATAAAAGAAGTTTTAATCATGGAATATAATGAACTTGAACATCTCTTTCTTATTTGATCCTTGTCACAAGGTCACTTTTTTCATCCTTTCTAAATACCAATGCTCTCAATTTGTTTTAGCTTCCATTTTTAAGTTTTCAAGTTCCAACTTTTGCTTATAAAGTTTGGGTTTTTTCCCCCCTAGATAGACTGTTCATTGGAAGTTGCAAAAATGGAGATGGGTTTGGAATTCTATGTTGTTTAATTGTTTGCAGTGAGAGAAGCCGCTTGTTCTTTGGTGCAAAAAGAAGTGTTTTTGTGTGTTTTTTTTTTCTTTTCCTTTTAGCAAGATGGGGTTTTTTCTGGTTTGTTCAACGGGGCCACCGATCAAACGAAGGGCAGGATTAAGAATAAAACAGGCGGGTCGAGGGTCATACCGTGGAAGCTAGAGGAAGGCTAAAATTGAATGTAGTATCTGCTTTTAGTCTGTAACAGAAATCTATGTTTATCTTTTAGTTGAAAAGTTGAAGAAAAAATGGCGACTACTGCTTTGAGGCAGTTGTTGAAGAGTTTTTGCACCAATTCACCTTGGAAATATGCTGTGCTTTGGAAGCTTAGGCACCGGAGCCCCATGTAAGTTTCTTTTTTGAAATTAGTTATACCAAAAAATGTACTTACTAATCTTGGTTATGGCTGAATTTCAACTTGTTTGAATGTCTTGATGTAGACATACTACTATTTGAAATACTACTATGTCTACATCAAGACATTCAAACAAGTTGAAATTCAGCCATAACCAAGATTACTAATCTTGGGGTGGCTTTATTCTCTTTGAAATACTACTATTTTAGGCGTAAACTGCTCTTATTACTTATTAGTACAATTTTAAATGGCAATTGATCAATTTCGTAGTTGGCATTACTCATAGCGGCTGCTGAACAATGCATCTGTAATTAAAGAAAATGAAGGTGTGGACTCTGGTCTGCAATTGTTTTCCTTCTTTTTATATAGCAAAACCATCCAAAGAGGAGAATGATTCAACTTTCCAATGGTTCTCTGAGGCTTATACTGATGTTATTTGTAAATTTACCTATCAGTTGTTTTTATAACACCTTCTGCCATTATTTCTAGTTTGGCAAATAGTATCATGTTGGAGTTCTTTCTCGTATTAATAGTAGAAGTGAGTCAAAGTATTTTGTGTTAACTGAAAAAATCAAGACATCTTAGGCTACTGTGTTCAAATCAAGGAAATAATTAATCATGAATCTTATTTTTGTTACAATAACCCTCCCCAAATAAGAGTTTTCCCTCTATTCTTTATGGGCTGCGTGTTTCATAAGTTGCCCATGTTGGTTTCAGGAGTTTGACCTGGGAAGATGGGTACTGTGTTTATCCAATACCAAGAGAATTTGTGGAAAGTATCTCAAGTGATGTATGTTCTAACAGTGAGATTATCCCATCACACTTTGAAACGAGAATCGATGACGGTTGTTTCAGAGAATACCCACTTGGCCTGGTGGTGGCTAATATTTCACATCTTAAGTATACATGGGGAGAGGGGTAAAATGTTGATCTTAACTTTTATTGTTACAACTACTGTTCATTTCTTGTGATACAATAACATTCTTTACTTTCCAGATATGAAAGTGCCCATTGTTTATGGCTCTTCCTGAATGAAAGTTTTAATATTAAGCCTCAAGAAATTAATTATGCAGGGCCTGTGGCTCTCATGCTAGCATTATCCTAATTTTATTATTCTGCTCATCACCATCTGCCTGCATCTCTCTCTCTCTCTCTCTCTCTCTCTCTCTCTGTGTGTGTGTGTGTGTGTTCCTTGGGAAGATGTTACCAAGCCAAACTGTACTCTTACAAGTTGGTTCTTTGGTGATTGAAACTACTAGTGATATGGATTTCTACATTTACCAGGGTTGTTGGTAAAGTGGCATATACGGGGAAGCATTGCTGGGTTTCCTGTGATGATATTTTCACTGGCAAAGCTAACTCGAAGTTAGTTCCTGAGGTAAGTTTCTATTAATGATATATGATACATTTAAGATGGTCACAATTCTGCAAACGTTGGATAACATACACTACAACTTACAAGTTTTATTTTTCAATTGCTAGTGTCCAGAGGAATGGCTACTTCAGTTTGCTTCAGGAATCAAGGTCATATAATCCTGTACTGTAGCTTAGTAGCAAGTCTAGATTTTTATTTTAGCTACTCCAGGTACATGCTTCCATGTGCACATTGGTACACATGTTTGCATCTCTTTAATTTTGGTGCAGAATTGATGGTGAAGTTACCTGCTCTGTTTTAGATCTTTAAAATGGACTATATCTTTATTACTTGTGATGCTCCTGCAGACAATTGTGCTGGTACCTGTGCTTCCACATGGAGTTCTGCAACTTGGTTCATTGGAGATGGTGTGTTTTTGTTCTAAACTTGTCTTATTGGCTATAATAGTATTCTAGTCTGAACAGGTACTTAGATATGTCGCCGTTAAAATTGCCTGTCATTTGTAGTCACATACACCATGTACAAGAATATCAGGATGGTTTCAAACTCATGGTTTCTCAAAATGTGGTATTGAAACCCATTTGAACAGCAATGCATTAATTAATTGTACCTAGAAAGGAAATAACTTTTTTCCCCACTGCAACCACACATCGACAATCTGTGCTCCATATTAGATCCGCACTCTATTTTCTCAAAATAAAAATTTGTATACATGTCTTCATGTGAGCATGTGTGATTGTTTGTGCTGTAATTAATTGGTGGATGATTGCATTGCAGCTATGTAAGTGGTGCTCTTGTTGTATATCTATCTTATGTTCTTCCGTTTATTTCCCTGTACATCAACAGGTTGCTGAAGATTTGTCCATTCCTGCATGCATCAAAGATAGATTTGCCTGCAAGAACATTCACGTGCAGTTGCCATCATCGCTAATATCTAGTCCTTTGGAGAAGTTAAAAGAGTCTTCTAGTGCATTGATTAGCCCATTGAACTCTGAAGATTCAAATGCTGTCAACAGTGTCAAGTCCAATAAGTTGTTAGCCTTAGATCAGATTGTGCCACTGTTAAGTATTCAAAATGCATTTCAGGTGCCTGGAATAGATATGCCTGAGGTTCTTGAAAGTGAAAATAAGATTAGTGTCCAACCAATTACCCTCAGTAAAGTGTCATCACCGCTAAGCCAATCTATAAGTTCCAACGAGCTGGCAATGGGGGATTTGTCTTGTCTTAAGGAGGAATTGCAAGCGTATCCTGACTGTAATGCTTACATAGTGAAAGAGTGTGGAGAAATCTTGGATGGAATTATAAATCCTTACCCTGCCCAAGATTTTCTGGCACCACCTTTTGGAGACTATAATGTTGATGATGCCGGTTTCCTTAGCTTTCCCAAAGATTGTGAATTGCACAAAGCACTTGGATCAACTTTTCAAAGAGAGAGCAATGAATATTTGTGGGAGTCATCTTTTTTGAGTGGAAAGATCTTTAGAGAACTTTTTGATGGCATTGAGCCCCCATTGTCTGCCAAAGGAGGTGATGCGGAGCATACGTTGCCAGCTGTGGTTGGCCATGTATATGATGGTTCTGTGGATGTTGCTAATAGATCCAATCGTGTCATGACATCCACTGCACAACTTCCGGTGTCTTCTCGACCTCAAAGTGTAAAGGGTGATTCAACTCCATTGAGCAGACTTACATCTGCATTTGTTTGTGGGACCAAAAATAATTCAAGTTCTAAAGTTTCAGCCTCTTTCAAGAGTACAGTAAGCACGTTTACTGATAATGAGAATCTGGGAAAAGATTGCCATTACACACAATCCATAAAAGGACAAAATCATTCCAGCGTCACCAAAAGAAAGGCTAGACCTGGTGATAACCCAAGGCCAAGGCCAAGGGATAGACAGATGATTCAGGATCGACTTAAGGAGCTGCGAGAACTTGTTCCCAATGGTGCTAAGGTCAGTACTTCCTCAAAGATAGTATCTGTTTGTGCTTCTAATATGTCATCTGTACTTTTATTCTTGTTAAAGTAATCAATATACTTCTATGACAAATTCAGTATAGCATTGATGCTCTCTTGGATCAAACCGTTAAACACATGCTGTATTTGAGGAGTGTGACCAACCAAGCTGACAAATTGAGGCAATGGGTGCATCGTGAGGTATGTCAAGACCATGTTAGTAAGATTTAGATATAACAGTTCCATCTGTTAAAATTTGCAAAATTAGCCTTTTCTCCCGTGCCATTTCGGAATATCTTTTTTCTTTTCTTTTTCATTTGTCTATGAAAGTTGAGAAAATTATTCCATACATTTACCAATTCGTATATCCCCAAAATAACGACAATCATTTCCAAATCGAAAGTCAGGGTCATTTGATAGTTCAAGAACCCTGGAGTAAATGTGAAGATTTGCTATGTGGTTCAAATCTATCATGATTTTATGATGTTATGAGCTTAAGGCAATCAGAAGTTCAAATTTACAGGTCACTGGTGGGAAGAATATGAGATCATCTGAAAGCAAAGATGGTTACCAAATTGGAACAAGCTGGGCTTTTGAGATGGGAGATGAACTGAAAGTATGTCCCATAGTTGTGGAAGATCTTGCATATCCTGGCCACATACTGATTGAGGTTTGTTCTATGTAGCATGACATGGATATTTTAAGACACTGCACTAATACAAATTAATAAAAGAAATCATTTTTAAATGTCTACTAGATTTTGAAATTAACTTCTAAAGTTACATCCACTGCAGATGCTATGCAATGAGCATGGTCTGTTTCTAGAGATTGTTCAGGTGATTCGAAGTTTTAATTTAACAATCTTGAAGGGTGTGATGGAGAGCTGTTCAAACAATACATGGGCTCATTTCATTGTTGAGGTATTAGATAGCTTTCAAGTCTGTTTTTACCCATATCAGTATTTACAATGTCAGATTTCTGAAGCTTGATTACATTGCATTGCAGGCTTCTAGGGGCTTTCACAGATTGGATATTTTCTGGCCTCTGATTCAGCTTTTACAGCGTCAAAGGAATCCTATTTCAAGCAAGATTCAATGATGAAAAACTCACTCTCCTGTTTCTACACTTCTTGAGGAAGATTTTCATGAGCAAACGTTGACATATTTGTCCACAAAGCTTTGCATTACCAGTCAAAACGAATGACAAACCTACTGATTATCTTAATGTATCAGTGCAAGTATTTATTGTTTGTGTACAAATTAATGCAGTTGACACTTCAATCTGCTGTTAAGGACAAACTAGCTCCTGAAAGAATAAGCACATCTTGCAAAAGATGTGCAAACAGCAAACTTTATGTACATTCGTACACTAAGAGAGATGGATTCATCAAAGAACCTTGATCAGTCAGTACATCTCTATCCTACCAAAACTGTTCCTCTTGGATCTTGTTTTTGGGGGCTCAAATGGGTGTTTCTGCCAGCAAGAGCGTGTGCCACCAACCACAAGCAACCTTTATTGGCAGGCAACCATCTATAGGAACCAGGGCAGGAATGTTACGGTCGATTGTATCACCCAGACCAAGCTGCATGCAAACAGGCAAAGAGTATGAATTTGACATTCGTGCAGATGAAATATGTCCAGTAGCTAAGCAGAGTGGGCGATTAACATCATACCTGGCCATACTTATTCCAACCCCAGCTCAGTACTTGGCCATCATCTTGCAAGAAAAAAAAAATAAACAATCTTAGGTTGGAAACTTGAGAAAAGCAGTTAAATTTTATGCTAATCTTGTTCTACTTCTATGGCTATAGCATATAGATGCCTCGAGACAAATTCCAAGCCCCTTATATTTTGTGTTAATCCTTCAGTTATTGAATTAATTAAACTACCCCATTTATATAATTATCTTCTGTACTTATTCAAGCCCTTGCACAAAATTCTACTCCCCTAATATATAGCACCTTACATAAATACCAGCTGAATAAACCAAGAGGTAATTCATTTGCCTATCTCTTGATTCCTATAGTAATTGTGCAGTCATAGTCATACCTGTAAGTATAGTGCTGTGACGAGCCCCACATGATACCATCTTCGCATGCTTGCCCTCCAAACTTGCTGCATCCAATAGCTTTGGTGATGTCTGAAGCAGATAGGGAAACAACTAATTAGTTTCTGAAACTTCTTCAATACCTTGAATCTTTTCCATGCATATTGGTGGAAACGTGAATGTAACAAACTTAATTCTGATAATAAAAATGAACCAAGAAAGAAGCAGCTTGAAAGGTCATTTCACTCTAGTCGATGTCTCAATTCATAGGCTGAAGTTGGTGGTCAACTCCTAGGCTTTAGTTTCTGTTTCATCTAAAGAAAAAAAGAAGGGGGGACTGCTCAAAGCATCTTGTCAATGATGACATATACTTCTTGCTTCCCTTATCCTTTACTGGAGTAGATGACTAAAGTGAAATAAATAACAGCATCTAAATGTACCTCAGCCTGTTCAGCACCAGTACCCAGCTGTCCAAACTGATTTCCACCGAAGGTATATACCTGACCATCAACAGCTACGCACACAGTATGCCAGAGCCCAGCTGCAACTCCTACAACTTGAATACCCGATAAAGAGGAAATGCAAGTTGGTCTCAGAAGATCAGTTGTATTTCCTTGGCCACACTGAATAAAAGAGGCAGAATGACTTTAGTTTCACATGCAAAATGAGATAAATTGCCAATAAACATTGTTTTAGTAACTTTTCATTTTTCTCGATATATATAAGGTGGAGGAATTTCAGAAAGTGCACCATTTTATCCATTCATCTAACTAACCTACAACAAAAGCAATAGATTCACCTGTCCATTTAGTCCCCAACCAAAGGTAAGTAGAGCTCCAGCATCTACAGTTGAAAAAAGTGATAAAGGGAAGTAAGAACGTCAGAATATATCAATGGTATTCAAGATAGAATGCAATTGGAAAACTTTGCAATCAACTTGCAACCAGAATCAACCTAAGGAGATCCATGTCAGAGAAATATAAGCTAGAATTCTCTTGATGAAGGTCACAGCCCCTGTTGAACTATAACAGAAAAGGCATAGCAAACTAAACCAGTATGTTTAATTATGGCAAAAAAAAGCCAAAATCCTTCCTAGCAAAATAATGAATAGTTCTACCACCAAATGCTGACCTGTTATTACTGCACTATGCCGACCTCCACAAGCGATTTCCTTCACATAGCTTCCAGCTTCTTTAGAAAGTTGCATTTGTGAATTCAAGCTTCCTTGATGAACAGCCAGAGGCCTATCTTTTCCAGAAGTAGTTTGCTCAATGCATGGTATGAGGTGAGGAGAAGACACCATTTTTATTCGGGAACCCAGGCCTAGTTGTCCTTCGCCTCCATAGCCCCAACCCCACACCTGTCCCATATCTGAAATCCCGGCAAAAATATGATGCATCAGGTGTCTTGCTTTAAATAGATTTTTTTCCATATCTTCGTACTTCATACAACCTACAAAACTATATAGTGTGATGACAAGAGGAGATTTCTTCACCTGAAAATACAACTGTCCAGGCTGGCGACCCAAGATGTAGTTTATTTACCTGACAGTGCTAAAGTATGGCGCCCGCCCGCAGCAACACTTGTGATCCTTATTCCTGGACCCAGAAGCACAAGACAGGGAGACAACTTAAAAAAATCATCTCCAGAAGTTGAGCTTTCATGTTCTTCTTTCGCTGCAGATATTCTTCTTCGCTTTGCTATTTCCTCCCCAGCATTTCGATTCTCTGTTTGAGAAACTGTTCCACCACCTACATTTAGGCCTCGAGACTTTGGGCTCACTATAAGAAATCCAACCTCCATAACATTAGTTTGAAACACAGAAATGGTGCACCATTTGTTATCATTGAGATATATAGGCTTCAATGAAATCACCTTGTTCAGTTTGAAAAGTACTTTGTTTGCCAACAATATCCTTTTGACGGCTCCCTCCAGTAACCAAATCAAGGGTGACTTTCCCTGAGGGTACACACTCTTTCCAGCCCCATGTGTACACTTCACCTGTATCTGCACATTGAAATTATGAAAAGCCCAATTTAAACTAAAAAAATAGTATAAAGAACCCATTTTCATGCCAAGAGGCATTCAGGCAAAGCCTGAAGCCGTGGATAACATATAACCACCAAACTATCGTACTAAACAATCTACATAAAGTAATCAAAGAGGCAAGTCCCCTTAGCAAGGAGACTATATAAGCACTAAAAATCTTCCATTCTAATACATTTTCTGTCAATTGGGAGAACCAATAATTATTTCTACGATATTACCTATATGGCCGTGATGCAAGAACAATGGTCATCAGCATTTCCCAAATAACTTTCAGAATCTTCATCTTTCAAGTCTCAATCAGTAAACATAACTCGTGTTCTTGTTTTCTTCGTACCTCAAAGAATTTTATTTGCAAATACTTTATATAAGCTAATTGACAACAAGCAAAGAAAAACAGGAAATCGAAAAAGAATTAGTACCTGTTACTGAAACACAATGAGCCCAGCCAGCAGCTGCCTTCACTATTGAAGCTTCAGTTGGAAGAGGAAATGGCTCTGGCGTTTCCTTCAAATTTTTTTTTTTATAAAAAATTTGCCCCCAAAATAGAATAAATCGCAGTTTATCAACTCAGAGAAAACAAAATCCTTAATTATTTTAATTCAGTAAATTAGAGGATCACTTCATTTACCCCATGCTTCCCTGATGTCAAGTAGCTTTGTCCTTCATCATCTGCTGAACCCCATGTTATCAGCTTCCCAGAATCTAAATTTCCAAACACCAAAACCAAACCAAATCAGCCATTTTTTCAATTAAAGTTCAATCCTCTTTTTCCCTTTATTCATCAGAACTTTGGCCTAAGTGCGAAGTAATTTGTTTTAGTTTCAACTTAAACTCACTTAATTAAAAAAATTAAATAAGTAAAAAATTCGTCAAATCCATAACCCAAATAGATGAATCTAAATCTTAACTTGAAACATTAACTCAAAAAATTAAATCTTTAGCAAATTGTACAAAAAGATTAACCTGAAATGGCCATAGCAAATCCACAACCACCACCGCAAACATCCTTCCACGACGAAGCTCCACCTTGAATCGAATCCGGTAAACGGACGGGAACCGGAGATAACATCGGAGATTTCTCCGGCGAAGTTCCTGGTAAATATCCCCACATATAAACCGCCATTTCTTTACATTCCTCCATCTTCACTTCTTCTCTTTCGTTTCCGTTCATTTTCTGAAACAAATTTAAAGAAACAATTCCCCTTTTCTTTTTCCCTTTTTAGTTTTCTGGGAAATTTAAAATTAAATTCCGAGAAAAATTTTCTGATCCTTTTTTCTGGAAGAGAAAGAAAAGACGAGAGAGTTTAAAAAATTAAAAAAGAAAGAAAACGGAGAATTAAGCGAATCTTAACTGATTAAAATTTTGGAGGGGCCGTATCATTTACAGAGAAGTAACGTATGCCACGTTGGATGCCACGTCAATGATTGACACGTGGCGTAATCAGCACCGCGTGTATGGATTATTCTGTTTGCATCACGAGTTCCCTGGAACTTTCTGGAAGCTAAGAAAGATGACTTTCCTCGTTCTGGATGCTAGTCTGGTTGCTCGCCACGTGGTGGGGCAAACCTCGAAAAAATGGATAATTATTTTTAATTTAATAATCTTATTTTAATCTGGGTGTGATTTGGATTAGGTTAGCTTTTAATCATAGTTTAATGTTGTTTCTATTTTGGTCTTAGGTTTGGTTGGAATCCAACGGTCGTTACAGTCGGGGTCACGTGGCGTTATCTTGTTCGTTAGATTTTGCATATATTTATGATGGAGGGACATGGGAGCTCCACGATGAACATAAACTCAATCATTATTTGGCTTAAAAATTGATTTTCTTTTCCTTAATTTAATGGTTGATTATGACAAAACTAACCAACAATTCTGCAAGAACATGTTTACTTTATCGATCCATCTAGATAATACAAAAGTTTAATCATTTTTAAATATGGAAATTCGAAATAAAAAACGATAAAAAATATACATATATTGTTTAATTAAATACCCGATTGTAATTTTATTGATATTTTATTATTAACATTTTATAATATTTTGAATTTAAGATTAATAAGTTTTCATGTTATTTTGGACAGTGTCTTCAAATTAGAAATCAATTGCATGTTCTTTAAAGTGGTACATTAATTGCATATAAATTTATTTATGGGTCGGGTTGACACAAAAAAATTTTGCTTAAGGTTTGTTTCAACTCGGTCCATCGAATTCAAAATGTTTGATTTTTTTTTAAAATTTAAAATATATTTTTAAATTAAAATTAAATAAAAAATAATTTTTATTAATTAAAAAATATTTTAAATCGAATCAGATCGAATCCAAATTTGAAAAATCTTATCCAAAGTTTGACATAAATTTACCTGAAACCACTGTCCTGATCTTTGTACAGTTCTAATTGCAAGACTTTATCATGACATTATTGATTTATATTGTATCATTGTCATGTAGTTATAACAAAAGACTTTCTATTAGTAGGTGTGATTAGTCAAAAATGGTCGGTTAATGGGATAAGCCCAGCAAGTGTTTTATTGTTGCACGCTAAAGCAACTGGATTTACTTTTATTCTTTTTTTTTTTATTGCATTTTGAAAGAATTGGAAGCTGTTGCATTTTATTGCAAACAAATTTGATTGAATATTCAAACCTTCTCAATTACTTGATTCACTTTAATAGAAACACTAAATATTCAGGCAATCATCTTGCCCCTAGGTTACATTGTTGAAGCAGATGTGTTAACCAAGAAATCAAATTTCCATATCAGATGTAAATTTTTTAAATATATATATGAAGATTTCTGAAAACTCATTCCTGTCTGTCAGGTTAAAATTCTGTTGAAGTTACTTAGGCTCCCAAGATAATTTGTGAAGCAAATTGAGTAAGGGTAAAGCCTAAAGCTGTCAAATTGTCAAATAGTAGCTTTATTGCAGGCAGGTTGATAGTTTAGTAACTATTGGACTGTTTCAGGGTGGAAGGTTAGAGTCTAAGTTATAACAATATAAAGAGCCCATCCAGATTTTATTAGCCACTAAAAACCAGCTATCAAGAAATTAATTAACTGAGAGTTAACAAAATCTGTTGTCTTTTTGCCCACTTCTTACAGGCCAAGTTCTTGGTGACATGATTGATTGCTTTTCAGGAACACAAATTATTGAGTAAACTTAAGGTTTCTGTAAATGCAGAGTCAAATCAATACAGCTTCTAAGCTAACCAAAGAAGCTGCGTAGAGGGAGGGAAATATAAAACTAAAATGTTTCGATTTCTCATGAAAATTTTGAAAGGGGTATGCAAGTGACATTGATGATATTGATGAGAAATCCTCTTTTCCAATCCTGAAGCATCGTTGCAAGGATATGGAGCTTCCTCATATCCTCTAATGGAAGCCAAAAGTTTGAAGCAATATGATAAACTTACGAGGACTAGTTTATGATACACGTGTTTTGCACGTTGATGATATAATAAGTCAATATTATTTACTTTAATATATATATATATATATATAATTCACTATTATTTTTTTCCCGGTAAACCTATATATATATATATATATATATTTTTGTATAAAATTATATCAAATTATATCAAAATTATTACAAATGTTATCAAAATTATATCAAAACTTGCCAAAACTACTACAAATATTATAAAATTATATCAAAAGTTATCAAAATTATATCAAGGTTATAATAAAAATTATCAAAATCATATCAAAGGTTAAACAAAAGTATATCAGAAGTTACTAAAATTATATAAATGTTATCAAAATTATATCAAATATTACCAAAATTATATTAAAGGTTGTCAAAATTATATCAAAGGTTATCAAAACTATATGAAGCTTATCAAAACTAAACCAAAGGTTACCAAAATCATATCAAAAATTACAAAAATTATATTGTCAAAATTATATCAAAAGTTATCACAATTATATCAAAGGTTACCCAAAAATTATATCAAAAGTTACAAAAGTTATATGAAGGTTACCAAAATTATATTAAAAGTTACCACAACTATATTTAAGGTTACCAAAACTATTACAAAGTATATCAAAAGTTACCAAAATTATATATAAGGTTACCAAAACTATTATAAATGTTATCAAAATTATATCAAAGATTACCAAAAGGTTACCATAAAAAAATTTCAATTATATCAAAAGTTACCAAAATTGTATAAAGGTTATTAAAATTATATTAAAAATTATTAAAATGACAAAATCATATTAAAGGCTATCAAAATCATAAAAGGTTATCAAATCATATCAAAGGTTACCAAAAGTATTTCAAAAGTTAACAAAACTATATCTAAAATTACCAAAACAATTACAAAAGTTATTAAAATTATATTACATGTTATTAAATATCAAAGGTTACAAAAACTATTACAAAAGTTATCAAAATTATATCAATAGTTATCAAAATTATATTAAAGGATATCAAAATCATATCAAAGGTTATTAAAATTATATCAAAAGTTACCAAAATCATATCAAACGTTACCAAAAGTTAGGACTATAAATGAATCAGGCTTGAACGAACAATTAAATCTCTGTTCGTGTTCGTTTGTTGAATTTTGAGTCTGTTTGTGTTCGGCTCGTGTTTGTTAAGGATTTTAAAATTGTGTTCGAGCTCGGTTCATTTAAATTTGAGTGTGTTCAAGCTCGTTCGTTTAAATTAAACGAACATGTTCGCAAACGTTAAACGAACATGTTCATGAACATATAATCATATTGAAGGCTACCAAAACAATATCAAAAGTTATCAAAATCATATCGAAAGTTATCAAACTTATTTCAAAGGTGACCAAAATTATATGAAAGGTTATAAAAATCATATCAAAAACTATTAAAATCATGTAAAAGGTTTAAAAAATCATATTAAAAGTTATCAAAATTATATAAAAAATTACCAAATTATATTATAGGCTTTCAAAATTATATCAAACGTTATAAAAATTATTTCAAAGATTATCAAAAGGTTATCAAAATTATATAAAATGTTACCAAAATTGTATCAAAGGTTACCAAAATTATATCAAATGTTATCAATATTATATAAAAGATTATCAAAATTATACCAAATGTTATCAAAATTATATCAAGGGTTATTAAAAATCATATTAAAAGTTATCAAACTTGTATCAAAAGTTATCAAAATTGTATCAAAGTTTACCAAAATTACATCCAAGGTTACTACAATCTTATCAATGGTTACCAGTATTATATCAAAGGTTATCAAAATTACCAAAATTGTATCAAAGGTTACCAATATTATATCAAAGAGGTTATCAAAATTATATCAAAGGTTATCAAAATTATATTAAAGTTTATTAAAATCATACTAAAGACTATCAAAATCATATTAAGACTATTAAAATTATATCAAAAGTTATCAAAATCATATCTAAACTACTAAAATCATATTAAAGGTTATATTATATATGTTATATAAAAGGTTATGTATTTATTGTTACTTATTATTTATTTTTGTCAAGATCATTCATGTCTAATCTTATATGATAATTTATATTATTGTAATTTAACATAGTTTCAATGATCCAAGTTTCCAATCATACTACCAATTTAATCATCCTTGATTATATCTTCACGTTTCGATTTTTGTCAAGTAAATAATGCTTTAAGATTTTCTGTGACCTAATAGCTAGATAAATATTATTTTGATTCTTAATTAATAAATATTTTTCTAATTTTATTTCAAAATCTTATTATTATTTTTCTTAACAATAAATTTGGAAGTATTATTCTCATAATTTTTTTTTTAATAAAAAATAAGAAAATAGATTAACAAAAATTAGTCAATTTTTAATTTAAATAAAAAATTACAATTGAGAAAAGTTTACTTTAATAAGGACTTTAATATTTAAAAAAATAAAAAATAGTTAATATTTTATTAATTTAATAAGAAAATCAATAATTAAAGATAAATAATTAATTTAATAAATTATTAAAGATATATATATCTCGTTTATTATTTATACTTTGAAAATTGGTACTTTTATATATACAATTGATAAAGAGACTTTTGTCTCTACGATTATGAGTTTCTGTTAAACAAATTAGAGACTGATCCAATCATTCTAAAACACTTTCTTTTCCATTCTTGTAAGTGTTGATCAAGCTCCTTTTAGTTTGGAGAACATGTACGGATAGCTGTCCTGAATCCTGCTCTTCTACAGTAGCATATTAAGAGATGTTTAATAATGTCATGGCAAATTGGCAATGGAAATTGGACCAAAAAAAAAATCCCAACTTTTCTACTTCTCGTGTGTGTATGACTGTCACGAGTCTTCTCACTTTAATTTAAATCTGACAATATTAAACAAGACACGAAAAAATAATTAAAACGTAATATAAAACACGATACAATATGAAAAAAAAATACGAACACGATATGACGACACAAAATAGAGAAACTTACATCCAACTTCAAGGACAATTATTAATATGTACCAAGCTTTGCCTTTAGTACCTTACTCAGGTCAGTTTCTAAATTTCTGTTTGCCAATTGGCAATATAGATGAAACTCATGAAAGCAATGGGAGGAAAGACTCTTGAAACCTTACATCCTAATTGCCCTCGTACATGGTGTAGCAGAAAAAATTACCCCTTTCTTAATTTAGGTGTAATAAGTTACCCATGGTAGATGTCAAAATTTGGTTTTAAATCCAAGCAGGTACTATAAAGTCTAACCTTTTTTTACTGTGCATAATCAATCAGAGACTGATTCCAAACAAGTTAATTCTTTGCTTAAGATCTGTTGTTTCAAAGGACAAAGAAGACATCTATGTTTTAATATAATCTTCTCAAAACCAAGATTTTGCAATGTCTGAATCGTCTTAGAGTTTCAACTTTCAAAGATTCAACAGAAATTAATGAATCTCAAAAGGACAACTTAAAATTTTTTGGAGAGATTTCTCTCTTCCAATATAATACTAACATTTCAACAAATTATCCATATTCCATCACCATTGTAAAAACAAATTAAACATCAACCTCTAATCCTCTGCAACCATAAACAAAAGCAGAAAAATAGAATTAACAATTCCACCAGCTGCCAATATAAATAATAAAGGTATTGGTCAATTCAACTTTAAGTATTGCTAAACAAAACACCTAGCTTCCATAGCAGAAATAGAATTAACAGGATGGATGAATTCTTTTGGCAACTTCCTATAATGTGGCTTCCTCTTTTTGTTCCTCCTTGATAACATCCTTTCCAGGTTTTTCAATCTTCCAGTTAGATCTGATATAACAGTTGATTTCCCCTTTGTTTGTACCATGACCATCTCAACCATCTCCCTTAGCTTCTTGTTCTCTTCCATGATCATCTTAACGTCTTTTTCCAGTTTAACAACGCTTCCTTCATGATCAGAAATCACCTCCTCAGCAATTTCACGAGGCACCAGATTGGTTGCCAGTGTTTGCTCCATATCAGCACAAGTGATTTCTTCTTTCTCTTCTTCAAATGAAGTTTCCTTTTCCGAAGTTACAACTTCATTATCTCCACTACTCTTCCCTTTCAAGCTCAACTCCTTCAATGCCGTATGTAGAGGTGATGCTGAGGAAGTTAAGGAATCACCAGAATCATGACTAGGGAAGAATTCAGTAATATCCCAAACTGCAGCCTTGGATTTGTTAAGATTCTCTCCTGTAAGATCACGGTAATCGATTGCCGAGACTTTACTTAAGGTCCGGAAACCAGCAGATGCATCAAAAACCATTCCTCCGATATTAAGGGTTCCAAAGAATTCCCCAGAAGGGCTGCGGATTAAGCGTGAAGCAAAAGCAGGAGTTTTCATTGCAGCAATCGAGGTGGTTGGGAGGAAATTGCTGATAAGAAGACGAACGCTACCAATAAGCCTGTCTCGGAAGATACCAACGACATAAATCTCAATGGAGACAGCGGAGGTTTCGCTGAAAAGGAACTGGGGTGAAACTTTGAACAGAAACTTGTCGTTCCAGGTTGGGTTTTCGCCACCAACACGATCAACTCGAGTACGAAGCTTGGTGGATGAATCAACCCAAGCAACAGCATAGGTTTTAATGTGACGATGGGGTATAACCGCTTGCTTTATAAGCCCTTGTGCAGAGATTAAATTGATATCTAGAACGTGAGTTGTTGTCTCCATTGTTGTTTCTCTAATCTCCTCTGAAATCTTTCTTTTCTTTTTGTTGCTCAATATCTTAGTTGAAAGAAAGAAAATAGTTGAGTCGGCTGGTGAATTGAAGGTATACGAAGTTAGCAGGACCTTGGGGTTGATTTCAAGCGGCTGGCTTAGTATTCTTATTATTATTATTATCACGTATTAGTAGTCAATGATTGGGCCGGGTATCTGTGATGTAATCGGTTTTGTTCTTTTGCCTTGTCGAACTGATTGGGTTTAAGTTTTGCTTGGATTTCAGCTATAAACCCCAAGAGGTTGAATTTCTCTGATGTTGGACAAACAAAGCCCAAATCCAAGTACGACGTTTCCTGGACTCAGCTGCTTTTGTTTCCAAGTTTGGAGATTCCAAACAAAAGTTCCAGCTTTGCTTACCTTACACGTATCTCTAATTACTTTGTTATAGGGATGACAATGATTAGATATCTGTATTTTTTTTTAACTATATGAATTCGAATTCGTTTCGTTATATGATATTCAAATTCATTTATTATTCGTTTACTATTTAAATATTATTATTCAAATTCACATCCGCATCCTATTTCAATAACAATATTCGTCGAATATGCTAATAAGTTAAATATCCGAATTCATTAAATTAATTAAATTTCTTAAGATTAAAATAAATATGTAAACGGCTATCGGATCGGATATCCGAATCCGTTATTATATAAGTAAAGCAAATTAAGATAATGAATTCGGATATACGACACTATCCGAACCAAAATCAAAACTGATTCGGGTATCGAATATTTAAGGATTCCTATCCGAATCTGTTTTAAATAATTTAATATCCGAATCCGTAAAAATAAAATCGAATAATGTCAAATATTTAATTTTTTACTATCAATTATCATCTTTACTCTACGATCCTATTTATAGAAGTATTAGAAAAGGAGAACAGAAGATGACAATTTTCACCTACAAGTAGCTAGCTTAAAAGATTTCTAGTTAACACATAACTGTATCAAGCCGAAGATTGAATCTTACAAGTTAAACACTTTAATCTTACAAGATATATAGCTTAAAAGGTTCAATAGTCAAATGTTTGAACCAAAGTCTTGTAAAAAAACATTGGACAAGAAGCAAAATGATTTTTTTTTTTCTTTTTGAAAATAAAAAAAAGAGTTTTAGTCTTCATCGTCGTGTGAATATTGACGGGCAACATTCTTTTTTTTTGGATAAGTAAGTGTTTTATTTATCCAGAAAGCAGTTAAACTGCTACATCCAACATCATGTGCAACATGTACTTAAGCTATACATACTTAAACAATACTTGAACAAAACTTAAGACCACTAATCAATCAGGGAACAATAGCAACATACTTCAGCAATACTTAAAGCTATTCCAGAATGGACAAAGATCCTAGGAAAAAAGTGACAGTCCCCAATCTGCATCCAATCTTCGGTTCACTTCATCAGGACTAATGTTCTTGAGCCCCAACAATCGCATTCTGATGATCTCTTTTATCTGCTCAATGATCGCTCCTTGTGTGGATTGAAGGCGATTAAAACACCTATTATTTCTCTCCCTCCAGATCGAGTAAAGAAAGGCACTCCATGATAAACGCAAAATAACAGAAATGAGAGTTTTTCCTCTGATTCTGTTTACTGCCCATTGCAGCTCTGCTTGCCAGCTCCTTATGCTTCTATGAAGTTGACATAAGCATAGTATATGCCCCCAGATTTCCTTTGAATAGGCACATTCAAAAAATATATGATTCCGGGTTTCTTGCTCAGTTTGACATAGCTCACATTTGCCATCCACCTCCATGCCCCATGACATCAATCTGTTCTTTGTAGGCAGTTTGTCCAATATAGCCATCCAAGCTACCAGTGCATGTTTAGGAATATGAAATGGAAACCAGATCAATTTATCCCACTCCACCTTGTCCTGCCTAGGCCTGAGATCATTCCAGACTTTAGCCACCATAAATCTGTTCCCAGGGAACTTCCAAGTTAGAGCACCATTCTGGTTGGAGGTGAACCTCAAAGCCAAAGCCCTCAGCTGAAGCATTTTACGCCATGTCCAGCTGCTTCCTGGGGAAGGTTGAACCTGCCACACTGTTCTTCCTTTCAGCACATAGGCATGAAGCCAGGCAATCCACAATGAACCTGCCTGAGAGAGAAGTGCCCATAGGTGCTGAATAATGCAAGCCTTATTCCATATTCCCAAGTCTTTTAATCCAAGACCCCCCTCTGACTTTGGACAGCAAATGGTACTCCATTTGACTCTTGCTCCCTTAGCTGAGTCATCTCTTCCTTTCCAGAAGAACCTGCTGCATAATTGATTAATTCTTTTAAGAACAGCCTTAGGCAATACAAAGTGCCTGCACCAAAAATTGGACACATTAAAAAGAACAGATTGAATGAGCTGAAGCCTTCCTGCATAGGATAACATGCGTGCTGCCCAGCCATTGATTCTCTGAGTAATTCTATCGATCAAAGGAGAACAATCCTTTTCAGAGAGTCTTCTTGTGACCAAAGGGATCCCAAGGTACCTAACAGGTAGTTTGCCAAGTTTAAACCCTGTCAACTCTTGCATCTCAAGTAGAGTGGTCCTACTAACACCAGAGGAGAAGACTTCACTCTTGGAAGGGTTTAATTGCAAACCAGAAATGGTATAAAAGTAATGGAGAATACCCTGTATGCCCACAACAGAATCCAAGTTACCCTTTGCAAAAATCAGCAGATCATCTGCAAAGCACAGGTGAGTAAGCTTGATTCTGTGACATTTAGGATGGTAGCTGTAAACTCCATGAAGAGCCCCTGCATCCAGAAGTCTGGATAAAACATTCATAGCAATGACAAAAAGATAAGGAGAGAGAGGGTCTCCCTGCCTTAACCCCTTTGCTCCTTCAAAGTACCCTACTAATCCTCCATTAAGAGAAATTGAGAACTTTGGGGAAGTGATGCATGCCTTGATCCATCCTATGAACTTATCAGGCAATCCATAAACTGATAAAACAGTGAGAATGAAGTTCCAATTTAATGAATCAAAAGCTTTTTGGAGATCAATTTTCATTGCAAAACGGGGGGATAAGGTTGCTCTTCCATACCCTTTGACCAGTTCCTGAGCCATGAGAATATTATCTGAGATGCTTCTCCCTGGTATGAAGGCACTCTGATTGCTGGAGATCATAGTAGGAAGGAGTGGAGTGAGCCTGGCAGTGATGATCCTGGTAATACATTTATAAATGACAGAGCAGCATGAAATAGGCCTGAAGTCCTTCATATGATTAGGATTCTGGAATTTTGGGACAAGAGCAATACATGTAGAGTTAAAGACTGATATCCTGCTCCCTGATTGAAAGAAGGATAAGATTGCTGCAGTGACATCCTCTTCCACAATAGGCCAAGCAGTTTTAAAAAACTGTGCAGTGTATCCATCTGGCCCTGGGGCTTTGTCCCCATTTTGCTCAAACATGGCTTTTTTCACCTCCTCTTTTGTAACAGCCTTAGCTAAATTGTCCTTAGCTTCAGCAGGCAAGGCAGGCTGAATAAGTTCAGTAAGAAGCTCCCTAGGGCAGTCTGTGACCTGTTTGTCCTCAGTCCCAATCAACTTCTGAAAGAACCTTACAGCCTCATTTGAAATTTGGCCGAAATCTTCCAACTTCCTTCCCTCATCATCATAGAGGACTCTGATGGATTGCTTGCTATGCTTTGCTGACACCATTTTATGGAAATAATGAGTGTTCTGATCCCCCTCCTGCAGCCATTTTATCCTTGATTTCTGCCTGTAATAACTTTCCTCAGCCTTTTGGAGTTCCATCAATTCTGCATAGAGTCTTCTTTCTGTTTCAACAAGAGTATTAGATGGCCTTTGATGCAGATTGATCATCTGCATGCTCTCCAATTCTTGCCTTTTATCTTGAACCTTCCCTGAAATGTTGCCATATATGGCCAGGTTAAATGCCCTCAGTACTGCCTTTAATCTCTTCAATTTGTGGAATAGAGTGGTCATAGGATTGCCAATGAAAGGCTCTTGCCAAGAGTTTTCCACAATGTTCAGGAACTCCGGATTCCTAGTCCAGAAATTAAAAAACCTAAATGGCTTTGGGGGAGAATGAGCAGTCAAGTTCATCTTTATGTATGCTAGGCAGTGATCAGAAACCATTGGAGCCAAAAACTCAACAAATGAGTGAGCAAACTGTGTATGCCAGCAATCATTCACCAAAACCCTATCAAGCTTTTTAGCCAAGTAAGCATCAGTTTGGTGGTTGGACCAAGTGAATGCTGGTCCAGTACTGGTATGATCAAACACTGATAGCTGTGTCAAGCAGTCCTGAAAATCCTTCATATCAGAGGTAAGCATGTAGGAGCCATTGAAATCTGAGCTTTCCTGTGGTCTTGCTATAACATTGAAATCTCCAGCCAAAAGCCAAGGAGAGCCATCAATTCTGCCTTGAATGTCCTGAAGATGGTGCCAAAGCCTTCTTCTACTTATGCCTTCATTGCTTCCATAAATTGCTGTAATGTAGAACCTGGTAGAATTATAAGTGGTGCAGCATGTAATGCTCTGATCAGATGTTGCAATAAGATCAACCTGCATTTGATTTCTCCATAGGAACCATATTCTCCCATTATAAGCTTCTAAGTAGTTGTGATGTAGCTTCCATCCCTGAAAGAGCCTATCTACTATAGCTGGCATGTTTTGTTGTTTCACTCTTGTTTCCAGTAAGCAAACAAGGTCTGCCTTCAGGCAGTTTATTCTCTGTATAATACTTTTCTGCTTTTGAGGGTTGTTTAGCCCCCTAGTATTCCACACTATAAAATTCATGAAAGTTGAGGGGGGGTCACTCCAGAGGCAGGTAATAGCTTAAACAAACCGAAATTTCAAAGGCAATGGGCAATAAAGCAAAATTTGTCAAAATTTCACTGTGAAGATCAGGATCTGAGTTATATACTATATAAGTAGCGTAAGAAGATGATAAACTTTGAACTATATTTGTGGAGTAATTTAAGGGTTGTCAAATTTATAATTATTAATTAATAATGACTAGAATGTTGGTGGAAGTTGTATTTATTAGTTTTCAAAAAAAAAAAAAAATTGTATTTATTAAAGTACTAGTTGCACCTAAAATTTGTTTGTATTTTATTTTAAAACTCGTTAAGTTACAATATTGGATAACGACTTTGATTACCGACACCCTTTTCTTTTATATATACAGGAAAAGTGCCAAGAATTAAGGTATAGAAAGATATGGTTCCGAGTTTCGATCTTGAGCATTGCTTAATTATTTCGAAAAGATAAATTATCGTATCTATCATTAGTGAAAATTTTAAAATTTATAAATCGGTTAGAAAAATAACATATATCTTTTAAAGTATATTAAAAAAAATATGTGGTAATATTGTAATTTCTTTTGAAAAAAAAAACGAACTCTTTGTAAAATATATCTATACTATTATTAAAGTTTTTTATTGAATTTGATGTCACGAGTCAACGACACTAACTCAGTTAAAAAAATGATCAAAAAATCAAAAATAAAATAATAACAAAATATAAAAATAAGATATTTATGTTTTTTAAAGTTTTATTATTTATGAATTATAAAAACTATCAACTTTTGCCATAAAAATTAACTCAATAAATATATATATATTTTAAATTCATTCATAACGTGGATGTATCAAATTTTAGTATATATGAAGTGCTGTTTCAATAGGGACACTACCAAATTAATAGAATTTCTTTAATAATGTTCAAACAAATAGAATAAAATATATAGAGAGAGATTATGAAATGTAAAAATAAAGGTTGCTATTTTCTTGTTTGTTAATAAATAATATTAGATGTACTATTATTTGGTCATCAGTGTCATATCATACCTAAAACCCATCGTGTGCTTCCAAGCTCTCATTTAAATATAATTATTTCTTAATCTTCATTAGTTTTTTTTTTTTTTTAATGTCCTTGCATTCTTATTTTTTTAATTTTCGTTTCCAAAAATAATCAAAGGAGGATGAAGACGCTTTTTTGTGGAATCTTTAAAGAAAAGACAATAATCTGACTGGTGTACTAATTTTATACTCAACCCTAAATAAATGTCTAAATCCTGATAATATTTTCTAATTTTAGATAGCTTGATGATACTTTCTCTTTTGTCTTATCTTTTGGAATTAATTGATTCTTACCTATAGTAACTTATAAAACTATCTCATTGAAGATTTTTTTTTCAAAGATAGTTTATAATTTTATTTCCTTAACTTGAATATTTTTAAAAACTTTAATTTTTTTTTTCTCTTGCCAAAAGGAAAAAAAAAGCATATAGTCTTCAAACACCAAGAAACAAAAACCCAACAAAATGAATTGGATAAAAGCATGGTTGAAAAAATCGGATCGGAACAATTGATTAGATCGATTCAATCAAGAATTGAAGACTTGTTCAGTCCAATATGATGCATAGAATTTATAATTGATTGAACCGTTAAAATATCGATTCTGATTATTTTTTATTTTTTAAAAAAGATAAAATCTGAATTTTTAACCTTTTAATTTTATATTAAAGACTCACATCATTATGCCAATTGCATATTTTATTAATTATTTACTATATTTATCTTTTATTTAATATTAAATTATTTATTTGATATTTAAATATTTTAATTAAATTGATCGATTCAACCGATTGGATTGATTGGAATTTGGACCTATGACGGGAAATCTCACATGCTTAACCTGATTTTTCATCCTTGAATAAAAGAAATGATCTGATAAAAAAATAAGTTAGGATCACTCGATAGTTTTGAATATTTTGGTTGCCATTCTTGCAAATCCATCAGCTTCTGGAAGCAAGCAAGGGGATGATTCCCTTCAATTCCTTTCATAATAAATAAAAATATACCTTAAAAAAAAAGTTTTAAACTGAAAAAAATGCCCATTCCTAGACTCTTTGAATCATTCTCCTTCATAAGATTTCTTTTATGGTAGTTTGGGACATAACTATATGGATTTGCCCCTTTTGCAATTGCCGAGGCTTTTACCTTATACTATTCAGATGGACCAAGCGCGCGTAATGGCTTTGGACAAAGAACTTACAAACCTAAATCTTAGGCATCTAATTGATAATAAACAATTAAAAGATGGTTCATTATCTTCCTCCGGGTATCAGGAAAAATTCCTTACTGTTGACTGATTTTTTGTTCAAAATTAAATTATATTCAAAGGGTCTCGAACGCGTTGTAAGAAGATTTGATAAACAATATTCAGCAGAAAGACAAAAACAAAATGAAGAAAAATACAGGTAAATGCCAAGCTTGAGCTAATTATTAACCAACCCCTTCAATTATCAATTCAAGTAGATGAATGAAAGAATTAATGAGAGTTATTACATGAAAACATGTTTCATGTTCGAGCTTCAGGATGCAAACAGGCAATTGTTGCTTAAAACCAAGAGGTCTTTGCAAGTTTTTTTTTTTTTTTTTTTAAAAGCAAAAATTCACGTGATGCATATGCTTGCTGGAAATCTGTTTTCCAGCCAATAATTATAAACACTATAGCATCTTACAGAACAGGGTCTCAGATATAATGTCCATGAACCATGATGTACCAACAGAAATAAATTTCTATATTAGAAGAATATATAGTTGGCAACTTATTTTTTTTGGATAAGTAAGTGTTTTATTTATCCAGAAAGCAGTTAAACTGCTACATCCAACATCATGTGCAACATGTACTTAAAGCTATACATACTTAAACAATACTTGAACAAAACTTAAGACCACTAATCAATCAGGGAACAATAGCAACATACTTCAGCAATACTTAAAGCTATTCCAGAATGGACAAAGATCCTAGGAAAAAAGTGACAGTCCCCAATCTGCATCAAATCTTCGGTTCACTTCATCAGGACTAATGTTCTTGAGCCCCAACAATCGCATTCTGATGATCTCTTTTATCTGCTCAATGATGGCTCCTTGTGTGGATTGAAGGCGATTAAAACACCTATTATTTCTCTCCCTCCAGATCGAGTAGAGAAAGGCACTCCATGATAAACGCAAAATAACAGAAATGAGAGTTTTTCCTCTGATTCTGTTTACTGCCCATTGCAGCTCTGCTTGCCAGCTCCTTATGCTTCTATGAAGTTGACATAAGCATAGTATATGCCCCCAGATTTCCTTTGAATAGTCACATTCAAAAAATATATGATTCCGGGTTTCTTGCTCAGTTTGACATAGCTCACATTTGCCATCCACCTCCATGCCCCATGACATCAATCTGTTCTTTGTAGGCAGTTTGTCCAATATGGCCATCCAAGCTACCAGTGCATGTTTAGGAATATGAAATGGAAACCAGATCAGTTTATCCCACTCCACCTTGTCCTGCCTAGGCCTGAGATCATTCCAGACTTTAGCTACCATAAATCTGTTCCCAGGGAACTTCCAAGTTAGAGCACCATTCTGGTTGGAGGTGAACCTCAAAGCCAAAGCCCTCAGCTGAAGCATTTTACGCCATGTCCAGCTGCTTCCTGGGGAAGGTTGAACCTGCCACACTGTTCTTGAGAATTAGTCTAGTTGATTTATGCAGTCAATCATGTTTAAAAAGTGACATAAATTTTAATATCTACAACCCTTTATCTTTTTCCAAATTATAGCATTTTTTTTTGTATAAAAAAACTTAGGATTAAATATATAATAATGAATACAAGAATTTTTTTTTTTTTTGGGATAAGTAGTATGAATTCCATTTATCCAAGAAAGCAGTGAAACTGCTACAATGAACAGAAGCTATTACAGAACTTAGCTATTCAGCAGGAAATATTTAGCTTTCAAGCATTACAAAGTCTAATATTAACAGCATCCAGCTTGACTTTGTTGAGATCATGCAAGCGTAGGACAACTGTGTCACGAATGAGTGCTAAGAGCCTGTCCTCCATGGTTTCAGCTTGGCCATACAATCTATTGTTTCTTTCTCTCCAGACTAAGTATACCAAAGCATTCCAAGCAATACGAATGATGACTGAAAGCAAGGATCGACCTCTCAGCTGACTGACCCAACTCAGCTCCCCTTCCCAGCTTACAACCATTTTCTGAATGCTACAAAGTCCCAAAACTTGCTGCCAGATCGATTTGGAATACCTGCAGCAAAAAAAAAAGATGGTTCTTTGTCTCCCTTTCTTGGTGGCAAAGGAGACATATCTCCTCCACTTGCATCCCCCATAACACAAGTCTATCCCTCGTTGGTAATCTGTTAAGGATTGCCATCCAAGCAATTAACGTGTGCTTAGGAATGAGGAATTTGAACCAGAGAAGTCTGTGCCATGAAACCTTCTCCTTCATTGGCCTAATTTCACTCCAAACAGCTGCAACAGAGTATTTAACACCAGAAAAAGGCCAAGTTGCGCCTCTATCATCCTGTCTAGCCATACGAGAGGCTATTGGCCTTAACTGCATAAGCTTCCTCCAGCTCCAGCTACTGCCACTGGGAATAGGAATCTACCAGATATCCCTTCCCTTTATCACATAAGCCTCAATCCATGCAATCCAGAGCGAACCTGCTTTCATCATCACAGACCATAGGTTCTTGAGAATACATGCTTGGTTCCAAGTGAGGATGTCTTTGATTCCTAATCCTCCCTTAGACTTGGGAAAGCAGACTTGGTTCCAACTGACTTTGGCACCTCTAGCCGACCCATCCTTCCCCTTCAAAGGAAGCTCGAGCAAATCTGGGTGAGTTTCCTGAGACAGTGCTTAGGAAGGATAAAATGCCTGTACCAGAAATTCTGCAGGTTAAAGAGAACAGACTGGACCAACTGGAGTCTCCCAGCATAGGACAGAAACCTTGCAGCCCATCCATTCACTCTAGCACTAACCTTGGCAATCAATGGTTCATAGTCCCTCTCAGTCAGCCTTCTGGTAACCAGAGGCACTCCCAGATACCTGACAGGAAGTGAACCAATATTTAAAGCCAGTAGTCTCTTGAACAGCCTGCAATTCCTCACTGCTCATACCAGAAGAGAAAAATTCACTTTTGGTGTTGTTAAGTTGTAGCCCAGACCAACTGTAAAATTGGCTCAAGACCAGCTGTATGCCCTTAACAGAGTCAATGTTGCCTTTGGCAAAGATCAATAGATCATCCGCAAAACTCAGGTGGGTGAGATTAAGCTTCTTGCATTTTGGGTGGTGCTGGAATGATCCAGACCTTGCTGCAGTGTCCAAGAGCTTTGACAAGACATTCATTGCAAGAACAAAAAGGTACGGGGAGAGAGTATCCCCTTGTCTAACACCTCTGGCCCCTTTAAAAAATCCCATCAAGCCACCATTGATGCTTATTGAGAACCTAGGAATGGTGAGGCATCCTTCAATCCAAGAGATGAGTTGATTAGGAAAACCCAAAGCTGCTAGAATAGCCAAAATAAAGTCCCAACGCAGGGAATCAAATGCCTTCTGCAAGTCAATCTTGATAGCATATCTAGGGGACATGGCTGATCTTTCATAGCCCCTGACCAATTCTTGAGCCAGCAAAACATTGTCAGTGATACAGCGACCAGGAACAAAAGCACTTTGATTACCACTAACAATAGTTGGGAGACAGCCTTTAAGTCTATTGACAATGACCCTGGTGATACATTTGTAGAAGACTGTGCAGCAGGATATAGGCCTGAAATCCTTAACAGTGGAAGGGTTTTGACATTTTGGAACAAGAGCAACGCTGGTGGAGTTAAAAGCTGGGTGCATAACTCCTGTCATGAAAAATTCTTGAGCTGCCTCTATAACATCCTTGCCAACAATGGCCCAAGTGGTTTTGAAAAAATGTGCTGTGAAGCCATCAGGACCAGGAGCTTTATCACTGTTTTGCACAAATATCGCGTTCTTGATCTCCTCTCCTATGACTGGCATGATCATAGAAGTTTTTGCCTCTCCAGGAACAGATGTTTGGAGTAGCTCCACTAGGAGCTCTTGAGAGCAAGGAGAGAGGTTAGGATCAGGGAAACCAAGAAGTCTCTGAAAATAGGACACTGCTGCTGCAGAAATTTCTGGGAATGATTCCAGCTTGTTCCCTGCATCATCATACAACACTTTGATGGTGTTTCTGCTTTGCTGTGCTTTTACCATCCTATGGAAATACCCTGTGTTTTGGTCACCTTTCTGCAATCAAGTAATTCTGGACTTTTGCCTGAGTAAGCTCTCCTCAGTTTTCACCAGCTCATGGAATTCCTGTGCCAGTGAAGCTTGAGAAGTGATCAGATTTGCATCATTGGGATCCCTCAGAAGAGAAAGCTGCACATCTTCAAGTTTCTTGCGTTTTTCCTGAACCCTTGCAGAAACTATTCCAAATTTCACCAAGTTGAACTGTTTGAGCACCTGTTTGAGCCTCTTCAGTTTCAAGTGCAGGATGGACATGGAGCTTCCAAAAGCAGGCATAGTCCATGAGTTCTCAACAACGTGCATGAACTCACTGTTTCTTGTCCAAAAATTGAAGAACTTGAAAGGCTTATGGGGAGAATGAGTCACCAAAGCAGTTTTGACCACCGCAGCACAATGGTCAGACACTTCAGGTGCAATGAACTCTACATAAGAATGAGGGAAAGAGAGAAGCCAATGCTCATTGATAAGCACTCGATCTAATTTCCTTGCCAGATGATCAGCTTGATGATTGGACCAGGTAAACAGAGGTCCAACATAAGCATGATCCTCTAACAAATTCTGTTCAAGGAACTGCTGAAATTCTTTAATATCTGAAGAGAGGCCACTGGGTCTTGAGCTTTCAGTAGGATTAGCAATGACATTATAGTCACCAGCAAGTATCCATGCCTTCCCATTAATCGATCCACTGAGAAGGCTTAAGTGAGACCATAATCTTTTTCTACTTGCTCTATCATTCAACCCATAAATTGCTGTCAAGTAAAAGGATTGAGAGTCTAGAGTTACATAGCAAGTTATGGATTGATCAGAGAGGACCACCTTGTCAACAGTCAGATGATCCTTGTAAAGAAGCCAGATTCTTCCATTTATTGTTTTTGAATAATTGTGAAGCAACTTCCAACCACCAAAAAATTTGTCCATAGCAGACTGCAGCTTAGAAAATTTAATTCTAGTTTCAACTATACAAACTATATCAATATGCAGGCATTTAATCCTATTTACAACCTGCTTTTGCTTTAGAGGACAATTGAGTCCTCGAACATTCCAAGCTAAAATGTTCATGAATGTGAGGGTCCAGGTACCTGACCACTCAATGCAGTAGAGCTTGCCTTCACTGTGTGCTTCCCCTTATCATATGGCCCTTTCTTCCTGCTCTTGAGGTGACGCATCAGGTCAGCGACTCCAGCAACCGCAACCCTAGGCTTTCTTGGGGAATTACAGATAACCACTTCAATATGCTCCTGTGGCTCAAGATCATCAGTAGCAGTACCATCCTTATTCTCAGAAACAGTCTCTAGCAATGCAAATCTGTTAGTTGAGGACAGAGTTTCTGTAGCAACAGATGGTTTGTTTACAATTGGCCTTATACCCTCACTGATTGAACCATCTGGGACTATACCAACTGAGCTCTGCTCCAAAGGATCTTCCTTATGAGCCTGCTTTGGAACCCATATTTTGGTTTCCACCTTAATGGGATTGCATGGGCAATTCCTTTCAGAGTGCCCAAAAATGCTGCAGACATTGCATTTGGGTGGAAACCAAGGAGCCTCCATTGAAATGTGAACCAGGGAACCATCACGCAACTAAACCTCAATAAACCGGGGTATGTCCAACTTTGCTTCCAGTTCAACACAAATCTTAGCATACGCAAGTCTTTGTCCACTTGCCGTAATCTTGTCCATATAAAGAGGAGAGCCCAAAGCACTGGCAATGTAACTCAATCCCTTCATTGTGTACAGCTCGAGGGGAATGTTTCCCAAGTGAACCCAAATGGGAAGTTTACACATGTTAAATTCAAGTGATTGCATCCCAGGCTCCCATTTTCTGAGAATGATAGGCATGTTTTGGATATGCCAAGGTCCATGTTCAAGTACCCAGTCCATAGTCTCTGTTGTAGAGAATTGAATGATAAAGAGATTTTTACCTGCTGGTTTAACCTCAATCTTCCCTTCCTTTCCCCAGAGCTGGTTGACCATCCTTTGGAACAAACTAAAGTTGGGTGGCCTGCCAATGAATTGTGCCACCAATGAATTCTGCCATTGACGAATGCCTTCATCAAAGACGTCATTAGGTGGTCTTACTGTAATTTTCCCATCAAGACTCTGAAGAGGGAAAAACTGCATTGTTTGGGCCTCAGTTGCAGCAAACAGCTTTCTCCAATCAGCAGATGCCACGTCACTGAAATTGGTTGTAACTGCTTTATTTTTTCCCATCCCTTCACTCCCATATGGAGTTCACGCAATCCGTTCCGGAGGAAAGGCAAAAATCTCCATTGACAACTTGCTTGAAAGTCATTCTCGAAAGATCTGGTTCTTTCTGATCTGGTCCTAGCACAACACGATCAGAGCTGAGCTTCGAGAGAGTTCGTTGCGAATCCATTCAGGAAAAAGGAATCGATCAAATCAATTCAAAGTCAATAAGGAGAGCAAACAAATAAGAAATTGATGTCAAGAATCGAAACGAGTGAGAAAATTGATGAAGAATGGTGAAAATTGGGAAGAAAATCTTCAGCTCAGGAAACCGAGTTTTCGTGAGTTGAGAGCATTTTTTCCTCGTGGCTTTGCCTCATCAAGATATTGTTTAGTTTCAGAAAATTTTAATTTAATTTCTCATAAATGATAAAAAAAATGTTAAACTCGATCGAAAATATCAATATTTGAATTCAAAACCGTCTGTTTCAGTAGATGTTATTCAGTCAATTTAAACGAAAGCTAGCTTTCATGAGTTCCTTGCCAGCAAGGACAATTTCAATTTGTAAATAACTGCATGCATTACAACTTGTCATACAAGATGAGCAATAAATCAAAGTTAAAATCGTACTTATATTATAAATCAAGAGTAAATTTAAATATTATTATGTACTAATTTTGACTAATTAAGTACTGACCAATTATTTATGTATTAATTGTGAGCTTATAAAAGACAGGAGCTACAGTCCATTTATAACAGTCCACAATATTCTTTCCTTGTTTAATCTTTAAGCTCTTCAGAAGACTAGTTGCTTCATCTAGGAATATATATATATATATATATATATATATATATATATATATATATATATATGTTGTTAGGAGAGAGCTTAACTCACAAAAAAGTTTGATTGATTACTTTTTCATCCATCTAAAAAGGTCCCAAAAAAATAGTATAAATGTTTAGGACTAAAATAATTGAAATTCCAAGGAAATTCTTGATCAGATTTCATTTGGTTAAGTATAAATTTCAACCAAAACATTCTTCTTGCGACTAGGACTAGATAATGGATATAAATACATTGTAAAAATTGTTGGGTATTATTGGGATTGTCCTAATTATATTCCAATCTTGCATTTTTCTTACTTTTTTTTTTTTTTAATATACCTTTAGTGATTGAATACTAGTCATTAGAATTAGAATTAAGAGTGAAGCACTCTATCAAACATACTTAAATAGAATAGAATCAAAATCCGAAGGTTTTTTTTGGTTATCTAACTATATTGATTCTAAAATATAGGTAATGTACCCTGTAAGAGGATAAAAGATTTTAAAGGGTTTTTGTTCTTAGGATTGGAAGGGTATTTTTATTTTATCTTTTTTATTATGTGAAACTTAATCGAGATTTTGAATTTTCTTTTTGGATTTAATATTTATGTGGTTTAACATTTAATTATTTATTTAATTAGAGAATAAACAAATAATGAAGTAAATGAATATTAGTTTAATGTATGAATATCCATCTATCTAACTATAATATATAGTTAACTACACAAAAGTGCCATGTGCTGACACGTGGCACTTTTGTGTAGTTATTATTATTTATTTATTTTTTGTATTTTGAGGAAGGAGAGAAAGAAATAGAAGAGAAAAAAAAATTTGTCTGTTCGTATTCATATTATTTTTGTGTTTAAAATATTATAAATTTATATAAATTTTTACAAGTTAATAATTCATTTTATATATGTTTTAACACGTTTGTTTATTCGTGTAGTGTTCATGTCATTTTTCATGTTGTGTTTTAATTATTTTTCTTCTGCTGTGTTCGTATCGTGTTTCAATTCTTTTTTTTTTGCATAGTTTGTCATTGTGATTCAATTTATATATAAAAAAAATTGTATTCGTATTGTGTTTCAATTCATGACATATTTTGCATAATTTGTTATAGTGATTCAATTTAGAAAAAAAATGTGTATTTATGTTCGTGTTATTTTTTGTTTTTGTTTAAAGTATTATAAATTATATAAATTTTTATACTTTAATAATTCGTTTTATATAGATTTTTACACGTTTGTGTATTCGTGTTGTATTCATGTTATTTTTCGTGTCGTATCGTTTTTAATTATTTTCTCATGTTGTGTTTATGTTGTATCTCAACTAAAGGTGCTCATGGGTCGGGCCGAGGCCCAAATTTTTTTCAAAGTCCTTGCCCGGGCCCTGGCCGGTCCGTCGGCCCGTGAGCACTGTTCATTACATTTAAAATAAATATATATATATTTTTATATTTTTATAATTAAAATTAAATAAAAATAATATTATTTTAATAAAAAAAACACTGTTCCTGCTCGAGCCGACCCGAAACAAAAAATCCTTGCCCAGTCCCGTCCCAGTATGGGCCGGGCCTATCGGGCAGGCTGCCAGGCCCATGAGCAGGTCTAATCTCAATTTATCCCATATTTTGCATACTTTGTCATAGTGATTCGATTTTAACTCTAAATTCATTTACTTATGATATTAAAATATAAATAAATATTTAAATAAATACTAATTATTGAATATGATTCAATTTATATTTATTTATGATTGTTAATTTAATTAAAATTTTATAAATATTATAAAAAGCCCCAGTGAAGCGAGGGAAAAATTCTAGTAACATAATATATTTTTAACTACACAAATCCTCTCTATTATGACACATGGTTCTTTTTTTTTTTTTTTTTTTGAAGGGAAGAAAGAAAGAAAAAGAAAGAAAATAAAAATTTGAGTGTGTGTTATTTTCATGTGTTTAAAGTATTATAAATTTTTACACATTAATAATTTGTTTTGTTTATATTTTGACATGTTCGTGTATTCGTGTAGTGTTCATGTTATTTTTCGTGTTGTGTTTTAATTATTTTTCCTATACTGTGTTCGTGGCGTGTCTCAATTCATTTTATATTTTACTTAGTTTGTCATTGTGATTCAATTTTAATTTTTTTTTTTTGTGTTCGTGTCGGGTCTCAATTCATGATATATTTTGCATAATTTGTTATAGTCATTCAATTTAGAAAAAAGATGTGTGTTCGTGTTATTATTTTGTGTGTTTAAAGTATTACAAATTTATATAATACACGTTAATAATTCGTTTTATATAAATTTTGACACGTTCGTTATTCGTGTCGTGTTATTTTTCGTGTCGTGTCGTGTTTTAATTATTTTTTCATATTATGTTTGTGTTATATCTCAATTCATCTCATATTTTGCATAATTTATCATCGTAATTCGATTTTAACTCTAAATTTATTTACTTACAATATTAAAACATAAAAAATTATTTAAATAAATAATAATTATTTAATATAATTCAACTTATATTTATTTATTTATAATTATTAATTTAATTAAAATTTTATAAATATTACAAAAATCCTCGAGCGATGGGGGAAAAAATTCTAGTACAATAATATATTTTTAACTACACAAATCTTTTAGGATTTGACACTTGGCACTTCTTTTTTATATATATATATATATATATATATATATATATATATATATGAGAGAAAGAAAGGAAAAAAAAAAAGAGAAAGAGAAAGGAAAAAAAGAAAAGGAAGAAAAGAAAGAGAAAGAAAGGATGATACAATTTTTTTTTTTTTGAAAAGCAAGATGATACAAATTTGTATGTTCGTTTGTCTTATTTTTTCGTATTTTTAAAGTATTATAATTTTATATAAATTTTTACATGTTAATAATTCGTTTTATGTATATTTTGACAGGTTAGTGTATTCATGTAGTATTCATGTTATTTTTTGTATTGTATTTTAATTATTTTTCTTATGTTGTGTTTGTGTCGTGTCTCAATTTATTTAATATTTTGCATAGTTTATCATTGTGATTCAATTTAGAAAAAAAATTTGTGTGTTCGTATCGTATCTCAATTCATGACATATTTTGCATAATTTGTTATAATGATTCAATTTAAAAAAAAATTGTGTTCGTGATGTATTCGTGTTTTTTTTTTGTGTTTAAAGTATTATAAATTTATATAATTCTTTACAAGTTAATAATTCGTTTTATATAGATTTTGACACGTTGGTATATTCATGACGTATTTATATTATTTTTTGTGTCATATAATTTTTAATTATTTTCTCATGTTCGTATTTCAATTCATCCCATATTTTGCATAATTTGTCATAGTGATTCGATTTAACTATAAATTCATTTACTTACGATATTAAAATATAAAAAAAAAATATTTAAAAAAATAATAATGATTTAATATAATTCAACTTATATTTATTTATGATTGTTAATTTAATTAAAATTTTATAAAATTAAAAAAAAAAATCTCCAGCAAAGCGGGAAAATAATTCTAGTTATTATTATTATTATTAACTCTAATATTATGTATATATAGCTGTAATTAATTAGGTTTTATTTACTCGTGCTTTGTATGGTTATCTTTTAAAAAATAATTAAATAATATATATAATAGCATTCTAGTATCTAAATTCTTTTTCTGTAACAAACAATCTGTTCATGCTAATTTATTAGAATAAAAACTAAAAATAAATAAAATTTTAAGAAAAAAAGAAATATATAAATTAAAATAACAATCATATTGAAGAAAAAATATTAGAAAAATAAGATACTCACCTCATATCTAACAATACAATATCACGTTGTTAAAAAAAACTATAGTAATATCATGAAACCTAAAAAAAAAAAGGATTTAAAAGAAGATTTAAACAAAGAAAATTTAAAGTTTTAATAAATTTCCTTTATAGAAAATAGAATGTGTTGTGGTCATTCATATCATATTATATATTACAAGCATTGCTTATCAATAATATTTACATAAGCAAGCATTTTCTCATCTTTTAGTCACAAATGATGAAGAACCTAGCTTTAATTGCCTCCAAATGAATCCTATAATTTCCCACCTATTTTTCTTATGCAAATGTGTCATGTAGGAATTTAGGAAGCACCTAGCTAGAAATGTGTACAACTAATTATATAATTAAGTCAGTACTGCACTACGGTTTTTTTTATCACAATATATCCCAAAAAAAAAAATATTTATCGAAATTCCGTTGTTTCCAAATTAATTTTCAAAATCCGTTTATTTTTAAGCGGATTTTTAAGCGGATTTTGAAAATTAATTTGAAAACAACGATATTTTGGTAAATAATTTTTTTTGGCTATATTGTGGTAAAAAAACCACTACACTACTATATAATAATATACCTCATAAAATAACTATATATCTATAAATCTTTCAAAGGTATATTTCTCCCGAATATTAAACTGGAAATATATAAAGGGTATAATTAATAGGAAAATAATGATTATATTGGTGCATATATAAAAGGGTCACTCTTGTAGCAATAATCTTTGAATCAATGTAGAAGGCAAGTGGAAATTATAGGAATAATTCTTTTATATAAAAAGAGGGAAGGTTATAATTAATAGGAAAATAAAAATGATGATGATATTGTGTCCAAAGATGACATCTAATCTAAGCACTAAATGTCGCACATTCTAACAATGTACTGTGCTATATATCTTTTTTACTAAGTTTCTCTAGGATTTCAGTCAGACGACCCCAGTTTGTCTGTAAGCAGCTACATCCCAGAAGTAATACCTCCATTCAGGACCCACACACTTGCAATTTTCTAAGCCAATTCCCCTCTCAAAGAAACAAGAAGAGTAGCTACGCATTTAGCCATCAATTTATTCATCTTCCAATCAACTCTCTTAAGTATAGATATTCTAACATGTAGCTTTTAGGTCTTTAACCTTGATTTAGACTTTCTTTCATTCTGTCTCCAACTCCAATCATCCTCTCCTAATTCCCCCTTGTTAAGGTTCCACTCCAGGCTTTTTATCTCTCCTTGCAGCCTGGAAAGCTGTTGATTTGATCGGCTTCTTAACTAAGAGTGCAATGGAGCAAGCACGGCCCTGGATGTGGACAAAGAGGAGACATGGTTTGAGTTCTCATCTTCAAGCGTCAACAAACGCTTCAAATGATGATTCATGGGAAGAGCAAGCTTTTGCAGAAGATGCTTCTGGGTCTCTTGGAGGGTGTATATGGCCTCCAAGGTCTTATTCTTGCAGCTTTTGTGGCAGAGAATTTAGATCAGCTCAAGCTCTAGGAGGTCACATGAATGTCCACAGGAGGGATAGAGCTAGGCTAAAGCAATCTCCAAATTCCCAGGATGAAATTCTTCATCATGATCATCAAAATAGTCAGAATCACATTCAAAATCCCTTTTTACCTATGGGTTTTCAGTACCAACCTGGTCCTGATGAGGTTTGTAACTTTGTTTATAACCCTAACCCTAATTCCGATCATGGTACTGTTCCATCACCTTCCTCAACTTCTAGACTTTCACCTCCTCCTACTAAAGAGAATTGTCCTGAACCAAATTTAGTTCCTCCTTTCTCTTCAGAAATCGTCCAAGAACATCCCAAGAAGCCCCCTAACTCATCCCCAAAATCATGGTCAAACTTGGTTGCAGACAGATATTACCATTTCTCTGATCTAAGGACTGAAGGAGAGAAGAGTCCAAGAATCCTAGAATCTGGATGTAGGGTTAAAGCAGATTATGACCAAACTGATTTGTCTGTAAGCTTGAATCTAGTTGTTCGACGAACACCCCCTACTACTTCTGGTAGTAAAGAAGAGATCACTGTTGATTGCAAGAGAAAGAGAACTGATATACCGACATTGCCATTTTTCCTCAAGCCGATTTCAATTGAAAGACACCATCTCCAACCAGCTGAGGTACCTGAGCTTAGTCCTAGCTCAGTTGATGACATAGATCTTGAACTAAGGCTTGGTGAGCGGCCCAAGGTAAAGTAGTTTGATCAGAAGACCATACTTAAATGGACATATAACTGGCCTTTCTTCAATCATATATTGTCTGTAACTTCATTTCCATTTGATATTTTTCCTTCCCTCCGAATGTCTCAATACCTTTGAGTTTGATCATGAAATAGCTCTCTCTGAATCTTATGACCTCACAGATTGAAACTTGTAACAAAGATTATATATATATAAAATATATCCTAGAAGAGGATGAGAAGTTGAAAAATACCCCTTTCCTGATAGAAAGACTATAATCACCATGCATATGATCTTAATTGTTTGCTCTTGAGTCTTGACAGTATTGTAGATATACAGCGTATAGACAATATTTTATATTCTTGGTTCAATCGATTGTGTCTATGGTATTTGTACTATGCTTAATTTTGAAATCAAGGTCGATAATATCCATGCCTCTTTCGGCCATATAGTTTCAGGTCTTCTTGATTAAATTTTTTCAGTTGTAATGCTTTAGGGTTTTTCACAGGTCAGAAATATCTATGTTGAATGATTCCATCCATTCCTCATTAGTAGCTCACTATCTTCATTTGATTGCCATCTTTACTGAAAAAGCACAACTATAAATATTCATTGATATAGCTTCATTATCTATGTTCTAAACTGGATTAAGATCATTTCACCTCTGGGCCTGATTAACGATCAATATGCATATATATATATATATATATATATATATATATATATATATGTTTTTCGACTCTAATCTGCTGCATGGCTAGAGAGATTTGTCAAGGTTCCAGCTTGATATCAGTCATGTTGAAGATTCAGTACTAGATAGAATGTTTATATTTGTCTGGGTTTTGACAGAGATGATTAATACGAAGTTGAAGAAATCTTAGATCGCTAGTGAGTTTGGAGTGAGAGAAGGGTACCGCTTGAAAGAGAAACTGACTAAAAAAATTGCATGGAATATCGTGAGCTAGCTAGCTAGCTCTTTTTCCCATTCAGTACCTCACTGACATCCATCAGAGATTTACATCACTAAAACTAAACTAAACTAAACTAACCCACAGAAAACACACTAGTCTGACTCTGACCAGTAGAGATGCATGGATTCCCTTTTGAAATTCAAAGGCATGTAAAGTCAGATACATGGCAACATGGATTCCCTTTACTCTTGTTTTATTTACACATTACCAACATCATCATCATCAGATCTGTGCTATCCTCCACATATATAACTCCATCTACTTGTGTTCTCTTCTCCCACTTTTTCCCCTTTGATATCTTTTTTCTATCTCTCTCTCTCCTCTTTATAATCCTTCCAAATTTGCCACACCAACTCCGGGAATCATTTACATTTAAGTATTGCAAAACAATATTACAATGTGCTGGTCTTTTAATTAATGCATGAAGAGAATATTATTATGCCATCATGCCTTATAGCCGCTATCTACGCATCTTTTGTTCTTTCTTCTATTGTCTAATCTCTTAATATATAATCAAGTATTATATACTTTTTTTTAACAAAATGAGATAAAAGAAAAGGTTGCAGATACTTATATTTGAATTCCAAATCTATTGGATGTTATCTTTTAAAAGTGGTTATATGAATCAACTAGATTAAACTCCGAATTCAATATTATATACCCTTTTAGAAAAACAATATTCCCCAAATGAACAAATAAAAAAGTATAAACCTTATAGTATTGTTTATAATTATACCTAGCACTGAATTATATATTTGATCATCTCATTATAATAAGTAAATTTATATCCTTGAAAAAAAATGTATTATGCATAAGTTTTGTGTTTCAGTACTGAAAGTTGAATTGTTTTTGGAGAGGTGCAGTTGGCAGAGAATTGCACATGGGATTGAAATGTCGTTTCTCTGTTCCATTTTTAAGGAGTTTTTTTTTTTATATATATATAATTGATCAGAGAGATGAACAAGGAATGAGAATTGGGGAAGTTATATATTCTCAGCATGAGATGAACCCTACCTGCGTGGGTTTCTCTGTTTAGAGCATTTTTGTAATACCAAATTATTGTTTAAAGAAATGAGAATTTTGAGGAATAAAATCCAGATCCTAATTGGGTTGCTTGTTTGGAAGTAGTAGTTGTTTACTTGTTTATTATTGTTTTGACAACTAAGGGTATATTTGCATGGGAAGGAGTTCCCTTCTTCACGAGCAAACTTTCTCTTCCTGATTAACCTTAGGTAGCTAGCATCAATAGCCTTCTCTATATTCAACTAGTAATATTTCAAATTAATCAAGTTTGCTTGTTCAAATCTGTATCTCACCACTTTCAAAACTATATATTTTGCTTAGAGGAAACTGACCCAAACTCAAAAGGGTAACATATGCACGGAATAAATTTTATTACAATCTTGTAGTAAAAATCTATACTTATCCCTAGATTTCATTGAGAAAAAAACAATACATTAACTATGTTTTTTTTCCCCTATAAATGTCATTTTAACAAGTTTGAATAGGCATTGCTACAATTTTCCTTTTTTAAAATTCTTTAAATGAGCTAAGAAATTTTTCTTTTTTACTATAAACAACTATCATCTAGTTTTTTCATGGTTTTTCTATTACAAGTTATTATTTTAATTGATATATAGATATATGTAAATTTATTTAATCTTTTTTATTTTAGGGAAGAAGAGATTTGAACCCACTGTTTGTACAGAAAAATACATACATCTGCCGTTGAATAGTAGTTTAGCAACTTATAGTTTGTTCAATAGAATTGGTTATAATTGTAATTGGAAATTGTAGCTTACAACTTCCTTTATTTCTAGGACCGCTAGGCCCACAATCGTGACATTATTTGGGCCTTTGGTGTGGAAAATCCAAAAAGAAACCTTCGGCCTCCAAACTCCACCTTGATGCATATCTCTCAATGTGGGAATGGGCAAAGAAGGCGACAACTACGTTTCAATACTCGAAATGATTGTTAATTCTTAATTAAAATATGTGCTTAATTTAAGTGTCCTGAGGGATTGCAATCAAAGAAAGGAAAAGATGATTGTTGTGATTAATTACTTATACTAGCTATGCAAATTTTATAGGAGCTAGAATTGATTAGTTTAGAGAAGTTGTCAGAGGTTTGGTGAATTTGATTTGTTAAACACAAAAAAAGTTAGAGGGTATTGGAATTTAAGCTCCGAGACGTGTTTCGATACTTAAGTTAATGAAAATTAAAAAAAATGATCAAGGTAAGCAAAGAGAATGTTCAGGGTATGAGCAGGGAGAATGTTCTAAGAATCAAAATGTTTGAGATTATACTTTATCGACTTTTTATACTTGAATTCTATGTAATTATCTGTTTAATAAATGTAAGACAGATGTGTGTTACATGAAAAGTGATAAGTATCTCTCATGTAGAAATGCAGGTAATGCTCGGTATAATAAGTGCATAGTGATGTTAATCCAAGTCTTAGCAAAAAAAGAAAAAGTACTTTGTTACATATACTGTGAGTGGAAGGGAAAATCAGTATAATCAAAGTGTTTGCTTTAAAACATGACTGAAGCATAATCTAATTAAGTAATTAATAATCACATTTATTAATAACCGCTCCCATAACTGTACTTAAGGTTCAAACCCCTCCCATAAAATATTATCCAAAGTGGTAGGACATGCAATCATTAATGCTCTTTAAGTGTTCAAATTGAAATTTTCTGCTTTTTCTGCTTTCAATTATGTACTGCTAATAAATTGTTTAAAAATTTTAATTTGAATAAATCAGACTAGAAACAATAACAATGATGAAATTTAAGTAAAGAATACTTTGTTTTGACCTTTAGTTAAACTTCTTTTTGGACTATAAACAAAATTTTCTAATCAATTAAATACAAGTTCGGGGAAGAAAGGACTTATTTTAGTTTTTTATTTTTTAGTATTTAAAATTATCAAGATTGAATCATAATCACTAAAATTCAGAATTCAATGACAATGAGGTTTAATTTTAGTTCAAATGTGATTAAATTTACAAGCAATTAAAAATTCAATTATATACGGATATTATATATTAATAAATATAAAAATAATATAATATAACATATTTAATAATTTTAATTATATTCATATTTACATAATTAATAAATAAATAAATAAATAAATACAACACACTAATTACGCAAACACAAATTTGTCAAATCTACTGATTATTTCTTGATTGGGTCAACAAATAGGAAAGAGATTTCCGTGGCTGTTTCTTTTGAGAGAATTTCAAAATTGATTTCCTGTTTCCAGCTCAATTATTGATTAAGCGTGTCATTGCAGTAGAAGTCCATAATTGCTAATCTTTTTCTTCAGGTCTTTGGATGGTCAAAGACTCAAAGGTCTTATTGAATCTTGATTATCATCATGCACAATAAAACCATTGAGATAATCTTAAAACTTCCTCAATGCACTTTTTTTTTTTTTTTCTATACAAAAATATTATCAGTACAAAACGAAAATAGAAACAATATCAACAGTAATGCAATGTTTTAGTAATTGAATAAAAATTAAATAAGTTGAATGTTTGATTTTTTATTCAATCGATTTAATCAATTTAATCGATCGATTCAATTGTAAATATTAATATTTAAATGCATGTCAATAAATAAATACATTTGAGTTGGCTATTAGTACATTAATACAATAAATAATTAATTGATTTTCATTTTATATTTAAATTTATCAAAATTTGATTTTTAATTATTAAAATTAAAATTTTAATACTCTATCAGTAAATTACGTGATCGTCGGCAATGATTCATTTATTTGATTTCACATATACAGTACATCATTTCTAGTTGAAGCAATCAACCAAACGCGGAAATGGAATTACAAGCTGGGCCAAATTGGCCACGTTTAGCATTGCTTCTGGCACAGTTTTTGAGGTCAAAAACTGTTTTTCATCGCAAACGCAATGCTAAATAGATAAAAAAATTTAGCTTCTGCTGTTGAAATCATGGTTTGAAAAGCCAAACCAAAAAGCCAAAAAATAGAGCTTTTGAGCTTTAAAAGCTGACTTTTGGATAAAATGACTTTATTATCCTCACATCTCTACACTTTTATTATTTTAAATATATCTTTTTTTGACATTTCAATTTCCTACAATACTTTTTCAAAGCAATGCTAAACACTTAAAAGTTTTTAAACCACACTTTTTCACCACACTTTATAAACACACTTTTTCCAACTCGAGCTTTTTTCAACTCAAGCTTTTTCCAACAGCAATGCTAAACTAACCCTTAATCCCTTACCAGTTGCTTTCTTACGGCAAAGTGTCATCAAATATAGAATGATACGATTTTCATTTTTTTTAATTAAAACCTTGAAAAGCCAACAACAGGCCTAGTTTTCAACTACGTAATGAATCAAATATTAAGTTAATAACAACAAGTAAAGGGATTACATTTACACTGAATTTAAGAACAGACGCAAAACTGTCCGTACAGACATAAAATAAAATAAAATAAAATGCAACTCTGTTTTTGTTACATATGTCAATAGGAAAAAGGTTTTGCAATGGGTGTAGGAGAAACGTAACCACAAATAGACATTTAATAAATTCATAAATTTTGAAAAATAATTATGAATATTATATTTATATATTTTTTATTATATAATTTATATTATTTTAAAAATCTAAATTTATCTTTTCAAATTCAAATTTTCATACACAACTTTAAAAAATTTATTTTCTTTTGTACTAGCTAGCTTTCTCAAACTGTATTTCACAAAAAGTCTATCCATCAATTGATTAGAAATGCATAAACTGAAGTAAAGGTAGTGGAAACTATTGTCTTGCAATAGCTCAACGGCTCAAGCAAATCAAAGAATTTGTCAAAAGTACATACCAACAAACAGTTTCTCTCTAGTCTATGGGCGCAGATTTATAATTTATTTTGTTTCTAATTCTAATATTTTGTTTGCAGACAAAATGATTTTCAAAACTATTCTCCGGATCGACCCAATGGTAACTCTGATTTTACCTTTCAAAGAAAGATTTTATAGTTTACTCCTCTCCTCAACATAATTATTATTGAAGCATAAAAGAACAACAAATTATATCCAACAACCTACTCCTTAGACATATACATAACAGGCAAATGCATAATGGGTTTTTTTCCCATTTTTTATCACTTGGTAAATATTAAATAAGATCGAATTGAAATTTAAATTAAGACATGCTGACTATCAATTTTTTAAAGATGACTATATAAATTAATTGAGTTAAATTCAAATTATTGAATAATAATAGTTTATTAGTAGCATTTTCGTTCTTACTTCTTAATATTGAAATGACATGACACAATTCAATCTGAAGTCTGAACTAAAAAAAACATTTTCAGCCCAAAAATTCTCAAAACCGACATAATAATTACATAAGAGTTTGTCTTTGATACACTAACAGTGTATAAGATTCATACACTATCAGTTAACCATAATGAGACATCTATTAATAAGCAAAAACAAATAAATAAGAAAGGACTTATAAATAAATATTTATGAGGTGTCTTTTTTTTTTTTTCTATTTTTATATTTATTTATATATTTTTTTTTTATTTTTTTTTGCTCATTAATAATCATTAATAAGATGTTTCATTACAATTTACTGATAGTGTACGAGTCTCCATCAAATATAAACTCAATTACATAATTAGAAAGAAAATGATAACATACTCCCACGTGGCAGTAAAACCGTAATCGTAGACCATGAAAATTGTCTGTTTCTCTCTCTCTCTCTCTCTCTCTCATTCATTCATTCACACAAGGAAAAAAAGAAAAAAAAAAATCATATTTTCTGTTTATATTATCCGAATCTTACTCTGGAAGGCCAAGAGATGAGACCAAGCGCGTCCCAATGAAGAAGCTTGGAAATGTCCCTAAATCTTCTGCACCATCTCCTCAAATACCCATTTCTCCACTCTCCAAATTTATCCCTAAAACCCTACCAAGTACCAACCAACCCCAAAAAAACATAACAGATTAACAGAAACAATCAATTCCAACGGTGGCAGCAAAACCAAGAAAAGAAAAGAAAAAAAGTCGGAAAAGGAGAGTAGGCTAACGCCAGGATTCTGGCGACAATGGCGTGGCTCACTTCAGGGGTAGATAAAGCTGGCTCTGGCTGCACCATTTTCCGACAAGAAAAGCCTTCTTCTCCCACGCTTCAAATCTTAGCCTTTGAGACAGCCAAAAGCATGTCCCGCCTTGTCGCCCTGTATAAGTCTCTGTCTGATGATGAATTCTTCAAACTCCGGAAAGGTCCCATGAAATCCCCTGGCGTTGCGTTTTTGAACTCCACAAATGAGAGCTATCTTCTTGGCCTTGCCTGTAAAGAGAAGCTGGAGGATCTCAATCAGGTTGCCACCCTAGTTTCACGTTTGGGTAAAAATTGCATCGATGAAGAACTTAACAGGTTTGAAATCGCTTACCACAACATGAAACAGGGAATTATTGATGTCAGCAACCTTGATTTTAACTCCAGAAACGTTGGAAAAATCATTGAGAAGATGGAGAAATACGCGAACGCGACATCTATTCTATACGCCTCTTTGGTAGGCCTCAACGAATTAGAAATATCAGAGAAAAAAATGCAGAGATGGAAGAGAAACGACTGCCCCAAAAAATCATCAGACAAGACCAACATTGACTACTTCAACGAGAAAATCTCTTTCCAAAGAAAACAGGTTCGGCGTTTCAGACAGATTTCCCTTTGGAGCCAAACATTTGATAAGAGCATTGGGTTAATGGCTCGAATCGTCTGCATCGTTTACACCCGAATATGCATCATTTTTGGACCCTTTGTTCCAGGCCTTCCTTGCACCACCACGAACAAACATTCCTACAGGCACCTCTATATTTCGAACCCGAGAGCTTTACACATGAAGGTTTATCCAGAGGCCAATTATTGCCTCCTTGTAAATGAAGAGAAGAACATGAAACAGGCCTTCAAATCGGGTCCAATCATGAAAGCTTCCAGGATCAAACGAAGTCCCGCCCGTTTCCACAGCGACGAACTATCACCTGAAGTTATAGGCTTAGGTTTCCGAATTTCAGGTGTCTCCATAACCGATAAAGTCTCCACCAAAAACAACAACAACATTGAGGGAAATACTAGAAGAAACCAAAGGCTGATCCAATCGGCTCCAGCGAACACTGTAGGAGCAGCAGGGCTTGCCGTTCGTTATGCAAACGTAATCATCATGGCGGAGACATACTTCTACTCGACAACAATCATCAGCGACGACGCACGGGAGCACATGTTCGAGATGTTACCAATAAGCCTGAAACACACGCTGAGAGGGAAGCTGAAAAGCCATTGGTGCAAGGATGCTGAGGAGCGTGAAGGCCAACAGGGTTTGGCAGATGGGTGGAAAGAGGCCTTGGAGGAGATAATAGAATGGTTGGCTCCAGTGGCGCATGATACAGTAAGGTGGCAGCAAGAGAGGAACTTGGAGCAACAAAAATTGGATGCAAAGCCGACAGTTCTATTGTTGCAAACATTGCATTTCTCGGATTTGGAGAAAACTGAGGCTGCAATTGTGGAGGTCTTGGTAGGATTGAGTTGTATATATAGGTACGAGAATCGGCGGGAGAGGGATGGTGTTGGCTATAAGGAACCCTACGTTAATTAGAAAGTGATCATGATTATGGGCTTACCTTGAAGTAAGCTGCGATTAGTGGTTTTTTTTTTTCTTCTTGAGATTAGGTTTAACTAATATACTGATTGATTGATTCTTTTAGGTTCATTTTCAAGTCCTTCTCAAAGAAGAGGAAAATAAGGAAATGTTTGACAGATTTGTGCTATGATTGTTTGGGAAGAATAATTGGGGATCAATTGAAACCTGTAATCAAGATTAATAAACTTCTGTTCTTGTAGTTTTTGGCTAAAAATTCATAAGTTCCATTCCATGCAGAGATAAAAGAGAAGGGCTTGTATGTTGCTCTGCGGATAATATTTTGCTATTAGATTTTTTTGGGGGGGGGGGGGGTGAACAGGCAAGGGAAAATATTAAACTGATAAGATGTTCTTGATGAGAAACATAAATTACTGTTCCCTTTTATAAATGAAAGCTGGAGATAGATAGGTCGCTTAGCGTCTCACAAAGAACAAATTATCCTATAATTGTACATTAAAGATCGGATTAATATTTGATGCACAGTGTATAGGATTATACATTATTAGTGCATCTTACGGTGTCACGTATTACAGTTAAATTGTAGGGGTTAGTGGTTAGGATTAGAGATAAATAGTTAGAGTTAAAGGTTAGTGGTTAGGGTTAGTGGTTAATTTTTATGAGATGTTAGTATAAGATTTACTATCAATATATAAAATCTATACATTGATAATGCATTAAAAACGAACTCTTAAAGATTATAATACCAACAAAAAATAATGAGATTCAATTATTCAAACCCAAAATGAACTGTAACACAGATTCAAACGAACCCCTTGTTAGAAACTTGGATGCTTTGCTGGAGCATACCTCCTTTGGATATATGGAACCCAACCCCTGGGCTGGTAGCAAAATAATATGAAACTAGTTTTGGGTCAGAACCTGCCCCAAGTGAACCGAGGCCTATATACTTTGTAGGCTGAATAAGTTTCCTTCATTTAACGCTCAAGTTTTCGAAGTCCCAGGGCCCGCCAAGTTAGCTTGGGCCTAATTTCAAAAAGTAAGTAATAGTAGTATTCTATGTTACTCATTTTTTATTTTTTAAGATATACATATTTGATACATGTGTTCGAAATATATTCGAACATAAGTATAGGATATGATCCTTTAAATATATAAAAAAAAAATTAAAAAAAATTGAGCATTCCCGTGTCGATACATACTATATCCAACACTCACTCAAATTCAACTAACATAGTATTTACTAGTACTACTCATATTTAGAAATGGAAAATGCGACTTCATCCAATACCATACAATTTACAAATATACTGGTTTATCATATTGAAACTATCAATCTTGACCATAAATAAGGTCTTTTATGAATTTATATTATGCATGCATGCAAAATTGGTAAAATGAATACTACTAATTATCTGGTATTTCACCAATTTTTTTTTTTAGTGTTCAAGGTTTTTTCTTTCTTGAAATTAGTGTTTATACCAGGTTATAATGACTGCTTTTAATGCTCAATCCACAAGTAGGCTTTTCCTTCAATAGAACATTAACCCTCTTCGAAATATGTTACTTTTCAATCTTATTTATATTCCATTTTCTCACTATTAATTTTACTTTCACTTTCAGCTAAAAAAGTAAATATATTTTAGAATGTTACAAAATATTTAAAATTTATTATTATTATTTAATAATAAGGGTAAAAGTATTCTTTATCTTTATTGGATCCAATATTCCCCCTAGATGATTTAAAAATGCATTCAAAAAATTATTCTCAAATGCTTTTCAAAATGATCGAACCCGATAAAAAAAATATATATCTCCTTATCAGTTAAATTTATTTTTGTGATTAAATTTTAAAATTTATTGTCTGTACGTATAAATTTTTTTATTGAAATAATAAAATAGATTTGATCTCTATAGAAAAATATGGAAAGATAGTGCTATTTTGTATAAGAAATAAAACTTAACCTTTGGTAGGAAAAGTTTGAAATTTCGATTTTGACTTTTGATTAAAACAAAACAAAACAGAACAATCGATGTCCAATTAAACAGACAAATCCTTCGTTAAAATTTGTAGCCTTTCTTTTTACGCAAGCAGCTATATCTGACTTTGAACAAAGTCAGATACCCCATCTCACTTAATAAAATATAGCCCATGATAAGTCGGTAGCTGCGAAATTTCATCGCCATTTGTTCCTTTCCTGAAAGCTTACATATTCAATTGGGGAGAGAAAAAGACATCTCAATTCTCATCCATATCATTATCAATCACTGACTTTGAACACCGAAAAAGTTGACAATCCGTTTAAACACAAAAGATTCGCTATGGCTTCTCGTTGAATTTTTTCAATCTCTAAAGGAAAATTGCATGGTTGTAAGATCTTGATCTGATTGCTCAAAAGTAAATTGCTATGATCATTAAGATCTTTACATGTAAAATATCTGATCGATTTATAATTATCCAATAATATTTGGTACATTCATAAATCAAATACATTCAAATCAGTGATTTGTGTTTCTTTTCTGTGTCTAATTAACACTCTTAATAAGTCAAACCAATTCCGATTGACATACCATATAACAAAAGATTGATTGTTATGTATCAACCTTTAATTTCAGACCATAATAGAGAAAGAAAATGCATGCAACAAAGTGAAAAAACATGGAACAAGTGACCAAATTTCCTAAATTCAATGGTTTTCTAGTGACTTTTAGTGAGATCTGCTTTATTTGTATTTACTGGTCAGAAACAAAGTGTTAGCTAGATTTGCAGTAACTAACTATGTTTGAATGTAGAAGCAAAAAAAAAAAAAAAAAATAGTATTTATAGTTTTTTGGTTTTTTTATTTTCTTTGCAGATAATGCAGCTAAGAAATTATTTAAATTTAATAATGTCATCAAATACTTTAGTTTTTGTTATAAATCCATCCTCCATCTTAAGGTAGCCAAGCCCAAAAGTAAACAGAAATGGCCACAGAAACCACCATTCTGATTCTCTTTTGCCTCACTTTCCGTCCTCTGCTGGGTGGTTCCCAAGGCCTGCCTAGATTCAACAACAATACTGACCAGGAATCCCTTCTTGTATTTAAATCTCAGATAAGTCAAGATCCTCTCAGAGTTCTTGGGACCTGGAATCTGAGCTCTTCCTTCTGCAACTGGACAGGTGTTACTTGTAATGTCACTAAACAGAGAATTACAGGTATCGACCTTGAAAACCTTGGCCTTGTGGGTACAATTGCTCCTCACATTGGGAACCTCTCCTTTCTTAACTATCTCAACCTTCAAAACAACAGTTTTCTTGGAAAACTTCCACGGGAAATTGGTCAGCTTTTTCGGTTAAGAACACTCATTCTAGGTTCTAATCGAATTCAAGGAACAATACCATCATCTTTAAGTTTATGTTCAAAACTTTCTTATCTTGATCTGTCAATCAACAGGCTCGAAGGAACCATTCCAAATGAATTAGGTGCACTTTCAGAGCTTCAAGACGTATCTTTGATGCAAAATTTTCTTACAGGTCCTATTCCATCTTCATTTGTGAATCTCTCCTCTTTGACAAATCTAGTTCTAATGTCAAACAGCTTGAAAGGACAGATACCAGAAGGTTTGGGTCGCCTTCCCTTCTTAATCAATCTTCAAATTGGCCTTAATAGTATTTCTGGTGAAATCCCACCTTCATTGTTCAATAGTTCCTCGTTGATTGTCTTAGCCATGGCTGCCAATAGACTCAAAGGTAGCCTTCCCCCAGATATGTTTACTAATTTAACTAGCTTAACAACCCTATACTTGGGAGGGAATCTCTTGTCTGGACGCATACCACCGTCCTTAGGCAATGCTTCAAACTTAATTCGAGTTGATCTCGCAAATAACAGTTTCAGTGGCCAAATTCCATTTCTAGGGAACCTGCCAAATATTCAAATTTTGAGCTTACAGATTAATCAGCTGGTTAATGATGGACCGGGTGGCATTGATTTCGTAACTTCTTTGGCAAATTCTACCCAACTTCAAGTATTTTCTGTGGCCGAAAACCAGCTTACTGGTAAGCTTCCATCTTCTATAGGCAACCTCTCTAGACAACTTTCATTGTTGGTCATGGATCACAACTTTTTTGAAGGAAACTTGCCTGGAGAAATAAGTAATTTGGTCAACTTGACCCTGATAGCTTTCGAACACAATTCCTTAAGTGGAAGCATTCCACCTTCAATAGGAAGTTTGCCAAACCTGCAGTACATTTTCTTACACGAAAACAAATTCTCAGGAAAGATACCAGGGTCTCTTGGAAACTTGACTTATTTGTCTGAAGTTCATCTAAGCAACAATCTTTTAGGAGGGACTATTCCTTCAAGCTTGGGAAACTGTCAGCATCTTCAGTTGCTAGACCTGTCCGTTAACTTGCTTAACGGTACTATACCCAGAGATATATTTGGAATTCCAAGTTTCGGAAAGATCCTGAACCTTTCTTTCAATTCTTTAAGCGGATTTGTTCCTTCCGAAATAGGTAATCTAAATATGATTCAAGCGATAGACTTGGCAAGTAACCAATTATCAGGAGATTTACCTGTCACAATTGGAGATTGTTCAAGCCTTTTGTATTTGGATATGTCTAGAAATTCGTTTCAGGGATCCATACCAAATTCTCTAGCCAAATTGAAAGGAATAGAGTATATTGACCTCTCCTCAAACAAACTCACTGGTAACATCCCGACTTCTTTAGAATTTTTAAAATTCTTGCAAGTTTTAAACCTGTCCAGGAACCAACTCTTGGGGGAAGTTCCAAAAGCAGGGATTTTCAGAAACTCAACAGCCGTTTCTCTTGCCCAAAATCTCAAGCTTTGTGGTGGAGTACCAGATTTAGGACTATCAAAATGTATTTCTCCTGAAAAACAGTCTGGTGGTTCAAAGTTGAAAATTGTACTAATAGCATCGTTTGCATCTGTTGCGTTCATCATCATCATCATCTCCATGTTAGTCTTTTGGTCAGTAAGAAGGAAAGATTCAGGGCCCCGTGAGGTTAATGATGACGCTAATTCACTGGAGAGATATCCAATGTATAGGCAACACGATCTCAAACTAGCTACCCGAAATTTCAGTTCAGAATATTTGATCGGAGAGGGTAGCTTTGGATCAGTTTACAAGGGAGTTTTTGTTGATGGAAGTTTGGCAGCTATCAAGGTTTTTAAAATGGGGCAACATGGAGCTTCTAAGAGTTTTCTAGCTGAGTGCGAAGCTCTTCGAAATATCAGACACCGGAACCTTGTTAAAATTATAAGTGTATGTTCAACCGGAGATTTCAAGGCATTAGTCCTTAAATTCATGCCAAATGGAAACTTGGAACAGTTACTTCACCCAAGAAGTGAAAACTGTGAGTTAGAAAAAGCTCTTGATATGAAACAGAGATTGGAGATAGCTCAAGATGTTGCCTCAGCAATGGAGTATTTGCACCATGATTGCGAAACCCCCGTTGTGCACTGTGATCTTAAGCCAAGTAACGTTCTCCTGGATGAAGAAATGTCAGCACATGTCGGCGATTTTGGACTTGCAAGGATCCTACTTAAAGATTCACCCAAGGCTCATCTTAGTAGTTCCCTTGGACTAAAAGGTTCAATTGGCTATATGGCTCCAGGTGATGTTTTATGCTCTATTACTTTTTTGTAATGATTTTATGTACTGTTTAAGTCATCTGAAAGCTGATCATATCTAGCAATATTGCAGAATATGGCATGGGTGCAGGGGTCTCAACTCGAGGGGATGTCTATAGTTTTGGTATACTGATCCTTGAGATGTTTACAAGGAAAAGACCCATAGATAATCTGTTCACTGAAGAAATGGATTTGCCAAAATGGGTTTCAATGCATTTTCCTGATAATTTCCAGGATATTGTGGATCATGAACTTGAGCAAAAAGAATGGCAGCCAGCATACGCTGACGGCATGGCCACAGTGTTAAATATTGGCTTGATGTGTGGAAGGAAATCGCCTGAAGAACGACCAACCATGAGAGAGGTCTCTGTAATGATAAATAATGTCAAGGCTAGATTATCGGAGTAAGATATTATATCGATAGAATCTGTATGCATCATCAAAACGAAAACGATGCTAAAAGTCAACTTAGAATTGACTTGAGATTTATTTCCTTTTCTTACTTCATCTGTACCTTAATTTCTGATTCGAATTACCATTAAAAAAAGCAACTAGTTGCTATTTCTAATTATGAATTTATTTTTTAAGATACATAACACGTATAGTACTTTTTTCATGGTGTTCAACCTGAAGAACGACCAACCATGAGAGATATCTATGTAATGTTAAAAGAAAAAGTCTGTCATAAAATAAAAAAAGTGTCAAGGCTAACTAAGCAAGGTAATCTAATATACATCCTGCTTGCTTCATTATGAATAGAATATGTATGAAAAATAAGCTATAATATCAATATGAAAATGATTTTCTTAAGAATCAGCTTGCTAAGTTTCTATGAATAATAATAAGTATAGTAATAATAGGTATAGATTCAGATGATCCATACAATGTATTTATTTATTGTGCAAAGTCTTTAACTTAATAATAAGTTTGCGCTCCTCTCTAGAAAAAAGTATTATAGGTAGATCTGGCCATTTGTATATACATGCCATTTTTTGTGTTTTTTTTTTTTTTTTGTCAGTTGTATAAATATAAACAAAACACAAATTATTAAATTTGTCAAAATCTTAAACACGAATATAATACGTGTATCAAACGTATCATGTTAATGGTGTTTAAATATGTCGTGTCGTATTTATTATACTATTTTCGTATCTATTAAAAAATTTATATTCGTATCATATCTTCGTATCTTATCCAAAATTATCAAATCTAATTATTGGACTTCTTACATAAAACATTTGATTCTTCCCTATAATTGATCTGCATAATCTGTATTAGCAAACAACATATAATCCTTACTGGAGGGGCTTATTTTAAGCCCAATGGTCTAAATATTAATGAACTCAGACCTATGATTTTAGCGGGCTGGGCTTGTTCTAATTCTAGAAATTTCAGCTTACAGGGAAAAGAATACAAACTGATTGAATTAGTAAAAAATGAGCCTTAGACAAAACAAAATAGAATTGCTTGGAAGGGTTTGGAACTGCATAAACAAAATAGAATTGCTGGGAAGCGTTTAGAACTGCAAAGTGAAAATGATTTGCCAATGTAACTCGCCCTGGAATTTTTTTTGTTCTCAAGAAAAGGATAACAAGGTCAAGAATTAATCAAGGCCAGTTGCTCACAGCTTGCTTCAGTCCATGCCCAAAGCCCCAAACTAGATAACAAGAATTGTCTTAAGATTGTGACAGGTGCACTTCGAAACCAAACAAATGAGTGCTTATTGGCTTGTATTTTGCCACATTTGTATTTTCTTTGGATTTATATTGAACAGAGAGAGAGAGAGAAGTTTCTGGAGTTGCCATCCCCTTTGCTATCTTTGGGTTGAATTTTAATTTACTTTGGGAGGGGTGCATATCTTCTACTGGCAAAGTCCACATCCCATTTTGCTGATAAGGGATGGTGTGAAAATAAAGTTCTTTAGCAATGTGCTTTGATTAAAATAAATTTCTCATTTCAAACTGATGATGTTATCAAGTTAATGTTCCTACACAGTTTGAGATGTCAAAACAGACAAAATCTTGAGTTTGAATCTGCACTTCAAGATCCTAAGTTAATTTCTCTTTATCTTTTCAAAAGTCATAAATTCCAATTCCAATTCCAAGTAATTAATTTTCCTTTGAAATTCTTTCTCAATAGTAAGTAATAGTACAACAGAGCTGAAGACAAGGGTTAACCAATAAGTAGTTCTTTAATTGTCCCAGGCAAAACCATATTGATCAAGCAACATTGTTGCGAGAAGCCTCCATTTTTTTTTTTTGGATAAGTAGATTTTCATTTATCCAAGAAAGCAGCAGTGCTGCTACATGTTACAAAGCTAGCTTAGCCTTGCTAAACAAATCAGAAAACCAATGCCATTAGACAAACATGTCTGCATTTAACCTCCAAGAATTACATAAAAACGTATTAACTGAATCTATTTTAATCTTCCTAAGATCACTTAGCCTGGTCGAGATCATGTCTCTCACTTGCTCAGTGAGGTGCTCCTCTTTTTGCTCAGTTGAGTTGAACAAACGATTGTTTCTTTCCTTCCAAACTAGGTAGATAACTGCGTTCCAAGCAAGCCTCAATATTGTTGTGATTAGAGCTTTACCTCTGAGGTTGACAGAGGCCCATTGTAGCTCTACATTCCAACATGCAACCTGCCTTTTTAATCCACAAAGTACCATCACTCTCTGCCATATCTGTTTCGAGTAGGAGCAAGTGAAGAATAGATGATCCCTGGTTTCCCTCTCTTGTTTGCACAGCAGACATTTATCATCCACTGCCATTCCCAGGAGATAAGTCTATCTTTTGTGGCCAATCTATTTAGGATTGCCATCCAGGAGAGCATAGAATGTCTAGGAATATTAAATTTACATCATACCAACTTATACCAAGCCACTTTCCCAGCTGAAGGTCTGATCTTGTTCCATACTGCTGACACTTGGTACTTTCCCTCAGGGAAAGGCCATTTATAGCTTCCATCAGCAGTTGTGAGAACTATTCTGGCAGCCACCTCTCTCAATTGCATGATCTTTCTCCAATTTCAACTGCTCCCACTCTAGATAGATATGTGCCATGGAAACGAGAAGCCTCCATTTTGTTTGTAACCAAAACTAGACAATATTAAAAGCCCCCATATTCCAAAACCAACGTCTACCTCACCAAATGCCACGCGATAAAACTCCAAATCGTAAATGTGTGGCCGTTAGCCAATTCGTAAGCCAATCCACAGGATTTCCCACTTCACTCCAATATCTCCTCCCTATAAAGCCCCCCACCAAACCAAACTTCATCTACAAAACACAACACTCCAAAAACTGTTTTGAGTTCTTTCGGTTTCATTTCGTCTTTTTGCCATTTAAAACTTTCCTAATTCTGATCTCAGCCGTTGAGTCATGGCTACTGCTGTCCCAACCGTAGGAGCTGTGCCGGTACTACTATGTTTTTTCCCGCCTATGTTTTTGCTTTTGTGTTGGTCATTACCGTAGCATCTCTCGACTTTGTAGTCCTTAAACTGTCTCTTTTTCATTGTTTTAATCGCCTTTTAACTTCTGGGTCTTACTTCAACTAGAGAAGAAAATGGAATAACAAATGCATTTCTAATCATTTGTTTCTTACTTCTAACTGTGGATTCTTTTCTTCTTTTTTGTTTTTTTTTTGTTTTGGGTTTCTAGTTTATAGACAGTTAAGAAGAAGATCATAAGGATATGGATTCAGTTATTTTATTACAATCTTGTAGTGTTGTAGTAAAAAAGAGAGTGCCTTTGTTGCAGTTGAACTTGAATGGCTCTGGTGTTGTATCATCAGTACCAAGCTCAGCATTCTTGGGAAACAGTGTGAAGAAGGTTACCTCAAAGATCAACCACCGGAAGGTTTTTCCCAAGAATTTCAAGGTTGTTGCTGAATCTGATGAGTCAAAGCAAACCTCAAAGGACAGGTGGAAGGGACTTGCCTATGATGAATCTGATGACCAACAGGATATTACCAGAGGAAAGGGAATGGTGGATACTCTCTTCCAGGCTCCTATGGGAGCTGGAACTCACCATGCTATCATGAGTTCCTATGACTACATCAGTCAAGGTCTTCGCATGTAAGTGGCTAAGGAATTTCAAAAAAAAAGTTGATGCAAATTTAAGAATTCATGGAATTGTAATTTTGAGATTGAATTTTGACAAGGAACATTGCTGAACTGTTTGTAGGTACAACTTGGACAATACCATGGATGGGTTCTACATTGCTCCTGCATTCATGGACAAGATTGTTGTTCACATCACCAAAAACTTCTTGAACCTGCCAAATATTAAGGTTTGTTCATAGAATGTCTTGAGATTTGTTTAATCAGCTATATCATTTTGTTGAATGTCAAGAAAGTTGGTTAATTCGTGAATAACTGTGACAGGTTCCTCTTATTTTGGGTATTTGGGGAGGTAAAGGTCAAGGGAAATCATTCCAATGTGAGCTTGTCTTTGCCAAGATGGGAATCAAGTAAGTTAATAATACCTTCATTGTTTCCCTTTCTTTAATTTACTTCAATGATTCAGGAAAATTGTTGAAAAAGATGGAGAAAATTGAAATTTGTGAGCCTATTAGTAATTGTCTTGACAACGTGTTTGACAGAATGTGCTTGATTTGTAAATGTCTAAATGAGTAGAACCTTCAAATTTTCATTTAGATCCTTACTTTTTAATCTTATGGCAATGAATATTCAGTCCCATTATGATGAGTGCTGGTGAATTGGAAAGCGGGAATGCTGGAGAGCCTGCAAAATTGATTAGGCAAAGGTATCGTGAGGCAGCAGACATCATCAGGAAGGGAAAAATGTGCTGCCTCTTTATCAACGATCTTGATGCAGGTGCTGGAAGGATGGGTGGAACCACCCAATACACGGTCAACAATCAAATGGTGAATGCTACCCTTATGAACATTGCTGATAACCCTACAAATGTTCAGCTTCCTGGTATGTACAACAAGGAAGAGAACCCTCGCGTTCCTGTCATAGTTACCGGTAATGACTTCTCCACATTGTATGCTCCTCTTATCCGTGATGGTCGTATGGAGAAATTCTACTGGGCCCCTACTCGGGAAGATAGGATCGGTGTGTGCTCTGGTATTTTCAAAACTGACAATGTTCCTTGGGAAGACATCATCAAGCTTGTTGACACTTTCCCTGGACAATCTATTGGTAAGCCATCCTTACCTTAAAACTATGATACTCAGACTTGAGTGTGAGTGTCGGACACGGGTATGTGTCCGACACGGGTATGCTTAATTTTTTCTATGATTTCCATTTATGTGGAGGGTCCTTGGAGGATCATATCCCCATACCCATGTCTAGATATGCGTCGAACACTAATGTCGCACACGGATACTTCAAGAACAATGAAGAGTTAGAGCAACATAGCCTTAAGGATACTTTTCTATTGAATGCAAAAGAGGAACTGATGGGAGAATAGTATACTAATATCTTTATGTTTATTGCAGATTTCTTTGGTGCACTCAGGGCAAGAGTATATGATGATGAAGTGAGGAAATGGATTTCAGAAGTTGGAGTAGAAAATGTTGGGAAAAGGCTTGTGAATTCAAAGGAGGGACCTCCAACTTTCGAGCAGCCAAAAATGACTCTTGAGAAGCTACTTGAGTATGGAAACATGCTTGTCCAAGAACAGGAGAATGTTAAGAGGGTGCAGTTGGCTGATAAGTACTTGAAAGAGGCAGCTCTTGGAGATGCTAATGATGATGCCATCAAGAATGGAAGTTTCTATGGTTAGACCCCTGATCCTAGAGGCCTTGATGGTGGCTTTGCATCTGGCTTTAGGATTATAAATAAATGAAAACAATAAAAAAGGATATAGGAAGAATACAATTAAGCTTTTCATAATTGTTTGGATGCAGGCAAAGCAGCGCAGCAGGTTAATCTTCCTGTCCCTGAAGGCTGCACTGATCCATCAGCAGCAAACTTCGATCCAACTGCCAGAAGTGATGATGGGAGCTGTGTTTACAATTAAAAATGTAAATGACCTACTCTGTTTGATAGAGTAGTATTTTTGTAATTGTATTTTAGCATGTATTCTTCTTTGTTTCTATAATTTAATCCCTATAGTTTTCCAACTTAGTTAACATAGTTGTGTATAATTGCAATGATGCTCTTCTTTTGGGAATTGAGAGTTATGAATTTTCAACGAGAGAGATGAGTAAACAAGACCCTCAACTATGTGCTACTTGTATGAAAACCGGATTGAATTGCACCTATTTTTCCAATTTCCAGAGGGCACACCCTGAAAATAAGGTCATGGAATACCATAAAATAATGCAACAAGCCAACAAGAAGCCATTGGATTTGTCATTAGCATACAGGAACTGATTTATGCTAACTTTCCCACTTTGAGCTAGAAAATGGTCAGGAAATAACTAGCCCACCTGATGTCTCGATGTAGCTTCAAATGGACCGATCTTAGTCTTTTTACATCTACAGATTTGTGCAAAAAGCTGTAGCCTTAGTATTTTAATGACCAACACAGCAACACTGTGATTGTCAGAATCAGAATTGTACACTTTTTTTTAAATGACAAGCACATGCTGAATAATTTGTCAGAAGGGTCAAGACAACCATTGTCCAAAAAGGTCCCCCTGCTCCAACTGTTTGCAATATCTATAAAAAGTACAACTTAATTTAAGCCAACTTACGGCGAGTTTGCTGTTTCCCCTGTTTCCATTGGTACTAAAATTTTCAATAGACAGAGAATCCAGGCTGCAAAAAAGCTGTGCAAAGAATTCAGCAGTATATCCGAGATGGGGGATCAAGTCCTCAGCAATGGTTATCAGGCAATAGAATCATCATCTCGTCTGCCTGACATGAAGTGACGCTAAATGTCTATGTAACTTATCAGCAAAAACTTCTTTATTCTATTTGATTAGTTTAATATCCACGGAATAAAATTAAAAGGCTTCAAGTGCAAGTTGATGTGCTGATTAACCTAATGAGAGCAATATGTTTTAAAAATCATTTGTTTTGTCCCCAAGCCAAGACATCTGAGTCATCCTTTCTTCCCACCTTTTTCTTTCATAAAGTGTGAAAAATGGGTTTGAACTTTGAAAGTTCTTAATTCCTTATCTTCAACCAAGTGTCAAAGCGTAGAGGTTAAAGTATTTGCATAGTGGCTCACATTGGAGAGACTGTATTCATCCAGAAGCAGAAGATTCCATCTTAAACTGCTGCTAACAATAGTAGCATTTTCAGATTGGAGCTTTAAAATTGAAATTCCTTTGAAAATGTTTACCCTTCAAAAGAAGATAAGTTGCTCAGTGTAGTGCCCATTTATTCATCTACTATATAACCTTAGAATTTCGAATATTAAGGTACATTTCGCCCGACAACATGATGCTTGTCGGGACATGTTAATCATAGCATCAAGAAACATAGTTGGGGGACATAAAGAAGAATATTAAACATAGATGGAGAATCGTGTATAGTTGAATCATTTCATGTCGTTATTTTTAAGAAAATTAATATTTAATAAATTTGAATTCAAATATTATATAACAATTCCTTATCTTTTCATTTATTGTAAGGTCCAATATTATTATATAACAAAATCAATCCTTAATCTTATGTAGAAACAACAATTAAAGTGATTTAAATCAAGCTTGCCTGAAATGATGGAGCAAAGCTTGGCAAGCTAAAGCTAATTTCTCAACAACTCCTCCCCTCTTTTATCTCACAACAAGAAAGAAGGGTAAAAGAAGAAAGCAAATTTTCTTTTGCTTCTGATGTCTGCAAGCCTTTTTTTTTGGTAGCTAATAGAAAACATGCAGCGCAATGAGTGCATTAATTATTCTTCAAGCTGTCAAATCAGCTCCATGTAGTGATTTTTGGCTTTGCTTTATCCCCCATCGCCCACCTAGAAAATAAAAGGCCTTGTTATTAGCATTTAAAATATTAATAACACAAATTATTACATCTTTTAATATCCCATTAACATGAATTTAATTGAAGAAAAAAAACAGAGCATTTGATCAGAAAGAACTTTTGTCCTCTGCTTTTTTTTAAGGCCTTGAATTTGAATAAAGAAAGCTGTTCCACATAACCTTAATCATGCTATCAGATTCAATGAAATGATTGTTAACTGCTGGCAGCATCAAGAAGAATGTTTTATTTTTAATTTTCAAACAGAAAAAAACAATTTAAAATGGAAGATTAGCACTAAACTTGAACCTCCAAATTTCGTGTTTGTTTTAAGCAACTTGTAATTGTCAAACAAATTTCTTTCAAAGGTAGAAAGAAAGAAAGAAAAAAAAAGCTCCACTCCACTAACGTGGCTTACCCTGTATAAAGACCTAAAGGGTACGTTAATGTGGACTAATCAGAAAAAGGAAGATCATGTAAGCACCATAAATGAAAACCTTTCCTACTCCTTTCTCGTCAAGAGTTCAGACTCTGGCTCGGTAATCGGTATGGTCTGTGCCAAAAACCTGACCAAAACCAGAATACGCGTCACCTATGAAGTACGGACATTTTTTTTTTAGAGGAGTGTATGATTTTGACACGATGAATAGATACAGTTGCGAACATAAATTTTTTTTTTTATTATTTTTTTTAAAAATATAAAATTAATAATTTGATTATAATAAATTCTTTAAAATTTTAAATTTTAAATTCAAAAATAATTTTAAAAAATTAAAAAAATATTTATATGTTAATATTTAATTAACAAATATAATTTTATATTTTTATTATATATTATTATATGAAAATATTTTTTATTATCGTATGTTGTCATTTGAGTGTTTTTTTTTTTTTTTTTTAATTTTCGTATTCATATTTCTGTTAATCTTCTCGTGCTTTCTAGCGCGTCACCTTCTCTTATGGATAAATTTAAAAAATATACTTTCAATAAAAAAATTATTATTTAATAATTTAACATGTAAATAAAATTTTAAAATTTTTTTTTTAAATTTTTAACCCAAAAAAAACTTAATTACTTTTAATAAAAAAAATAATTTTTTTTTGCTTTTGACTATTTTATTATTTTTATTTTAAATTTTTTTAATCTGTATATTAAAAAATTATTTGTGAATAAATTAAGAGATGATTTATTTATCAAAAAAATTATTAAAAAAATGAGATAAATAATAAGAGAAAAAAATAGTTGTTATTAAAAGTACTTAAATCATTATAATTTTTTTTTAATAATTTATATTTTTTAATTTTATTTTTCAAAAATTACTTTTATTCATTACATTATTAAATAATTATTCTTAAATAAATTGGATGTCTTTCATATTTTTACCCTCTCTTTTTATCTTTTTATCTATATCTGTCGTCCCATGTGAGCAGTTGGTTAAATTGATGCCCAATGTTTCTGCTTAGAAACCCACCACTTTCCCTTTAATCTCTATCATTAGAGCTCTTTCAAGTTTCACTAATCCTTTTTCTCTTTCAACAAAACAATCTAAAAGATGCTCATAATTTCTTCAAAGCTTACTTTCCCTTCTCACCGACGTTTTCCAAATTCATATCCTTTTTGATCCAGGTGCCATGATTTCACTCTCTCTTGTCCTTGACATGGCTTATTTCCTCCCACTTCTGTCTACTTTCTTCTTTCTCTTAATCTCAGCTTCTTCTTCCCAACCCACCGAGCTTTTCTTCCCAGGATTCAAAGACTCAAATCCCAACAACTTAACATTAACAGGAGTTGCACAGATTGAAAAAAACGGCATTCTATGCTTAACCAATGACACCAGTCGTTTACTGGGTCATGCTTTTTATAGCTCACCGTTTAGATTCAAGAACTCAACCAATGGCCAAGCTTTTTCCTTTTCTACCTCTTTTGCTTTGGCTATAGTTCCTGAGTATCCAAAGCTAGGTGGTCACGGCCTTGCTTTCACAATCACCACTTCTAAAGATCTCAAAGCACTTCCAAGTCAGTATCTAGGAATCCTCAACGCAAGTGATAATGGAAACTTCTCAGACCATCTCGTTGCAGTTGAGTTCGACACGGTTCAGGATTTTGAGTTCCAGGACATCAACGACAACCATATTGGTATCGACATCAACAGCTTGGACTCAAATGCCTCGGTTACTGCCAGTTACTTCACGGATGGTTCCACGAAGCAAAATCTTACTCTCAAAAGTGGAAAAGCAATCCAAGCTTGGATCGATTACGATTCAGTTGAAAACGTCATCAATGTAACGATCGCACCAAATTCTACAAGACCAAGATTGCCGATCTTGTCTTTTCATGTAGATCTTTCACCGTTTCTTCAGGAGTTTATGTACGTTGGTTTCTCAGCTTCAACAGGGTTACTTGCTAGCTCCCATTATATTTTAGGTTGGAGCTTTAAAATCAATGGACAAGCTCAGGGTCTTGATCTATCTTCTCTGCCTTCACTTCCCGGACCACCAAAAAAGCATACAGCTTTAACAGTTGGTGTCTCAGTTTCATCTGTCATTCTTGTCATAATTGTTGTATCCATTGCCGTTTATTTCATTATCAAAATCAAGAACGCAGATGTGATTGAAGATTGGGAGCTGGAGGTTGGACCACAAAGATACTCTTATCAAGAACTCAAGCAAGCAACCAATGGTTTCAGCGACAAAACCTTACTTGGTCAAGGGGGTTTTGGTAGAGTTTACAAAGGAACGCTTCGAAATTCAAAGACTGAAGTTGCTGTGAAGCGAGTTTCTCATGAATCAAAGCAGGGTTTGCGAGAATTTGTATCAGAAATTGCTAGTATTGGAAGGCTTCGCCATAGAAACTTGGTTCAGTTATTGGGATGGTGCAGGAGAAAAGGCGATCTTCTTCTTGTTTATGATTTCATGGCTAATGGCAGCTTAGATAGGTTTTTGTTTGATGAGCCTAAAACAATCCTGAATTGGGAGCAGAGATTCAGGATTATAAAAGGTGTTGCTTCTGGGCTTCTATATTTACATGAAGGCTATGAACAAATTGTGATTCATAGAGATGTTAAGGCAAGTAATGTGTTATTAGATGATGAGTTGAATGGAAAATTAGGAGATTTTGGCCTGGCAAGATTGTATGAACACGGTTCAAATCCGGGGACAACTCGGGTGGTTGGCACGTTGGGATATCTAGCACCAGAGCTGCCCAAGACAGGAAAGGCCACAACAGGCTCCGATGTCTATGCTTTTGGTGCACTCTTGCTTGAGGTTGCCTGTGGGCGTAGGCCCATTGAGCCCAAGGCACTGCCTGAGGAATTAGTGTTGGTTGATTGGGTGTGGGAGAAGTTTATACAAGGGAGACCCCTTGATGTGGCAGACACTAGGCTCAATGGCAAATATGATGAAGGTGAAATGTTGATGGTGCTTAAATTAGGCCTAATTTGTTCAAATGATATGCCTGTGGCACGGCCTAGCATGAGGCAAGTAGTGAGGTATCTCGATGGAGAGGCTGAATTACCGGAAAATTTGAGGCCACCGGGGGCATTTGACCGAGGCAAAGGTTTTGCAGAAGGGTTTGATGCTTTTGTGCATTCCTTTGCGTCCTCATCATTTGATAAAATGAGTTCAAATTCATTCATGGAAACTGGTAATGCTGGTACTAGTTTTGTTTCTCTTTCTACCTCTCCACTTTCCCTTCTTAGAGAAACTAGATAGTGTAATGTGTTTGAAAGAGTGTTTTTCTTTTTCTTAACATTTTTTTCCAAGGCTGAGCTTGTATAATCTATATGCAAAACTGTCGAAAAAATTAACCAAAGGGAAAAAGACACTGATATTTCACATGTTATAGCATCCTTACTTGCTTGTTCTTCTTCTTCAATGGCAATTTTTCTTTTCTGACAATGTTTGGGAAAATGTGTGATGGGATTACTGAGTTTTCCTTTTATTTTCAGTTTGTCACTAGCTTTCTATATATTTGTGATGTTACATCTAATATCCTTGTATATTGTACGGGCATTATTGTCCTTAATTAAATTAGAAATTAGTTGACTTTTTTTTACCATAATCCATAATTAATAGATCTCTATTCCTTTTCTTCTTTTAAGAAAATGTTGGAATTGGTATTTAGAAACTGAGCTGCAAATTGACCAAAATGTAAAGGTAATTGAATTAAACATCAGAAGATTGAGATTGAAATGAGTATAAACTAAAACTGAGCAGAGTTGAGTTGAGTTATATTGGCTAAACTTAATGGAACAGTTGATATGTTAGGCTTGGAAAAAAAACTTATTTTGAAAGAGTAATGCTTTCAAAATACCATCTTTTGTACCAAAAAGCAGAGTAAATTAAACGAAAGAAAGACAATCATAAAGTAATTGATTCGCATTTCTTTCAAAGCCTAGTTCTGCTAGTTGATTCAGTAGCTGTAGCACTATATCAGTTCTCTATTTGAGTCGCTAGGACTCCTTGAAATGATCCAAAGAAGCGATGGAACTAGTGGAGTTGTTATAGTGGACATGGAATCTCTCCCGGGGAACTTTGCTTAAGCTTAAGGGTCGTCCTCTAGGTAGTGGCCTAGTGGAACTGTGGGAATTTGATATTTTAAAAGGCAAATAGCCAAAGTCAAGACTCAAAAGACTCGAGAGCACCACAAATATCTGTCAAAACTCAAAACTAAGAAGTCTGAAATGGACCCAACAACTCCAAAGTCATGGCTAAATATGCAAAAGAGAAGAAGACTTTGACTGTTTCCTTTTTCTGAAGATGAATTTTCTTGTTTTCTGATAGAGGAACAGAAGATGATTGAATACTTCAAACTTCTTCTAGGCTTTTAGACCATTCCTTCAGTACTTGACTTACACTGAATAATTGTGAGATACTAAAACAAGATCTCAGGGGACCACGTATCTTTCTTGATCTTTTTCTATATTGGATCATCATTCAGTGGAATTTTCTGACTTTTACTCCATAACCGTCAATGATTATGGAGTAAACAACAATGGCGAAACTTCATTTTTTCCATGCCACCTATAACAAGAGAATCATCTGATTAACTATGCAACTCCAAATGAAAATTCCCAAAATTATACTACAGTTCCAAATTTATAACATTGTTTACCTGTGATTCGGATGATGTCTTTGTTAGATCTTATGTCACAATATCTTTGCTTTTTTAATCACCCTGGTTCCATTTTCTTGTTATTTTTCTAAGCAACAGTCAACAAATGGGAATAAGATAAGGCAACCTAATCGTATTAATTAAAAATGTCAAGCTCCATCAAGAAAATTGCTTGGTAGTCCATTGATATAACAGTACAAGAAAGAGAGAAACAATAATCGAAAAATGGAAGTTCACAACTGATGAACAATTTACAAATACAGTAATGAAACTTTTTAAGGACCTGCTATTCCTAACAACTATGAAGTCATATTATTTAGAATGCAGACAGACAAGCTGCTTTTAGCCAATTCTTGGAGGCCTCTCAACTTTTCCTGAAGGGTCAAGATATAACCGAATCCTTCCTTGGTTGAAATCCATGGAAACAAAAGAATTAGCTTCGACAACCTGAATCTGGACCCTTGGCATGTCTTCCTTAATCTTTCTCTCTGCTTCCTCTGGTGTCAGGCCTACTAACTCGGGCCATTCCATTTTTGGAGCAGTGTTTGATCTAAGCAAACTCCCGTAAGTTCCTGCATCTCACACCCTATAAATGAGTCTACCACTAACTATCAAATTATAGCATAGCAAATTGTTTAACTTTGAAGAAAATATAAATTTATTCAGGTCCCCTGTCAAAGTATAGTTGCAAAAAAAAAAAATAATCATTTGGATAGGCTATATATATGCTATAGATAGATCGTAGAGCTACTCCTCAATGGTCAAAGAAATCTAACAGGATAATCATCCTATGAAACATGAAGCATAATAGATGTCTAATCATTTGAATGATCAAGTTTTGAAAACTGTTGATCTGAGAAGAAGGAAAGCAAACAACTTACTTGGTAAGACTGGTGCTGAATCAGTTAATTCACCAGGTTTTTTTTCAGAGGGTTCAGTTTGCTGGTTTTAAGCCATGGCAAAGCAGTAGTATTACTATTTTGGTGAGTTATGAAGGGCTAACTAGTTTAAATGTCTATTTCCTGATTGATTTTATCAAATTTTCAATCTTTGGTTTTGCCACTTGGAGAGAGTTCTAGGTAACTCCTTGACATGGTTGGCATGGAATTTGATAATTACTATGCTTTCCTGCTAGGCCGGCTTGTTAATGTTGACTCTCTTATAAAATTCAGGATTTAGACTTGAAACGCAGGAACAATGGCCAAAAAGTATGAACCTTCAACTGTAAATCTATCCAGTTTTGGGCTTCTAAGGCGAGCCGAGCTTTGGAGGTCAGTTGATTTAACTGAACTATCTTTAAATCTTATCATTGGGCTCTTTTACTCTAGGATTCACCAGTCTTAGCTTCCATTAGTCTGCCAAAGGCCCAAATTCGTATTTATTGCAAGCTTTGAGTTGAGCTCTCTCTCTCTTTATTTTATTTTATGAAAATAAATTGGGAAACTATGAAAAACATGCAGTGCACAGTAGAATTATTGTGAAATGGTATAATGAATAAAAGTTATTTGAAAAAGAGAAATGAATAATTAAAAATTATTATAAAGGATATTATAAAGACAAAATTACCCTTCATGAAAAAACTTACTTTTCCTTTTTCTTTCATTAAGGAAATATTATTTTTTAAAAATTTTAATTGAAAATAAATTTAAAAAATAAAATATTTAAATATATATATTTTTTTAAAAATTTAAAAAAATTTAAAAAAATAAAGAAAAATTAATTTTAGGCATATTATATTTAATTTTTAAAATTTTTTAATTAAAAAAAGTAAATAAAAAATTTAAAAATTTATTTTTTAAAATTAAAAAGTTTTTATTTTCAGAATATTTATTTTTTAATTAAAAAATAAAAGAAAAAGAGAGGAGAAAGTTTTTTTATCAAGGATAATTTTGTCTTTACAATATCTTTTTAACAATTTCTAATTATTCATTTCTCTTTTTCAAATAACTTTTATTCATTATACCATTTCACAATAATTCTACTGTGCACTGCATGTTTTTAATATTTTCCCAAATAAATTAACAATTAAGAGATCAAGCTTTGTGCTTTTTTTTTTATGTCCACAGAATCATAAAAAGAATTGAATCTTTGGAAGGGTAAGAGCTCTTCAAAATTAACTCCAATTTCTTCAAGTATGGTTGAAAGAGAAAAAAAATTACGTCCAATACATTGATTTAGAAGATAACTAATTCGGAGGAAAGTGTTTCCAATTAAGAACATCAAGACTCCAACACATAGTTTGCACATAAATAATTTTAATAATAGCAATAATTTTTTGTGAAAAAAAATAATGTAAACATTCAAATTCCATTGATTCGAAAAATAAATGACATCTTTCACAAGAATGTTATAATCTTCATGAAACCAAGGCTTATCTAATCATCATATCCAAATTTAATTGAGGCTCTGTTGCTCATAATCAATCTAATTCCTTGTTGTAATATATTATGTCCATATATTATGTTTTTTAAAATTATTTGTATTTATTTTTAAAAAAATTTAAAATCTTATGTTTGATTATTAATGAAGTGGTATTATAGGATTCACTAATAATATATACATATATACACTGATAATATATCAAATATAAATTAAAAAATCTTTGATGAGTTTCAAAACGAAAAAGCTTAGGATCAATAAATCACTCGGATTTGTATTAAGAAGGATTGGAGCAGGGTGTAAGCGTACAGAGACTAAATGGGTTACCATGGAGTTTGGATACAAGATTTTTCATTCTAGATTGGCCTAGGACTGTAAATGAATCGAGTTTGAACGAACAGACCTCTGTTCGTTTATTTATTTTTGAGTTGTTTGTGTTCGGTTCGTGTTCGTTAAGGATTTTAAAATTATATTCAAGCTCTGTTCGTTTAAAATTGAGGGTGTTCGTGTTCGTTCATTTAATGTTCACGAACAAGTCCATTTAAATTAAATGAACTTTTTCGTGAACATTAAATGAATATGTTCATAAACATATAATCGAACATGTTCGCGAACAATTAAAAATATATTTATGAACAATAAACAAACAAATCTAAACAATTTTAACAAACAAACAAATAAAAAAAAAAGTCAATTTTAAATTATTATTAAATATAAAATAATAAAATATAAAATATAAATTTAATTTAATTTAATTTATTATTAAATTGAAGTTATTAAATAATATTAATTATATTATAAGTAAATAAAATACAAATAATAATATTATTATCGAACAATAAACGAACATAAACGAGTTTTAAAAAAACTAATAAACGAGTTTTAAACGAACCATAAACGAGTTTGTTCGTAAACATAAACGAACCGAACACACATCTGTTTGAACTCGGTTTCTTTTAATAAACGAATATTAAAATTATGTTCATAATCATTTATTTAGCTTAATAAACGAACAAAAACCGAACTGTTCACGAACGATTCGTCGAATGCTCTTTTCATTTACCGCCCTAATTGGCCCAACAATCTAATCTCTCTCTTATAATTTGTCCATCAATTTGTTTATGGATCAAGTGAAATTTTGACCTGAAAAGTCTAAGGCCTAGTTTAGCATTGCTGTTGCGGTTGTAAAAAGCTTGGTTTAGAAAAAGTGTGTTTGAAAAGTGCTGTGAAAAAGTGTGGTTTGAAAATTCTGAGTGTTTAGCATTGCTGTCAAAAATTGCTGTGAAAAGTTAAAATGTCTATTTTAGACATGATGTTGGAAAGTAAAGAATAAGTTAATTTCTATGCTATTCAAGTAATGTAATATTAAGATATATCAAAATATAAATTTGAAATATTTTTTACGTAATTAATATAAATTATTTGTGATATTTAATTTGAATATATTAAAACACTTTTTAGATATTAAAATACATACAAACATAACATTTTACTAATTTAAATATATACGGCTATATATTTGACATATAATTCAAAAAAGGGAAATAATTGTATACCCTCATATAAATATTACAAAAAATATATATTCAATGTTTGCAATTCAAAGTGAATTCATTAAAGGAGTCAATAGAGGGAGAAGAAAAAGAATGTCTGATAGAGGAACAAAACTGATCGAAAATGATGGCTACTTTGAAACTTCCAAGGAGTGAAGCCATGTTTGTGCATTACCGATAATATCTGCTGCAATAGGTATGACTATGTAATGCAACTTAAATCACTCTCCTAATAGCTTTGTACTCTCCACACCTACCTCTTCATGCTCTTACCTGGGCAACCTGCTCAGTAATGGCACACAAAATTTTCCTAAGATCAGAATATTGTCTCTCATTACGACTCTACTATCACAGATAACCCCGACCACCCACAATCATTCACCCAACTCACCTCAAAGTCACTATTCATCTGTAAATGTTGACAAAAACTAGGACTTGATAGGAAACAAGAAAGAGACAACAAAGCAGGAAACTATTGAGGAGATGAAAGACAAATGGACAAAAAAAGAGGAGATGGAGGTTTTACCCTATTCACTACAGTTTTAAGATAAAACTGTCAAGCAGCTTATGACAACCAAATTACAAACATATTTGTCAGATATAGATAATTCATCTTAAGATTAACTAGCAGCAATTTAGAATTCAAAGAACATTCACTGATAATACAACTGCGAGTGAGAACCAACATAATAAGCAGAAAACTGCATAACAAGATGCTGAAATTCAATATTATACACAAACAAATTGATCATGAATCCATTTCTTAGCTTACTGAGAGTACAATTGTGCTGTACCAAGTACCAATCTAGAATGGTGAGAGAGGCGTGCTGCTCGTAAAGGGAACTAACGATCAAATTTTCCCTCCAAGAATTGAAAGGAAACGAGGCAGCTCGTGAAGGCCGTGGGCTTGTCCTGGAGGCTGTAAAGGTAACGCCACCGACAGAGGAGGCTCAAGTAAATCGAAGGGGAAGGCAGAGACTTGGTGGCAGAGGAGGCTGAGCAAAGGAAATTGATCTTTCTCTGCGCCAATCAGACCTGGATATGGAAATGAAGGTAAGTTTTTTGGGTATTTGGTAATTTTGCCTCAAATTAATGGTTTGGAAACCATAAAAGCAGCAAAGAGAAGGCTGTTGCGTTTGGCTCAAAATCGGCTGTGAAAAAGAGCTTTCAGAAGAAAAAGCAACTCGTTTAGCATTGCTTATCAGCCAAAACAAGCGTTTAGGCAGCTAAAAGCAATGCTAAACGGACCCTAAGTCTATCATGCGACATTGATTCATAGAAGCTTGAAAAAAATAAGTAGCACGGGATTTTGATTAATTGGATTGTCTCCACGTGCATTTGCTTAAATTTTGATCTACTAGAATCGTCATAAAAGTCATGTTTGCATGTGTGTGACAGTCGAGGGGTTGTCTTGTAACCAAATTCCAGAAGTCTTTCAGGGCAGATATCCAAGTTAGTAGCGGACCAAATCAGAGAAATTTGGATCCTGACAGATCTTATAGCGTGACTTGAGTAGATTGGACACAATCCACATTTGTTCAAACTTCTATGTTTTTCTTTCTTCTTCTCGAGTTTAGTCACACAGACATCTAGTATATGATAGTGCTTTAAAATATCATGAAATTTCAAACACCATGCACTTCTCCTTATTCAGGAATCACCCACTTGTATAGGTAAATCACGGATGCCTTAACTCCTTCAAACCATTCTAAATGTAAATTTTGACAACAATTGAAAATACTAAACATATTGAAACATGGTTATAGAAAATATTCTCAATAGCACATGTTTTTACTTGACAACTTGCAATTATAGCTTTTCTGGATTAACTACTTTTTAAAGCAGTTAGAGTGATTTGGAGCAGATATCCAAGTTCGTTAAACAAATTCGTTGGATATTAGGAGTGATTCTTTAAATGCGGTGAATTAAATAAAAAATTCATGGAAGTTGAAAAAATACATATTGTATTTGAAAAAACTAAAGATATAGATAATTGACAAATCTATCACATTTTTTTAAAAAATTAACAAAATTATTGATGGTCTCACAAAATCTAGAGTGAATAGAACTCAGGTTAGAATTGTTAAACATATTTGTTTTTATCTTTTGCAGCAACCTTCAATGTCTTGTGTTCACAGATCTTTATCCGTGTTCTTTTTTCTTGCTTAGCTTGCAGCTATGTATCATACTTGTTTCCCCTCATTAATAAAATTCTATTGATTTTCAACAAAAAAAAAAAGATTAATGGGATTTTATGGCATTATGCTGGTGAGTTTAAAATTTAACATCATTATAGGTATTTGAGAAAAATGTTTGAAAATTGAAATTAGTCCCCAGCAAACATTTTTCTCCAGCAAACATTTTGGACTCCTTTACCTTTACTATGCTCCTAATTAAGTTGATGCTGGTCGGATTCACTTTCACAATTGCAGAACATTCCAAGCAACCCAAAAAGATAGAGAAACAACATCCGAAAAGATAGAGAAACACAAATACCAGGTTCAGGAAATCAGGAGTATAATAACCGAAAGGAAACCAAAGGAAGCTGCGGCTGGGGTGGCAGAGCTTATGAAGAATCTGAAAAACAAAAAGAAGGGTATAATTGAGAAGGGGAAACCCAGGGCCGGTAATGCAGGACCTCGGGCCTTTGGAGAACAGGGGGTAGCTCCCGTTCATGAACATTCTTGTCTGGAACGTTAAGGGACTCAATTGTCCGCAAAAGCAAAGAGAAGTAGTTGATAGAATTAGGAATTTACATATTGATATAGTTTGTTTAATTGAAACTAGAGTTAAGCAAAATAAAATGCATTCTATACTGGATAAGCATTTTGGAGCGTGGAGTTTGTTTCATAACTACTCAGCAGCATACAATGGCAGAATTTGGCTACTTTGGAAGAATCATTTAGTAGTGGATTTGGTTGACTCATCGGACCAGGCTATCACATGCAAGATAAACCAGAATTCTCAAGAGTTTTACTTGACTGCAGTGTATGGCAAGAATGAGGGGGTTGAAAGAACGGGACTATGGACTCATCTGGTCTCCCTTTATGGTCGGTTATCAGGAAAACCTTGGATCCTAGTAGGGGATTTCAATGTAATTGCTAATCCTTCTGAATGTTCTCAATTTGATGGCTCCCAAACTGCCACCTCAGAAACTGAGGAGTTTTAGCAGTGCATGACTCAATTATCCCTGTTTGATCATGTCTTTGTTGGGCCTGAGTTCACATGGTCTAATCATCAGGAAGTTTTTCTAGCCAAGAAACTAGACAGGGTGCTGGTTAACGATGTTTGGCATACAAAATTCTCACAGTCATTAGTTGAATTCATTCCTCCGGGGGTCTCAGATCATTATGCTGCATTGATCAAAACCAATATGCCCAGTCAGTCACTTCCCAAGCCTTTCAAGTTTTTTAACTATTGGACAAGGCATCAAGAGTATCTGAAAATTGTTGAGACTTCTTGGTGCGAGCATGCTACAGGTAATCCTCTGTCTTCATTACATATGAAGCTGAAAAGATTGAAGATTGAACTTAAAAAGTTCAACTCTGCCTTATATGGAGATATCACAAAGAAAGTTGTAGAGAAGAGAAGAGAATTAGAGGAAGTGCAACGTTCTGTATTATCTCACTCCCCCTCAGCTGACAAGGTGGCTCAAGAGAAGATTTTATCTGGGGAACTTCATGACCTTCTTGCTGCTGAAGAAAGTCATTTCAGACAAAAGTCAAGAATTAATTGGATCCAGGAAAGGGATCAAAACACAAATTTTATTCACAGAATGGTGGCTCCCAAGCAAAGTAAAAACACCATCAAGGTGTTGTTTGACAGGGATGGGAATAGACTGGAATATTCGAACCAAATTTCAGAGGAAGCAGTCTTCTTTTTTGAGCAACTAATAGGAACTGAAGACCCTAATGTCACTGGATTCCCTGAGAACCTTCTTGATGATATTCTGCTAGATGCTCTGCCAACTGAAGCACAAACAGACTTGATTAAGACTGTTACTAGAGCAGAGATAAAAGAAGTAATGTTTGCACAGAATAGAGACAAAAGCCCTAGGCCAGATGGGTATACGGCACATTTTTTCAAGTTAGCCTGGTGCATAGTGGGAGAAGATTTTACCAAAGTTGTCGAATACTTCTTCAGAACTGGGAAACTAAACCCAACTTTCAACTCCACCACTATAGCCTTAGTTCCAAAGAAGAATAACCCCAGCACCTTTAAAGAGTTTCGACCAATTTCTTGATGCACTGTAATCTACAAGTGTATCACCAAAATCCTGGCAAATAGGCTTAAAAAATACCTTATTGCCCTGGTCAGTGGAAACCAAAGTGCCTTTATCAAGGGCAGAAGCATAACAGACTATGTTCTCTTGGCTCATGAGTTGGTGAAAAGGCTATGGAAGATCTTCTCTCTCCCCTAGATGTGTAGTCAAGGTGGATTTACAAAAAGCTTTTGACTTAATAAGTTGGCCTTTCATTCTTGGTGTGTTGTCAGGATTGAAAATACCAGTAGAATTCATAGAGTGGATAAGGTGCTGTCTTACCAGCCCCATGTTTTCAACTTCAATCAATGAAGGATTGGCTGGATACTTCAAGAGAGCCAGGGGTGTCAGACAGGGTGATCCTCTTTCGCCTTACCTCTTTGTTCTCTTTTTGAATGTATTATCAAAGTTACTGGATGCAGTTGCCAAGTATGGTGTCTTCCAATTTCATCCAAAGTGCAAAAAGATAGGTTTAACGCACTTGTGTTTTGCTGATGACTTGCTCATATTTGCTAAAGGGAACCTAGCTTCAATGCAAGGAATTCAAGAAATTCTCCAACTTTTTTACTCATTCTCAGGGCTCCAGTTAAATAACACTAAAAGTGAGTTGTACTCTACTGGTTTGGGGGGGAAGACCTGAAGCTAATTCAAGAATCTACTGGATTCTCTCAGGGATCTTTGCCAGTCAGGTATTTGGGGGTTCCTATGGTGACAAAGAGGCTCTAACAGATAAGGATTGTACACTCTTGGTTGACAAGATAATGGCTAGGGTGAATTGTTGGGCTGCTCATCATCTTTCCTATGCAGGAAGACTGTAGCTAATTCAATTTGTGGTCTTTAGCATTCAGAATTACTGGAGTAGGCATTTTATCTTCCCTAAGCTACACTAAAGAGAGTATCCCAGCCGTGTTCAAGCTTTCTGTGGAGAGGTAAAGAAGGAACATCAAAAGGGGCTCGTGTCAGTTGGACAAACATTTGCTTTCCTAAATCTGAGGGGGGGTCTTGGAATAAAAGAAATCTTGTCCTGGAACCAAGCCTGTATACTCAGAAATCTATGGACCATTCTCATCAATTCAGGATCTTTATGGATTGTTTGGTGCAAAGCCTACATTCTGAAGGGAAAAGATATATGGAACATTCATATTCACCCTAATAGTAGTTGGAGCTGGAGGAAAAGATGCAGCTCAAGCAGAAAGCTCAACAACTTATCAATGGGAATACAGCTTGGCCAGCTTCTAGAGAACCTTATTCGACTGCAGCTGTGTGGATGGAATCAGACCTAGAAAAGAAAAGGTGAGATGGCACAGGCTGATTTAGAACCAATTTTGTTTGCCGAGGCACTCTGTGATAGCTTGGATGGCTGTACTGGATAGGCTACCAACTAAGGACAGGATTGCTTCTTGGGGGATAATAGTGGATAAGGAATGCCTATTCTGTCACCAAGAAATGGAGATTAGAGACCATCTCTTCTTTGGATGCAGCTTCTCCAAATCATTGTGGCAGCAAATAATCGACATGTGCAAGATTAGAAGGAGAGTATTGGATTGGAGCAGGGAACTACAGTGGGCCTATTGCAAGCTCAAGGGAAAGGCTCTGATCACTATTATACTTCGAATTGCTTTCACTTCACTCATTTACTTAATTTGGAGAGAAAGGAATTACAAGATGCACAAGGACTTTGGAGCAACAGAGGACCAACTTATGGCTCAAGTAAAAGAAACAATCAGAGTGCGATTGGAGGGGTTGAGAACCATTGTAACTGATTTTGTAAACTTGGAACTTGTTAATGCCTGGGGACTTAACTCTGTTATGTTGTCAAATAGTTAAGGTGGTTAAGCCATTTGTTTGATTGCAAGTAATTTTGTAGCAGCTGTGCTGCTTCTTTTGGGTAATAAACTTAATGCTTATCCAAAAAAAAAAAATTTCTAATTACAATGTCTAGTAACATCTGTAAAAGCAATGCATTAAAATTTATTAAAAACTAAGAAAAGTTTACAATCATCGACCTCCTGAAAGTAGAGACGCTGCAACAGAAGATGAATGGGAGAATCCCTTGTAAATAGAAGATGTATATGACGTAGCAAAATCATCTAAGCCTTCTCGATGGGCAAATGTTAGGCCAGTGGAAGAGAGACCAAGTGATGATATTTCTGGAAAAGGAATATCTCCTTCTAAAAACTGAACAACATGGCGCATGCTTGGCCTTGCTTCAGGCTCTGAGTGGGAGCAGATCAACCCAAGTTTTAAGACCAACTCAACTTCCTCTGCTACATAATCTGTACCCAATTTTGGATCCTTTGCCTCAAGAATATCACCTTTGTACCAACAAGAATACACCCAGTCAACCAAAATTAAATCTTCTGTTGGAGATTGTGCTATTGGCCTTCTTCCACAGGCAACTTCAAGCAAAAATGCCCCAAAAGCAAACACATCGGTGCATGGTGTGGCTTTCCCAGTTCGAGTATGCTCTGGAGCTAGATAACCAAGAGTGCCTACAACATGAGTTGTTTGTGGATCCGTTCCATGATCATATAATCTAGCAAGCCCAAAATCTCCCAATCTTCCATTTAATTCACCATCTAGCAAAACATTACTAGCCTTGACATCTCTGTGAATCACAACCTGCTCCCATTCTTCATGTAAATAAAACAATCCTGATGCTATACCTTTGATGACTTTGAATCTTTGACTCCAATTAAGGGTGACTTTTGGCTGATCATACAAGTACTTATCAAGACTTCTATTAGGCATGTAGTCATAGACCAAAAGTAGCTCACCTTTACGCCGGCAATATCCCAAGAGTTGAACTAAATTCCGGTGACGGAGACGACCCATACTCACAATTTCTGCTACGAATTCCTTCATCCCTTGCCTCGATTCATGTGAGACTCTTTTCACTGCAACCTGAAGTTTACTGGTTGGTAGAATTCCTTTATAGACTCTACCAAATCCACCAGTACCCAATAGCTCCTTGTCTTTGAATCCTTTTGTTGCAATATATAGATCTTTAAACTTGAATCTATGAGGCCCATACTCATGCTCCCAGTCTTCGACAACTTCAGTAAACTTCCTCTTGCTCCTTATGAAATAAACTACACCTGAAACTGCTGCCAAAATCACACTCGCTAAAATCCAAGGCAACCCAATTATCAAAAGTCTTGATCTTTTCTTTGGTCTTAACCGAGGAAGCTTGGGAAGTTGAGACAGGGTAAGCTCTTGCGCCTGACCATTAATCTTAAAGCTCCAACCCAAAACATAATGAGATGTGAGAACAGATCCAGTTGACGATGAAAAACCAACATACATCTCATTGTTAACAATTGAAGAAAGATCAAGAGGCAAAGATAAAAGTGGAGTCTTGGGTTTAGGAACATTAAATGGAGCTAAAGTAACATCCATTTTCTTCTCTAGACCATGATATTCGACCCAAACTTGCATCCGTTGCCCACTGATCAGAGTCAGGTTTTTAAACTGATGACTGCCATCCTCATAATATCCAGCTGGAATAGATATATTAGACTTTAACCCATTAATATCAATCCCAACGTGATTGTCATTGATGTCAGCAAACTCTTTACTTTGAATCGTATCGAGTTCTACAGCAACAACATGGTTTGTAACATTGCCATTGTTGGACTCATTGAAGAGTCCGAGATACGTGCTTGGAATAGCTCCAGGGAGGCCCCTGGTGGGTGCAATCACGAAAGCGATTCCGTGACCGCCGAGAGTTGGGTATTCAGAAACAATAGCGAAGACAAAGGTGGTAGAGAAGGAGGAAACTGAACCGTTGGTTGAGTTCTTGAAGTTTACAAGGTCAGGGTAGAAAGCATGACCCATTTGTTGCCTGGTTTCATTGGTGAGCTTTAGGAGTCCATTGGAAGTGAAGTTTGCGACGCCATCAAGGCTTAGATTAGCCGACCGGAATCCATTGTAGATGAAACCAACATCATCCGCGACTGCTAAGCTTATCAGAGGAGTTAGCAGAATTGCTAATCTGAAAGTGAAACACATAGCCATAGTCTGCTTGCCCTGTTTCTCCTTTTCTGTCTTTGTTTTTCTTTGCCTTTTATCATATAATGGTGCTTGAGATCAGTATGAAAGTTCATAGAATCTCTCACCCATCAAACGTACAAGTACTTGACCCGTTACCCTAGTAGAAAAAAATTCCCAAATTTACTTGGTTATTATAAAACTTGAGGTAGAAAATTCAATTTAATCTCTATTTTTTTTTTATTTGATGTATTATTCGTGTATAAATTTATATATTTTTATTAATAAATAAACATTTAAAAATTTTAAAAATAAAAATTTATATTTGATGCATTGATAGTGTATAAGTCTCATACACCATTAGTGAATCACAACAAAATAACTCATTAATGAGTAAAACAAAAAATAAGAAAGTACATATAAACAAATATTAATAAAATATTTTATTTCTTTCTATATTTATTTATAAACCCTTCATTATTTTTTGTTTTTTTTTATTAATAATTAATGAGGTGTCTTGTTGCAGTTTACTGACGATGTATAAGACTTATATATTGTCAGTACATAAAATACAAACTAAAAATTAATACAAATAATTTTTTTTTTAACAGGTGACATCATGTGATTAATTGTTAATGTATAAATTTATACACTGACAATACATCGAATATAATTTTTTTTTTTTTAAAAAAAATTAACTTGAAGGTAAATCGAATCGAATTGCTTGTTCAATTCGATTCAATTAGTCAAAATCAAATGAGAGTTAAAATTAAAATTTTTAAATTGAATATTTGTTTAATTGATTTCATTCCAAATGAACACTAACAAAATGTCATTAAAAAAAAAAAAAATTTGAGAACTCAAGCATTGGTTAACAAAGAAAAGAAAGCGAGCTCTGTTAATTATTATGTAATAATTTGAATAGAAATAGTTAAAGAGTTAGAACCCCCATTTATTTGACAGCAGCCATCATTAGGGGTGTTCATTCCGTTAATTCAGTTAATAATCGAATCAAATTACCATTAACCGAATTAACCGAACCGAAATTATTTCGGTTAATTCGGTCGGTTTTCGAATTAACCGAAATATTTACCTAATTTATTTTGCAACCTATTTTAATACATGATTTTATATCCAAATAATCTATCCAACCAACCAAAATCCAAAAATAAAGCATAATAAAACTATTTAAAATCCAAACATCAAACATACTAAACAACTAAACATATTAAACAACTAAACATACAAGATTTACTATAGTTCGGTTAATTCGTGTAATTCGGTTATTTTCGCTTAACCGAACCGAATTAACCGATAACCGAAATATTCTAAAAACATTAACCGTTAACCGAACCGAACTTTGTTCGGTTAACCGATTAACCGAACCGAAAAAAATTCGATCGATTAATTCGATTAAACCCGAATAGTGAACACCCCTAACCACCATTGTCAAAAGAAAGTTTGATCTTTAGTTTACCTGTGAAGTTGCTGTCTGTAAGTCACACATTAAAAAAGAGTGGGACAAGCAAGACCACCGTATTCAACGCCAGTTTCCCCACGCAATTCTCAAAGACATTTGAGAATCACTGACATCCACGCCACCGTGGAAGTTTCCAAGCCAAGGGCTTTGGTCAACATAATGGTCCAGGGCTTTAGACTTGGTTACTAGGTTTCTTTTTGTCTGTTTTTTAGTTAAAAAAAATGGTCCTTTCTTAACTACTAATTTATGATACACGCACCTGAATGATATAATAAAATTAATATTATTTATTTTAATATATATTAATTTATTATTAAATATCTTTTGGTAAATATATATTATATGATTTTTTATTTTGATATAAAATTATATCAAATGGTATCAAAATTATATAAAAAGTTATTGAAATTATTACAAAATTATATCAAAGATTATCAAAATTATATCAAATGTTATTAAAATCATATTAAAGGTTACTAAAATTATATTAAGAGTTACCAAAATTATATAAAAGTTACTAAAAAGTCACCAAAATTATATCAAAGTTACCAAAACATTATCAAAATTATATCAAACCTTACTAGAATTATATAAGATGTTACCAAAATTATATTAAAGGTTATAAAAATTATATCAAAGGTTATCAAAACTAAATTAAAAGTTACCAAAATCATATAAAAAATTACCAAAATTATATCAAAGGTTGTCAAAATTACATAAAAAAAGTTATCAAAACTATATAAAAAATTATCAAAATTATTACAAATGCTATCAAAATTATATCAATGGTAACCAAAACTATTAGAAATGTTATCAAAATTATTACAAAAGTTAACAAAATTTTTACAAAGATTTTCAAAATTATATAAAATGTTATCAAAATTAGCTCAAATGTTACCACAATTATATAAATGGTTACTAAAAAATTATATCAAGAGTTACCAAAATTATATGAAAGTTATCGAAATTATATCAAAGGTAACAAAAATTGTATCTAATGTTATCAAAAGTATTACAAAGATATCAAAATTATATCCAAAGTTACCAAAATTATATCTAATATTATCAAAACTATTACAAATGTTATCAAAATTATATTAAAAATTACCAAAATGATATCAAAATTATATCAAAGGTTACCAAAATCATATCAAAGATTGACAATTATACCAAAGGTGATCAAAATGATATCAAAGGTTATCAAAATTGTATAAAGTTATCAAAATGACAAAATCATATTAAAGGTTATCAAAATTATATCGAATGTTACCAAAATTATTTCAAAGATTGCCAAAACTACATCCAAAATTATCAAAACAATTATAAAAGTTAACAAAATTATATTAAAAATTATCAAAATTATATCAAACGTTACCAAAATTATATTAAAGATTATCTAAAGATTACCAAAATTATAAAAAAAATATCAAAATTATTTCAAAGGTTATCAAAATTATATTAAAGATTACCAAAACCAAAATTATATCAAAAGTTAATAAAATCATATAAAAAGTTATCAAAATTATATTAAAGGTTGTCAAAATTATATTAAAAATTATCAAAATTATATCAAAAGTTATCAAAGGCTACCAAAATTATATCAAATGTTCTTAAAATCATATCAAAGGATATAGAATGATGACAAAATCATATTAAAGGCTATCAAGTCATAAAAGGTTATCAAAATCATATCAAAAGTTAACAAAATTACATCAAAGTTTATTTTAATATATATAATTTATTATAAGATTTTTGTGGATAAATTTATATGTTATATGATTTTTATTTTGGTATAAAATTAAGCGTATTTTTAAAGTTATTATATATAGTAATATCTTTATTCAATGCCTTAAAAATGATGAATAAAATTATCAACTATTATATTTGATATAATGTCATTACTATAAATAGCATATTAACTAACCTTAAGAAGTGCCCTAATGGCACTCGTTAGCAAAACCCAATTATATAAAATGATATCAAAATTATTACAAATATTATCAAAATTATGTAAAAGATTACTAAAATTATTACAAATGTTATTAAAATTATTATAAAATTATATCAAAAGTTACCAAAATTATCTCAAAACTTATCAAAATTATATCAAATATTACTAAAATTATATCAAAAGTTACTAAAATTATATTAAGAGTTACCAAAATCATAATAAGGTTACCAAAAAGTTACCACAATCATATCAAATATTAAACAAAATTATACAAAAGTTACTAAAATTATATAAAATGTTTCCAAAATTATATTAAGGGTTATCAAAACTATATCAAAGTTATCAAAAGTAAATCAAAGGTTACCAAAATAATATACAAAATTACCAGAATTATATCAAAGGTTGCCAAAATTATATAAAAAGTTATCAAAATTATTATAAATGCTATCAAAATTATATCAAAGGTTATCAAAACTATTAAAAATGTTATCAAAACTATTACAAAAGTTATCAAAATTTTTATAAAGATTTTTAAAATTATATAAAAAGTTACCAAAATTATATCAAAGATTACTAAAATTATATCAAGACTTACCAAAAAAACATGTTAAAAGTTACTAAAATTATATGAAAGTTATCAAAATTATATCAAAGGTAACGAAAATTATATATAATGTTACCAAATTATTACAAGCAAAGGATGTCAAAATTATATCAAAAGTTACCAAAATTATATCTAAAATTACCAAAACAATTACAAATGTTATCAAAATTATATCAAATGTGCCAAAATTATATCAAAAATTATCAAAACGATACTAAAAGTTACTAAAATCATATCAAAGATTGCCAATTATACCAAAGGTTATAAAAATTATATCAAAGGTTATCAAAATTGTATAAAATTATCAAAATGACAAAATCATATTAAAAGTTATCGTACAAAGTTTTTTAAACAATGCTGTATGTAAGCAGTGGGGTATTTGCCATAATTGTTGATTTGTGAGGCAATACCATTTTTTTTTTTGCTGTAGCAGGTTATCCTGCTTTTTTTGGATTTTGGAAATAAAAATTTTCAATTATCCAAAAAAATAAATAAATTAAAAGCTATCAAAATCATAAAGATTATTAAAATCATATTGAAGGTTACCAAAACTACATCCAAAATTATCAAAACAATTACAAAAGTTATCAAAATTATACTAACGGTTATCAAACATCAAAGGTTCTAAAAACTATCACAAAAATTATCAAAATTATATTAAAAATTATCAAAATCATATGAAACGTTATCAAAATTATATCAAAGATTATCAAACGAAAATTATATCAAAACTTAACAAAATCATATAAAAGGTTATCAAAATTGTATCAAAGGCTACCAAAATTATATCAAAGGATATAAAATAATGACAAAATCATATTAAAAGCTATCAAAATCATATCAAAAGTTAACAAAATTACATAAAATGTTATTAAAATCATATCGAAGATTACCAAAATTTACTAAAATTATTTCAAAGGTTACCAAAAGTATATCCGAGGTTACCAAAAGTATATAAAGGCCATCAAAATTATATCAAAGATGATCAAAATGACAAAATCACATTAGAGACTATCAAAATCATATTAAAAATTACCAAAATTATATCCAAGATTACCGAAAAAATTACAAAGGTTATCAAAATTATATCAAAGATTATCAAAACTATATATAAGGTTATCAAAATTATATCAAAAGTTACCAAAATCTTATCAAAGATTATCAAAAGATTACCAAAATTATATCAAACGTCATCGAAATTATGTCAAAGGTCACCAAAATTAAATCAAAGATTACGAAAACCAAAATTATACTAAAAGTTAACAAAATCATATAAAAGGTTATCAAAATTATATCAAAATTATATCAAAGGTTGTCAAAATTATATTAAAGGTCATCAAAATTGTATCCAATGTCACCAAAGTTATATCAAAGTTATCAAAATCATATCAAATGCTCTCAGAATAATATCAAAAGTTATCAAAATCATATCGAAGAGTATCAAGCTTATTTCAAAGGATACCAAAAGTATATCTAAGGTTCCAAAATTATATGAAAGATTATCAAAATCATATCAAAGGGTATCAAAATCATTTCAAAGGTTAACAAAATTATATCCAAAGTTGCAAAATTATATCAAAAGTTACCAAATATAGGCTTTCAAAATTATATCAAAGGTTACCAAAATTATATCAAAGATTATCAAAATTATATCAAATGTTATCAAAACCAAATTTTTTATCAAAGGTTAACAAAATCATATCAAAGGTTAGAAAAAATTATATTAAAGCTTACCAAAATTATATAAAAGATTATCAAAATTACATCAAAAGTTATCAAAATTGTATTAAAGATTACCAAAATTACATAACGGTCACCAAAATACATCAAAAGTTATCAAAAGTGTATCAAATGTTATCGAATTTATATTTAAGGTTATCAAAATTATATCAAAGGTTATTAAAATCATATTAAAAGTTATCAAATCATATCAAAGATTATATTATATATATTATATTATATAAAAGGTTATGTATTTATTGTTACTTAATATATATATTTATGTCAAAATCATTCATATCTAATCTCATATAGTAATATAGATTATTGTAATTTGAAAATGTTATCATAAAAATATATATAAATAAAAATTAGTCAATTTCTAATTTAAATAAAAAAAATCATCAATTGAGAAAAGTTTTCTTTAATAAGAACTTTCATGTTTAAAAGTAAAAAAAAAAGATAGTAAATTTTTTATTAATTTAATAAATTATTAATGATATATATGTCGTTCATTATTTGTACTTTTATAATTAAAACTTTTATATATTGTATATTGATTGTTAAGAACAATATCACTTAGAAAACTTGAGGCCAAAGCAAAGATACTACTAACATAGAAAATTGAAATAGTATTTTATGCTATTAAGAGGGTAACAGAAAAATATTTCTTAATCAAGCTGTTAGGAAGCATTTAATTGAGAATAGTTACTTAAGCTGATTTTCCAAGTTTGAAAAAAGAAAAGCCAACTGCCAACCCAGCTGAGCTGAATCAAATTAATTAGTTAAAAAGAGATCATGTCATGTTGAATTCTGAGATAATGAAAGATTATAAAAGCATTGCTTATTTTTACTAAGATTTAATTTGACAACTTTTCATTTTTTATTTTTGCATTTCTCAGACTGCAAAGGTACATTATAGCATGAGTTTTTCAGGAAATACCTCATTTTATTTCTGCCAGAATGAAGCATCAGTTCCAACTCTTTCTCATAAATCAAGGGGTAGAAGAAAATTCGTGGGATATTTTATTTAGCCTTATCTTTGATTGTGACAGTTCTTATATATTTTCTCTTCCAATCAACTCTGATTTGATTGGGAAAATTCGTGGCAAGTTGCTAAAACCTGTCCACATTTCTAAATTACTAGTCCATGCTTTCTTCCTATAAAATTTTCTTGAAATTCGTGGCAAGTGTTCTAAACATAAATTTTTTTAATAAAAGAACAAAAAAATAGATAAATAAAAATAATTAATATTTAATTTATAAATAAAAAATTATCAATCGAAAAAATTACTTTAATTAGAATTTTAATATTTAAAAAATAATAAATATTTTATTAATTTAATAAAAAATTAATGATTAAAAATAAAATAATTAATTTAATAAATTATCAATGATATACGTTCATTATTTATACTTTTTTAAAATTTGTAATTTTAAATATAGTATTGAAAAGAATTATTTTTCCTATGCATATCTATTGATTATCATATTGTAAAAGTAGATTTCCAATTTTTCCTTAGACCTCTCAATGTTTGATATGAAGAGAGAATGTCGTTCTTTCTCCTAAATCTCATCTGTTTGTTCTAGTAATCTCCCATTGGAGTTGAAATTCATAAGAAACATAGACATCTCAAATTTGTTACCCTGATAAATCACGAATGCACTTAAAGATTGCAGCTTTATGGACATTGAAGATGATGAATCCTTCCATTTAATTTAGACTCAACTAAGAAATATGTTATATATAATATAAGTAACTGCAATGTGTGACTCAGTTCAGTAGTTTCTCATTGAGTTCATTACATTGTAAGATTATAGACAATTTCTGTTTGACCGGTGAATTCACTAATTTTTATCAGAAATAAAAGCAATGAATACTGAGTGCTTCTACATTGACACTAACTCCCTTATTAGGTATCTAGTTTTCCCTCCATTCTAGGCTCTTTTGTCTACATAAAGATTATGGGTTCTTGCCCCCAAAGATGGAGATAAGTTCTATAATTCAATAAAATAAGAAATGCATATATATATATATATATATATATGTATGTCAGCAGACATAGTTTAATTAATTAATTAATTTGTAGAGCTGATAGTGAAATCCATTCAGATAGTTTCAACAGGTAAAATTATGCATTGTTTACTTGTATTCCTATAGCAGTTATATAGCAATACGATTAACGACCTGCAAATAGGGATGATTCAGTGACTGCCATTGTTGCTGCGGAATCCTCTGTACAAGTTAAAGAATAATCCCGGGACCGTTCGAGGAGCTCCTGCGTGTGAAGAATTGTATCCAAATTTTCTGGGAGTGAAGCTTGGCCATTCAGATATGAGATAAAAAGGCTGCCACATTACGCGAGCAAAATAATCCAAGCTTTAATACTAGATCAATTTGTCCAACTTCGAAATCCTTGTCAAGCTCGGGGTCTGCTGTTTTCAGGATATCCGCTTCATTCCAACATTTGAACACCCAATCCACAAGATGCACCCTTCTACCACAAACAACCTCCAGGCAAAATGCCCCAAATGCATAAACATCAATGCTTGTAGTTGCCCTGCCAGTTTTAGCAAGCTCTGGTGCTACGTAGCCAAAGGTGCCTGCTATATGAGTTGTTTCTTGTGCATGTTTACTATATCTTGCAAGGCCAAAATCTCCTAATTTTCCATTAAGTTCGTCATCTAAGAACACATTGCTGGCCTTTATATCTCTGTGAATGATGACTTCCACCCATTCTTCATGCAGGTACGCAACTGCAGAAGCGACACCTTTGATTATGCTAAATATTTGGTTCCAATTGAGAGTTACCTCTGGCTTTGTTGTTTAGGAACTTGTCAAAAGGAGCTCGTCCTTACCATTGCAATGTCTCAGCCTTCCGGTTATGCCAATCTTTGCAATAATTCTCTTCACTGCAATTTGGACTTTTGGTACAGGTAATTCTCCTCTATAAAATTGACCAAAACCGCCTTGTCCATGAAGCTCCTTTTCCTTTGAAGCCTCCAGTCGCTACGAATAGATCCCGGTAAAAAAACCTACGACGTCCGAATTGGATCTCCCAATCTTCAAGTTTCTCAGTGAATCTGGCTTTCTTTCTTGCCAAGAAAAAAATGACAGAGAATGAATTTATATCCTATAGATAAATTTTGCATTTTTTGCAGTAAGGAGAGGGTGGCCACCTCGCCCCCTTGTTTTTTTTTTTTTTTTGACCACATTTTGTTTTAGTATAGAAAAAAAAATGGTAGGAAAAAGAAGCAAATTTTTTTTTATGTATTCGTGTTATTTTTTGTGTTTAAAGTATTATAAATTTATATAAATTTTTACACGTTGATAATTCGTTTTATATATATTTTAAACGTTCGTGCATTCGTATCATGTTTGTGTTATCTTTCGTATTGTGTTTTAATTATTTTTCTTATATTGTGTTCGTGACGTGTTCATATCCATTTTATTTTTTTGTTTTTCAAAATATTATAAATTTGTTTGTTCGTGTTATTTTTATGTGTTTAAAGTATTATAAAATTATATAACTTTTTACACGTTAATAATTCGTTTTATGTATATTTTTAAACGTTCATGTATCCGTATCGTATTTGTGTTTGTGTTTTTTTTTGTTGTGTTTTAATTATTTTTTCTATATTGTGTTCGTGACGTGTTCGTATCCGTTTTAATTTTTTTTGTTTTTTCAAAATATTATAAATTTATGTGTTCGTGTTTTTTTTTTAAATATTATAAATTTATATAAATTTTACATGTTAATAATTCGTTTTATGTATATTTTTAAATGTTCGTGTATCCGTATTGTGTTTGTGTTATTTTACGTGTTGTGCTTTAATTATTTTTCCTATGTTATGTTCGTGATGTGTTCGTGTACGTTTTATTTTTTTGTTTTTCAAAGTATTATAAATTTATATACATTTTTACACGTTAATAATTCGTTTTATTTATATTTTTACACGTTCGTATATTCGTGTCGTGTTCATATTATTTTTCGTGTTGTGTTTTAATTATTTTTTCATCTTTATGTTCGTGTTCATGTTATTTTTTCGTGTTGTGTTTTAATTATTTTTACTATGTTATGTTTGTGTCATGTTTCAATTCATCTAATATTTTACATAGTTTGTCATTATGATTCAATTTAGAAAAAAATTTGTATGTTCCTACCGTGTTCGTTTTTTTTTTCAAAGTATTATAAATTTATTTAAATTTTTACACATTAATAATTTATATAAAGTACTATAAATTTATATAAGTTTTTACACGTTAATAATTTATTTTATGTATATTTTTACATGTTCGTATATTCTTATGGAGTTTATATTATTTTTCGTGTTGTGTTTTTAATTATTTTTCTTATATTGTGTTCGTGTCGTGTCTCAATTCATTTTATATTTTACATAATTTATCATTGTGATTCGATTTAGGAAAAATTTTGTTTCATTTAGATTTATCTTTTAAACTGCCTTTATAAATTGTTATGACACAGTTCTCTTTTGTTATTTTATAAATTTTTTTTTGTTTAATTGTTAATTTTCGTTTTTAAGAATGATATCATTATATATTTAACATTTGATTTTCACGGCATCGGGCGCGAGCATCATTCTAGTATTGAATAAAGTAAGTAAAAAAAAATTGGTCAAATTGTTCATTAGCCAAATAAAAATGGTCAGTTTTCGATTTTATTTTTCAAATTATAGGTGTCATTGTTGCTCGCTACTGGATCAATGATGCTCTTACACACGTTGGCAAATGATAATAGTTTTTTTTTTTAGACTGCGACATATATTTTTTTAAAAATACTTAAGTTTTACAACAATATAAAATATTCATCATATGATCTTAAAATTTTAAAATACCCTTTATTTAATCTTTATTATATGTTTTTAAGAATTATATAAATCGTTTTTCTTACAACAACATATATAATAGTATTTAATATACCTTGGATTAATGACTTTTAAAGTATTCATATTTTTGGCTTAAGTATTCATATTTTTGGCTTACTACTAATGGAATCCATGGATGGGCTAAGACAAGCTTAATTGGCATCTCTAAAACTTACTTAGTCCGGTCCTCATTTGTCCATTTACATATTTTATAATTAAAATTAAATAATAAAACTAATATCATTATTAATACTAGAATTGGTCATACAAAAAGTTTTAGAAGCAAAAAAAATTATATACGGCTAGTATTTATTATTATTTGACGTATAGGTTTACATTTCTTGTACTTTTTTTTTTTATAATTTAATTTATCTATTTTTTATATATTTATTTAAGAAATTTGTTTGAAAATCTTTAGATTGATTGTGTGTTTAATTTAAAGATTATTATAACTATTATATATGTTTGTCATTTTTATTTGATAATTTTTTTAAAAAAAAATTATTATAAAATTTAATTTACATTTATATGTTAATAATTACTCAATAATAATAATAATAATAATAAAATCGAAACCCGAATCTAAAACAGTGAATATACACTATAAAGCTATTATAACATTAATGGTAAAAAAAAATTATATATTTAAGTTATTATAACATTAATGGTAGGATCAGAAAAAAAATAAAGTTATTATAACAATGGTAAGTAAAAAAAATGCTGAAGCTAAACATTGTATTTTCTTTCTTTTCTTGTTTATTTCTTATATAGAAAGGCTTTATATCAAAATTCAGTAGTGAGATTACAGGATTACAGGTAACAAAGTCAGAGCATATGTTTTTGCCATAAAAGTAGGAGCAATTTCTATAATGCAGCAAAACAACAACAAAAGAAAGAAAACAGGGAAAGGAAAAGATCAATAACATGTCAGCTTGCCACAATCCTTACCTTCTTAATTTCAATAGACATCATTAAATACAGTTTGTATAACTTGTAAACATTCTTTAAAAGGAAAAAAAAGAAAGAAAGAAAAACAGATAAATCAGTTTAATGAAATCAATTCAGCAGTTCTGATATGTAGAGCACTTCTGCATTTATCAGTTATAGAAATACAATCAACGACCTCTAGATAGGAATGATTCAGTGATAGTAATTGATGCAGCTGTAGTAGAATCTTTTGTCGATGTTGCAGAGTAGTTATTGGACTCTTCCACAAGCTCTGGTGTCTGAAGAATTTCATCCAAATTTTCAGGGAGTGAAGCTTGGCCTGTCAGATACAAGATAACTTGTGACATTTTTGGCCTAAATGCTGCCACATTGTGTGAGCAAAGTAGTCCAAGTTTCATTACTAGATTGATTTCCCCAACCTTTAAACCATTCTCAAGTTTGGAGTCTGCTGTCTTCTAGATATCCCCTTCCTTCCAACATTTAAACACCCAATCCACCAAATGCACTTCCTCAGCTGATGCTCTTTGCTTAACTGGCCTTCTACCACAGGCAACCTCCAGGCAAAATGCCCCAAATGCATAAACATCGGTGCTTGTATTTGCCTTGCCGGTTTTAGCAATCTCCGGTGCCATGTAACCAAAGGTGCCAGCTACATGAGTAGTCTGAGGATCCTGTGCATGTTTGCTACATCTTGCAAGCCCAAAATCACCTAATCTTCCATTAAAGTCACCATCTAATAAAACATTGCTGGCTTTTATATCTCTGTGAATGATGACTTCCGCCCATCCTTCATGCAGGTAGGCAAGTGCAGAGGCTATATCTTTGATGATGCTAAATCTTTGATTCCAATTAAGGGTTACCTCTGACTTGTTGTGGAGGAACTTGTCAAGACTTCCATTTGGCATAAAATCATAGACCAGAAGGAGCTCATCTTTACCTCGACAATAGCCAAGGAGTGGTACTAAATTGGGATGTCGCAGCCTTCCAATTGTACCAATCTATGCAATAAATTCTTTCATTCCTTGTTGAGATTTGTGGAGGATTCTCTTCACTGCAATTTGGACTTTTGATCCAGGTAATTCCCCTCTGAAAACCTGACCAAAACCACCTTGTCCAAGAAGCTCCTTTTCATTGAAACCTCTAGTTGCAATGTATAGATCCTTGTAAGCAAACCTATGAGGTCCAAATTGAATCTCCCAATCTTCTAGTAATTCAGTAAATGTACCTTTCTTTCTTGACAAGACAAAAATAGCAGAGAATATTACTGCCACCAAAAATATCCCAGCTAAAGACAATCCCACTGCTACTGCTATTTCTTTTCCCCTTGACTTCTCCACACTTGGGCTTGGTATAGATGGAAGTTTGGTGAGATCAAGATCTTTCGCTATCCCATCTATCTGGAAGCTCCAACCTAAAACATAACTAGATGCTGTTTGTGCACCAGTGGCGGAAGAGAAACCTACATACATTTGATCCAAAATGATTGGTGATAAATCAATATCCATAGACAATAGCGGTTTTGGCTTACTCATGTTAAACGGAGATAACGTGACATTAAGTTGATGCTTTGAACCGTCATATTCCACCCAAAGTTGGCGCCTTTCTCCGCTTGCCAGATCAACAGAAACCAATTGACTGCTTTCATCAGTGACATAATGTGCAGAAGCAGAATTTGATGACCTTAAGCCATTGATATCAATCCCAACGTGGTTATCATTAGGATCATCAAAATCAAGGTTTTCAAATGTATCAAGCTCGATGGCAACAATATGATTGGATGGATTTCCATTATTTGTAAGGTTGAATAGACCCAGATGTTGAGCAGATGAAACCCCTTGGCCTGATATAAACTCCATGGAAGGAGCAAGCACAAAGGCCATACCGTGGCCTCGAGAGTTCTCAGGGACCATAGCAAACACGAAAGTTGTAGAGAAAGAGGAAGCGTTAGCATTTGATGAATTCTTGAACCTAAAAGGGTTAGAATAGAAAGCGTGGCCGATCTCAAAAGACTCTCTGTTTGTAAGTCTGCAAAGACCATTAGTATTCACTTCTGCTACGCCAGCCAATTCTAAGCTCTTATTCCGGCCAGATACCAGACTTAAACTGAAACCATTGAAGATGAAACCTTCATTGCTTGAAGCTGCCACTTTGATTATAAAAAACAACACCAAGAAATGCTTAGAACACATGATTGGAACTCTCGTTGATTTTTTTTTTTTTGTGGGTTTGAATCGATTAGTTTAAAGCTCTTCTCAGCATCACGAATTAGTACATACAAGGGCTTGACCAATGTGTCTGACAGATAGAATGAGAATTGAGAACTATGAAGTTAGAAGGTTCTGGTTGGATTCTTCGCTGGCATATTGGACCAGATTTTCTGTTGGATGAAAGGCTGCATACATACAAGTCAAGCAAACCTTCCACCATGACTGGTGTCTAATATTAATTGGTGCAGCAAGTTCAAGTAGACTATTCTCCTTGCTGAGAAGTTGTGACTTGTTCGTTAAAATACACTAAACATGATATTCCTACTACTATTGAGCCAGATATTCAAGTGTAATTTCTTCGAAATTTTTTTTCCTAAATGAAATAGTTAAACCTTGGACCTTCTCTTTTTGAAATGGAAACATAATTTTTATTCTTATCTATAATCTATAACAAACTATAAAAGCTATCCCTATATTCAATCTAATGCTTTGATTGAGAAAATTGAAGTCATAATTTTTTGCCACCTTAGCAATGGTGTTAATCATGTTTTTAAGGTTTTTTTGGGTAATTAGGATATTATTGGGTAGCTTTAGCAATAGGTTTTAATTTAAAAAAATATCTATAATAACTAACTACAAAAATTATCCCCCAAATGCATGAAAGTAGAGAATTTATGATTTTAAAACACCATCCATATGCCACATAAGTCATGTCATTAACTATAGTTTGAAGGGTAATTATGGTATTTGGATGTTTCCCATATGATTTAGGGATTAATTAGGTCATTTTAGATTTTTTGTGTGTTTATTTTATCTTTTGATTAATACTAATGAGATATTTTGGATCTCGAATTATTTTGGGTTCGAGTCATATCGAGTTTAGGTCTTTTCGAGTTCATATCTTTTCAGATTCGAATTTTTTCAGTTTCAATCAAACCATTTCAACTTCAAATATTTTGTTTCTTGTTTATGTTATTTTTCGTTTCATATTTGTGTTATTTTTTCGTGTGTTCAAAGTATTCGTGTTCGTGTTATTTTTCGTGTGTTCAAAGTATTATAAATTTATATAATTTTTACAAGTTAATAATTCGTTTAATATAGATTTTGACACATTCGTGTCGTGTTTGTGTTATTTTTTCATGTGTTCAAAGTATTATAAATTTATAAAAAAATTTACATGTTAATAATTCGTTATGTAGATTTTGAGACGTTTGTGTATTTGTTTTGTGTTCATGTTATCCTTCGTGTCATATTTTAATTATTTTTTTCATGTTGTATTCATGTCGTTTTCGATTCGTCCAAATATTTTGCATAGTTTGTCATTGTGAATTAATTTAGAAAAAAAATTGTGTGTACATGTCGTGTCTCAATTCATCCTATATTTTGCATAATTTGTCATAAAGATTCAATTTAGAGAAAAAATGCATGTTTGGAACGTGTTTGTGTTATTTTATCATGTGTTTAAAATATTATAAATTTATATAAATTTTTACATGTTAATAATTGATTTTATATATATTTTAATACGTTTCTCTATTTGTGTCGTGTTCATATTATTTTTCTGTCGTGTTTTAATTATTTTTTTCATGTTCTATTCGTGTCGTATAACAATGTTGTTTTCGAAATTGTCAAGTCTAACTGACACTATTCAAATAACCCCCAATTTTGTGTCACATGTCATCATGCTCTTGTTATTATTTCTTTCATAATCGTATTCAAGTTATTATATATTTATATTAATTTTGACACGTTAATAATTCATTTTATGTAGATTTTGACACGTTCATGTATTTGTATCATATTTATTTTATTTTTCGTGTCGTGTTTTAATTATTTTCTCATGTTATATTTGTATATCGTATAATTATATTTTGTCCAAAATTATCGGATCTAATTGACCATATCAAATAGCTCTCAATTTTATATCAAGTGTCGTATAATGATGAGAGTTATTATTTTTCTAAATTATTTTCATTTTTTTGCTTTTTTATATTTTAAATTTATTATAAAATATCAATTCAAATCCGATAATATACCCGTAGCGAAGCGCGGATATTTTTTTCGCACGAGTTTTTTTTAGTATATTATTATTTAAGACATTTCTTAAATACTACCAAAATCTAATATTATTATTATTGCAAAAAAAAAATTAAAATTTTAAAAACTTATCACATAATAAATAAATAACTCGTCATGTATCAACTAAATAATATGGTAAAAGAAAAAAATTTAACTAAACCCTATAGGTATAGATAATACTATCAATATTGATACTATCTTCTTTTTTTTAGTACGGAGCTTTGGATATCAATCATCAAAGCAAAATCTAAATTAGACAATAGACACCAAAAAAAAAAAAAAAAAAGTTGGAATAAAAATATATTGGGCGGGTCGGATTTACTCGAATTATAAGATAAACGGATAAACCTGTTTTCTACTCGGATCTCTATAAATTTTAGTTTCAAGTGATGATCGATTTGATTTCCGAATATTAATAACTCAACGAAAATCCAAAACAATGCCAGTGAGAGTCGCGGAGAGCTCTGCACCTTCTCAAGTTTCAGGTTTTTCCTTTTTCTTTAAAAATCCCTTCTTTTCACTCAATTGCATTAGAGTTTTGGCAACGGCTGAATTTGTTTTTTTTTTATATAGTTTGAATCTGATTTGGGTTGTTAAAGTTTTTCTATTTTTTTCTTTTATTTTTGATATATTTGTTCAATTATGAAGGTACAAATTCCGGAGATACTTCACCCCCAGCTTGTACACTTTTGAGCGTTGGACAGGTCAATGAAATTTTCCCCCTTTCTTGTTTCTTGGGATTTTGAAATTTTAATTGTTTTCCTTAATACCCTTATGATTCCATTTATAATTCTGTGTTATAGGTGTTTGATTTTAGTTTCTGAATTATTTTTGTTGTTTTAATGTTTAGTTGGTTTGGGGTAGTTTAATGGAGAGTCTTGTTGCTAACTATTCAGTGAAACTTTCTATATACTATGCTTTAGTTGATTGTATGACAGCATAGTTTTATTTGCAGACATTTTCTGGTACTCAAAATGTCTCTAGTTTACAAAAAGAGGAAGCTTGGAGAGTTAATGTTCGAATACAAGGATGTGATCTGGAACATGGGTATCTTTGTGGGACTATGGAAGCTCTAAATGTTCCTATGGCCGATACACCAGTAAGTGGAATGCTTTAACCATCTGGATAGGTTTTGAAATTGTTTGTCTGGGAGGCATCCTCTTAAGTTTCATAGTTAATGATCGTTTGATTTTACAATGTTTGATGAATCTCTACCATCCAAAGCTTAAAGATTTTAACTTTAACATGGACATTGTCATCTAATTTGGCTGATTATATTCCTTCATACATCTTCTTTTCTAATTCTTCATAGACTTTACTTGCCAAAACTTTCTCTTTCTTAGCCTCTTGTATTATCAGTTATCATTATGATACACACAAGGGACATTAACGCATATGGTTTTACTTTAATACAAAGCCTACAAGATATGGTATGTTGTAATAAAGAGATATTATGCATTTTTCTTTTCAGATTGTAAGCGGTTGTTATCACTTCTGCAATTGTTTCCTAAATGCGTCCTTGTCGACTCCAGCCAAATATGGGAAATCTAGTTGAACTGCGGAACTTTTGATCTTACCTCTTGTACCATTTGTGTTTTACATTTTGATGTTTCTCAGGTTGTAACCTTTTGGGAAGGGGAGATTGTTGATACAAAGAATTATACTTTCTTTACTGGCAAGTGGGAGGCATCGTATGTCTCTTTCTTTCTTTCATTTTTTTTGACAATGGAGGCCTTTTGCATAAAATTGATGATAACCAATTATTTCCATGGAAAGTTGGAAAAATTGACATAATTCATTTCCCCCTTTTAACAAGTTTTATAAATCTTCTAACAGGCCAGAGGATGATAAAAGGCATTGGACAAAGTTTCCATCTTTTTCACCACTCCTGGTAAGGAGTTAGAATTTGTACTCTATATGCAGAACTGTGCTCACTTAGCTGGCCCTTTTCTTTTCAGAGTCAAGTGGAGGTTGATGGTGGGAAATCTTTGGACCTGAGTAATTATCCATACATATTTATGGTAATTTGATCTCAATTATTTTCATTAATTTCAAGAATTCCTTATACATTGACTGATAAGTAGTAACTTTTTGTTTCTTTTATTTTTCTGATTCAGAGGTGGAAAGAGCAATACTTTGTAAATGTTGGAACTGACTGTGGGCTAACAATAGCTGGGTTTTACTACGTTTGCTTCTCTTGTAGCGATGGTTCTATCAATGGCTTCTATTACGATCCTAATAGCAGGTATCTGATTTCTTCTTGGTATTCCATATTTTTATTAATTGTTTAATTGCTCTTAACTCTTTTCTAATTCTCCAAATAGTACAGAAACCTGTAACTATGACAAATGCTTGATCTCTTTTGGTGGAAGACCAGAATATTCAATAAAATCACTATGTTCAACTCTCTTTCCTTCTCCCCTTTCTCTTTTGTGTTCAATTGGTTGACTAAATTGTCCTCAATGAACTTGCAGTCCTTTTCAAAAGCTTGAGCTGAAATCCACCAATGAAGGAAGATCGGGATTCAGTTTTTCATCATATGAATTGCAGTAAATAAGAATGTAGGCTGTTGATTCCAATATATATCAGGGTAAACTGAGCTTCTCAAATAGATGTATGAACTTCATGATTTACATTTTTATATGCCAGTTTGTGATGTTGCTACAGGAGAGACTTTAATGTAGTGATCACCTGGAATGTAAGACATTGATCTTTTTTCAAAATCTTTTTGGCTTAATGTAATTTCCCGACCCTTATATTCGAGATGTTCATTAACTAGTATTGAAATGATGCTATATATATGTGGTCTTTTCTACTCGAATTAATGAAGTTCTAACTGTTGATGAATGCTTGCAAGTTGCTAGTAATTATAGGGTGTATAATCAAACCAAGTTAATCTCATCTGATTTTGTTATCAAAACTATAGCTTATAATCATATGATTTCTATGAGGCATCTTGAAGTGTTACGAGGTTTGGCCTTGATGGTTAATTGGTTAAGTTTAAGCACTTCCCTAATAAAGTACTAATCCCCTGAAAATTTGCCTAGCCCAGGAAGAGAAAAAGAAAAAAAAGACGGGGAAAGAGTGGCATAAACCAGGTTGGATAGGAGAAGCGTGAGAAATGATTTTACGAAAAATTAACTATTTATTATAATTTACATGTAATAATTAAATAATAAATATTTATTTTAATAATTTATTAATAATTTTTATAATTAATAAATAATTTTTGAAAATTTTTATTTATGTAATATGATTTGAATGAATATACAAATTTTTTCGGAGAAGGTACACAAGTTTTCAGTAGGCCTGGCAGATTTTTTTGCTGAGTTAAGGAAAAATCAGTCAGCTGCCTGCTCCGATTAGTTGGCTGTGCAGTTACTGCGGCCTCACGATCAATTGAGTTGAAAGTTGAAACGTGGCCCCACGAACAACTGGCAAACCAAACGTGAAGTGAGACCCACAGCTCTCTTATCAATTTCTCTCACTCAGAGCCTAACTTAAACTACTTGATTATAAAAAAAAAAGACCTACAGTATTTCTTTCCCAATGTTAAGGGCTGCACATTTATGAAACGAGCTCAACCATCCTCGTGCGTTCACGCAATTGGTTACTGCACAGTCAAAAAAAATATATATATATATATATATATATATATATCGCACCGGCATTTACCCCTCTTCATGAGGGACGTCTCCTCCCTTTTATGTCTTCCCTTCTCCATCCAACTACCCCACAAGCCCTTGGAAAAAGCTTATAACTGCCCTAAACCCCCCCTTAGCCCTTTCTGGCACTATCGTTTCTGTTGCTTTCCCTTTTGTTTTGTACCAAAATTCAAACGTAGGGTCCAAGGTGACTATCATGTCAGAACATCTCCAAAATGGCATTGTCATTGAAGAATTATAAACTTACGTACCTTTATATATGATTTCTTCCTGAAAAGGAAAGAGAAGCAATAATGGAGAATTTGCTTTGTGATGAGGTATGGCTTTGGAGTCCTGGAACTCCTGACCTTAGCCATGAACGTGAACAATGCATTTTGAAGGGCTATGCTGATTCGTTTTACACGACAAAGGAAGACTCTGAGCGGGCTCTTGTAATATGCCTGGAGAAAGAGTTTAGTTACATGCCTGAACCTGGATATCTAGATTATCTCCAATCTAATAATTTGGTGTTTGCTAGGTTTAGAGCGGTTCAGTGGCTTATAAAGGTTAATTTTCTTTACTTATTAAATTCATCCTCGCATTTTCTCCCAGCTAGCTGTTAATTTGAAATGGTTTTATAATAAATCTCCATCTGTTTTCTCTCATTTTATGTTTTTCAGACTTGTACTCGGTTAAATCTCTCCATTGGAACCGTTTTCAACGCGGTAAATTACCTAGATCGTTTCCTATCAATGAGTCAGTGCCATGTAAGGAACATTTAAATTATGGGTTTCTTTTTTTCTTCTGATAAACTCGCCTTTTTATCTCTCAACTTTGAATATGCAACATTTTTTAGTTTAAAAATTAAATTATCTACTTTTTATACGTAACATTTTAGGTATGGAAACATTGGATGGTTGAGTTACTATCCGTTGCATGTTTATCCATTGCTTCCAAGTTCAATGAGACTTCCCTTCCTTCCTTGGATGAACTTCAGGTGAATAGTTAATATTGTCTGATGATGATGATGGTAACTATTGTATTATATATCAGTGTTTTTATGAAAATGTTGATATATATTAACCAGTGGAAGTAAATGTTTTAATTGAAGATGGAGGATTTGGAGCATTCTTTTCAATCAAGCACAATCCAACAGATGGAACTGATGCTGTTACAGGCTTTAAAATGGCGTCTTGGTTCTACAACAACCTATTCCTATATAGAGCTGCTTACATCAAATATTATCTATCTCAATTGTAACCTTCAGAAGGAGTTAATCAACCAAGTTAATAAGACACTTCTCAAAGCTATACTGGGTATCTTTCTTTGTTTTTTCTTTTATCTGGTCAATGCATTTGATTCTATTTATCTTATTATATATAATGTTATCTTTCAACAGTACAGATGGAAATTAAAGTCAATCTAATGAACCTTTGTTGTTGTAACTAATTGTAATGGTGATGCTGAAAATTAAAAGTAAATGGTGCAGATTTCAAGTTGCTGAATTATCCACCCAGCATTGTTGCAATATCTGCTCTATGGTGTAGTCTAGAAGAGTTACTTCCATCATCATATAATGTCCATCTCACCAATATTATGAAGCTCATAAACCAAGATCACGAGGTGAAAATATTATAATGCCAGGTTTTCTTACCTTGAAATATAAATATATGTTATAGTTTACTGTTCCATTGATATAACTAAAATATTCCAAGTCGGCAGGATGATGATATTATCGAGTGTCGTAGGATAATGAAAGCATGGTTGGTTCATCCATTCTACAGCTTGAAAGTTTCTGAGAACTCCCATTACTACCCTTCAAGTCCTGTGACTGTCATTTTGATGGAGGGGATTGACATTAATGATTGCCAAGTCGATCTCTCAGTCTTCAGGATGCCAGGTTCGAATGTCAATGATCCTGAATCAAGTGGGAATAAAAGGAAGAGAGAAGAAGATTAGATTCCTAGAAATGGTTTTTGACAGTCGAAGAGCCATGATTTAGCAGTAGAAAATAATGTTATACTTTTATCGTTTTCGCTTTAGTTCAACCATTTAATCTTGTTCCAACTCTCAATTTTACATAAATTTTATGTGATGGACTGTTGTGACTGGATGAGTGAAAATGACGAACAAGTATATTTATAATGTACCATTATCATTTATAATTGATATAGCAAAGTTGGTGTGCAAACTTAACTTCGTTAATTAAATCATGCAAGAACCTACTAATTTAGTGCTGAAAATTCGTCTCAAAATGGATCAGAGGTTAATTTAATCCAATTAATTCATGCAATTATTTTTGACAATCAACAAGTTTAGCATTCAAATCTCAATATCTGTAATCCTTTTTTGTATCTTTAAAATACAGCCTCCTTTGTAAAAAAAAAAAAAAAATCGTCAAAAGATACATATTTTCAAATTCTAAAGCTTAATTATAAAGCTTCTCTTTAATGCATAAGATGAAACTTCTTGATCAATAGCTACCATGTTTCGTTCTTCATTGATTTATAGCAGATGGTGTCCCTTCCGGCCCTTTCGCAGGGGTAGATTTTCAAGATTTATATATTACAGGCAATGTTCCATGATCTCTATTAGGTGTTGGAAACTAATTGATATTAATTAATAATTTTAAAGTTAAATCACTAGTAATTACAGCAGCGTGGTATAAAATTACCTTCCCCAAGTCCCAATGTTTTCTTCCTCTTATATTTATATTTAATATTTATTTAGATTAATTTGAAAACTCAAAATAAAAAATAATCCTTAAGTCACTCCAATGTAGGAGAAAGTTAATTGAAAAAAATCCTATATTTTTCTTTAAAAAAATTAAGAATATTTGAAATTGTATTTTTTGGAAATAAAAAGGTCTGAAATTAATTAACAGAATAAAAAAATGGAATTTAGATAAGCCTTTCTTTTTTTTTTTAGTAGAAAAAAAAAAAAAAAAAAAAAGCTTTCTATGCTCTACAGCATCCCACGAATAATTTATTCGAACCGCAAAGAACTGTCTGCTTGGAAACCGTATATAAACGAAAGCCCGACGACCACAACCACAAGCTCTTCTTGTGGGGGACCCACCGGCTTTTAAGTTCGAAGTAGATAAAGCATAGACAACCACGCGATAGCTTTGGCTTTGGTTGCAGACTGAAAACAATGGCTACTTCTTCACTCATTTCCTCATCATTTCTTCTTCCCACTAAGCCCTTAACAATTCAACGCCAAAACCAGCATCCTAACACGACAAGCTTCAGGAATCGAGCACCCTTCAAGGTCCTAGCTGCCAAGCTTCCTGCTGGGGTACGTTCTTGGTTTTTTTTTTTTTTTTCTTTTTTTTTTCTTTTCCTGGGTTCTTATTATTTCATCTTCATCTTATATTTCCAAATAATTTTGGGTTTTTGTTCATAAGAAATTTGTTTATGCAAAAAACAATGTTTCAGGTTGAAGTGCCAAAAGTAGAGCCAAAATTCAATGCACCTTTTCTTGGATTTACAAGGACAGCTGAAATATGGAATTCCAGGGCCTGCATGATTGGCATAATTGGTGTTTTCATTGTAGAACTGGTAAACTTTCTATCTTTTTGTTTCGTTCATTGGCAATAGAGTAAAGGTTTACACAGATAAAGTCTTCCTTTCCTTTCACCTCTTCCCTATCCCATGGCGCAATCCCTGAAGATTTTAAGGAAGCTAAAATATCGGCAGTTTGGGTTTTCGAATTATATATGGTGTTAATTGGTGCTTAATTGCGTGGCCTTTTGGGTTTTGCAGATACTAAACAAGGGAATACTTCAGCTGATTGGGGTAGATGTTGGGAAAGGTCTTGATATTCCTCTATAAAAATTCAGTCCAGGAAGACAAGCTCGTTATTCAATCTAAATGGCGCTTAATTGGGAACAAAAAAACACATTTTTGTTGTACTAAAAATGAAAATACACATTTAAGTACTCTATATCTACTTTGACTGTCATATGAAGTATTTCATTTTCGTCGTGTTCAAGCTTCAAATTCTCAGTTACAGATTGACTTGCAATATGCATTACTCTGCCCTAAAACAAACATGGCATTGATTTACTTGGTTGAGTGTTCCAATTTAGTTATAATATTCCACCACTAAAGTTGCAGATTAAAATATCATTTAAGGTCAAATAAAAGACAACCTCAAACATGGAATTCGTAGAATGATACCCAAAAATGAAATTAAAGCTATAAACTGATTTCAGTTCATGCGGGATCAATAAGGTTAAACTGTTCCATCTCACCACATATGAGACTGACTAGGATCAATATGACTATACAATCTATTTTTTAAAATCGAAAAACTCTCGACAAGATTGTATATCCTACAAGACACGGTCATATCGCATTAAATTTAGGTACAGCCGTTTACAAATGCTTCTCTTGCACACCATCATCGTTCGACAATCTGCTGAATACAACTTATTGCCAAGGAAGGATATCCTGACAAAGCTAAACAGATAAAGAAACTACAGAGGGATCTAAAATTCCTGTCCCAGCATGTAAAGGAGGTGAATTATTGTTTCAGAGGCTCAGAAATTTCTCATATTTATTTGTCAATGCATAAACAAAGCATATTTGGTTTCCACATTCGAACAAGCACAAGATGATCTACAGAACTCGACTAATTCGAGCATCTATAACTGGCACCTTACTAGAAGGCTCTGAGATGTCCAATGCATCAGCTAGTGACATTCGACGGTTAATCCATACAGCTTCTGCCCATGTTTTCATTTTCTCTCCTTCAGACTTCCTGTTCTGTTGAACACAAAGTACTTCTGCATATCCACCTGCACAATCAACCGACCAGTTTACTGCAGTGCGCTATGGAATTAACTTTAAACATAAATGTCTTGTTGGCATTGCACAATGCTCAACTTATATGATATGATATGCTGCTGCTGCATTTGTGTTAAATGCTAGCCACATCACACCAAAGTTTAGGGCATATCATGCTCAGATTATTAACTCCCCACATGGAATACAAGTCTAAATATATAGAATGCAAGAAAAGATGTCAAACAATTGACCATACCTCTTGCAAGGGCTAAAATATCCCTCCTATCCAGTTTCATCTCTGCACCTAAGCAATCAAAAGGTGAAATAATTATCCAAAAAAATAAAAAAGGTGAAATAGTTATCAATTGCTTAAACACCTGGAAAGAGAAATATTCTAATATTCCAAACCTTTAGACTCCAATGGAGGAGCTTTCAGAAACTCTATTGCCCTTCTGTAAAGTCCCTGCCAGACAAATTATCAAAACCAATACACCACGTAAGTCCTTAGATAGATTAAAACAATGGGCTACTATAACTCATGCAAAGTACATCACTATCATACTTGTTTCAACCCAAATTTTAATCCTACACAATCTAGGACCAACTATAAGACCTTCCTCTACTACACCTGGTCTATGGCCATCTTAGATCACTAAGATGCAAGATAATATACATGCAAACTCACGATACTCAAACATCAAAGGCAGCTCATTTAAAAGAGATTAATGATCTTTCAGTAACTGGGGTGCACTACATTTCCATACTATCCTCTTTTACTATTCAGACCTCCCTAATCAGAATCCATTCTAAATTTTTCTTCTTTTCTCACTGGATTACACAGTATCCACAGACCCAGTCCCTCATGCTACCTCCTTCCCTCTTTTACAATTTTCCTTTAAAAAGTTAAAAGAAAAAGAAAGAAGAGGAGTGTAAGGAGATTTGTGTCCTACAACTGACCAAATCATTTAACACTTCAAAAACAGATAAATAAATATAGACTAATGAAGCAGAGCCCTTAATTAAATACACAATATGGAACTTCTGACCTCTTGAATTAGAAGAGAACTTGAATGCTCTTGTCTTGCTTTGTTCCGAAACATGAGAGCTATGCAAGTTAAGACAACACCAACCTTCGGATGGTTGGAGCCTGCATGAAGTCAATAAATCACAGGGCAAATGATAATGCATTTAGCAAGCAGAACCAGTCAAAGTGTAGAACACTAGATTTTGTGTACATTAACATAAATCCAAAGTCACACACCAAAGTATTCTTCTGTTTTAGTTAGTGCCTTCGTCAATATCTCCTCTGCAGCAACAAAATTCCTGAATCACAGGTTGTTGCAGACATTGATAAGAAAGACGCGTTGGAACAGATTCGGAAACAAAGATATAAACTAGTAACCATAAAATACCCAATGTGTGACTCAAGTTGCCCCAAGGAAAAGGTTGCAGCAAGCAAAACTTCATCTGACGCCATATTGCAAACTGCTAAGGCATGTACGTCACTAAAATCTTCATTTTTGGGCACCCCTTCAATTATGCTTTGGTATAATTCTTTGGCCAGAGAAAAGTTGTTTGTCGCATGTAGAAATTCTCCATATGATAAAGCAACACTGCCTGCATTGCCCAACAGCAAGTATTATGCAAGAGTCTCTTCTATGGTCAATTAGCAACTGATAAACTGAAAGATCCTCACCATTCCAAGCCTCATTATCTTGGAGTCCTTGAAAAAATGATTCGGCTGCAAATAGGATGCAGGTCACATTCAGAACTTACACAAATCAAGGAGACAATGAAACAATGAACCAAAACTAGGACAAGGTCTTTACTTTACCTGACTCAAGGTTACCAGTGACAAGCTCAACTAGCCCCTTCACTACTTTAGCCCGAGCAATCACAGACTCTTTGCTCCCAGCATTACTTTTTAAATCATCTTTATGCAAAAGTTCTGAGCATTTATCTGCGAGCACTGATGAAGTATCATCCTATATAGGGAGAACCATCTCCAGATAAATCGAAATCATATATGCTACATGCTATTAGTTTAAACTAAAAAATAGTAATTGAGGGATTCACCTACCTGGCCCAACTGCAAATAGAGACCAACAAGAGCTTCCGTAGCAGCAACTACACCAAATACCAGATTTAGTGAATACCCTTTTCAGAAATGGAATTTCAAAGAAGAAATAAACAGAAAATCTATATTGAAACAGTAAAATTTTACCTCTAACACCCAAGGAAGATTGTGTTAAACCCTGAACTCTATGCAGCTTTTCAATTGCTTCTTCAAAACTTCCTCTAAACCAGAATCATTATCATTCCCAATCAAAAAAAAATTAAAAGAAAATAAAGAAAAAGAATTACCTTTCATATAATAAATTAGACATTGCAAGTAACACCGTTCCAATAGAATTTTGAGCAAATTGACCTTCACTTTCACTTGACTGAGTAGAAAGACACTGCTCCAATATCAACATGCCTTGAGCATATGATTCATCTACCAAACCAAATCACTCAAAATTTAAAAACAAAATTCAAATTTTAAGCAAAGAACAATAAATAAATAAATAGAAACTTTAATCGATATCAATTCAGAAATTGGAAATTTAGCTAAATGGGTGATTGTATAAACCTGATTTCTCGGACCTGGCATGTGAGAGAGCGTAATTGATCATCTGAACAGCGACTGGGTTGGAACTGGGACTGTTGATTCCATCGTGGAGGGATCTCAAAGGCTGCGATGAAGTTCTGCTGGGGATTGGTGCCACTCCGGAGGTTCGAGAGAGAAAAATGACCGATCTTGATAGCTTAACTGCGGCACGAATCATCGCTGCTGATTATTGTTATTTGTTGCTAAAACCCTAATTTTTACAATCCGAAGGGTTTTAGCCGTAGGAGTTGCTAGAAATCTGACGAAAATGGAGCAGCACTTTTTTTTCCCTTAGGAAGTCACCTGAGTTTCTTACACGTGTAACGTGTTCTTGCGAAAACGACACCGTTTATACGTCTGATTTTATCTTTTCTTTTTCTCCTGAGATATTTTTTCTTTTTATTATTAATAAAATGAATTAAAATTTATGGGTTAGAGCTAAGGCTGAGCAAATAAAAAAGTTGCCAAAGTAAAGGTAAAAAGGAGATTTAAGTTTTAACTATGATAATTCTTTAAAATTTTATATTAACTATTCTAATTCTGTAAATAATCTAGTAATATATTTGTAGATTGTTTATGCATGATTGTCTCTAACACTATATTATATTAGATAAAGTAGTTTAATGTCAAGGGAAATATTATTGGCATAATTAAGGAGAAATTCTTTTTCTTTTTTTGAGAAAATGAAAGTTTCATTAAGGCTAAAAATGGAGAAATTCTTCTTAGTTCTATACTTATAACGTGAATACAAAGTACTGATTAATCAGTATTAATGATCAAAAGAAAAGAATGATGAGTTTAGATTTTGATAATAGATCCGTTTAAGGATCAAGTTATCTGTTCAGTTTGATAAGTCTGATTTGAATTGGATCGGATTTAGAATAGACTTGTTTAAATCAAGGAGAAATATTTGATAATTTTGAATATGATACGATTATACGATACAGAAAAAATAATTAAAAATGACACGAAAAAATAATACGAACACAACAAGAATACAGGAAAGTGTCAAAATTTATATAATACGAAAAATTAATGTATAAAAATTTATATGAATATATAATCCTTAAACATGATTATAACACGACGTAAAAATACACAAATACTACAAGAATATACGGATCATCATATCTGTTATCCAAATCCAAAGAATGGCTGCTCTGGCTATAGAAACCATTCCTATAGGCTATAAAGTCATAAAAGTTCTTCTCTCTCCCCATACAACACAGCCTGATACCTTTCCTGTTTATCTAAATCAAGCTTTTATCAATCACAAAAACTGAAACAAGCTTGGCTATTTGGGTTTAATATGGTATCTTTCGAGACAAAAGTGGAAAAAAGAAAGCTTAAACTACACGATTAAGAAAGTAACAGGCATAATCATACCTCCTGAATTCCCTTGCACTTTTCTCTTTAATTGTAGTTATAATATTGTTTCTGGGTATTTTATTGCAATTTGCAAGTGTTTTTTTAGCAGCATGGTTGGAAATTGGAATAGTCTCAAGACTCAAATTATGTTGTTTCAGTTTCAAACCACATGGTATGATATTCTTAATAAACAACTTTATGCATGTTCAGGCTAGCAGTAGCAATGCTCTAATCTTAAAGAAGTAATAAATTTATATTTTTGGAAGAGAAAAGAAACCCCTGATTTGAAGCAATGGATATATGCCATATATCATCAAAGTAAAGAAGAGAAAAAGAGAGTTGAAAAAGAAAGCAAAGGAAGCCTAGTGATCCAACTGTTGAGATTTCCTTTTCTTATCAACCATTCCAGTTAAAAGCTGGTGGTTGTACAATGCTATCCTTGTGTCTCAGTATTTGGAAGCCTCACTCACTGGCAGCTCAGTAAAACTTGACAATGCCAACTTCTTCAATCTTCTTTTCTCTCTTCCTATATCTGTTAGCATTTTCCTCAATTGCAGGTACATGGTACAATCTTATTTGCTTATTCTTGTATGTAAAAATTACACTTTCTGTTAAGGATTTGGTTTTTTTTTTTTTCCTCTTGCAGATGGGGAGCAAGTCATACTTGTGAACAACTGCAAGGAAAGCATTTGGCCTGGGATACTTGGCGGTGCAGGTCAGTCCACTCCTAAAGACGGTGGCTTCCATCTTGGTAGCGGTGAAGAAGTAGTTCTTGACGTTCCACAAAAGTGGTCAGGGCGGATATGGGGCAGGCAAGGTTGTAATTTTGACAGTAATGGGAAGGGTTCTTGTGACACTGGTGACTGTTCTGGAATGCTTCAGTGTCAAGGAACAGGAGGCGCACCGCCTGCAACTGTGATAGAAATGACTCTTGGGACATCTTCTTCACCATTGCATTTCTATGATGTTAGTTTAGTTGATGGCTTTAATTTGCCAGTTTCAATGAAACCAGTTGGGGGTGGAATCGGTTGTGGAGTTGCATCATGTGAAGTTGATTTGAATGTTTGCTGCCCATCAGCGTTGGAAGTGAAGAAAGGAGACAAGGTAGTGGGATGTAAGAGTGCCTGCTTGGCAATGCAATCAGCTAAATATTGTTGCACTGGGGAGTATGCAAATCCAAATACCTGCAAGCCAACGCTTTTCGCACATCTCTTCAAGGCTATCTGCCCAAAGGCCTATAGCTATGCTTTTGATGACTCTAGCAGCCTTAACAAATGCAGGGCTTCACGTTATGTTATCACTTTCTGCCCTCCTAAATAAGCAATGGCAACAAAAAAATACATCAAGGTTGGTGCTATTGCAGTGTTAGAAAGTCAGGCCACCACCAACAGATTGTTTTTATGGTTTTTACCAGTAATTATTTGTTCAAAAACAGATGGATCAGTTAATTTCTCCCCTTCCTCTTTACAAGTTAGCTGTCAGGATTATATATGAAGATCTGTCAGTAAAGAAATGGATGGAAAAATCAGTTTTCTCTATGTTTTGAAATGTATCTTGCTCTATTAATAGATGTTGATCTTGATCTTGACAGTGATGCATGTTGTATTCTGCTTTTGCTACAGAATATCATTTTTGTTAACAATGATTCGGTTGTTGTCACAACCTATGTTATTCGGTTTCGGGAGTGAGTGTCGAATATAGATATGTGTCCGACATGAGTATGCTCAATTTTTTCTAAGTTTTTTCATATATTTGGAGGATCATACCCCATACCCATATCCGAATATGTGTCGGACATGGATTCTTTAGGAAAAATGAAGAGTCGGGTAACATAGGTGACACTATAATTGCTTACAAAGAAGAGAAACTGTTATATAACTTCTACTAAGTAAGCTGAAAGATCTATACAAACATTCAGTTTGAGAAACAAAATTCTATGCATTCTAGTCCAGCAGAAGAATGTTATACACTTGCACTATCAGATTATAAGCCTTACGTACAAACAAAGGGCAAAGACTAATAATTAAGTTCTTGCACACTGTTTCTCTAATTTCCATAAGTTAACTAGTTTTAAACAGTTGGGAGATCAGTGACTTGGACTTTTTCACAACATTGGCCTGCAAAGGAGCTTGAATGTGACTGACAATAATGCTTATATTCTCCTATATATGACCGTCCAAAGCAATCTAATCGCAGAGAATCCAAAGTATTATGGTTTGTCCATCTAACATCCAGATATAATGAGAAGAAGATTTTCTTAGTACCATCAAAACAAACCAGCTCCGTTAGACACATTTGTCAATTGAACTAATATCTTCTCGATCGATGATCCATCCAGCATAACGAGACAAAAGTTATAGTTTTCATACATCAAAGGAAACTTTGGTTTAGGGAAGAGCAAAGCTCACCCTAGTTAGCAGTTTAAAAAAAAACTCACAAGAGACTGCTCAAGCATCTATAAATAAAGAGAGTACCTTGTGGCATGGTTTCTGCAACACAAATATGGGTTCAAATGGAGATGCAATACTTACTTATGGATCATCTCTACCTGTGCCTAATGTTCAAGAGCTGGTGAGACAGGATCCTTTGCAGGTTCCTGAAAGATACATAAGGAACCTGGAAGACAGTGCAGACCAAAAAATAGTGATATGTCTCATCTTTCTTCGATGATTCCTGTCATTGATTTGCCATCTCTCATTATTGGGGACAAGGAAGAATTAAATAACTGGACCTGGCTTGCCAAGAATGGGCTTCTTTCAGGAAATGTTTAAGAAAAAAGTTGTATTTTAAACCCCCAGGAAATATGAAGGTAAAAATTGAAAAATATGTTGCAAGTATGAAAAAAAAGTTACATTTGGGACAAATAGGAAACAAAAATGATCTATACTCGAAGCTACACTCATTTTTTTTAGTGATACTGTAATTAACTATAGTTTTTTGCAGTTAGTAAATCATTGAGTGGCAAAGGAAGTTATGCAGAATATGAAGGATGCTGCAGCTCAGTTTTTTGAGCTACCATTAGAAGAAAAGAATAAGTATGCAATGCCTTCAAATGACATTACAAGGGTATGGGCATGCATATGTGGTTTCAGAGGAGCAGATACTGGACTGGTCAGATGCACTGATTCTTTTGGTACATCCTTCACACTATCGGAAGCTCGAGTTTTGGCCAAAGTCGCCAAAGGGATTGAAGTGTGTTTTATTTTTCCTGTTTTCTATGCCATTTATGGATATTACTGCATTTTCTAACATATGAAACATATCTTCATGCAGGGAGATCATAGAGGAATATACAAATGGAATTAGAAAAGTTGCAGTGGAGCTCTTGCAATCACTTTCTGTGATCTTGGGAATGGATGAGGACACTTAGATTGCACAGACAATTGGTGCAGGCATACCACATGAATTACTACCCTGCTTGCTCCAAACCAGACCACGTACTAGGTATAAGTCCACATTCAGACACTAACACTATATCCTTACTTATGCAGGAAGATTATGTGTTTGGATTACAGATTAAGAACAATGGAGAATGGGTGCCAGTTAAACCAATCCCAAATGCTCTAGTAGTGAATGTGGGTGATGTTTTTGAGGTATAAGACAAGTTTTGTTCATGAAGAATGCCCATCTCTTTGCATTTCAATACCAGACTTTGTTTGAATAGAATGTAACAGGAATGAAACTTAAGCTTAACTTTTTTAGTTCTAATTTGATGTCAGATATGGAGTATGGGAAATATAAGAGCATTGAACACAGAGCTGTTACGAACAATAACAAGGCAAGGATTTCTTATGCCTCATTTCTGCTACCACACGATGAGGTGGAAATTGAGCCACTGGTTTTTGTGAGGAGCGCCTTGAAGAGAAGAATGGAGGGTAAAGCGAAGAAGATGGAAAGAATTGAAACTTTAGCATAAACATGAAGCAGAATTGCAGGAAGTATATTGCTTAGTTAATTTTTTGTTCATTTCTGGTTTTTTCTTTTTCTGGTTTTCTTGTTGTAAGTTGTAACCATACAAAAGATGAACACTGTCAACAAATGGATTATATTTACTTCTGTTGTTTCTAGTTTGCTCAATAAAACATTCCAATATCAACCCCAATTCCTGCTATACAAGGCTGAGCAACAAAGAAAAGCTCATACCTGAAACAATGATGAATTTGTAGACTCACAATAATTTGGAACAATATAAAAAATATATATATATATATATTGTAAGATCTCACCACAAAAAGATTAATACACTAATTTTCCAGGGTTAATGCACTAACCCCAAATGATACCTCCAAATTACTGCTTGGTGCATACCAAAGAGCAAGAAATTCCCTTCTTTTCTTTTTTACCTTGCTCGGCTGCCAAAGTTTTCACTCACCACTTCAATTGCAATATGCAACTATACCAAAAACAAAAAAAAAAGGGAAAAAAAATCCTTTATTGCAAGAATCTGTATCATTGATCTTAGGCATCTAACATAATCATAGTTACACAAAAGAAACAAACAAAGACTCTCAATCATGTGAGCTAATTAGATATCCAGGGGGTGGACACATGGACAAAGGTCACGTGCCCAACAGAATCCACAAGTTCAGTGTGCTGCAGATAAGATATATTTGTGTTCGAGATATATTCAGGCATGGATATAGAGATATAATATTTCAAATATATGAAAAAACTTTAAAAAAAATTGAGTATATTCACGTCGGATATTTTTCCTTATCTGACACTTACCTACGAATCCAAATAACATAGGATAAAATATATATTTGTTCACTTCCACAAGCACAATAGAAAAACATAACCTTTGATAATCTGTCCAAAAACTTGTTGGAAAGACTTATACATATGAAGTCAATGCGATTAGCAAGGTTTCATAATTTTTGTCAGTAATTCTTAGTTCAAACTTGGATGAAACAGTTTATCCCTCTTGTCTTATAATCATTATCTGTGTAGACAGTTGTTTTTGGTCAATAACATGTTGTGCATGCACAACACTCATAAGTAGCGTTTTTAGTAACAGCCTACTTCATAAATAGTTTTATAGTTTATAGAATGACCGAGTCATAATCTTTTAAGGAAAAAAAGTTTCTAGATGCAGCCCCTGCCTGCGGCATGCAGCCTCTGCCTGCATGCAGGCAGCCATGCAGGCCACGCACTAGCGGCCTGTAGGCCTAAAAAAAATAAATTATATTTTTTAAAAAAAAGTGAAAGATAATTACACCAAATTCCAAAAATTATAATTCCCCTGCTCGATATTATTTTTATTGTTGTAACACATGAGAACCTTCTAATATATATATATATATTTGTGTTGATTGTATTTTTAAAAAAAAATTATTAAATTCTGTTATTGTCTTTTATTTCCGGGGACAATTATTCTTTTATCCATGTCATGGGTTTAATTTTATTACATTCTCATATTATTCTTCACTCGATATTTTTATTATGTTTCAATCTCTTCCTTCGAAAAAATTCTCACGCAGGGGTAAAATGTAGACAGTTATTTTTTTATCAATAACATGTTACGCAGTTTTTAGTTGTTATTGACAAAAAACATGATTGGCGTTTTTAGTAATAGCCTTGTTCAGTGGATGTGAGAGTTTGAAAGGGTAAAAGTCAGTAGTCATATGATGCATGGTATTTCATCTCACAGAGGTTATCTTGGAGAAAGGCAATCAAAAGCTGCAATCAAGAACTTCAGTATTGTTCAAAATTTAGAAATGACAAAAAGTAAAAACATATTTTGGAACAATGTTTTTCTATGGATCAACTGGTTAGAAAGGAGCTTGCGTCTGACTGACGACTCCTCTGCCGTCCAACAAAAAAAAAAAAGTTGTTGGAAAGAACCCAAATTTCCAGTTATACTGTATCTAATATTTAGGAATCTTTCTTTTCAGGGAAGGGTAATATGCGTTACAACTAACACTTCAAAAACTAGCAAGGGATAAGTTAAGCACTAGAAGGCTATATATAGGAAGAACATGTAACATGGTTTCCATCCACAACAGTTTTTAAACACAGGAAACAATGGGTTCAAATGAAGCATTTACAGAGAATGAAGAGGCACCCACTTATGGGACATCTATTCCGGTGCCTAATGTTCAAGAGTTGGTGAGGAAGGATCCTTTGCAGGTTCCACAAAGATATGTTAGGGTGCTAGAAGATGGACCAAAAGATTGTGATATGTCACATCTTTCTTCCCTTATTCCTGTCATTGATTTGTCATTACTATTAATGGGGAATGAGGAGGAACTAAACAAATTGGATCTGGCTTGCCAAGAATGGGGTTTCTTTCAGGTACTGTTATCATTTATCTGCAGATTTAAAACCACATAAAAAGAAGGTAGACAATGAAAAATATGTTGAGTGGATATATTTGGACAGCTCTCTAACTCTTCACGACAGTGATGATAGAGTAACAATTAATAGATCTCTTGCAGGTGGTAAATCATGGAGTTGCAAAGGAAGTGTTGCAGAAAATGAAGGATGCTGCAGCTGAGTTTTTTGAGCTTCCACTAGAAGAGAAGAATAAGTATGCAATGCCCTCAAATGACATACAAGGGTACGGGCAAATAAATGTCGTTTCCGAAGAGCAGATACTGGACTGGTCAGATGCACTGGCTCTTGTGGTTCACCCTTCACATTATAGGAACCTCAAGCTTTGGCCCAAGTCTCCAAAACAGCTCCAGTATGTATTCAGCTGATCTGCCCAGATCATATATAGCACTTGCATTGTTTTTTTGTTTTCTTTAGGCATATTCCTATACTTGCTAGTTGCTCCATGTTAACTGAAATATATATATATATATATATATATATATATATATATACACACATTCATATAGGGAAGTCATAGAAGAATATTCAAATGCAATACAAAAAGTTGCGATGGAGCTCTTGCAATCATTTTCTCTGATCATGGGAATGGACAAGGAAGCTCTGCTTGGACTGCACAAACAATTGGTGCAAGCTTACCGAGTGAACTACTACCCTGCTTGCTCCAAACCAGACCAAGTACTAGGCATTAGTCCACATTCAGACGCTAGCACTATAACCATACTTATGCAGGAAGATAACGTGTGTGGATTACAAATTCAGCATAACAACGAGTGGGTGCCAGTTAATCCAATCCCAGATGCTCTAGTAGTCAACGTCGGTGATGTCATTGAGGTAAAAAAAAAAGAAGAATTAAAAAAAACATGTTTTTAATGGTGTGTAACAAAATAATATTTGAGCTGACTTTTGATTCTTTTACTTTTGTTGTCAGATGTGGAGCAATTGCAAGTACAAGAGTGTTGAACACAGAGTTGTTGCAAATTATAATAAGGCAAGGATCTCTTATGCTTCATTCCTGTTTCCGCACGATGAGGCAGAGATTGAGCCCCTAGAACACATGCTCAACTCCCAAAGAACACAGCAGATTTATAAGAGAGTGAAATATGGGGAGTTTTTGAGGAGCACCACCAAAAGAAAATTGGAGGGCAAGGCACATACCAAGATGGCAAAGATTGAAACTATTGCTTAAGCATAAAGCAAAAACTTTGTTGCTCACTTTCTGTTTGTTTGTTAATCGCTGCTTGTTAAGTGTGTATCTAAGTATAGATTTGAACACCTTTCACCAAAGGTTTGTTCTTTGTTTCCTGCTGTTGTTATTCCGATTATCCATGTCATAATAAAGAGGGAGGGAAGTAACTGTCTCTATGGTTGTTCTTAATAAAATATTAGAATACCAATTCCAAGTTCTCCCATACTTGATTGAACAACCAAACAAAGATGAATCCACCTACTTAATGTGCTACAGATAATATGTTTATTTTGGCAAACACAATACAAAAGCAAAAGTATTTACATCTCTCTAATAATTTTTTCCAACAAGCCAGTGGAGAAGATATACCCAGAGGCAATCATCATACATTAAATTCAAAATATATGATAACAGTAAACAGAAAGGGCGAGAAAAAGCAGAATAAGAAGCAGTTTGAGTTCTAGTGCTAGTTTTATCAGGAATTAATAAATAGCCTAAGGCTTTATGTGAAGATTTCCCAGCCTCTCAGCTTCTGCTTCTTGACTTATGGTACCTTGAATATTGGCTCCATCAGTTGGAGGGCTGGGTCCTAATAATATCGGAGTCTCTTGCTTTTTCACACTGGATATTTGCAGCCCAACCTCTGAGGGAGGCTCAAAATGCTTGCTGCCAACATCAGGTGGAGGTGCATCTTCACCAGGTAGAGCTAAAAGTCCCTTCTCTCGAAGGGAAGAAGGCTCCTTATAATATGTACTCCAAAGGGAGTCCACAAGCTGACTCTCCTCCCTAGCAGCCCCAAGGTCTTCAAGAGACATCAAGCTGATACCTTTAGTTCGTTCTTCAAGAAGTTGCCCCACCGTTTTTCCCCTTGCAGATGGGGAGCAAGTCATACTTGTGAATAACTGCAAGGAAAGCATTTGGCCTGGGAAACTTGGCGGTGCAGGTCAGTCCACTCCTAAAAACGGTGGCTTCCATCTTGGTAGCGGCGAAGAAGTAGTTCTCGACGTTCCACAAAAGTGGTCAGGGAGGATATGGGGCAGGCAAGGTTGTAATTTTGACAGTAATGGGAAGGGTTCTTGTGACACTGGTGACTGTTCTGGAATGCTTCAGTGTCAAGGAACAGGAGGTGTACCGCCTGCAACTGTGATAGAAATGACTCTTGGGACATCTTCTTCACCATTGCATTTCTATGATGTTAGTTTAGTTGATGGCTTTAATTTGCCAGTTTTAATGAAACCAGTTGGGGGTGGAATCGGTTGTGGATTTGCATCATGTGAAGTTGATTTGAATGTTTGCTGCCCATCAGCTTTGGAAGTGAAGAAAGGAGGCAAAGTGGTGGGATGTAAGAGTGCCTGCTTGGCTATGCAATCAGCTAATGTTGCACTCGGGAGTATGCAAATCCAATACCTGCACAGCAACGCTTTTCGCACATCTATTTAAGGCTATCTGCCCAAAGGCCTATAGCTATGCTTTTGATGACTCTAGCAGCCTTAACAAATGCAGGGCTTTGTTAGTACATGGAACCGAAAATAATGAGAAATTAAAGAAGGTTTCAAAGAGTGTAACAATGCCACTTTTCTTAAGGTTTTATTCGCCTTCACCATATAATAATTTGGTATGCAAAATAGGTACCGGCGTATAAACCTTGAAGATACAATGAAGCCCAATGATTGATTTAGTTTTGTATTAACAAATCAATCCACTGAGCATTCAACAGTGTAAGAACAGAATCATCAAATTTGGAATGTTGGTTTTTGTTCTTGTATAGAACAATATCCAAGATTTGTTTTTCCTTTTCTATATCTATTATTTCTTATGTCTTCCATAAATCATAGGGTTCTATTTATAAGCAAATAGATGTCTCTTTGTATAGACATAATTGTCCAAATAGATGTCTATTTGGATAGACATAATTGTCCAGATAGATGTTTATTTGGATAGTCACAACTCTTAGTAAATAAGCAAGAGACACAATTCTTAATACATAATTAAAAGACACAACTCTTTAATTATTGAAGACATAACATTTCACTTATCACATACAAATTATGTGATATTATTTTGAAAATGTTCGAGCAATCCCCCACCACTTTCAAAATAAACCAAATCCTCGATAATTCTGGAAATCTTTTGCATAAATAAATGTGTCTTACGATTGAACCTTTACTTAGTGAAAACATGTTAAAGTTAATCGAAATTGCATGGTAGACTATGCTTTGAACCAACTATTCCATTTGATTAACCGAACACATCTCACACAAATGATTTCTACACCAATGAATGCATCAGTATCTTGGGACACTATTTTGGCCATGTGTTTATATCTTCTTTTCATGAAAGCTGTTAGAGCCAAGCTTTTGAGCTCCTAGAAGCGGCCACACTTCACATTCACATAACACTCTAACATGTCTATTTTATGGGTCTATTAAGAATATATTACTCATCCTTCCCTTATCATTACGGGTACTTAGAACTTTACTTGGTATATTTATTATATATTATTATAGCGCTAACAGCCACATACAGATAATGTACTTTATCTCATTGAACTCAAGACTTGACGTTATACCAAGCGTTGAGTCGAGTTTCCATCATGGGTGACTTAATATTATAGGCTTGAACCTCATCCCCAAATTTCCAACATAGCTATGTTAATTTTCTATACCACATGGTGAAACTTTTATACATATTTGTATCTTGAAGGTTCATAAGACCAACACCCCCACCATGTTCAAATATCCATTCTTTTGCTAAAGAATGCTCTTTAATAGTATTTCAACTATCAAGGATATCCTTTGTACAATTACCAATTCTTTGTCTTATAATATTCATAGTGATCACTTTATCTATTCATGATGTCTCACATTTGTCTATTTTATTTATTTCTTGATATCCCAATAAATTAATTCCATTATCACCAAATTGTGAACCATACATCATATTGTCTTTTTCAACCAAGTAATTTATTGTAAAGATGTCTCAAATCCCTTGGTGAAACAAGACAATATTGTTGCTATTTTTCCATAGCTTCTTGTCATAGTTAATACACAAAAATTAAAACTTATTATGTATAATCAAATAACATGACTTTTGTCAACAAATTATATATATATATACACACACACACACATAAGGGTGTTCAATATATCATATAGTCATATTAGAGGATCATCAATGGACCTATCAAGTGACTATTATAATATCACAAATATATACACCCTTTATCATGGACATTATTAGTCATTTTTATGACCATAATCAAAACAATGTACACCACCCAAATGGGTCTAATAGCATTCATCTTGCTATTTTAAATGTTTTCATACTCATAATATCTATGAGTCATGGTTTTAAAATAATTCAACTCTTAATGAGTTACTCATATTTTCATGTCTCTCGAGCAGGATCATTTAAGATAACTATTAATATGGAAAGCATTAACCAAAGGACGACATAATGACACCCTTCCATTAATTTCATGTATCATGTTTATCCATATATATATATTTACAAAACTCATATTTAAAATGAGCATATCATGAAATCCATCATGATTCCATAATGTCTCCTTTAAGAGATGTCTTTACTGTAATTGCTAGTCGGCTAGTCCCATTTTATCAATTGCAGATTTTGGACAATATCAAGGCCATTCGAAAATATACATTATCATGATACTTATTCATGAATGAAATGCAAATGGACAACATATGGACATGCATACCTTAACCGCTCAATGTCCAATTCCAAGTTTATGGCTATTGAAAAACCACTGTAACTTGATTTCATTATTATATTAGAATTTTATAAAATCTCCATCATTGTACTGCCTATTTAGTAAGTCCAAAATTTCTGGATATATATACAAATATTTCCATTTGACAAACATAGGACCAATATGCCTATTTGCAAGTAAAGTTAAAAAGAGATTTTAACTTTTTCAAACACATTGAAACCATTACATGCATATTTAGATATCAATGCAACAATTATTCAAAAATCATGCATGTAACAATACAAACCATATTCTCATATGCATCCACCAATATAGACATTAAAAGAAAAATAAGGAGGAATAAATACCTTATATATGACAGTTCTTGCATTGGAGCCGGATATGTTGGTGGTCATACAATGGTAGTAATTACTCTGTCCATTCATTATTTTTTTTTAGGTGCCAGACTTCTCTCCCTTAATTGAGCATTATGGGACCTCTTCATCTTAAGAAATTCTCGAATGTAAAGTTCAAACAGGGCCTGTAATAGACTTACTACCTGACTCAGATCATTTTTCTGTTTTACTAGAAGATCAACATGTGATACTAGTTTGGCATGAATTTTCTTTAGCACAGCCATCTTGTATGCAGCAGTTAACTTCCATTCTGCACATAGAAGTCTATCTCCTTGAACAATTTTGAGACTATAGAAAATTCTTCCGTGCCATATTAAATGATCGTAAGAAGCAAATACTTGATGCTGTCATAAGCTTCAATAACAGCACACCGCCCATACTCATTCTTGCAGATTTTCACCCAAAGCAACACTGGTGTGGTAAACTTCGACATGCAATTCGTCGACTGAAGCTTAGACATATACTTTGTCAGTCGTACAAGAAGATTGAACCAAGCCAAGTGGATTCATATCCCACTCTCTATACCAATGATTACGCCATCTCCAGGCCAACAAGCTTCATGTAAGCCCACTGATGTGGAGCAGTAAACTTTTCTTTTCCATAGATATCATTGGCAATAGCTTTTGAAGGTAGTTTCTTTTGGATTTGATTGAGTGTCTGCATACCTCTTTTAATTCCTCGTGCCTCTTACCATCATCGATCTTGTTCTTGTTACCAAATTTTCTTTTCACAAAAAGAATTGACGTGAATTCCCTTTGTCTTCCACCCGTGGCCTTCAATCAAAATTTCTCATAAAGTTATGAAAATAAAACCTTAAGATTGTTAGTACATGGGAACCGAAAATAATGAGAAATTAAAGAAGGCTTCAAGGCGTGTAGCAATGCCAATTTTTTTAAGGTTTTATTCGCCCTCACCATATAGTAATTTGGTATGCAAAAGAGGTACCGGCGTATAAACCTCGAAGATACAATGAAGCCCAATGATTGACTTAGTTTTGCATTGACAAATCAATCCACTGAGCATTCAACAGTGTAATAACAGAATCATCAAATTTGGAATGTCGAAAGAACTTGTGAAAGATCTTATGGTTTTTGTTCTTGTATAGAACAATATCCAAGATTTGTTTTTCCTTTTCTTTTTCTATTATTTCTTGTGTCTTCCATAAATCATAGGGTTTCATTTATAAGCAAATAGATGTCTCTTTGTATAGACATAATTGTCCAAATAGATGTCTATTTCGATAGTCACAACTCTTAGTAAATAAGCAAGAGACACAACTCTTAATACATAATTAAGAGACAACTCTTTAATTATTGAAGACATAACATTTCATTTATCACATACAAATTATGTGATATTATTTTCAAAATGTTCTAACAGGCTTCACGTTATGTTATCACTTTCTGCCCTCCTAAATGAGCAATGGCAAAACAAAACAAAAAACTCACAAGAGACTGCTCAAGCATCTATAAATAAAGAGAGTACCTTGTGGCATGGTTTCTGCAACACAAATATGGGTTCAAATGGAACATTGAAAGCAAATGAAGATGTAATACTTACCTATGGATCATCTCTACCTGTGCCTAATGTTCAAGAGCTGGTGAGACAGGATCCTTTGTAGGTTCCTGAAAGATACATAAGGAACCTGGAAGACAGTGACAGACCAAAAAATAGTGATATGTCTCATCTTTCTTCGATGATTCCTGTCATTGATTTGCCATCTCTCATAATTGGGGACAAGGAAGAATTAAATAAACTGGATCTGGCTTGCCAAGAATGGGCTTCTCTCAGGAAATGTTTAAGAAAAAAGTTGTATTTTTAAACCCCCAGGAAATATGAAGGTAAAAATTGAAAAATATGTTGCAAGTATGAAAAAAAAAGTTACATTTGGGACAAATAGGAAAGAAAATTGATCTATACTCGAAGCTACACTCATTTTTTTTAGTGATACTGTAATTAACTATAGTTTTTTGCAGTTAGTAAATCATGGAGTGGCAAAGGAAGTTATGCAGAATATGAAGGATGCTGCATCTCAGTTTTTTGAGCTACCATTAGAAGAAAAGAATAAGTATGCAATGCCTTCAAATGACATTACAAGGGTATGGGCATGCATATGTGGTTTCAGAGGAGCAGATACTGGACTGGTCAGATGCACTGATTCTTTTGGTTCATTCTTCACATTATCGGAAGCTCGAGTTTTGGCCAAAGTCACCAAAGGGATTGAAGTGTGTTTTACTTTTCTTGTTTTCTATGCCATTTATGGATATTACTGCATTTGCTAACATATGAAACATATCTTCATGCAGGGAGATCATAGAGGAATATACAAATGGAATTAGAAAAGTTGCAGTGGAGCTCTTGCAATCACTTTCTGTGATCATGGGAATGGATGAGGACACTTGGACTGCACAGACAATTGGTGCAAGCATACCGCATGAATTACTACCCTGCTTGCTTCAAACCAGACCACGTACTAGGTATAAGTCCGCATTCAGACACTAACACTATATCCTTACTTATGCAGGAAGATTATGTGTTTGGGTTACAGATTAAGAACAATGGAGAATGGGTGCCAGTTAAACCAATCCCAAATGCTCTAGTAGTGAATGTGGGTGATGTTTTTGAGGTATAAGACAAGTTTTGTTCATGAAGAATGCCCATCCCTTTGCATTTCAGTACCAGACTTTGTTTGAATAGAATGTAACAGGAATGAAACTTAAGCTTAACTTTTTTAGTTTTAATTTGATGTCAGATATGGAGTAATGGGAAATATAAGAGCATTGAACACAGAGCTGTTACGAACAATAACAAGGCAAGGATTTCTTATGCCTCATTTCTGCTACCACACGATGAGGTGGAAATTGAGCCACTGATTCACATGGTCAAAGGCCTTATCAGATGTATAAGAGAGTCAAATATGGGGAATTTGTGAGGAGCGCCTTGAAGAGAAGAATGGTGGGTAAAGCGAAGAAGATGGAAAGAATGGAAACTTTAGCATAAACATCAAGCAGAATTGCGGGAAGTATATTGCTTAGTTAATTTTTTGTTCATTTCTGGTTTTTTCTTTTTCTGGTTTTCTTGTTGTAAGTTGTAACCATATCTAACCAAAAGATGAACACTGTCAACAAATGGATTATATTTACTTCTGTTGTTACTAGTTTGCTCAATAAAACATTCCAATATCAACCCCAATTCCTGCTATACAAGGCTGAGCAACAAAAAAAGCTCATACCTGAAACAATGATGAATTTGTAGACTCACAATAATTTGGAACAATATAAAATATATATATATATATATATATTGTAAGATCTCACCAAAAAAAGATTAATACACTAATTTTCCAGGGTTAATGCACTAACCCCAAATGATACCTCCAAATTACTGCTTGGTGCGTACCAAAGAGCAAGAAATTCCCTTCTTTTCTTTTTTACCTTGCTCGGCTGCTCACCACTTCAATTGCAATATGCAACTATACAAAAAAAAAAAGGGGAAAAAAATCCTTTATTGCAAGAATCTGTATCATTGATCTTAGGCATCTGACATAATCATAGTTACACAAAAGAAACAAAAAAAGACTCTCAATCATGTGAGCTAATTAAATATCCAGGGGGTGGACACATGGACAAAGGTCACGTGCCCAACAGAATCCACAAGTTCAGTGTGCTGCAGATAAGATATATTTGTGTTCGCGATATATTCAGGCATGTATATAGAGATATAATATTTCAAATATATGAAAAAACTTTTAAAAAATTGAGTATATTCACGTCGGATACTTATCCTTATCTGACACTCACCTACGAATCTGTTAACAGTTATGGTATTTTTGCTGTATACTTTTTGTATTTCTCTTGTATTTACCTGTTTACTGTCTTGGTTCAGTTGTCATATGTCTATCATATTTAAATACCAAGATATAGTGGTTGTATTTGGTCCAACAACTAAGTAAGTTGATTGTATGTTTATGATGTATCAATTGGAAGTAGTTCAACTACTGTTTTTGTATCTTTTGATATATTTTGAATGAATTTGCTGCTCATTGGTGTGAGCTAAATCATATTCTGTTCTTCTTCTCTAAAGCTCTCTCGATTCCACTCTTTCTCTTTTCTTTAATTCCCCTGCTCCAACAATTGGTATCAAGAGCTAACTTGATCTTAAGGGGCCTACATTCACCAAGAACATACTGCCAGCCACATTCTCATGGCCTCAAGCAGTTGCTCTCTGCCTTCACCTCCCATCTTCAAGGGAGAAAATTATTAGATTTGGTCTGTCAAGATGAAGACATATTTATGTGCCTTTGATCTATGGGATGTAGTTGAAAATGATACTCAACCACCTCATCTACCAGCCAATCCAACTGTAAATCAGATGAAGAATTACAGTGAAGAAAAGGCTAAACGATACAAGGCCAAAAGCTGTATTGAATCATCTGTTTCTGATGAAATTTTCATCAGAATCATGAACACTGAAACTGCAAAACAGGCATGGGACATGTTGAAGGAAGAATTTCAAGGCAGTGACAAAACAAGGCAGATGCAGGTGCTGAATCTCAGAAGAGAGTTTGAAGTTTTGAGAATGAATGAGTCTGAAAATCTAAAAGAATACAATGACAGGCTGTTAAACATTGTAAACAAGATCAGATTACTTGGAGAAGACTTGTCTGACAGAAAAATTGTTGAGAAAGTTCTTGTCAGCTTGCCAGAGAGATTTGAAGCTAAAATCTCTTCACTTGAAGACTCCAAGGATCTGACCAAGATCACACCAGCTGAGCTGTTCAATGCCTTGTAGGCTCAAGAACATAGGAGAGCCATTAGACAGGAAAGCTCCATTGAAGGTGCACTCACAGCCAAAGAGAAAGACAAAACTCAGGCTGACATGAAAGGAAAGAAACAGTGGGACAAGAAAAAGAATAGTGGAAAGAAGGGCAAGTTTCCAGTGTGCTCTCATTGCAAGAAGACCACTCACTTGTGGAAATACTGCTGGTACAGACCTGAAGTTCAATACAGGTCATGTAAGCAGCTTGGCCATGTAGAAAAGGTGTGCAAAAACAAAAATCAACAGCAACTAAATCAGCAAGCAAGAGTTGCTGATATTCCACAACAAGAAGATGAACAAGTTTTTGTAGCTACTAGCTATGAAACTCAAACCTCCTCCGGTGCATGGTTTATTGACAGTGGATGCACTCACCATATGGCCTCTGACATCAGGTTGTTCAAAGAACTTGACAAAACTTGGAACTCCAAAGTCAGAGTTGGAAATGGAGACTGCATCGAGGTCAAAGGAAGAGGTAGTGTTGCTGTTGAAACATCTTCAGGTACTAAACAAATTTCAGATGTTTTGTTTGTACCTGAAATTGATCAAAATCTTTTGAGTGTTGGTCAACTGCTTGAAAAGGACTACTCTTTGACATTTAAGCATAGAACATGTTGCATCTATGACTTATCTGGCCAAGAAGTGTTTACAGTTAGCATGAAAGGGAAATGTTTCTCCTTAGACCTTGAACAAGCAAATTCATCTGCATACACTAGTTCAGTAGATGAATCTGCAATATGGCATAAAAGGTTGGGACATTTTAATTACAAGGCATTGAATTATATGCATAAAAATGATCTTGTGTTAAACATGCCTACTGTTGATGTTTGTACTGGTGTATGTGAAATTTGTCAACTGGGAAAACAAAGTAAGCTGCCATTCCCAATTAACAAAGCCTGGAGAGCTTCTGTCAAGCTGCAATTGATTCACACTGATGTTTGTGGTCCTATGAGAACCTTATCCTTGAATGGCAGCAGATACTTCATTATTTTTATAAATGATCTTACCAGGATGTGTTGGATATACTTCATGAAACAAAAATCTGAAGTAGCAGCTTTGTTTTGGGGGTTCAAAGCTTGGATTGAAAACCAAAGTGGCTACAAAATCAAAACCATAAGGTCAGATAATGGTACTGAGTACACATCTGACAGGTTTAATGAGTTTTGTAAAGCTGCAGGTATTGAACACCAGTTGACAACAACTTACACACCACAGCAGAATGGTGTTAGTGAAAGGAAGAACAAAACTATCATGGAAATGGCCAGATGCATGCTGTTTGAGAAGAAGCTTCCTAAGAAATTCTGGGCAGAAGCAGCAAATACCTCTGCCTACCTTCTTAACAGGTTACCTACAAGAGCCTTGAAGGGAATTACTCCATTTGAAGCATGGTATGGTAGAAAACCATCAGTTCAACATCTCAGAGTCTTTGGCAGCATTTGCTATGTGCATGTTCCTGAGATTAAAAGGAGCAAACTTGATCAGAAGGCAAAAATCTGCATTTTTCTAGGTTACAGCAGTATCACTAAAGGCTATAGAACTTACAATCCACTTACAGGCAAAGTGATTGTAAGTAGAAATGTGAAGTTCAATGAGACAGCTACATGGAACTGGGAAAGGCAAGAAGAAGAGCCTGTCAAGCACACTGATGCAAACTCAAACTCTCAGTAGCCAGAAAATCCTATGTTTGATGAGGAAATTACTGACCATGAGCCTGTAAGAGGCACCAGGTCACTTGCTGACATATATCAAAGCACTAATATGGCTATTCTTGAACCTGTCAACTTCAGTGATGCCTCTACCTCTCCAGAATGGAGAAATGCAATGAAGGAGGAGATTCTAATGATTGAGAAAAACCAAACTTGGATGTTGGTAGGCAGACCAAGCAATAAAAATGTAGTTGGTGTTAAATGGATTTATAGAACCAAGACGAATGGAGATGGTTCAGTTAACAAGCACAAGGCTAGACTTGTTGCCAAAGGTTATTCTCAATAATATGGTGTTGATTACTCAGAAACATTTGCACCAGTTGCAAGATTAGACACCATAAGGTTGTTGTTGACCTTAGCAGCACAGAAAAGTTGGAAAATATTCCAACTTGATGTCAAATCTACATTTTTGAATGGCTATCTTCAGGAGAAGATCTACATTGACCAGCCTGAAGGTTTTGTTGTTAAAAAGGATGAAGACAAAGTCTACTTGCTGAAGAAGGCTTTGTATGGATTGAAACAAGCTCCCAGAGCATGGTATTCCAGAATTGATGATCATCTGCTAAGTTTGGGATTCAAGAAAAGCCTTAGTGAAGCTACACTCTATACTAAGGTCACTACCAACAATGAATTATTGGTTGTTTCTCTGTATGTTGATGATTTACTTGTAACAGGGAGCAACTCTGAACTGGTGCAGCAATTCAAGGACCAGATGATGAAGGTCTTTGAAATGACAGACTTGGGAGAGATGTCTTATTTCCTTGGAATAGAGATTTCACAATCTCAACAAAGAATTTTCATCTCTCAACAAAATTATACCAACCAAGTGCTGAAGAAATTCAGCATGGAAAATTGCAAATCTGCTTGCACTCCATTGGCTCAAAATGAGAGACTCAGCAAAGATGATAACTCTGCCAAGGTTGATGAAACAAACTACAGGAGGCTAATTGGATGTTTGTTGTATTTGACAGCAACTAGACCAGACATAATGTTTGCTGTCAGCCTTCTCTCAAGGTTTATGCATTGTCCAAGTGACACACATCTCAGAACTGCAAAGAGAGTGTTGAGATACATTAAAGGGACAATTGATTTTGGTGTTTCATTTCAAAATTCAGATGAAGTAAAGTTACTGGATTATACAGACAGTGATTGGGCAGGATCATTTGATGACATGAAGAGCACCTCAGGATACTTGTTCACACTTGGTTCAGGTGTATTTGCTTGGAATTCTAAGAAGCAAGAGACAGTAGCACAATCGACAGCTGAAGCTGAGTACATTGCAGCAGCAGCAACTGTGAATCAAGCTATTTGGTTAAGGAAATTATTAGAAGATTTGACTTTTACTCAGGATTATGCTACTGAGATCAAATGTGATAATCAATCAGCAGTGGCTATGGCAAAAAATCCTGTGTTTCATGGTAGAACCAAGCATATCAAGATCAAATACCACTTTGTCAGGGAAGCTGAAGCTGAGAATCAAGTCAAGCTGGCTCATTGCAATTCTGAAGATCAACTTGCTGACATTTTAACCAAAGCATTGCCCAAAGCTAGATTTGAAACATTGAGGTTGAAACTTGGTGTTTCCAGCAAAAATGCCAAGGAGGAGTGTTAACAGTTATGGTATTTTTGCTGTATACTTTTTGTATTTCTCTTGTATTTACCTGTTTACTGTCTTGGTTCAGCTGTCATATGTCTATCATATTTAAATACCAAGATATAGTGGTTGTATTTGGTCCAACAACTAAGTAAGTTGATTGTATGTTTATGATGTATTAGTTGGAAGTAGTTCAACTACTGTTTTGTATCTTTTGATATATTTTGAATGAAGTTGCTGCTCATTGGTGTGAGCTAAATCATTTTCCGTTCTTCTTCTCTAAAGCTCTCTCGATTCCACTCTTTCTCTTTTCTTTAATTCCCCTGCTCCAACAGAATCCAAATAACATAGGATAAAATATATATTTGTTCACTTCCACAAGCACAATAGAAAAACTTAACCTGTGATAATCTGTCCAAAAACTTGTTGGAAAGACATATGCATATGAAGTCAATGCGATTAGCAAGGTTTCATAATTTTTGTCAGTAATTCTTAGTTCAAACTTGGATGAAACAGTTTATCCCTCTTGTCTTATAATCTGTGTAGACAGCTGTTTTTGGTCAATAACATGTTCTGCATACACAACTCTCATAAGCAGCGTTTTTAGTAATAGCTTCCTGTCAGCAACAGCCTACTTCATAAATAGTTTTATAATTTATAGACTGACCAAGTCATAATCTTTCAAGGAAAAAAAGTTTCTAGATGCAGCCCCTGCCTGCGGCATGCAGCCTCTGCCTGCATGCAGGCAGCCATGCAGGCCACGCACCAGCGGCCTGTAGGCCTAAAAAAAAAAAAAATTATATTTAAAAAAAAAAGTGATAGATAATTACATCAAATTCCAAAAATTATAATTTCCCTGCTCGATTTTATTTTTCTATGGGACTATGTTTTTCTATGGATCAACTGGTTGGAAAGGAGCTTGCTTGCATCTGACTGACAAAGACTCCTCTACCGTCCAAAAAAAAAAATGTTGTTGGAAAGAACCCAAATTTCCAGTTATACTGTATCTATTATTTAGGAATCTTTCTTTTCAGGGAAGGGTAATATGCGTTACAACTAACACTTAAAAAACTAGCAAGGGATAAGTTAAGCACTAGTAGGCTATATATAGGAAGAACATGTGACATGGTTTCCATCCACAACAGTTTTTAAACACAGGAAACAATGGGTTCAAATGAAGCATTTACAGAGAATGAAGAGGCACCCACTTATGGGACATCTATTCCAGTGCCTAATGTTCAAGAGTTGGTGAGGAAGGATCCTTTGCAGGTTCCACAAAGATATGTTAAGGAGCTAGAAGATAGACCAAAAGATAGTGATATGTCACATCTTTCTTCCCTTTTTCCTGTCATTGACTTGTCATTACTATTAATGGGGAATGAGGAGGAACTAAACAAACTGGATCTGGCTTGCCAAGAATGGGGTTTCTTTCAGGTACTGTTATCATTTATCTGCAGATTTAAAACCACATAAAAAGAAGGTAGTGGATATATTTGGACAGCTCTTTAACTCTTCACGAATGCAGTGATGATAGAGTAACAATTAATAGATCTCTTGCAGGTGGTAAATCATGGAGTTGCAAAGGAAGTGTTGCAGAAAATGAAGGATGCTGGAGCTGAGTTTTTTGAGCTTCCACTAGAAGAGAAGAATAAGTATGCAACGCCCTCAAATGACATACAAGGGTACGGGCAAACAAATGTCGTTTCCGAAGAGCAGATACTGGACTGGTCAGATGCACTGACTCTTGTGGTTCACCCTTCACATTATAGGAACCTCAAGCTTTGGCCCAAGTCTCCAAAACGGCTCCAGTATGTATTCAGCTGATCTGCCCAAATCATAGCACTTGCATTGTTTTTTTTTTTTTTTTTTGTTTTCTTTAGGCATATTCCTATACTTGCTAGTTGCTCCATGTTAACTGAAATATATATATATATATATACACACACATTCATATAGGGAAGTCATAGAAGAATATTCAAATGCAATACGAAAAGTTGCGATGGAGCTCTTGCAATCATTTTCTCTGATCATGGGAATGGACAAGGAAGCTCTGCTTGGACTGCACAAACAATTGAATCAAGTTTACCGAGTGAACTACTACCCTGCTTGCTCCAAACCAGACCAAGTACTAGGCATTAGTCCACATTCAGACGCTAGCACTATAACCATACTTATGCAGCAAGATAATGTGTGTGGATTACAAATTCAGCATAACAACGAGTGGGTGCCAGTTAATCCAATCCCAGATGCTCTAGTAGTGAACGTCGGTGATGTCATTGAGGTAAAAAAAAAAGAAGTAAAAAAACATGTTTTGAATGGTGTGTAACAAAATAATATTTGAGCTGACTTTTGATTCTTTTACTTTTGTTGTCAGATGTGGAGTAATTGCAAGTACAAGAGTGTTGAACACAGAGCTGTTGCAAATTATAATAAGGCAAGGATTTCTCATGCTTCATTCGTGTATCCGCACGATGAGGCAGAGATTGAGCCCCTACATCACATGCTCAACTCCCAAAGAACACAGCAGATTTATAAGAGAGTGAAATATGGGGAGTTTTTGAGGAGCACCAACAAAAGAAAATTGGAGGGCAAGGCACATACAAAGATGGCAAAGATTGAAACTCTTGCTTAAGCATAAAGCAAAAACTTTGTTGCTCACTTTCTGTTCATTTCTCTTTCTGTTTGTTTATTAATCGCTGCTTGTTAAGTGTGTATCTAAGTATAGATTTGAACACCTTTCACCAAAGGTTTGTTCTTTGTTTCCTGCTGTTGTTATTCCGAGTATCCATGTCATAATAAAGAGGGAGGGAAGTAACTGTCTCTATGGTTGTTCTTAATAAAATATTAGAATACCAATTCCAAGTTCTCCCATACTTGATTGAACAACCAAACAAAGATGAATCCACCTACTTAATGTGCTACAGATAATATTTTTATTTTGGCAAACACAATATAAAAGCAAAAGTATTTACATCTCTCTAATAATTTTTCCAACAAGCCAGTGGAGAAGATATACCCAGAGGCAATCATCATACATTAAATTCAAAATATATGATAATAGTAAACAAAAAGGGCGAGAAAAAGCAGAATAAGAAGCAGTTTGAGTTCTAGTGCTGGTTTTATCAGGAATTAATAACTAGCCTAGGGCTTTATGTGAAGATTTCCCAGCCTCTCAGCTTCTGCTTCTTGACTTGTGGTACCTTGAATATTGGCTCCATCAGTGGGAGGGCTGGGTCCTAATAATAGAGGAGTCTCTTGCTTTTTCACGCCCAACCTCTGAGGGAGGCTCAAAATTCTTGCTGGCAACATCAGGTGGAGGTGCATCTTAACCAGGTAGAGCTAAAAGTCCCTTCTCTCGAAGGGAAGAAGGCTCCTTATAACATGTACTCCGAAGGGAGTCCACAAGCTGATCTCCTCCCTAGCAGCCCCAAGGTCTTGAGGAGACATCAAGCTGATACCTTTAATTCGTTCTTCAAGAAGTTGCTTCAGCTTCTCATCTTCTTCACCTAAACCAGCATTGTTCCCACCTGTCTTGTCCCGAGCAAGCTCAAGAAGGCCACGAAGGGCAGCTTCTCTTACTTCCGCATCCTCACTCGAAGGGAAGAATGCCCATCCTTTGCATTTCAATACCAGACTTTGTTTGAATAGAGTGTAACAGGAATGAAACTTAAGCTTAACTTGTTTAGTTCTAATTTGGTGTCAGATATGGAGTAATGGGAAGTATAAGAGCATTGAACACAGAGCTGTTACGAACAATAACAAGGCAAGGATTTCTTATGCCTCATTTCTGCTACCACACGATGAGGTGGAAATTGAGCCACTGGTTCACATGGTCAATAATGAGAGGCCTTATCAGATGTATAAGAGAGTCAAATATGGGGAATTTGTGAGGAGCGCCTTGAAGAGAAGAATGGAGGGTAAAGGAAAGAAGATGGAAAGAATTGAAACTTTAGCATAAACATCAAGCAGAATTGCAGGAAGTATATTGCTTAGTTAATTTTTTGTTTATTTCTGGGTTGTTCTTTTTCTGGTTTTCTTGTTGTAAGTTGTAACCATATCTGACCAAAAGATGAACACTGTCAACAAATGGATTATATTTACTTCTGTTGTTACTAGTTTGCTCAATAAAACATTCCAATATCAACCCAATTCCTGCTATACAGGGCTGAGCAACAAATAAAAGCTCATACCTGAAACAATGATGAATTTGTAGACACAATATTTGGAACAATATAAAATATATATATATATATATATCATCTATATATAAATGCGTAAACATCAAAAGTGCTAAAAGTGATTGATCAAAATACCCTTATAAAATATTTAATTAATTAAAAATATATATATATTTTTTTGTTATTAGAAAAAACTTTCTTATTAAAATTTTAATTTTAACTTTTTTAATTATTAGACTCCTAGAAACAATTTATGACTCTTATTCTTTCCTTTTCATACTCAAATACTATCTTTATATTTTAAGAGTGAATTAAACGTTTATTTAAGACATCCTAAAAACATCATTGAAACCCCACCCATCAATAAGAATCTCACCAATTTGTGCATCTATATTTTCCTCTGTAAGCATGACATGAATTTGCATTAATCTTTTAGTAATTTACATTGTTTTGTTATTTAAATTTTAAATTTTTATGCTATGTAGCTTTTCTTGCTTCATGCTTTCGATTTTAGATTACTTTAATTATCACAATCAACCGTCTTTAATACCCTTATAAAATTATTAAAATAACAAAATTATAATTTGATATATTATTAAATTTTAATTAAATGTAATTTTTGTGAGAGGCGTAATAGTATTAAATATATATTAATAAATTTTCATTATTTTTAGATTTTTATTGAAACACAATAATTATGATGGAAATTAAAACATTTAATAGAAAGAAATTAGAATATAACAAATAGATAATAATCATAAAAAAATAAAACATAAAAAAGAAGAACATGGATGTAGAGTCTAAAGAGGCTATTTGTTAATAATCACCACAAATTTGACCAAAAAAATCACCAAAATAATAATAATAATAATAAAAAGAACATGATCGTATAGCCTAAAGAGGCTATTGACACTTTTTATGGTAATTGTTTGCACTAACAATAAAGACTTGGATTCAAATAAAAGTAAACTTATTTTTTAAAATTAAATAAAAATAAACTATTAATTTTGGAGAACTGAATTCAAATAAAAATATATAAATAAAAACTAAGAATAGAGAGAAGCATATCATATAACATTAGTTGACAGGTTAAGCATTACATCACAAATTCATTTGTTGAAAATATTTTTTCTTCATGATTAAATCAACAAAAAAAAAAAGTTAGCAACAAACACTATATTTTAAGGAATTTAAGTAAAATATTACAATGTTAATTACTTACGATCAAGGTTCTAGTTGATTATACCACCAAAACTATTATTGATAACAAAATGAATTAGTAGTCCAAGAAGCAATTTAATTATCTCTTCTTTCTATCCTTAGTCTTTATTTATTAATTTGAATGTAGTCTTAGAAATTTATATGAGAACAAAGTTATTGGTAAGAATAATAATAATAATAATAATAATAATAATAATAATAATAATAATAATAGGATTTTGAATTATAATAACAAAAACAATTAATTATGAAGTATCTTAAATGTGAATGCAAAAGTATATAAAACAGTTGACTCTTTAAAAAATAATAAAAGAATAAAATAAGTAGATGCATGTTTGAAATCAAGTATGATAAAAGTAAATAGTGATATTTTTATTATTGCAGGTCATATTGTAAATATTATTTTTGCCAAAAAAAAATCGCCAACACATATATGGTTACTTTCTGATGAAAATCATTATTTTTATATTTTTTTGTAATAATTTAACTTTTATATAGGTTAAAGTAACAACATCTCAATAATCTAAATCCATTACAAATTGTAAAAAATCTTCTAAAAGATTTTTTTTATAAAATTTATGTATGTACTTTAATAGGATAAGTTCATAAAAATTACTTTAGCCAACAAAGAAAATTTCGTAAAAATTACATTAAGCAATGCAAGTTAAATAACTTAATAATTAAATATTACAATATAATTTACCAAAAATTTTTGTTAAAATATAAATTTTAATGTGCATCATTGCTCTATTAAAAGGTTTTTCAATCATAAAATAATAAATAAAATACAATACTAATGTATTTAACATCAATAGTGATCGAAAGCAGAAAACAAGTTATTTTGAAAGAGTTGAATAGTGTCATTGATTTATCAATCTACTATACTGTAATTTTTTTATTAAATATGTACATTTATTTTTATTTCAATATCTAATTCATTTAAAGAAGCTATTATAATTGTCATAAATACAATGAGGATTGAAAATTATGCTTTTCGAAAAATAAAAGAGAACTGTGTATATAGATCGTAGACCTGTCCAAGGGCCGGGCTACTCGTCCAAGCCCGAAGGTCTTCCCATATTTGGGAGAGCTTGGACAAAAATATTATGCCCGAAAAATGGGCTTGGTCAAAAAAATTAGGCCCGTTTAAATATGGGTCGGGCTTTGGCTCCAACATTCAAGGCCCAAGCCCGGCCCAGCCCATTTTCTAATTAAATAATATATTAGTTATATATATTTATATAATATAATTTATGTCATATAAAAATTAAATATATATAATAGTATAGTGTAAACATTAAAAAATATGTTAAGTTATCCATGTTTAAGAATTTAATAAAAGAAAAAATATATAAAATTACTTAAAAAGATTAAATAATAAAAATATATATATTTAAAAAGATTAGAAAAAAATAATATGGGTTTGCCTAAACGGGTTTGGGCTATCTATTTACAAATATGGGCGGATTTGGACAAAATTTGAGGTCCACATTTCGGGCCGGGCCAAGCTTGGGCAAGCAAATATAGTATTGATACCATACATAAACCCGGCCGAAACCCGGCTCGGCCCGGCCCATGGACACATATGTGACAATTACACTAATGCATAGTAGTATTGCATAATAACGCTTTACAAAAAATAAAGTAGACAAAAAAAATCAAACCATCTTTTTCAATTATATGAAAAACAATTGGTTGCTAGATATCAATAAATTTGAAAAAAAAAAAAAAAACTTTATATAAGATGAAAAATCCAATTTAGCATGTAAAACAAAATTAGAAGAGGAAAAATAAAGAAAATATGAACATTTTAATTCGATTAATTTCAATAAAAATAATACATCACTACCAGTAACAAAAAAAATAAAATAAAGGGACTTAGATTGAGTGTTCATTCAAGTTTGGATTTTTTAATTTGAGTTAGGTAGAATTTAAATCTTTTGAATTTTAGATTCAAATCGAATGTAGTAGAGTTCATGTTCGAGTATATTAAATGAGTTTTTAGAATCGAATCAACTTTTTTAATCCTATAAAAAGGATTGGTTGCTTTAGATATTAATAAAGTTGATAATATATATATCTCCAAACTTTTTCACAAGAAGAAGTACGTTTATGAGAGTATTTTAAAATGTTAGTATTTGTAATTTTTTGTTTGGATAAATATTTCTTAAAATAAAATGAAGTCTATTATAATTTGATAAGATTAAAAAATAATAATAAAAAGACGAATAATGATATTTAAAGATAAAAACACACACACACATATATATATATATATTTAAATATGCAATATGAGTATCATTAAGAAAACACAAATAAAGATATAATAATTATCAACAATTATAAAAAAAGAAAATTATATCAAATTAGATAATACCTCATCCAAACAAGTTAAATATTTTTAAATTTTCTTAATATTAATTTTTAAGTAAATAAACTTAATTACACGCATAAAACGTGTGTCTGAAAATAAATATATATAAAAGTGCCAACTCCTAAAATGCAAATAGTGAACTATATATTTGTCTTTAACTATTTATTAAATTAACTATTTTATCCTTAATTATTGATTTTCTTATTAAATTAATAAAATATTAACTATTTTTTATTTTAAACGATAAAGTACTTATTAAAGTAAACTTTTCTAATTTTTTTATTTAAATTAAAAATTGATTAATTTTGCTTTATCTATTTTATTTTTTTATTAAAATTTTTATAAGAACAACACTTCCAAATTTATTGTTAATAAAAATAATAATAAGGTTTTGAAATAATATTAAAAAAAATATTTATTAGCTGAAAATCAAAATCTTATTTATCTAGCTATTAGGCGACGAAAAATCTTAAAACATTATTTACTGACAAGAATCGAAACATGAAGATATAATCAAATATGATAATTAAGATTAAATTGGTAGTATGATAGGACACATGGATTATAAATTTATGTTAAATTACAACAATATATATTACCATATGAGATTAGACATGAATGATTTTGACATAAATATATAATAAGTAACAATAAATACATAACCTTTTATATAATGTAAATATATAATATAACATTTGATATGATTTTGATACCCTTTGATATGATATTAATAGTCGTTGATATGATTTGATAGCCTTTGATATGATTTTAATAACCTTTGATATAATTTTGATAACCTTTAATATAAACTTAATAACTTTTGATATATTTTTGGTACCTTTGATACAAATTTAATAACCTTTTATATAATATTGAAACCTTTGATAAATTTTGGTAACATTTGATATAATTTTGATAACCTTTTCTATAAGTTTGATAAGCTTTGATATAATTTTTGATAATCTTTGATATAATTTTGTTAACATTTAATAAAAATTTTGGTTTTGATAACTTTTAATATAACTTTGAAAGCTTGTAATATAATTTTGATAACCTTTGATATAATTTTGACAACCTGAAATATAATTTTGTTAACTTTTGAAATGATTTTGATAACCTTTTATATTATTTTAAAATCTTTGATATGATTTTCATAATCTTTCATATAATTTTAGTAACCTTGGATATACGTTTGGTACCCTATGAAATAAGTTTGATAACCTTCGATATGATTTTGATAACCTTTGATATTATTTTTATAGCATTTGATATGATTTTGATAACCTTTAATATAATTTTGATAACCTTTTATATGATTTTTTATATAATTTTGGTGACCTTTGATATAAATTCAATAACCTTTGATATAATTTTGATAATTTTTTGATAATTTTTTATATGAATTTGATAACTTTTGATATAATTTTGATACACTTTAATATAATTTTGATAACTTTTGATATAATTTTGATAATGTTTTTTTATAGTTTTGATAACCTTTGATATAATTTTGATAATCTTTGATATAATTTTAATAACATTTGTAATTATTTTGGTAATCTTAGTAACCTTTAAAATAAGTTTGGTAACATTTGATATAATTTTGGTAACCTTCAATATGATTTTGATAACCTTTTATGATTTTGATAGTCTTTATTCTTTAATATGATTTTGTCATTCTGATAATTTTTTATATAATTTTGATAATCTTTATAAAATTTTGGTAACTTTGGATAAACGTTTGGTAACCTTTGAAATAATTTTAATAAACTTTGATATAATTTTGATTGTCTGTGATGTAATTTTGATAATCATTGATATAATTTTCATAATGTTTGATAAAATTTTGAAAGCCTATAATATAATTTGGGTAACTTTTGATATAATTTTAATAACCTTTGATATAATTTTGACAACCTTGGATATAATTTTGATAGCTTTTAATATAATTTTGATAGCTTTTGATATAATTTTGTTAACCTTTTTTAATAATTTTTGTAATCTTTGATATTTGATAACCTTTAATATAATTCTAATAACTTTTGTTATTATTTTGGTAATCTTGGATATAGTTTTGGTAACCTTTGAAATAATTTTGCTAACTTTCATTATAGTTTTGGTTTAACATTTAATATGATTTTTTCATTTTGATAATCTTTGATATAATTTTATTAACATTTATACAATTTTGGAAACTTTTGACATAATTTTGGCAACATTTGATATAATTTTGATAACCTTTGATATAATTGGCAATTTTTGATATGATTTTGGTAATCTTTGATATAATTTTGGTATCCTTTTAGTAATCTTTGTAATAATTTTGGTAACTTTTATAATAATTTTTATATCCTTTATAATAGTTTTGGTAACTTTAGATAAAATTTTGATAACTTTTGATATAATATCCTTTCTAATAATTTTGGTAACTTTAGATATAATTTTGACAACTTTTGATATAATTTCGATAACATTTGACATAATTTTTTGGTAACCCTTGATATAATTGTAGAAACCTTGATATAATTATGAAAACCTGTGTAAAATTTTTGATAACCTTTGTAATAATTTTGATAACATTTCTATATTTTTGGTAACCTTTGATATAATTTTGATAATATTTGTATTAATTTTGATAAGTTTTGGTATAGTTTTAATAACCTTTTGATATAATTTTGACAACCTTTGATATGATTTTGGTAATTTTTTATATGATTTTGGTAACCTTGATATAGTTTTGATAACCTTGGTAATAATTTTGATAACATTTCTAATATTTTTGGTAACCTTTGATATAATTTTGATAACATTTGTATTAATTTTGATAACTTTTGGTATAGTTTTGATAATCTTTTGATGTAATTTTGACAACCTTTGATATGATTTTGGTAAGTTTTTACATGATTTTGGTAACCTTTAATTTAGTTTTGATAACCTTTGATATAATTTTGACATTTTTTATAATTTTAGTAACTTTTGATATGATTTTGATAACTTTGGTATAATTTTGATAACTATAGATATAATTTTGGTAACTCTTAATATAATTTTAGTAACCTTTGATATAATTTTAATAATTTTTGAGATATATAATTTTGATAACCTTTAATATAATTTTATATAATTTAATAACATTTATAATAGTTTTGATAACATTTAATACAATTTTGATATCATTTTATACCAAAATAAAAAAAAATTTAATATATAAATTTATTTAACAAATATCTAATTTGATATACACTTATTATATCATTCACGTGCTTTTGCACGTGTAAAATAAACTAGTATATATATACCTCTAGAAAATATCTTGTAAGATCTCACCACAAAAAGATTAATACACTAATTTTCCAGGGTTAATGCAATAACCCCAAATGATACCTCCAAAATTACTGCTTGGTGCATACCAAAGAGCAAGAAACTCCCTTTTTTTTTTTTTTCGGCTGCCAAAGTTTTCACTCACCACTTCAATTGCAATATGCTGTAAATTTTTATTAAATATGCAATACATTTATTTTTTTATTTCAATATCTAATTCATTTAAAGAAGCTATTATAACTGTCATAAATATAATGAGGATTGAAAATTATGCTTTTCGAAAAATAAAAGAGAACGGTGTATATAGATTGTAGACCTGTCCAAGGGTCGGGCTACCCGCCCAAGCCCGAAGGTCTATAAATATTTGGGAGGGCTTAGACAAAAATATTATGCCCGAAAAATGGGCTTGGGCAAAAAAATTAGGCCCGTTTAAAATTTGGGTCGGGCTTTGGCTCCAACATTCAAGGCCCGAGCCCGGCCCAACCCATTTTCTAATTAAATAATATATTATTTATATATATATATAATGTAATTTATGTCAAATATAAAAATTAAATATATATAATATTATAGTGTAAACATTAAAAAATATGTTAAGTTGTCCATATTTAAGAACTTAATAAAAATATATATATATATAAAATTACTAAAGATTAAATGATATATATATTAAAAAATTAGAAAAAAATAATATGGGCTTGCCTAAACGGGTTTGGGCTATCCATTTACAAATATGGGCGGATTTAGACAAAATTTGAGGCCCATATTTCGGGTCGGGCCGAGCTTGGGCAAACAAATATAGTATTGATACCATACATAAGCCCGGCCCAAACCCGGCTTGGCCTGGCCGTCGGAACTCCACTTTTCGGTGGTCATTTTTGTCGGAACTTGGATGTTTTTTATAGTATGAAATGTGCTCTTTCTAGTGTTATAGTTCGTTCGGTCAGATTCTGTATAGGTTGAGAAAAACGAAGTGTCAAAGTCTGTTCAATGAAACTGAAAACCTAGAAAATCTGGACAGACAGTGATGGTTTTCAATCTTTGGACCTCCGAAAATCATGATTTTTGTAACTGTTTTGGCTAAAACAAAATTTCAAGTTATAGTACTACATGCAGGCTTTGAATTGGTACCAATTACCCTTCTAAATTTGATCTATTTTTTTTTTTAAATATAAGTGTTCAAAGTAGGCCAAACGATCATGAAAATTTGAAATTTCAGCACTTAGTAAAATTTCGTTTTTAATTATTTTAAAAGTTATTTTTGTCCAATAATTTATCTATTTTGTTATAAACAGAATTAATTTTGAATATTTGAATTTTATTGAATATTGGCATGAATAAATATATTTTTAGTAAATTACTTTTGAGTTGGCATATTTTTGAAATTTTTGTTTTTACGAAAAAAAATTCACAAAAAAATTAAAGTTTTACTAATATTATGATTCTTCATAACCAAATGCAATATTGTTACTGATTTTGTGTGTTAACGTATAATTTTCTAAATTTTAAATGTTTTTATATTTCTTTAACTTATAAAAGAATTTGTTTGGTTTCTAAAATAATTTCGATTGAGGAAAGAGTTGCCACACACCCTAAGTGTCCTAGATTGATCCCCGGAATGTCTTGGTTTGTTTAGATGAATCGATAGCTTTAGTTTCTAATTTGAATACTTTTCGAATTAATAGGCTTCGAGAGGATATGAGTTCTTTATTTCTTGGTTTCGGTTTAGCGAGTTCAGGTAAGTGACTTGATATCCCTTTGGTGTTTTAACACCTTAAAAATCAGTCTCATCTTGCTTAGATTTTGTATATAATAAATAATATTTTGTCCCTTGGTTTATTAAATCGGGTTAAGCATGCAAAGTATATATCTGATAATCTTTTATATGAATTTAGAATGTGATTTCGTTTTGATTTGATTTTCGAATATGATTTTTGTTCAACTATATGTATATACCTATTTGTTTATCTATAATTATGAATACAAGTTACTATATAAGATACTTTGAAAGAAAATACGAAATTTGTTCTGTACGAGATGTGTTTTGTAAAATGCATGACTACTGCTTTGTATAGTTGGGTAATCTAAAAATATGTTTTGTTTTGATTTGTCTCCTAGTATGACTATGCTCTGACCCTGTCAACAGGGGTTAAATGTTGGCCATATCGACATGTACTTTGTGATAGAAATCGATTTCAACCATGCCACCGGTTTAGAATTGTGATTTTTGTGATATTTGATATGCGCAGCCATGGTTGCTTCTGATATACTTCTAACCCATTGTCACTGGGATTAATTGTGGTTTTTGTTTTGACCTATGTCACAGGAGTTAAGTGTGGTCTTAGTATGTTATAAGAGACTAATGAAAATCAATAATTTGTGAATTACTGTTTAGTTCTGTTATCTGATAATCTGATTTTGGAATAAATATGTTTTTGACTATAAGATTACCCATTATTATTTTCAAATCATAAGAATTGATAATTTTGGCCTAAATGTTTTATTGCATGCTTAATCCAACTGATGGGATGTCAGTTACTTGCTGAGTATTGTACTCATTCCTTTAATTTCCTTACTTTTTCAGATTTCGAGATATTTATCTTCGGAGTTTAGTTTGACGAGAACCATTGTTTGCGAGTTTAGCATCTACCTTTAGTCTTATGATACTTTGAACTTGAATAATTCGATATTAGGTTTAGTTGATTTCTTAGTTAGTTAGTTAGACTAGAATATTTAGTATTTTCGATCAAGGTGTAATATTGAAATTTTTTTGGAGACTTGAGGTTTTGTAATTGTAATTTTGGAGACTCTTCCAATTGTGGTTTTCAATTTAATAAGATATAAGTTGCCTTGCATGCTTGTGGGATTCATCTCATGAGTATGCGACGTTGTTATGTCCTAAATCTTTGAGTTTGGAGCGTGACAATATCAAAAATATACCTCTAGAAAATATCCTGTAAGATCTCACCACAGAAAGATTAATACACTAATTTTCCAGGATTAATGCACTAACCCCAAATGATACCTCCAAATTACTGCTTGGTGCATACAAAGAGCAAGAAATTCCCTTCTCTTTTTTTTTTACCGTGGTCGGCTGCCAAAGTTTTCACTCACCACTTCAATTGCAATATGGAACTAAACCAAAAAAAAAAAAAAGAGAAAAATCCTTAATTGCAAGAATCTTGATCATTGATCTTAGGCATCTGACATAATCATAGTTACACGAAAGAAACAAACCAAGACTCAATCATGTGAGCTAATTAGATATTCAGGGGGTGGACACATGGACAAAGGTCACGTGCCCAACAGAATTCACAAGTTCAATGTGCTGAGATATATTTGTGTCCTACGTATATTTAGATATGAATATAAAGATATAATCTTTTAAATATATAAAAAAAATATTAAAAAAAATAAATATAATCGCATTGGATATATATTCATATTTGACACTCATTTTTTAATTCAAATAATATAGGATAAGATATATATTTGTTTACTTCCACAAGCACAATAGAAAAACACAACCTGTGATAATCTGTCCAAAAACTTGTTGGAAAGACATATACATATGAAGTCAATGCGATTACCAAGGTTTCATAATTTTTGTCAGTTATTCTTAGTTCAAACTGGGATGAAACAGTTTATCCCTCTTGTCTTATAATCATTATCTGTGTAGACAGTTTGTTTTTTGTCAATAACATGTTGTGCATATACGACTTTCACGACTTTCATAAGCAGCGTTTTTAATAATAAAATGACAAAGTCATAATCTTTTAAGGAAATTTTTTTTCTAGATGCAGCCCCTGCCTGCAGCATGCAGCCCCTGCCTGCATGCAGCAGCAATGTGGGCCACGCACCAGCGGCCTGTAGGCCTAAAAATAAATAAATTATATTTATAAAAAGAATGAGTGATAATTACATCAAATTCCAAAAATTATAATTTTTTTACTCGATATTATTTTTGTTGTTGTAATACATGAGAACCTTTTAATATATATATATATATATATATTTATCGTTCTGTTCATTGTATTTTGAAATTTTTTTTATTAAATTCTATTATTGTTTTTTATTTATGGGACAATTCGAGAATGAGATACTTCTTGTAAAAAAAAAAAAAGATTATACTCTTGTGAAAACTTATGCATAAGATCATTCTCACTTTATCATCTTTATATCATAGTCATTGTTACTATTATTCTTTTATCTATGTAATGAATTTAATTTTATTACATTCTCATATTATTCTTCGCTCGATATTTTTATTATGTTTCAATCTCTTCCTTTAAAAAAATTCTCACGCAGGGGTACAATGTAGACAGTTATTTTTTATCAATAACATGTTATGCAGTTTTTAGTAATAGCCTCACTGTTATTGACGTTTTTAGTAATTGAACAAAAAACATGATTGGCGTTTTTAGTAATAGCCTTGTTCAGTGGATGTGAGAGTTTGAAAGTGTAAAAATCATTAGTCATATGATGCATGGTATTTCATCTCACAGAGGTTATCTTGGAGAAAGGCAATCAAAAGCTGCAATCAAGAACTTCAGTATTGTTCAAAATTTAGAAATGGCAGTAAGTAAAAACATATTCTGGGACAATGTTTTTCTATGGATCAACTGGTTGGAAAGGAGCTTGCTTGCGTCTGACTGACAACGACTCCTCTGCCGTCCAAAAAAAAAAGTTGTTGGAAAGAACCCAGATTTCGAGTTATACTGTATCTAATATTTAGGAATCTTTCTTTTCAGGGAAGGGTAATATGCGTTACAACTAACACTTAAAAAACTAGCAAGGGATAAGTTAAGCACTAGAAGGCTATATATAGGAAGAACATGTAACATGGTTTCCATCCACAACAGTTTTTAAACACAGGAAACAATGGGTTCAAATGAAGCATTTACAGAGAATGAAGAGGCACCCACTTATGGGACATCTATTCCAGTGCCTAATGTTCAAGAGTTGGTGAGGAAGAATCCTTTGCAGGTTCCACAAAGATACGTTAAGCAGCTAGAAGATAGACCAAAAGATAGTGATATGTCACATCTTTCTTCCCTTATTCCTGTCATTGATTTGTCATTACTATTAATGGGGAATGAGGAGGAACTAAACAAACTGGATCTGGCTTGCCAAGAATGGGGTTTCTTTCAGGTACTGTATCATTTAAGAAAGAATCAGCAGATTTAAAACCACATAAAAATACGTTGAGTATGGCAAAGAGAAGCTAGATATATTGGGACAGCGCTTTAACTCTTCATGAATACAGTGATAGAGTTAACAATTAATAGATCTCTTGCAGGTGGTAAATCATGGAGTTGCAAAGGAAGTGTTGCAGAAAATGAAGGATGCTGGAGCTGAGTTTTTTGAGCTTCCACTAGAAGAGAAGAATAAGTATGCAATGCCCACAAATGACATACAAGGGTACGGGCAGACAAATGTCGTTTCCGAAGAGCAGATACTGGACTGGTCAGATGCACTGACTCTTGTGGTTCACCCTTCACATTATAGGAACCTCAAGCTTTGGCCCAAGTCTCCAAAACGGCTCCAGTATGTATTCAGCTGATCTGCCCATATCATATATAGCACTTGCATTGTTTTTTTGTTTTCTTCAGGCATATTCCTATACTTGCTAGTTGCTCCATGTTAACTGGTATATATATATATATATATATACCACATTCATATAGGGAAGTCATAGAAGAATATTCAAATGCAATACGAAAAGTTGCGATGGAGCTCTTGCAATCATTTTCTCTGATCATGGGAATGGACAAGGAAGCTCTGCTTGGACTGCACAAACAATTGGTGCAAGCTTACCGAGCGAACTACTACCCTGCTTGCTCCAAACCAGACCAAGTACTAGGCATTAGTCCACATTCAGACGCTGGCACTATAACCATACTTATGCAGGAAGATAATGTGTGTGGATTACAAATTCAGCATAACAACGAGTGGGTGCCAGTTAATCCAATCCCAGATGCTCTAGTAGTGAACGTCGGTGATGTCATTGAGGTAAAAAAAAAAGAAGTAAAAAAAAAAAAAACATGTTTTGAATGGTGTGCAACAAAATAATATTTGAGCTGACTTTTGATTCTTTTACTTTTGTTGTCAGATGTGGAGTAATTGCAAGTACAAGAGTGTTGAACACAGAGTTGTTGCAAATTATAATAAGGCAAGGATCTCTCATGCTTCATTCGTGTATCCGCACGATGAGGCAGAGATTGAGCCCCTAGATCACATGCTCAACTCCCAAAGAACACAGCAGATTTATAAGAGAGTGAAATATGGGGAGTTTTTGAGGAGCGCCATCAAAAGAAAATTGGAGGGCAAGGCACATATGGCAAAGATTGAAACTCTTGCTTAAGCATAAAGCAAAAACTTTGTTGCTCACTTTCTGTTAATTTCTCATTCTGTTTGTTTGTTAATCGCTGCTTGTTAAGTGTGTATCTAAGTATAGATTTGAACACCTTTCACCAAAGGTTTGTTCTTTGTTTCCAGCTGTTGTTATTCCGAGTATCCATGTCATAATAAAGAGGGAGGGAAGTAACTGTCTCTATGGTTGTTCTTAATAAAATATTAGAATACCAATTCCGAGTTCTCCCATACTTGATTGAACAACCAAACAAAGATGAATCCACCTACTTAATGTGCTACAGATAATATGTTTATTTTGGCAAACACAATATAAAAGCAAAAGTATTTACATCTCTCTAATAATTTTTCCAAGAAGCCAGTGGAGAAGATATACCCAGAGGCAATCATCATACATTAAATTCAAAATATATGATAACAGTAAACAAAAAGGGCGAGAAAAAGCAGAATAAGAAGCAGTTTGAGTTCTAGTGCTAGTTTTATCGGGAATTAATAACTAGCCTAGGGCTTTATGTGAAGATTTCCTAGCCTCTCAGCTTCTGCTTCTTGACTTGTGGTACATTGAATATTGGCTCCATTAGTTGGAGGACTGGGTCCTAATAATAGAGGAGTCTCTTGCTTTTTCACACTGGACTTCGAATCGCCAGTGTGATTTGCAGCCCAACCTCTGAGGGGAGGCTCAAAATGCTTGCTGGCAACATCAGGTGGAGGTGCATCTTAACCAGGTAGAGCTAAAAGTCCCTTCTCTCGAAGGAAGAAGGCTCCTGCTATACAGGGCTGAGCAACAAAGAAAAGCTCGTACCTGAAACAATGATGAATTTGTAGACACAATAATTTGGAACAATATAAAATATATATATATATATCATCTATATATTTGAACATCATATATATATATATATATATATATATCATCTAGAAACAATTTATGACTCTTATTCTTTTCTTTTCATACTCAAATACTATCTTTATATTTTAAGAGTGAATTAAAAGTTTATTTAAGACATCCTAAAAACATCATTGAAACCCCATCCATCAATAAGAATCTCACCAATTTGTGCATCTATATTTTCCTATGTAAGCATGACATGAATTTGCATTAATCTTTTAGTAGTTTACATTGTTTTGTTATTTAAATTTTAAAATTTTATGCTATGTAGCTTTTCTTGCTTCATGCTTTCGATTTTAGATTACTTTAATTATCACAATCAACCGCCTTTGATACCCTTATAAAATTATCAACAAAAAAAAAATTATAATTTGATATATTATTAAATTTTAGTTAAATGTAATTTTTGTGAGAGACGTAATAGTATTAAATATATATTAATAAATTTTCATTATTTTTAGATTTTTATTGAAACACAACAATTATGATGGAAATTAAAACATTTAATAGAAAGAAATTAGAATATAACAAATAGATAATAATCATAAAATAAAATAAATAAATAAAACATAAAAAAGAAGAACATGGACGTAGAGCCTAAAGAGGCTATTTGTTAATAATCACCACAAATTTGGCCAAAATAATAATAATAATAAAAAAGAACATGATCGTATAGCCTAAAGAGGCTATTGACACTTTTATGGTAATTGTTTTCCCTAACAATAAAGACTTGGATTCAAATAAAAGTAAACTTATTTTTTAAAATTAAATAAAAATAAACTATTAATTTTGGAGAACTCAATTCAAATAAAAATATATAAATGAAAACTAAGAATAGAGCGAAGCATATCATATAACATTAGTTGACGGGTTAAGCATTACATCACAAATTCATTTGTCGAAAACATTTTTTCTTCATGACTAAATCAGCAACAAAAAAAAAAAAAAGTTAGCGACAAACATTATATTTTAAGGAATTTAAGTAAAATATTACAATGTTAATTACTTACGATCAAGGTTCTAGCTAATTACACCACCAAAACTATTATTGATAACAAAATGAATTAGTAGTCCAAGAAGCAATTTAATAATCTCTTCTTTTTTTATCAAAAAATTTATCTCTTCTTTCTATCCTTAGTCTTTATTTATTAATTTGAATGTAGTCTTAGAAATTTATATGAGAACAAAGTTATTGGTAAGAATAATAATAATAATAGGATTTTGAATTATAATAACAAAAACAATTAATTATGAAATATCTTAAATGTGAATGCAAAAATATATAAAACAGTTGACTCTCTAAAAAATAATAAAAGAATAAAATAAGTACACGCATGTTTAAAATCAAGTATGATAAAAGTAAATAGTGATATTTTTATTATTGCAGGTCATATTGTAAATATTATTTTTGCCAAAAAAAAATCGCCAACACACATATGGTTACATTTTGATGAGAATAATTATTTTTATATTTGTTTGTAATAATTTAACTTTAATATAGATTAAAGTAACAACATCTCAATAATCTAAATCCATTATAAATTGTAAAAAATCTTCTAACAGATTTTTTTCTAAAAATTTTTGTATGTACTTAAATAGGATAAGTTCATAAAAATTACTTTAGCCAACAAAGAAAATTTCGTAAAAATTACATTAAACAATGCAAGTTAAATAAATTAACAATTAAATATTGCAATATAATTTACCAAAAAAATTTGTTAAAATTTAAATTTTAATGTGCATCATTGCTCTATTAAAAGGTTTTCCAATCATAAAATAATAAACAAAATAAAATACTAATGTATTTAACATCAATAGTGATTGCAAGCAGAAAACAAGTTATTTTTGAAAGAGTTGAATAGTGCCATTAATTTATCAATCTATTATACTGTAATTTTTTTTATTAAATATGCAATACATTTATTTTTATTTCAATATCTAATTCATTTAAAGAAGCTATTATAACTATCATAAATATAATGAGGATTGAAAATTATGTTTTTCGAAAAATAAAAGAGAACGGTGTATATAGATCGTAGACCTGTCCAAGGGCCGGACTACCCGCCCAAGCCTGAAGGTCTGCCCATATTTGGGAGGGCTTGGATAAAAATATTATGCCCGAAAAATGGGCTTGGGCAAAAAAATTAGGCCCGTTTAAAATATGGGTTGGGCTTTGGCTCCAACATTCAAGGTTCGAGCCCGACCCAGCCCGTTTTCTAATTAAATAATATATTATTTATATATATATAATGTAATTTATGTCGTATAAAAATTAAATATATATAATATTATAGTGTAAACATTAAAAAATATGTTAAGTTGTCCATGTTTAAGAACTTAATAAAAGAAAAAATATATAAAATTACTAAAGATTAAATAATAAAAATATGTATATCTAAAAAAATTAGAGAAAAATAATATAGGCTTATTTAAACGGGTTTGGGCTATTCATTTACAAATATGGACGGATTTGGACAATATTTGAGACCCATATTTCAGGCTGGGCAGGGCTTGGGCAAGCAAATATAATATTGATACCATACATAAGCTCGTCCCAAACCCTGCTCGGCCCGGTCTATGGACACATATGTGACAATTACACTAATGCATAGTAGTATTGCATAATAACGCTTTACAAAAAATAAAGTAGACAAAAAAAAAAAAAACCATCTTTTTCAATTATATGCAAAACAATTGGTTGCTAAATATCAATAAATTTGAACAAAAAAAAAATTATATAAGATGAAAAATACAATTTAAGCATGTAAAACAATTAGAAGAGGAAAAATAAAGAAAATATGAAAATTTTAATTCGATTAACTTCAATAAAAATAATACATCACTACCAGTAAACAAAAAAAAAATTAAAAGGACTTAGATTGAGTGTTTATTCAAGTATGGATTTTTTAATTTGAGTTAGGTAGAATTTAAATCTTTTAAATTTTAGATTCAAATCGAATGTGGTAGAGTTCATGTTCAAGTACATTAAATGAGTCTTTAGAATCAAATCAACTTTTTTAATCCTATAAAAAGGATTGGTTGCTTTAGATATTAATAAAGTTGATAATATATATATCTCCAAACTTTTTCCCAAGAGGAAATACTTTTGAATGAAAATTTTGAATTTTTTTTTATATGAGAGTATTTTAAAATGTTAGTATTTGTAATTTTTTGTTTGGATAAATATTTCTTAAAATAAAATTATAGTCTATTGATAAGATTAAAAAATAATAATAAAAAGACGAATAATGATATTTAAAGATAAATATATATATTTAAATATGCAATATGAATATCATTAAGAAAATACAAATAAAGATATAATAATTATCAACAGTTATAAAAAAAAAATTATATCAAATTAGATAATACCTCATCCAAACAAGTTAAATATTTTTAAATTTTCTTAATATTAATTTTTTAAGTAAATAAACTTAATTATACGCGTAGAACGTGTGTTTGAAAATAAATATATATAAAAGTACTAACTCTTAAAATGCAAATAGTGAACTATATATTTGTCTTTAACAATTTATTAAATTAACTATTCTATCCTTAATTATTGATTTTATTATTAAATTAATAAAATATTAACTATTTTTTTATTTTAAACATTAAAGTACTTATTAAAGTAAACTTTTCTAAATTTTTTATTTAAATTAAAAATTGATTAATTTTGGTTTATCTATTTTATTTTTTTATTAAATTTTTTTATAAGAACAACACTTTCAAATTTATTGTTAATAAAAATAATAATAAGGTTTTGAAATAATATTAAAAAAATATTTATTAGCTAAAAATCAAAATCTTATTTATCTAGCTATTAGGCGACGAAAAATCTTAAAACATTATTTACTGACAAGAATCGAAACATGAAGATATAATCAAATATGATAATTAAGATTAAATTGGTAGTATGATAGGACACATGGATTATAAGTTTATGTTAAATTACAATAATATATATTACCATATGAGATTAGACATGAATGATTTTGACATAAATATATAATAAGTAACAATAAATACATAACCTTTTATATAATGTAAATATATAATATAACATTTGATATGATTTTGATACTGTAGACACTTGTTTTTGGTCAATAACATTTCTTGCAGGTACAAATCTCATATGCAGCGGGTCTTAGTAATAGTCTTCTTGTTAGCGTCGCTTCCTAGCACGTCTCTTGGCACATCGCTTGGTACGTCACTTCTTGGCACGTCGCTTGGTACGTCGCTTCTTGGCACGTCGCTTGGCACGTCGATTCCTGGCACGTCACTTGGCACGTCGCTTAACACGTCGCTTTTTGGAGCAGGACTTCCTGCAATAATACACAACTACATGAAAACTGTGGAGCTAACCCCGGAATGTTGGCAGGATTCTTGGGGTTGCTCCACTTTTGGGACGTCTTGGAGAGCATGGCTTGGAGGCTCAGATATAGAGATTGTTAAGAAGTCCGCTTCTTAACCTTTCCTTGGAACACAAGTGCTTCCCTTTCCCGCTGAACAGACAATGTATTCTTAAGCATGCTGTCACATAATCTTTCTTCACTGCCTGTCACCAAAACACTACTCGAGTGTAACCTCCACATAACTTCCATGTTATCCACTACTTTGGTAACCTCCCTCTCTCTCCCACTACCCATGATAAGTGTTACTTACACGTGAGTGGGCTCCTAATAACCGTCCACTATCTTTGTAACTTATCCTGGTAACTTCCACGGAGAGGCTATATATAGAGGCTCAAATGCTTCATTTGTGATATTTTGGTCATTTAACAAACTTTCAGTCGATAAGAATTTTCTCTGAGTTTTTCTCTGAATTATCACAGCCACCATAACTTTCACCATCCTCAACCACTTACAACCTTCATCACCACCACCTGTCACCGCACTTATTCTCTGGGGTCTGCTTCAATCTTCATCTCCGCCATCTCCCTACGACTTCTCGTTTTACTAGTTTGCAACGTTTCCTCACCCGATCAAAATCACCTTCTACAGATACCTTTTGATATGATATTAATAGTCGTTGATATGATTTGATAGCTTTTGATATGATTTTAATAACCTTTTATATAATTTTGATAACCTTTAATATAAACTTGATAACTTTTGATATAATTTTGGTACCTTTGATACAATTTTGATAACCTTTTATATAATATTGAAACCTTTGATAAATTTTGGTAACCTTTGATATAATTTTGATAACCTTTTCTATAAGTTTGATAAGCCTTGATATAATTTTTGATAACCTTTGATATGATTTTGTTAACCTTTAATAAAAATTTTGGTTTTGATAACTTTTGATATAATTTTGAAAGCTTATAATATAGTTTTGATAACCTTTGATATAATTTTGACAACCTGGGATATAATTTTGTTAACTTTTGAAATGATTTTGATTACCTTTTATATTATTTTAAAATCTTTGATATGATTTTCATAACCTTTCATATAATTTTAGTAACCTTAGATAAACGTTTGGTAACCTATGAAATAAGTTTGATAACCTTCGATATGATTTTGATAACATTTGATATTATTTTTATAGCATTTGATATGATTTTGATAACCTTTAATATAATTTTGATAACCTTTGATAGAATTTTGATAACCTTTTATATGATTTTTTATATAATTTTGGTGACCTTTGATATAAATTTGATAACCTTTGATATAATTTTGATAATTTTTTGATAATTTTTTTATATGAATTGATAACTTTTGATATAATTTTAATACACTTTAATATAATTTTGATAACTTTTGATATAATTTTGATAATGTTTTTTTATAATTTTGATAACCTTTGATATAATTTTGATAATCTTTGATATAATTTTAATAACATTTGTAACTGTTTTGGTAATCTTAGTAACCTTTAAAATAAGTTTGGTAACATTTGATATAATTTTGGTAACATTCAATATGATTTTGATAACCTTTTATGATTTTGATAGTCTTTATTCTTTAATATGATTTTGTCATTTTGATAATTTTTTATATAATTTTGATAATCTTTATAAAATTTTGGTAACTTTGGATAAACTTTTGGTAACCTTTGAAATAATTTTAATAAACTTTGATATAATTTTGATTGTCTGTGATGTAATTTTGATAATCCTTGATATAATTTTCATAATGTTTGATAAAATTTTGAAAGCCTATAATATAATTTGGGTAACTTTTGATATAATTTTGATAACCTTTGATATAATTTTGACAACCTTGGATATAATTCTGATACCCTTTAATATAATTTTGATAGCTTTTGATATAATTTTGTTAACCTTTTTAATAATTTTTGTAATCTTTGATATTTGATAACATTTAATATAATTCTAATAATTTTTGTAATCTTGGATATAGTTTTGGTAACCTTTGAAATAATTTTGCTAACTTTCGTTATAGTTTTGGTTTAACATTTAATATGATTTTTTCATTTTGATAATCTTTGATATAATTTTAATAACATTTATACAATTTTGGTAACTTTTGACATAATTTTAGCAACATTTGATATAATTTTGATAACCTTTGATATAATTGGCAATCTTTGATATGGTTTTGGTAATCTTTGATATAATTTTGGTATCCTTTTAGTAATCTTTGTAATAATTTTGGTAACTTTAGATATAATTTTAGTAACTTTTTATATAATTTTGATATCCTTTATAATAGTTTTGGTAACTTTAGATAAAATTTTGATAACTTTTGATATAATATCCTTTCTAATAGTTTTGGTAACTTTAGATGTAATTTTGACAATTTTTTATATAATTTCGATAACTTTCATATAATTTTGATAACGTTTTACATAATTTTTTGGTAACCCTTGATATAATTGTAGAAACCTTTGATATAATTTTGATAACCTTTGATATAATTATGAAAACCTGTGTAAAATTTTTTATAACAATAATTTTGATAACATTTCTAATATTTTTGGTAACCTTTGATATAATTTTGATAACATTTGTATTAATTTTGATAAGTTTTGGTATAGTTTTGATAATCTTTTGATATAATTTTGACAACCTTTGATATGATTTTGGTAATTTTTTATATGATTTTGGTAACCTTTAATTTAGTTTTGATAATCTTGATATAGTTTTGATAACCTTTGTAATAATTTTGATAACATTTCTAATATTTTTGGTAACCTTTGATATAATTTTGATAACATTTGTATTAGTTTTGATAACTTTTGGTATAGTTTTGATAACCTTTTGATGTAATGTTGACAACCTTTGATATGATTTCGGTAATTTTTTATATGATTTTGGTAACTTTTAATTTAGTTTTGATAACCTTGATATAGTTTTGATAACTTTTGATATAATTTTGACATTTTTTTTTTTAATAATTTTGTAATTTTTTAAAATTTTAGTAACTTTTGATATAATTTTATTTAATAACTTTTGATATGATTTTGGTAACTTTGATATAATTTTGATAACTATAGATATAATTTTGGTAACTCTTAATATGATTTTGGTAACTTTTGATATAATTTTAATAATTCTTTAGATATATAATTTTGGTAACCTTTAATATACTTTTATATAATTTAATAACAGTTGTAATAGTTTTGATAACATTTAATACAATTTTGATATCATTTTATACCAAAATAAAAAAATATTTAATATATAAAATTATTTTAAAATATTTAATTTGATATATACTTATTATATCATTCACGTGCTTTTACACGTGTAAAATAAGCTAGTATATATATATATATACCTTTAGAAAATATCTTGTAAGATCTCACCACAAAAAGATTAATACACTAATTTTCCAGGTTTAATGCACTAACCCCAAATGATACCTCCAAATTACTGCCTGGTGCATACCAAAGAGCAAGAAACTCCCTTCTTTTTCTTTTTTTTTTTTTTTACCTTGGTCGGCTGCCAAAGTTTTCACTCACCACTTCAATTGCAATATGCAACTATACCAAAAAAAAAAAGGGAAAAAAATCCTTTATTGCAAGAATCTTGATCGTTGATCTTAGGCATCTGACATAATCATAGTTACACAAAAGAAACAAAGACTCTCAATCATGTGAGCTAATTAGATATCCATGGGGTGGACACATGGACAAAGGTCACGTGCCCAACAGAATCCACTTCAATGTGCTGCAAATAAGATATATTTGTATTCGACATATATTCAAGCTTGGATATAGAGATATAATTTTTCAAATATATAAAAAAAAATTTTAAAAATTTGAGTATACTCACGTCGAATGCATATATGTATCTATCACTCACTTCCGAATCCAAATAAGATAGGATAAGATATATATTTGTTTACTTCCACAAGCCCAATAGAAAAACATAACCTGTGATAATCTGTCCAAAAACTTGTTGGAAAGACATATACATATGAAGTCAATGCGATTACCAAGGTTTCTTAAATTTTGTCAGTAATTCTTAGTTCAAACTTGGATGAAACAGTTTATCTCTCTTGTCTTATAATCATTATTTGTGTACACAGTTTTTTTTGGTTCAATAATATGTTGTGCATGCAGAACTCTCATAAGCAGCGGTTTTAGTAATAATTTTCCTGTCTGCAACATCCTACTTCATAAATAGTTTTATAATTTTATAGAATGACAAAGTCATAATCTTTTAAGGAAAAAAAATTTCTAGTCTCTTCCACAAGGTAGCATGCTCAGGAGTTATGCAAAATCATAATGCAACATGCTGCGAATCAGTTGGCCCTGCCTGCAGCATGCTGGCAGGCCTGCAGCGTGCAGGCAGGCCTGCAGCGTGCAGGCAGGCCTGCAGCGTGCAGGCAGGCCTGCAGCGTGCAGGCAGCCATGCAGGCTCCACCCACCAGCGGCCTGTAGGCCTAAAAAAGTAAATAAATTATATTTTCAAAAAAAAAAAAAGTGAGAGATAATTGCATCAAATTTCAAAAATTATAATTTCCCTGCTGGTCGTGATCGATATTATTTTTATTGTTGTAGTACATGAGAAGCTTTTAATATATATATATATATATATATATATATATATATATATCGTTGTGTTGATTGTATTTTGAAACTTTTTTTATTAACTTTTTTTTATTTTTTATTTTTGGGATAATTCGAGAAAGAGACATTTCTTGTAAAAAAAAATAGATTATACTCTTGTAAAGACCTATGCATAAGATCATTCTCACTTTATTATCTTTGCATCATAGTCATTGCTAATATTATTCTTTTATCCATGTCATGAGTTTATTTTATTACATTCTCATATTATTCTTCACTCGATATTTTTATTATGTTTCAAACTCTTCCTTCGAAGAAAAAACTCACGCAGGGGTAAAATGTAGACAGTTATTTTTTATGAATAACATGTTGTGCAGTTTTTAGTAATAGCCTTGTTCAGTGGATGTGAGAGATTGAAAGGGTAAAAATCAGTAGTTATATAATGCATGGTATTTCATCTCAAAGAGGTTATCCTGGAGAAAGGCAATCAAAAGCTGCAATCAAGAACTTCAGTATTGTTCAAAATTTAGAAATGGCAGTAAGTAAAAACATATTCTGGGACAATGTTTTTCTATGGATCAACTGGTTGGAAAGGAGCTTGCTTGCGTCTGACTGACAACGACTCCTCTGCCGTCCAAAAAAAAAAAGTTGTTGGAAAGAACCCAGATTTCGAGTTATACTGTATCTAATATTTAGGAATCTTTCTTTTCAGGGAAGGGTAATATGCGTTACAACTAACACTTAAAAAACTAGCAAGGGATAAGTTAAGCACTAGAAGGCTATATATAGGAAGAACATGTAACATGGTTTCCATCCACAACAGTTTTTAAACACAGGAAACAATGGGTTCAAATGAAGCATTTACAGAGAATGAAGAGGCACCCACTTATGGGACATCTATTCCGGTGCCTAATGTTCAAGAGTTGGTGAGGAAGAATCCTTTGCAGGTTCCACAAAGATACGTTAAGCAGCTAGAAGATAGACCAAAAGATAGTGATATGTCACATCTTTCTTCCCTTATTCCTGTCATTGATTTGTCATTACTATTAATGGGGAATGAGGAGGAACTAAACAAACTGGATCTGGCTTGCCAAGAATGGGGTTTCTTTCAGGTACTGTATCATTTAAGAAAGAATCAGCAGATTTAAAACCACATAAAAATATGTTGAGTATGGCAAAGAGAAGCTAGATATATTGGGACAGCGCTTTAACTCTTCATGAATACAGTGATAGAGTTAACAATTAATAGATCTCTTGCAGGTGGTAAATCATGGAGTTGCAAAGGAAGTGTTGCAGAAAATGAAGGATGCTGGAGCTGAGTTTTTTGAGCTTCCACTAGAAGAGAAGAATAAGTATGCAATGCCCACAAATGACATACAAGGGTACGGGCAGACAAATGTCGTTTCCGAAGAGCAGATACTGGACTGGTCAGATGCACTGACTCTTGTGGTTCACCCTTCACATTATAGGAACCTCAAGCTTTGGCCCAAGTCTCCAAAACGGCTCCAGTATGTATTCAGCTGATCTGCCCATATCATATATAGCACTTGCATTGTTTTTTTGTTTTCTTCAGGCATATTCCTATACTTGCTAGTTGCTCCATGTTAACTGGTATATATATATATATATATATATATATATATATATATATATATATACCACATTCATATAGGGAAGTCATAGAAGAATATTCAAATGCAATACGAAAAGTTGCGATGGAGCTCTTGCAATCATTTTCTCTGATCATGGGAATGGACAAGGAAGCTCTGCTTGGACTGCACAAACAATTGGTGCAAGCTTACCGAGCGAACTACTACCCTGCTTGCTCCAAACCAGACCAAGTACTAGGCATTAGTCCACATTCAGACGCTGGCACTATAACCATACTTATGCAGGAAGATAATGTGTGTGGATTACAAATTCAGCATAACAACGAGTGGGTGCCAGTTAATCCAATCCCAGATGCTCTAGTAGTGAACGTCGGTGATGTCATTGAGGTAAAAAAAAAAAAGTAAAAAAAAAAAAAAAACATGTTTTGAATGGTGTGCAACAAAATAATATTTGAGCTGACTTTTGATTATTTTACTTTTGTTGTCAGATGTGGAGTAATTGCAAGTACAAGAGTGTTGAACACAGAGTTGTTGCAAATTATAATAAGGCAAGGATCTCTCATGCTTCATTCGTGTATCCGCACGATGAGGCAGAGATTGAGCCCCTAGATCACATGCTCAACTCCCAAAGAACACAGCAGATTTATAAGAGAGTGAAATATGGGGAGTTTTTGAGGAGCGCCATCAAAAGAAAATTGGAGGGCAAGGCACATATGGCAAAGATTGAAACTCTTGCTTAAGCATAAAGCAAAAACTTTGTTGCTCACTTTCTGTTAATTTCTCATTCTGTTTGTTTGTTAATCGCTGCTTGTTAAGTGTGTATCTAAGTATAGATTTGAACACCTTTCACCAAAGGTTTGTTCTTTGTTTCCAGCTGTTGTTATTCCGAGTATCCATGTCATAATAAAGAGGGAGGGAAGTAACTGTCTCTATGGTTGTTCTTAATAAAATATTAGAATACCAATTCCGAGTTCTCCCATACTTGATTGAACAACCAAACAAAGATGAATCCACCTACTTAATGTGCTACAGATAATATGTTTATTTTGGCAAACACAATATAAAAGCAAAAGTATTTACATCTCTCTAATAATTTTTCCAAGAAGCCAGTGGAGAAGATATACCCAGAGGCAATCATCATACATTAAATTCAAAATATATGATAACAGTAAACAAAAAGGGCGAGAAAAAGCAGAATAAGAAGCAGTTTGAGTTCTAGTGCTAGTTTTATCGGGAATTAATAACTAGCCTAGGGCTTTATGTGAAGATTTCCTAGCCTCTCAGCTTCTGCTTCTTGACTTGTGGTACATTGAATATTGGCTCCATTAGTTGGAGGACTGGGTCCTAATAATAGAGGAGTCTCTTGCTTTTTCACACTGGACTTCGAATCGCCAGTGTGATTTGCAGCCCAACCTCTGAGGGGAGGCTCAAAATGCTTGCTGGCAACATCAGGTGGAGGTGCATCTTAACCAGGTAGAGCTAAAAGTCCCTTCTCTCGAAGGAAGAAGGCTCCTGCTATACAGGGCTGAGCAACAAAGAAAAGCTCGTACCTGAAACAATGATGAATTTGTAGACACAATAATTTGGAACAATATAAAAAATATATATATATATATATATATATATCATCTATATATTTGAACATCAAATATATATATCATCAAACATGTGACATGGTTTCCACAACAGTTTAAACACAGTAAAGAATGGATTCAAATGAAGCATTTATAGACAATGAAGAGGCACCCACTTATGCGCCATCTATTCCAGTGCCTAATGTTCAAGAGTTGGTGAGGAAGGATCCTTTGCAGGTTCCACAAAGATATGTTAGGGAGCTAGAAGATAGACCAAAAGATACTGATATGTCACATCTTTCTTCCCTTATTCCTGGTCATTGATTTGTCATTACTATTCATGGGGAACGAGGAGGAACTAAATAAACTGGATCTGTCTTGCCAAGAATGGGGTTTCTTTCGGGTACTGTATCATTTAAGAAAGAATCTGCAGATTTAAAATCACATAAAAAGAAGGTAGACAATGAAAAATATGTTATGGCAAAGAAAAGCTGGATATATTGGGACAGCTACAGAATAAAATTTATCTATGTGCCCTTTTAACTCTTCATGAATACAGTGAAAGAATTAACAATTAATATTGCAGGTGGTAAATCATGGAGTTGCAAAGGAAGTGTTGCAGAAAATGAAGGATGCTGCAGCTGAGTTTTTTGACCTTCCACTAGAAGAGAAGAATAAGTATGCAATGCCCTCAAATGACATACAAGGGTACGGGCATGCAAATGTAGTTTCTGAAGAGCAGATACTGGACTGGTCAGATGCACTGATTCTTGTGGTTCACCCTTCACATTATAGGAAGCTCAAGCTTTGGCCAAAATCACCAAAAGGGCTCCCGTATGTATTCAGCTGATCTGCCCAAATCATAGCACTTGCATTGTTTTTTGTTTTCTTTAGGCATATTCAGCTAGTTGCAGTTGCTCCATGTTAACTGAAATATACTTTCATATAGGGAAATCATAGAAGAATATTCAAATGCAATACGAAAAGTTGCAATGGAGCTCTTGCAATCATTTTCCCTGATCATGGGAATGGACAAGGAAGCTCTGCTTGGACTGCACAAACAATTGGTGCAAGCTTACCGAGTAAACTACTACCCTGCTTGCTCCAAACCAGACCAAGTACTAGGTGTTAGTCCACATTCAGACACTAGCACTATATCCATACTTATGCAGGAAGATGATGTGTGTGGATTACAAATTCAGCATAACAACGAGTGGGTGCCAGTTAATCCAATCCCAGATGCTCTAGTAGTGAACGTCGGTGATGTCATTGAGGTAAAAGAAACATGTTTTGAATGGTGTAAAAAAATAATATTTGAGCTGACTTTTGAGTCTTTTACTTTGTTGTCAGATATGGAGTAATGGCAAGTACAAGAGTATTGAACACAGAGCTGTTGCAAATAATAACAAGGCAAGGATCTCTTATGCATCATTCCTGGTTCCGCACGATGAGGTAGAGATTGAGCCCCTAGATCACATACTCAACTCCCAAAGAACACAGCAGATTTATAAAAGAGTGAAATATGGGGAGTTTCTGAGGAGCTCTATGAATAGAAAAATGGAGGGCAAGGCACATACCAAGATGGCAAAGATTGAAACTCTCGCTTAAGCATAAAGCATAAACTTTGTTGCTCAGTTTTCTGTTCATTTCTCTTTCAGTTTGTTTATCGCTGCTTGTTAAGTGTATCTGAGCACAGATTTGAACACCTTTCACCAATGGTTTGTTCCCTGCTGTTGTTATTTTGAGTATCCATGTCATGATAAGGAGGGAAGTAACTGTATGGTTGTTCTTAGCAAAATATTAGAATACCATTTCCAAGTTCTCCCATACTTGATTGAACAACCAAACAAAGATGAATCCACCTACTTAATGTGCTACAGATATGTTTATTTTGGCAAACACAATAGAAAAGCAACAGTATTTACATCTGTCTAATAATTTTTCCAAGAAGCCAGTAGAGAAGATATACCCAGAGGCAATCATATATTAAATTCAAAATAAATGATAACAGCAACCAAAAAGGGAAGGAAAAAAGCAGAATAAAAAGCAATTTGAGGCGAAAAACATACGAACATAAACAAATTCTAGTGCTAATTTTATCAGGAATTAATAACTAACCTAGAGCTTTATGTGAAGATTTCCAAGCCTCTCAGCTTCTGCTTCTTGACTTGTGGTACCTTGAATATTGGCTCCATCAGTTGGAGGGCCGGGTCCTAATAATAGAGGAGTCTCTTGCTTTTTCACACTGGACTTCGAATCGCCAGAGTGATTTGCAGCCCAACCTCTGAGGGGAGGCTCAAAATGCTGGCTGGCAACATCAGGTGGAGGTGCATCTTCACCAGGAAGAGCTAAAAGTCCCTTCTCTCGAAGGGAAGAAGGCTCCTTATAACATGTATTCCAAAGGGAGTCCACAAGCTGCCTCTCCTCCCTAACAGCCCCAAGGTCTTCAGGAGACATCAAGTTGATTCCTTTAATTCGTTCTTCAAGAAGTTGCTTCAGCTTCTCATCTTCTTCACCTAAACCACCATTGTTCCCACCTGTCTTGTCCCCAGCAAGCTCAAGAAGGCTGCGAAGAGCAGCTTCTCTTACTTCCGCATCCTCACTCGAGGCAAGATGCAACATTACACGGGGAAACCCTAGCTCGCTTACAACATTGCAATCTGAATGATTTTCATGCAGTAGGTATTGAATCAAGTTCAAGGCTTTCCTGGAAGAAAAGGACAATTAAATGAGAAAACCAAAGTAGGGAAACTATCTAGAGAAGAAAAAAAAAATACAAACGTGAACATTGAACTTTAGGAAACTATTCGATGATTTAAATTCCATTTATTTCTACATAGGAAACATCTTCTTGATAAAATCCTGAAACCTATTACCAACAAAAAGATAATGCATACTTGGACTGCAAAGACTGACCCTAAGATTACCTTTGAAATCTAACACTCTCAGTTCCCAAAACCTTTTACCAACAAAAAGATAACGCATACTTGGACTGCAAAGACTGACCCTAAGATTACCTTTGAAATCTTACACTCTCAGTTCCCAAAGCATCTCTCAAGGCTGCATAACCATTTGCAAGTCGAAATGCTGCGATACCGGGTTTGTTGTGGCGGATCAAAGCTGAAATCCAATGAAAAAAAGATATGTCACGTCAAAATACTTTCAAGATCCTGTAGGAGCATATTCAACTGAAGTTATTGGCATTAATAACAATAAGAAGTATACTATAAAACAATAATTGTACTCACAAGATATTGCACCAAGTGCTTTGGTTCGAACAGCTACATCAGGGTCAGAGGCAAAATTAGTAAGGAGAGGCTCTAAGCCATTTGCTTCCATAACCAACTGTTGACTCCGGGGATTATTCTGTACAATGGTGGATACGACTTCTGCAGCTTTTGCTCGAATATTGGCATGTGAATTCTTCAGATAACCAAGGAGAGGGGCCAAACCACCAATCCAGTGTAGATCTGCAACAAATGCACAAAGATCGAATAAGTATATCTTTTTTGAAAGAGGATGAAAACGAACAGGCTAGAGATCAATTGAAAAGTGTGAAAGGCTAAATAAAGGGGAATCATTTTCGTTTAGCCATTTTACAAACAAAACTTATTCTTGCGGGAACTGTGCCAGGGCCAGAAAAGAAAAGGCATAGATGCAACAAGTTTATGAAACTGAAAAACACCAATTCCATCATTGGTAGCATCCTCAAGAATTACTTATCCCCTAAAACACAAAAGGATTCTCCTTGCATTCAATATTAATATTCTAAGCAGCCAACACGACGATTGTTAGAGATATAATGCATCAAGTTAAGCACTCCATGAAAAGAAAACACATAGGAAAGAACAACCGGGTAATAATCTAAAAAGTGTGAAAAGATGAAACTTACCATTGGCCATGTCAATAGACTCAACATGCTCTTGTAACTCGTCCAACATATCTGCCACCATCAAATAAGCATGTAAAATAAAGCTACCCTTAAAACCCAGAAACAAAAAGAAAGCTTGAAAACAACTAGGGGATTCTACAATAGTACCTTCAATATCAGCAGCTGTAACTCCTTGAGCTTCCAAGACTTGCTCTGGAGTTTGCATAACCAAACTTATCTCTTTCATTCGCTTAATCACATCAACGGTCTGCGATTGCACTGCTTCCATAAACCATCTTCTATCTTCCTCACTATACAAAAAAAAAAAATTACCCACTAAATAATCAATTAAAGATGGGCAAAAAAGGGTCATTGAAAAAAAAAATGGGGTTACCTTAAATTACTAGTGGGTCGAGTTCCATCAGAGTTAGCAATGCTCCACTTCAGCAATCCATCCCACTTGGGTCCGTCTTTAGCCATAGTTTATTATGCTAAGTAAATCACTGTCTTCGTTTTTCTTGCAGATGAATTCAAGAAGAGATTTTTGAGTTCTGGTCGGAGTTTCCTTTTAATATAGAATTTCAGCGAAAATTCCAAGCGATTCGAGATTTTTCTTTTTAGATTAGAAGGTGGCGGAAAGCGCTACCGCCTATCGATATTTCTCGAGTGAAGACCTAAGCTGTCTATTGGGCTTGGATCTACCATCGGCCCAAATTGACTATGTCGGTTTGGGTTTAAAGGCCCAATAATTCAGATAAAAAATATCCAAATCCAAAATATCGTACTAAAAGTCCGTTGCCACTTGCCACATATCTAGTAACAAGCTGGGGCTACTAGGCTTTACTGATTTAGGCATCCAATTCATTGTCCGGTTCACATCACTCGACAAAAAATTCCTGAACCGGTGGACCCTGGTCGCCCAGGCCGGCTGGCCCCCACCATCCAAATTCCAACGCCTTCCACTGCCGCTTCTCCTTTAATTTCACTAACGCCGTTAACTGGACAACCCATTAAGCAACTAAATTCCGTTAAAAAAGTAATCAAAGCGTATAGACCACGCGCTTACACCGTTGAGTCTTCCACGCCTCCCCCTTTTATCATTTCTCTCACTCTTCTCCTTTTTCACCTTTAAACTATCTCTCTCTCTCTCTGAAATTCTAGGGTTTTTAATTTTCTGATTCTCTGATTTCTCAGTTTTCCAAGTTTTAATTCCTTTAAGTCTTTTGGGGTTTCTTTTCGATGGAATCAATTAGATCGCCCTATTGGTGCTACAGATGCAACCGGTTCATCCGGATCCGGGTCCGCTCCCCTCAAGATTCGATCAACTGCCCCGACTGCGGCGGAGGATTCATCGAAGAAATTGAAACACCCTCTCGATCTCCCATACACCACCGTTTCCCCGCGGCCGTGTACGCCGACACACCCAGCCCAGCTCTCAGCCCAAGCCCCACCGCCACTCCTCATTTCCGCCGAGCTCGACGAAACGCTGGCGATCGATCCCCTTTCAATCCCGTCGTCGTTCTCCGTGGACCCACCTCCGAAACCGACGGCGTAGTTCCCGAAATACGGAACAGCAATTTCGAGCTTTATTACGATGATGGGTCCGGGTCGGGTCTTCGTCCCTTACCTGCTAGCATGTCGGAGTTTTTAATGGGTTCGGGTTTTGATCGGCTTCTTGATCAGTTATCTCAATTAGAAGTAAATGGAGTTGGCCGTTTCGAGCAACCGCCCGCTTCGAAAGCGGCGATTGAATCATTGCCGGTGATTAAGATCGTTGGAAGCCACGTAAGCACGGAATCTCACTGTGCAGTTTGTAAAGAGCCTTTCGAGCTCGATTCCGAAGCTCGGGAAATGCCTTGTAAGCATATTTACCATTCCGATTGTATTTTACCTTGGCTTTCTATTCGAAACTCTTGTCCAGTTTGCCGCCATGAATTGCCAACGGAAAATAACGGAAATAACTTAGGGGAAAACGAGGCTGTTAGAGGTGAAGAAGCTGTGGGATTAACCATATGGAGGTTACCGGGAGGTGGATTTGCGGTGGGGAGGTTTACTGGAGGGAGGAGAGCAGCTGAGAGGGAGTTTCCGGTAGTGTTTACTGAGATGGATGGTGGGTTTAATAATGTGGGTGCTCCTAGAAGGATTTCATGGGCGCCTACTGGGAGAAGGTCACAAGAGAGTAGAGGATTAGGACGAGTTTTTCGGAGTTTTGTTTCGTTTTTTGGGAGGTTTAGGAGTTCATCACGTTCAGGTTCAGATTCTGGGTTTACAAGGAGAAGTAGATCGAGTTCAGTGTTTGGTAGGTCATCTAGAAGGGATAGCGACTGGGATTTCGAGGACTGAATGATATTTGAATGCATCTTCTGTTCATTTTTAGGTTAACCTTTTTTTCCCTTTTAATCTGATACTATAATATTGCAGTTTTCCTCAAGGAAGGGAATGTTTGTAGATTGTATGATTTTACTTTGATGTAAATAACAACACTTTTGGTGAAGGAATGAAGCATTTCTCGAGTTTAGTTTCTGTCAAAAGAGAAAGAGGCTTTGATGAGTCGTAATTTGCACCAATGAGGCAGGCAGAAGAAGAAGTGGATGAAGGAGAAAGTTTTGTGGTTAGTGTGATCTTTTATTGGTTGCTGAGGTACTAATCCTCGCATATAAATTGATGTTAGGCCTAAAAATGTTCAATTAGTAAGTTTTGTCTAGATAATTTATGCTCTTCTTTTTTTCTTACATGTATCAGAATTTTGTTGTTTATTTGCAGTTCTTAATACAAATTGAGTCGTTCATGTTGTTTCTTTTGGGTTTACTTGACTGGAAGCCAATCTACCTGCAACCACTGGTCTACTTTACTGGTTTTATGTTTTGTTTGAATTACTTAACCATGTGATGGATTCTTTAAATTTTATTTTCCATTCAATTATTCATTATTGAGCATAAATGTTATATGGTACCAATAAGGTCATGATCATTAGTGTAGGTGTGGATAGAGACACATGTAAAAGTCTAATGCATTTGTTGGTTGGACAGCTTGGACCTTCACCTTATTAAACCGTTATCAGTCCTACTGGCCTTTGTTTTCCTTTATTTCCTTCTTTCAACATGAAGGCTTTAATTAGTGAAATTAGTTGTTATCTTGAAAAACACTCTGCCTTAGAAGTTAATTTTGGATAGACAGGGCTGCTTCTGAATCTGATAGTATGCATTTCTTTTTCCCCATAAAAGTGTGTACTTGTTTGTGCAAGATTTTTTTTCCCCTTCCAAACAAACATTGACTTCCACTTTAAATGAAGCCTTCTTCAGTGGATGTGAGAGTTTGAAAGGGTAAAAATCAGTAGTCATATGATGCATGTATTTCATCTCACAGAGGTTATCTTGGAGAAAGGCAACCAAAAGCTGCAATCAAGAACTTCGGTATTGTTCAAAATTTAGAAAGCAGATATACTAATTTCGAAATAGAACATGGTAGACCGTTTTGTGGAGCATATACATTGTACTATATTGCATTTCCAGTACTTTTCAATTACAGTTGTTACAAGGTTAATGTTATCATTTACATCTTCATTCCTTGTATATGCTTTGCATGTTATGAGTACAATGTTTTTCTTTGATTTTCATAGTATTCTCGAATTAGAAGGCCAGTTAAAGTGCCTTTATGATTACTTATTTATCATCATCTCTCTCTCTCTCTCTCTCTCTCTCGCGTTCATGGACCTGATTCTTCTGTCTAGAAAATTTGTGATGTGTAGTGTTCGAAAATTTGATTGATAATTTAAGTATTAACCATCTAATATCTATATAAAGAATCCTTTTCATGAACACTTCTTCACCATAGCTTGTGGTTTGGGTGTCATTTAGGATTAATTTTTGTCAAGACTTTCTTGTACATCATGCGTGTGGTGAAATGATGTTGATTAGTGAGATTAAAAACAGCGGTGGTGATAAGATTGGGTACTGTAGTGGTGAGATTAAAATAAACAGTGGAATGTGTTTGGATTCAAACGCAGTGGTGACAGTGAGATGAATTATAGTGAGAAAAAAAAATGACCATTAAGAGCATTAGATTAAAATGTGTATATATATATAATAAATAATTATAAATTTATTTATATTAAATAATAATTAAAAAATTTTAAAAATATATTTATGTTAAAAAGTAAATTATCATTAAGGATATTAATTTAAAATGTATATATATATATAATAATTAAAAAAAATTTATATTCATATTAAATAATAATTTAAAAAATTTTAATATGAATAAAATTTTAAATTATTATTTAATATGAATAAAATTTTAAATTATAATTTTAAATGAGATTGGGTACTGTACTATAATTATATTCATATTAAATAATAATTTAAAAAATTAAAATTTAAAAATAATGAAAAGGGATAAAAGAGGAATTATCCCCCTCCACTGGGGGTCCAATCCATGACTGGACCCTTGGAGGTCCGGCCATGGATTGGATCTCCTCCAGTGAGGTGCATGCCGATGGGGAGAAAATCCCTCCAAAAAAAAAATTGCTAAGTGCTGTGAAATCCAAATGCATCTTTAATTTGTTTCATGTTAGGTTGAAATATTTCACAGTAGAATCCATACTCATAATCTAATCCATTTCAACTTGTTTGTGACTTTGTGTTAAATGATGTACAGAATCACATGCTAACAGTTGGTGTTGTTGACACTCTGATATATTGCTGTGATAATTGTTACCAAGTTTTGTTATGGAAATGTGGCCTGTGATGTGAAGGTTAATTTGAGCTTTTGAATTGTCTCGATTTCTGTCGGGAATAGCTTCGCACTCTCAATATCGATGTTAATATCTAAAAGTTAACCGCTGCACGACTTTCTGAAGGTAGTGTAGGAGGTTTTTGGGACTGAAGTTCCAATTTGGGATTTACCCCTCGGCAAACTGAATCAAATTGACAAATGAATGCCTTTGCATCCTTCTCTGTTCTGGGATTTTAATCCTAATTTCTGCTGTAAATCTCAACTCCTATCTTTACCTGTCAAATTTCCCTAACAATTCATATAAGTTTTGAGGTCTTTGCATCTCCTAAGCATCTTTGATATTAAATCGTTTTTAGTTTGTTTTCCTTTCTTATTTTATAGTTCATGAACAATTCCAGTTGCCATTATAAAGCATGATGCTTAGTAAGGAAAATTAATTCACGTTAGTGGAGAGAAAAGCAAGGGGGATTTTTTGCCGTTTTCTTGCACACAAAAAAAAAAAAAAAACATCAAATGCATATCAAAAGATTGTGTGTATAAAAGATTTTCAAATTGTAGCAGATGCTTCATGCTTGGCAGCTTGGGCAAGAAACTTTGCAATTACTCAGGAAAAGGGGAAGAAAAAAAAAAGAACCTTCAAATTAGAAAACATTCCTTCTGATTGTGATAAAGACTTGATATATAGATCTCCCAACTTGCAATTCTAGATAAAAGACGTGCTGATCTTCCTTGTTTCTGGGATTTGAATATTTTGTAATAAGTCAAAATGGGAAATGCCACCATATTACTTTATAAATGGTCCATGGATATGAACAGCCTGTATCATCAAGGAAGTTATTAAAGAGGGGAAGGGTATCTTCATTTATTGTCGAAACTATAAAGTAATTAACATTTTAATTTCAAATAATAAGCACTTCATCAAGGTACTTTGACATAAAGCTCTATAAGATGAGAAGATAATGCTGCATACAGGGCCTAATTATATAATTCGGAGAGTGAATTCCAGGATCAAATCTCCAGGCTTATTGAAAAACTACAGGTTGGACCTTTTTTAGGATATAAGGAGAATTGCAATATATTATCATGATTTCTTGGGATGGATTTATTAAAAATATTATAGGGCCTTAGATTAGTATATCTGATTAGTTAATTGTACAAAAGAGTGCACCTTACAAATCCTGCCTAGTTCCAAGCAAAACAGCCCAAAATCGGAGAGGGAAAAACAAATTAAGTTCTGAATTGTGTTGGGCAAATGACAAATATCAATACCCACAAGTTCGGATCTCCTCGTAATTCCTCACATGGTTGCTATTAATAGTCGGTCATTAACTTTGAAAGCAACTAAGAAACTGCCACGTGTTCACTCAGACATGACACCAAATCCATGCATGAAGAGAGATTTACAGCATTAAGGAAACCTGCATGCTGTCATCCCCGTCTCCTTTCGGGTTTCATCATAAATAAAAAGTAGAAGAAACCAAAGCAATATCTCCTTCTTCTTCTTCTTCTTCTGCTGTTTGACTCTGTTTTGTATTCTTTGTTTCTTTTTCTTTGTCGTTTAATTAATACATTGTTTGCCCTCCTGTTTAGAGAACTTCTCCAGGCCCCAGGACGTGAAAAAACATCTGTTCTTTGATCTGAAGTTTTTGGGTTGTTCTGCCTTCAATATATAGTGTTAATTTTCTGGTGTTTCTAAATCAAGAAAACCAAGAAGAAAGGGAAAGATATGAAGATAGATGAGGATCTTGGTTTAGATCGAGAAGATGCATTCCAAACAGACGATGAAGAAAATCGAGCTGAAAGGGTATGTTGTAACGTTGAGGATGATACAGAATCTGATTTCACCGTCCCATCACGAAATTCCTCCAGTAATTGCCTTGCAGTAAACAATTCATCATGGCCTCAAAGTTACAGGTTTTCTATTCTTTTTCATTGCCTTTTGGATTTCGTTTTTTTCTCTTTACTCTCACAACTTTTCATCCCTAGAGCTAGTGCTTAGTTATTAATTTTGGACTTGTTTAATAGAAATTATTTAAAATGTTTTTATCAGCTATTTTTCATGAACTTTATAATTGAATATGGACGGAAATTGTTATTAATTAGTGAGTGAGAGGAGTTTCAATGAAATCTACAAATAATCTTATGATTTTTCTTGGGGGAATTTGGTGCCTCCCCATTTACGCCATTGTTACGTTTAAATTATTAGGAAATATCGGATTGTTGTATTGTTATTATGTATGGGAAAATACTGATTAAGATCTTGCAAAAATAACATTTTCATGTTTGACTGAATAGGATACTCTAATGAAAAACATTGTCAAACTTCAACATTATTATCCTTTGTAAATTAAATGAAATTTACTGTATATATATATTATGAAAATAAGAATGTTATCAGTTTTAATTTAGATTTTTTATGCATCATCCTCTTATTGTACTCTAAAGTCTAAAAAGTAATTTCCTATCATATTAGATGTAAATGAGAAAACTTTGGTTTAATTATGGCCAGATTTTTTTTTTTTTGGATAAGTAAAATTTTTATTTATTCAGAAAGCAAAGTTTGCTACAATGTTAATATCATGTTGCAGTCAGCAACATGTCCACAGTTCTAGTTAGTAACACCAAGTCCCCATGCTATACAGAGCTGGTTGTTGACCTGATCATTAGAGATATTCCTAAGACCTATCAACTTATCATGCACCACGTTGAGGATCAAATTAAAAAGTTCTTGCGTCTGTCTTGCTTGTCCTCCATGAAGCCTTTTGTTTCTTTCCTTCCAAAGGAAGTAGATGTAGACATTCCAGGCAATCCTCAGAATAACTGAGATCAGAGCCTTGCCTTTCAGTTTTTTGACTGTCCATATGAAGACCTCCTGCTAGGATCCCTGTGGTCTAGTGAGCTCACACGCCTGCAATATCTTGCTCCACAGCTGCTTGGAGTACTCACCGCTGAGAATAAATGATCTCGGGTTTCGTCCTCCTCTGCACATAGCAGACAATCAAGGGTGATTGGGCAACTCCAAGAGTGTAATCTGGCTTTGGTAGGTAGTCTATCCTGGACTACAAGCCAAGCAATGAGTAAGTGCCTGGGAATGAAAAATGGACACCATATCAGCCTGTGTCAGTTCACTTTTTCCTGTTTATGTTTCAATTCATTCCACACGAAGAATGCTCTGTATCCAGTGCCAGGCCATTTCCAAACAATGCTGTCCCCGTGTTGGTGCATAAACTGAAGCACCAAGCTCCTCAGCTTCAGCCATTTCTTCTAGTTCCAAATGTATTTCTGGAGAAAAGGGAGCTGCATTAGGCTTCTCCTTTTCAAAATGTAATTTCCAATCCAAGCCCACCCATAGTGACCCTGCCTGTGTGAGAACCAGCCAGAGCTGCAGGGTTTATTCCAAGTGAAAGTCCTTAAGTCCCAAACCCCCTTTAGACATAGGATTACATATGGAATGTCAGCTGACCCTGGCCTCACTTGCATTGCCCTGCCCTCCTTTCAAGAAGAAAGCATTGCATAATTGAGTTATCTTCTTCACTACTTTTGTTGGTAGCCAGATTTAGACATTCTTTGAATGTTTCTTTTCAAGCTTTCTACTTATTAATCAAGGTGCAGATATATAATAGTTGTCTAAATGTTCTGTAAAAGAGCAAACGCATGTTGCAGTAGTTAAACCTTGTTAAGAATTTGCATAACAAAAACAAAACTATTAATTCAACCAGAATCATGCCTTCGTCGAATACATGCAGGGACTCAATGGATATGCTCAAAGGTGTTACGCCTCCATCCATTAGTTTCCTAAAGAGAAATGGTGCAACAGGATCAATAGGCAGTTCCTCCTTTTGCAAATATCAAAGCAACAATGACGAGTCTTCCCTCGGTAATCCACTCATTTATGAAAGAATTTTAGATGAAGAAGTGCCTACCTCTACTCTCCCAGCTTCGCAGCAAAGAATATCTGTCAACGGATCAACACCATCAGAGAAGCAGTGTTCATTTGCCCAAGCACTTATTAATGGTAATGAACCAAGTAATCTTTCATTTTTGAGCTAATCACCTTTAGTTTTAGTATTTGTCAATTTCCAGTTTGATAGGCAGTTGTGTGGCTAAAAGCTCCTTTTTTGGTGCCCATGAATTTATGGAACATTAAAATTTCCATTGAAAATCTAAACAGTCGCACACTAATTGCTACCCTCTTGTTATGTTACTCCGACTCTTTATTTTTCTAAAGTTCTTGTACCTTACACATATTCAGATATGGGTATGGGGGTTCAATCCTCCAAATATATGGAAAAACTTAAAAAAATTGAGCATGTCCATATCGGAGACATACACGTATCCGACACTCACCCTTAAGTCCGAGTAACATAGCCCTTGCAATAGCAAAGGACTTGATTTGTTACCTAAAAATCAGCATAGATATAGTTCTTGAAGAATTTGTCTGCTGTTTTACTTTAAATGTTTTTTCTGATTATTGATCCTTTATCCTTTACATCTTTTCTCTCTGTAATTACATATAGAAGAAGATGCTCCAGGATCTTTTAGTTAATTATCGTATGCCGCGTATAAGGTTTAAAACAGAATTAGGATCTTGCTTGTAAGCAGATGCATTGTTCTTTGCTGACAGATCTTGTCAATTATAGTAATTGAATCTTTTCAAAACGTGGCTGCTTACTTTTTAGATCTTTGTTTTTCTTTATATGTAGGAATCAATGTGCTTTCTGGCATAGGACTCCTTACAACTCCTTATGCAGTCAAAGAAGGAGGGTGGTTGAGCCTCATACTACTCATAATATTTTGTATCATTGCCTGTTATACTGGGATTTTATTAAAGAGATGTTTAGAAAGCTCTCCTGGTCTACAAACTTATCCTGATATTGGACAGGCCGCTTTCGGGATAGCCGGTCGCTTAATGATAGCTGTAAGTTAATTATAACTACAAGTTTGTACTGCTATAACGTTAGTGAGAAAGGTGATACTAACACCTTGGTTTGGTTTTAATTTGTGAAATGCAGGTAGTTTTGTATGCAGAATTATATGTAAGTGCAAATCTTTCTTTATTTAATTTGGTTCCATCCCATGTTCTGCATTAAAATTTGAACAGCACCTCTGATCTGTATAGGCTGCGTGTGTGGAGTACGTTATAATGATGAGTGATAACCTGTCGACGATTTTCCCAAGCACCAGCATACATTTTGCTGGAATATATCTTGATGCTCATCAAGTATTTGCTATCATAGGAACTCTCATTGTTCTCCCAACTGTTTGGCTCCGAGACCTTAGTTTGATCTCATACCTTTCAGGTTTTATTTCTCGTTCTTCTTAAACACTTCCCCATGTTTCACAATTCCACGTTTTAAGCTATGAATTGACTGCTGATCTTAACCTTTTAAAATGTTCAGTTGGTGGAGTTGGAGCATCAATTTTAGTGGTGCTTTGCTTGTTATGGGTTGGGGCAGTTGATCAAGTCGGCTTTCATCGAGGTGGAACTGCTCTTAACCTCGCAAACCTACCCATTTCAGTTGGTATATATAGTTTTTCCTATGCTGGCCATTCAGTTTTTCCAAATATATATTCTTCCATGAAAGAGCCGTCACTTTTTCCAGTTGTACTTATAGCCAGGTAACATAAATAATTATTCAAAAATTTACGAACTCTAGTCTAGATAATCAAAATAGTTTATGTTTTTGATACAAATTAAGTCTCGAGGAATAATCAGCTTTGTTAACTTCTGTTTCCTTCCTCTCTTTCCAGCTTTATATTTTGTTGGTTCGTGTGCACAGGGGCAGCAATCTCTGGCTTTCTGATATTTGGTGACTCAGTTGAATCTCAGTTTACTTTAAACATGCCCATGAAATTTGCAGCTTCGAAAATCGCAGTCTGGACAGTGGTATGCTAACGAGACACCGCCATTCAGTTTCTTGTTCATCCTTTTGCAGTCCTAGATCACTATTATACTTCTGATTCTTATGTTACTCGGATTCAGATGTGAGTGTCGGATATGGGTATATGTCCGATATGGGTATGTTAAATTTTTTCTAAGTTTTTCCATGTATTTGAAAAGTCCTTGAAATGTCATATTCCCATATCCATATCAGAATATACGTCGGACACGGATACTTTAAGAAAATGAAGAATCGGAACAATAGATTAATATTGCTCATACAAATTGAGATTAATGTTTCAAGCCTGATATATCCATTCGTTTCAGGTTATCATAACAATATCAAAGTATGCCTTGACACTCGCTCCCATTGCATTGAGTCTAGAAGAACTTGTATCTTCGACATGGTTTAGATCTTATGGTGTTTCAATAATCATCAGAACAGCTTTAGTGATTTCAACTTTAGTCGTTGCAATGACAGTTCCCTTCTTCGGTAATAAAACATTTAGACTTATGGTTCTAATTATTTGTTTGGTTTAGAATATGCTTTATAAGGTCTAAAATTACTGTTTTTTTTTCTTTCTCTTTAGCAAAATAGAGTAACATATTAACTTCGTGCTCATTTGTCAACTCTACTGCAGCTTTTCTTATGGCATTGGCAGGATCTTTGCTTGCAATGCTAATTGTAAGTTCCCATTTTGGATAGGTCTGATTTTTACTCTTTAGAGGCAGTTAATAAAAGTTATGTTACCCAGACTCGGGTGAGTGTCAAATACGAATATATATCTAACACAAATATGCTTAATTTTTCAAAGTTTTTTCATATATTTGGAGTATCATACGAGTATATGTCTGGACTGAATATGTGTCGGATATAGGTGTCCGACACGAATACTTTAAAAAAAATGAAGAGTCCGGATAAAATAAAATAAAAGTATTTTGAACTATATTTCTCTGTTTAATGTTTTATTACAGACTATTATCTTCCCATGTGCCTGTTATCTCAGCATACTTCGCCGTAGATTAACCAAGTTACAAGTAAGAATCCTTCGCTTATCCAAGATTAGTATATATATCTTTGCAATTTATTCTTGTTTTTTTTTTTGCAATCAAAATGCCCTTAACATGAAAAAAATTTCTTTTGTGTTCTTCTATTCAGATAGCAGTCTGCATTTGCATTGCTATTCTAGGATTGGTGATTGCTTGTATTGGCACATATTCTTCGATTATAAGAATAGCTGGCCAACTTGATTGATCAAAGGGATTTCCATTGCATACTTTGCCTTCCACCTTTGTTTAGATGATCGAGATAAATCATGAGTAAATTCCCATCAATATATGACCAGGCATGTTCCAGAGTCTTTTAAGACAGAAAATTATATACAATTTCTTATGTATTATTGGGCATCTTTAATTAATGGTTCATGTATCAGCACAAAAGTAGCAGCTTGATTATTTGGGTCCTTGCCACTGCTTGCCAGGTCTTCAAAGTTTCCAACTTCCTTTTTCCAGGTGTTTGCCAATGGAGTATCCATATGTTATAGAATTCTAGCTTCAAAAGCTGATTTATCAACAAATATCCTATCAATTGTGTTACAGCACATTGTATGTTGTTAAAACAGAAACTGATGGCTTATTATTCAGATTATATTAAGAAATATTACGGTATGCTTTTTCTGGTCCCGAAGTAAACTTTTTTTGGTATAAAGAAGACCGCGGCCTGGAACATGATCAAGTTTTTAAAGATATGGCTGCATGAATTAATTGAGTTAAACTCCAAAATCGTCCCGAGTAAACTTTGATATCCAGTCAATGAAAAACAAATCTTTTTTCTCCATAGAAATGCCGTCACTGAGATAAAAGTGAAACTTTGAGCACCAAATCCAACATGGGAAAATGGGTTACCAAAGCCAGAGCCGGACCCTAACCACGATCCTCTGTTTTGTAAACAATTCAGCCCAGCATGTGCATTTGCAACCTCCTGATAGCTATGTTTTTAACTGAGTGCATCAGTATGCAAGGGAATTGGATTCAAGAATCTAGTACACTAGTGCACGTGAATGTATGAAATATAAGAAAAATTCACACCTAACCTTTTACTCAGAAGTACAGTATATTTGTATCAGTAGTATTCTATCCCTGCATTGAACCCACTTAGACAAAGTATTATGTCTCTTGAGTTTATGTCAGATGAGTCTTCTTTTTTCAAGCATGAATGTAAACTCAGCAATTTCCTTTTTCTTTTCAAAGCTAAATCAAAGTTATATCATCTATTTTCACAATAGTATTAAGCATATTTATATATCATGAACAAACATTGATGTAACTTCGATATAGTTTTAATGTTTTGACAGGTGCTAAACACCGCCTTAACTCTTGGTACGTAAACTTTTAACCCCTCGTAAAAAAAATTTACCAGCTACAAAGAGTTAAGAGAAGAAACGCCGGCGGCGCAAGTGTTCAAAGGTTTAATATAAATTTATGTGAAAATTCATATAAACTTATGTGAAAATTTATATAAATTTTTTAGTCGCCCTTCGAACGGAAACGCTAACTGAAAATTTAACTAAAATAGAGTCTTTTAGTCGCCACATAAGTTTTTTATATAAATTTTCAGTTAACATTTCCGTTCGAAGGGCGACTAAAAGACTCTATTTTAATATATTAATAACTTTTAAAACTAAATATTTATAAGTAAAAGTTTTAAAATTGATATGAAAAAAATTATATGTTTTAAGACTAAAATTATAATCTTAGTTCTGAGACTTTTCGATATGATTTGGGCCAGTCACAGTTTACCTACTACACCCACTGGGCTACTGAGACCCAGGATTGTAGGACCCCAATAAAGTCTGAGTTTTGGCCACAGTTTTCATTGGGCTAATGAGGGAAAGTACGGCCCAAGTGTCAGGGTTGTGTTCTCACTTCTCATCTATAGTTGATTTATATCTTAAATTACTTATTTAGAGAGATTTCACACCAAATTTCATTGGGCTAATGAAGAGTTAACTCGAGCTGTGAAAAAGGGAGATGAAAGATGAAGCAGCAGGTTAACATCAAAAGCTGTTAGACAAGATTTGAACAGTAAGGAAGGAACAACCGACCACTAACCAGATTGTCCAACACCTTCCTTTTGTCTTGATTAGCAAGTATCAAATTAGGAGGTTGAAGCAAAGAAAACCCAACCCACACATTGCTGATACACATGAACATATCAAGTTGCCATTAATAAATTACATATAGTAATTATTTTCATTTATTTTCTACTCAAACTATAGAGTTTTCATATTATATGCATTGTACTAAACTGCCTTGAATTATAATTTATACCTTCATTTCATCCCCTAAATTCCATTGTCCGTGTATAAAAAACGAAGTTTTAAGTTAATTAACAGTTTATGAATTAATGAACCCTTTTTGACAATATCTTGACTGACTCTGATGAAACCATTGTTTTCAATTTGCATTATCAAAGGAGGCATAGGGAAATTCAGGATTAATTTATAACAGTTTTTAAGAATAGATTAGGATGATATATATAAACTTGATCAACATATCACCACCAAATTTAATAACTTGACCAGCAGGCAGCTAGTTGGATCAATGAAATTTGTTGCTGAAATCACCTAATTAACAAACCAAACCATTTGTCCCTCATTATAAAAGGAACTTCTCTCGCTCTCTCTTGCATATCCAATCAAAAACATTGTTCACTGACTTGACTAATCCTTTCTTCTCTTATATCATTTTCGTAATCTCAACAGTTTCAAGAGAAAGCTCAAAGCCACATGATGGTTTCCAGCCAGCTTCCACCTTATTCATCAGCATTTTTCAGAGCTTTTTTGCTTGCATTGTCTGCTCTGTGGTTATTGCCAGAAATGGTATTTGCAAAGCATGCAGCCATTACCAGGCACTACAAGTTTGATGTACGTATGATCAGCTCATTCCAAAACCTTGTCTTTTGAATTAATGCACTACCATTTTCCACTCATTTATCTGTTTCTTGTTATTTCTTCTAAATTTTGCATAGATCAAGATGCAAAATGTGACAAGATTGTGCCAAACAAAGAGCATTGTGACAGTCAATGGCCAGTTTCCAGGGCCTCGGATCATAGCAAGGGAAGGTGATCATCTTGTTATCAAGGTGGTTAACCATGTTCAATACAATGTCACTCTTCACTGGTACGAAGCCGATCAGTGTTTTTGTTCCGAAATTACTCATTGCTTGTTCTTTTTTTTCTTTTTTTCTTTTCAAAGCTCCATTAATGTTTAAACTGGTGAAACAGGCATGGAGTAAGGCAACTAAGGAGCGGTTGGGCGGATGGACCTGCCTATGTCACACAGTGCCCCATTCAAACAGGCCAGTCCTATGTATACAACTTTACAGTCACAGGCCAAAGAGGAACCTTGTTTTGGCATGCTCATATTTCTTGGCTCAGAGTAACTGTTTATGGCCCCATTGTTATCCTCCCCAAGCGACATGCCTCTTACCCATTTCCCCAGCCCTTCAAAGAAGTTCCCATCATTTTTGGTAAAACGTTTTAACTTCTCAATTCTCTCATTGTATTTGGAACTAAGTACTTAAATACTACAGAAATCAAAATTGCAATTTACATTAATTGGGCTTTGCCTCAAATTGCAGGAGAATGGTGGAAAGCAGACACAGAGACAATTATCAGCCAGGCCCTGCAAACTGGAGGTGCACCAAATATCTCTGATGCCTATACCATTAACGGCCTACCAGGTCCCTCTTACAACTGCTCAGCAAAAGGTAAATATATAGTACTAATTATACCATAACAAATGTCCATAATTGTCAATTTCTTAAATTTTTAGTGTTGGAAAGCAGATACGTTCAAGCTCAATGTGAAGCCTGGCAAAACCTATCTTCTCCGTCTGATCAATGCTGCACTCAACGGTGAGCTCTTTTTCAGCGTTGCAAACCACAGCCTGACCGTTGTGGAAGCCGATGCAGTCTATGTCAAACCCTTCAAAACACAAATTGTACTTATCAGCCCAGGACAAACCACTAATGTTCTTCTCAGGGCCAAGTCCAAGGTTCCCAGTACAACCTTTGCTATGTCGGCTAGGCCTTATGCCACCGGCCCTGCCGCTTTTGACAACACCACAACAACCGGAATTCTAGAGTACGAGAAATCTTCTTCTGCAGCCTCAAACTCCACCAACAAAAATAAGAAACTCCCTCTTCTAAAAGCAGCACTTCCAAAGTTTAATGACTCGACTTTCGCCATGAAATTCAACAAGAAAATCCGTACCTTGGCCAATGCCAAATTCCCAGCAAATGTCCCTAAAAAGGTTGATAGACGCTTTTTTTTCACAGTTGGGCTCGGGACACTTCCATGCCCACAAAACCAAACATGCCAAGGTCCTAACAACACGAAACTAGCAGCTTCAGTTAACAATGTGTCGTTTGTTCAACCAAACATTGCACTCCTTCAAGCTCACTTCTTTAACAAAGCAAAGGGAGTGTTCAGCACTGATTTCCCAGCAAACCCTCTAATCAAGTTTAACTACACAGGAACACCACCAAGCAACATTATGGTGAACAATGGCACCAAAGTTGTAGTTCTACCCTTTAACACTAGCGTGGAGTTGGTGATGCAGGACACTGGCATAATAGGAGCAGAGAGCCACCCTCTGCACCTTCATGGGTTTAATTTCTTTGTGCTTGGTCAAGGCATTGGAAACTTTAACCCCAACAAAGACCCTGCCAAGTTTAATCTTGTTGACCCAGCAGAGAGAAATACTGTGGGGGTGCCGTCTGGTGGATGGGTCGCCATTCGATTCTTTGCAGATAACCCAGGTATTTTACATGTAACGATTCAAATGTATGTAACTAAGAATACTGAAACTTGATAATCAGCACTCAGCAGCTAATTGGGAAAAAAGAAAATTTCTATAGCTAAGTAGCTAATGATGATAACGGTAGAATAATTTCCTTGCAGGTTAGTTAGAGAAAACCGACAGTACTGAAAGGAATGCTGATCTAGGTTAGATGCAAAGTTGTAATAAAAAAAATTATAGTTTATATAGGAATGAACATTAGGTCCATGGACATTGACTTTCAAATTTTATTTTCTTATGTTCGAAGCTGTCAAGAATTAAATCATGATTATTTAACTATTAAAAAATTATAGTATATATGATCTGATTATTGTTCATTGTGATTATGGTATTAAAATAGGAGTTTGGTTTATGCATTGCCATTTGGAAGTGCACACCAGCTGGGGCTTGAAAATGGCTTGGGTTGTCAACGACGGGAAGGAGCGAAAACAGAAGCTCCCACCTCCACCTTCTGATCTTCCTAAATGCTAAAATCTTACTAGCCAGTAGCCACCCACATTTTTGTTCTTCTTTTTCAGTACTTTACTTTGTATGTTCTTTCATTCTTTGTCACAACATAAATAATCTAATGTACTATACTCGATGTTGATGATTGCTTCCATTCCATGCACGAATCAATGGGAGTTTTTGAGTAGATTTTTAGACTTCGTAATAATATTCGATCATTAGCTCAATTCAAATGATTTATTCATTTTTTTAGGAGATGGATTCAAATAATCGATTTTAGAACTTATCTGTAATAAGAGTAATAATTTGGATAGTGGACCCCTTTCATGTACTGAACATCGCTCCACCTCCCGGAAACTCACGCGGTCTCAGCATGGTCCTTATCTAAGTTATCACCTCACGCGCTCTCTGAAAATACAAAACAAACTCTTCAAATCTCAAAAGTCAAAACCTTGAAGAGATTCAACATAACAAAGTTTCAACAACGTTATTGGTTCGTGTATTCCACGCTCACCGACTGAGACATAAGAAGTTTTTCAATTGTATGCCAAGTGAAAAAAAGGCGGATTTATTCTCGGATATCCACGAAGAAAGAAAACGGTAGTTAGTTTCTAGTCCATAGTCTAGTTTCCTCCTCATCTGAGAGTACTCAGACTTGCTGGCGGTGGTTGTCCTAAATGGAAGTAGATAACGAAACCAACCCATTTCAGATTAAGAGGTTCGGTTTCTGGGTCTTTAATTTCTTACCCTTCTTTGATTATGTTTTGTTTAACGATTTGTAGCTCATGAAATTGCATCATTGCATGTAGTAGTTACTTAATTTTCTTCAAATAACGGAATCTTTGTTTTAATGTCAGCATGCTTTTGGACTTGTTCTTTGTTTGTGAATCAGCTAGCACCTTTACTAGATTAAGAATCTTTTAGAATCTTGAAGGAGGATTTTGTTTGTTGAAATTAATGATTATGGGTGTCTTAATAGTCAGTAACTGTCATTACCAGCTACTGCTTCTCTTTCTCTGATGAGGTTTTAGTTTTTTTTTTTTTTTGGATAGCGTTTTAGCTAATTATTACCATAATTTTTTAGGGAAATTTTTACGACCAGTTATTATTGTTTGTGCTTCCCACTCTAATTTTTACGACCAGTTATTATTGAAGCCTCCAAGTTGGAAGTCTCAAGATCTAACCATTTGATTGCCCCCCCCCCCCCCCCCCTTGGACGAAAAATACTATTAATTCTTTGATGGTATCATTGGCTTCTAGTGTTAATCATTTTGAAGTTTATTATACTGGATTTTAGGTACCTTAAATTGTAGTTCTGGTTTTCAAACATTTATGGGGGCCAAAGAGAATCAATGGCCAAGGCATCTTGAATATTTTTCTATGTTATAACTTTTGGTCTGCGAATGAGAAAGAAAGTTGATCTGCTAAGTAGATTGCTTTCCCTTTTTCTTTTTCGATATTTCATTGCAGCATCTAGCCTCTGACCTGCAAACACCTCTCCCTCTTTTTCTTATTCCCATTGGCCATTTCTATTATCATTTTCAGCTTGCTGAACGGGTCGATCAACATTGTCGACTTAAACAAGAAAAGGAAATTAGAAGCTGAGCAGTTGGGCTTGCCTGTATCAAAGCATAAATGTTGGAAGCAAAGCTTATCATCGAAGCCTCCTACATTTGGCAGTATCCCTGAAGTAGAGAGCTTTAATCCATGCACTTTCAAAGGAAAGGGAATAGATGTTTATGATGTATCTGAAACTGGATCAGCTAAAGATAGCAATAGCTTTGCCGAAGATTCCGACTCTGCGATGTCTGTGCATGCTGAAGATAAATTTGGAACAGAGGACGCAAAGTATTTACTATATGGGGAGCCTGAAGTAACTGCTGATGTTGAACTAGCTGAGAATCTTGAGGAGTCCCTTGTAGAATATGGAACTCATATAGATTACATTTACTCAGGATATGGAAACTACACCGTAGAGCAGTACCAAGATAAGGAAATTGAAGAAATTCTCAACTCCAATGGGGCAAATCCAAATGTTTATGTTCTTTCATCTGACGATGGAGTGTCAACCAAGGTAATTTCGTTATGACTTTGAAAATATATATACACATTGATATGAGGCTTAATTAGCATTGGGGGGGTGTTGACAAAGTATCTTATTCTATCCCTATCCTTTGCTGTTGTAATCTATGTTGCTCCAATTCTTCATTTTTCTGTTCGACACATATCCGGATATGGGTATGGGAATATGATTCTCCAAGGATCTTCCAAATACATAAAAATCCTTAAAAAAATATTGAACATACCCGTGTCGGACACATATCCGTGTCCGACACTTACATCCGAGTTCTAGTAACATAGGTTGTAATCTGCACTGTATATACAATGTCACTATGTGAACACTATTAAACTATTTTGCTTCGACTCTTCATTGTTCTTGAAGTATCCGTGTCCGACATCCTTGTCCGACGCATATCCGGACATGGGTATGCGGATATGATCGTCCAAGAACCTTCCAAATACATGAAAATTTTAGAAAAAATTGAACATACACGTGTCAGACACATACCCGAGTCCGACACTTAGACTCGAGTCCGAATAACATAGCTATTAAATTTAGCTTTCCTTCATATACTGAAAGGAGAGGTGTACTTTTTTTTTTTTTTACTTTAATGCAGAGGCTCCACAAACTACAAAAAAACCAACCATTGATCAAGAATTTGAGCAGTACTTTTCCATGCTTATGCTGTAGAGGAGAAGAGTATTTCGATCTGAATGTCTAAGCTGTGTATGTATTGTTGTATATGGCTCGACATTAAGTCAAAATGTAAAAATTGGCTTGTTTTTGTTGTTTGTCTAAGTAACCATTCGCAAGAAATTTGAGGTAACTCTAGCTTTGTCTTTTTCCTTTTCCGTCTTCCAGCCAACTTAGGTTTGGTTGTATATATTATTTGATAGTAATAAAATATTGGTTTTATGCAGCTATTATGATTAATCTTTTTTTTTTTTTCATAATTTTCCATGCAATTATCGTCTTTTTCATGTTCTTGGAGTGCTCTCCTCTCAGTGAGGATTGAGATTCCCACTGATTCAAACATGAGGGATGCTCCTTTCTAAATATGTGGGAAGGTGTATATCTGCTTCATTTTATGACAGATAAAATTGTAGGTCCTTTACGCTATTATTCTTTGTGTTCTATCAGCTTGTATTTGCTTCATTATTTTGTTTCATAATATATAGTATATTATATATTATACTATGTATAATATGCATTAACATTTGAATTAAAGATTCATACCAGTGAATGCTAACATTATTTGAAATATGGTTAACATGACTCTGTACCTTCCCTTGCTACTAACCGAGGCCCTAGGAACTGTCGGTGGAAAGCAGCTAATTTACTCAAAAATTTGGATTCATTGCCAAAGTTATAAACCTATCTGATCTGACAGGATTTCCCTTTTCTTTTTTTCTTTTTTTTTTTTTTGCAAATTGCAGCTTTGCCAGCTATTTTCTCGAGCCGGGAAAATCATTGCCCTGACAACACCCCAAAGATTCCCGCAATCCACAAACAATTAAAAAATTACTACAATATCTTCAAAGCTAAAATATTAAAAAAAAAACTCTTAAACAATTCTATTTTTTTTAAATAAGTACTTATTATATCCAAATAATTTTTTATTCGTATTCAAATAAAAATTTTTAAAAATAAAAGATTAATTTATGTTAAGAGTTATCTAAATATAAATTAAAAGATTGTTTGGATAAAAATTAAAGATTAAAAATTAAAAACTTATTTTAATATAATAAAAATATTTAAAAAAAATTATAAATAAAGGGATAAAACTCAAAAACTTATTTATTATTTTAGTTTATCCCCAAATAATAATGTTCAAGGGTTTTTATGAAAATTTCCAAATATTTTTATATTGAAATTTGCTACAAATTATTAGCAAGATTAGCATCAACATCAATATGCAAGGAAGGGAACTATTCTATGTTATCGGGATTTTTTTTTAAAAATATTAGTATTTAATATCTATATCTGAGTCATATTCTAATATAAATACAAAAATATAATTTTTCAAATATATAAAAAAAAATAATCATACATGAATACATATTCATACTCAAATACTTCAAAGGACTCAACATAATAAATACTGACCTCTAAAGTGAGAGAAAAAGATATTCTATCACTTTTAAAGAAAGCAAATTTTTTATGTTAAAAATGTACATTAACTTTATTAGGAAAAGATTTTTAAAACTAAACTCCTAAATTAGAAATGAACAAGTCAGTTAAATCATTGTTTAGGAAAAAGCAATTTTCAATAGTAAAAAAAAAAAACTACTAAAACTAAGTAATTCCAAACAATTTAAAACTTAAACTTTGGCATTCATATACATATATATTAACCAAAATTATTTTTATTTTTATTTATTTCATAACTTTTTTTGATAAATTCTGTTTTCATAACTTTAGAACAAAATTTAATAAGTAAAAAAGCAAATAGCAAAAGAGAATTAAATAAAGATCGATGACATAAGAGAAACAATAGCAAAGGCAATAAAATAAAATAATACAAATAAATCAAAATTTCTTCTACACTGCAAATTTAAAGAACATAGGAAACTAATACTAGTACTACTCCTAAATCATATGTTTATGATTGAAATTTATATAAAAAAAATAATAATAAATAATGCGAATCAAGTCTTTGAACTACTAAGCACAAGCTTCAGGCCTAGGCTGCATAGTGAAAAGAGCATCAAGATCAGGCGGCAGAAAATAACCGTTCTTCGGTGGCTCCCTCTTTGCTCCGCCTTGTGATTTCTTCCTCGGCGGTGGTGGACATTGAAACGCTTCCGGAATTCGATGCTTCGGCGTCATACAACCTTCTTCTATGAAACCAGATCTCTCCATTTCTCAAAAACTTTGGAAAGCTAAATTCTGGAGACTCGTAACGGTTTATATAAAAAAAAGAATTGAATTTTGTTTAAATTTTTGAAAATTTGAAAAATTGGTGGGAGAGGAAAAATATCAGAATGTTCGCGGGATCGTGAGATGCTGTTGAAATATATAAGACTGGTGGATTTTGATCGTGCGGTGGGAACGGGTGACAGCTAAGCAAGAGTTGTTGGGTCGACGTGGCGGATGATGAGTGGGTCGGTTCATCTACGTGTGGTACACGTGACCCACGTTGAGCCGCGTTATTTGGTTGTGAAGGCTTTTTCAAATAGAGCGGCGCCCGAGTTGGGAGGTGGGCATTTGCGCGGGAAAATTGGGTTGCTATGAATCTTGACCGCCCATTCTTGGGCTTTTTTTAATTGGATTTACATTTTACGGTCAGGATTTAAGTCGGTGGCCATAAATTGGTGGAGTGTATCTGTACTCAAACACTGTCAATGGGCCCACTCGTGAGTAATTTAATTAGAACAAGTTGGAATGCCATTGCCATTGCCCAATAGAAGGAAGGAAATGGGCTTTTGTTTTAGCTGTTCCTTTTTTAAATTAGATTTAATTCTCAGCCCTTATTTGTTATTGGCCCACAACTATTTTGGGCTGTAGCGAACTCTGATATAATGAACGGTAAAAAGATTTTTTTTTTCTTCTTTTATAGCTAAAATCCTTTGTCGCCATTTTTTTTCTCGTCTCCACTCTCACGGGTCATCGATTTTTTTTTTCAGTGTCGTTTTTTTTTTTTCGTTTATTTTTAATTATTTAACGGAGGTTACGAAATAAAAATATGATCGATCAATATTTTATCGGTGATCGAATAGGCGAATTCCACAACATCATCTCTTTTTTTTTTTTTTGGATAAGTAGATTTTCATTTATCCAAGAAAGCAGCAGTGCTGCTACATGTTATAAAGCTAGCTTAGCCTTGCTAAACAAATCAGAAAACCAATGCCATTAGACAAACATGTCTGCATTTAACCTCCAAGAATTACATAAAAACGTATTAACTGAATCTATTTTAATCTTCCTAAGATCACTTAACCTGGTCGAGATCATGTCTCTCACTTGCTCAGTGAGGTGCTCCTCTTTTTGCTCAGTTGAGTTGAACAAACGATTGTTTCTTTCCTTCCAAACTAGGTAGATAACTGCGTTCCAAGCAAGCCTCAATATTGTTGTGATTAGAGCTTTACCTCTGAAGTTGACAGAGGCCCATTGAACCATCACTCTCTGCCATATCTGTCATGCAACCTGCAACCTGCCTTTTTTAATCCACATGCAACCTGCCTTTTTTAATCCACAAAGTACCATCACTCTCTGCCATATCTGTTTCGAGTAGGAGCAAGTGAAGAATAGATGATCCCTGGTTTCCCTCTCTTGTTTGCACAGCAGACATTTATCATCCACTGCCATTCCCCAGGAGATAAGTTTATCCTTTGTGGCCAATCTATTTAGGATTGCCATCCATGAGAGCATAGAATGCCTAGGAATATTAAATTTACACCATATCATCTCTTTTATTTGCATCATCTTTGTATCCGTGTTTTTTTTTCAAGCGAAATCAATTTTTTTTTAGATAAAAAATCATATCAAACATTAAAAATGAAGAAATACGAAGAGAACTCTTAATCATTATAGTAACAATTTTTTTTCTTTCTATTCTATCATATCAGACAGCAAAGCCTTAAGCTTGTAAAGTTTAAAAATTGTTTGTTTTGCTATGACCCAAAAATACTCTCCATTCAGCCAGTCATAATCTCTTTCACCATTACTTGATTCTAAGTAAAGATTAAAGTTCAGCCCAAACAAGGATTAGGAAAACAAGTAAAGATTAAACTTGCCAAATAGGATATCAATCATTTCTAGGCAACCACTCAGATTCTAACCATGGAATTTGTATTCATGATGATGATCATAGCTTAAGCCACATATATAACTCTTTGTTAGAACCATACGAATTTGAATCAACGTTTCTACTCCCCTAACCATTAAAAGGGACTATCCCTATACACCCAAAACAAAAAGGGGGTCCCTCTTCTATTTTGCACTTAACATGGTTTTGTTGGTTGCAGTTGCACCATCACCCCGGATGGCCGGAATATTGATTCTACACGGGTTCGACACGACGGGGACAGCTCAAACTGCTCCATTTTTCTCCACACGTGAATTTTGACCACGAGTGGGGCCCCTCCTCAAGGGCCCCCCAATCCTATCACACGTGTCGCTAAATCACAGGCCAGATGATCCCACATTATATAGGGTTGACTTTTGAGAAAAAAAACGTCGGTCTCTTAAAAGACAACCTGCGCCCACCTTTGGCTGGCTGCTAACCGACGCCACACCACCCTTTTGTTGGCAGCAAGCAGCTAAACCTAAAGCCCACTCTGACAGTCAAAACCCATTTGTCTTCACGTTCCAAGGGGAGGGGTCAGGGTCACCTTTGGTTCTCTAGGATTCACAAAGTCAAACCCGGAAATCGTCTCGTGTTGAAGATAAAGTTGTATATTATTATATTTACCCTTCGTTGGTTTTATATCAGTTTTTCATATAGAAATCGGAACAGACGTGATATTGCCCCCCATTAAAAGGATTATATTTTGATTGTCAGCTTCTGCTAAATGCAAATCAGAGATCTGTCGATTGCATTATTGCTCGAATTTTTTAGCATGTTGGATGACCAATTCCATATTAATGATTTTGGTATAGTTTTTAAATTTGGTCTGAAGATCTTAAAACCCAATGTTTAGCCACTTTTTCATTGCTTTAGTAAAGAACAAGCAAATCGCGATGATTTATGAAATTAAAATTTAATTCAATTGATTAATACAATTATTTTTAAGAGATAAAATATTACAAAATTTGGGTCTTTGAAGATTGAATCATAATATCTACAATCTCTTTCTCTATTTGCAAACTATGACTTTTTTTATATATAAAAAAAAAAAAATCAAGATGAGTTATCATTGAGTTAACAGATATATGATTAGGGATGGCAAAACCCGATCCGACCGATGGATTTCGCATCGATCCGCTCCGAATAGAGAGGTTTTTTTTTGGAGCGGGGTGGAGCGGAGCAGTTTTGGTAAATGCTTGCTCCACTCTGCCCGCCCCGACTTTTGAAATTACTATTTTATCCTTTAAAATATTTTATATTTTTTCTTATATTTTTAATATATATTAGATATATATATACTAAAATCATATATTTACTAATATTTTATATCTATACTTTTAATATATATCTATTCATATATTATATTAAAGATTTTTATATACTAAAATTATGTTCATGAATAAATTATAATATAATTTTTTACAATATTAAGTTAAAAATAATTAATATAAATTGGGGTGTAGCGGAGTGGAGCACCGTGGAGCGGTTATGGATGTAACCGACATCCATGGATGTGGATGTTTCCAACATCCATGCAAGAGTGGTGTGGAGGTGGATAAGGCAATATCCGCCCCCGTCCCGCTCCATTGCCATCCCTATATATGATACTTAAAGATGTTACACATTTAAAAATTTACATCGTTAAAAAACAAAGAATTGGTACTTAAGCCACCTTAACTTATCACCATTTAGCAAATTTTAGTAATAATATTATATGCTCAACTGCCTAAAGGCTTCAATGATTTGAGCAAAGGATATAAATTTATGCTTTAGTAACCGGCCATAAGGGTATATTTTTATACATTCTTTAGTGGTTGACTCTTGCTTTGGTTGAAACTGGGTCGAGTTTCCGGTGGCTATGGCCCACCCTAGATGCATCTATCCCATCAAAACAACGTAAGAAGACAAAATCCACACTTATAGAAAAATACAGAGAATCCGGCAAGTTTAGAGACAATCAGCTCAAAATATTGACAGGGCCATGCCATCTATGGCAGCTAAGCTCAGCATGAAAAACGATTTGAATATGCCCAACTTTTGTAGTTACTTCCTATTTACTTCTTCCATTTTACATACTAATGACTGATTTGCAACTAAACTTATATAGCTTATTATAGATGAAGAGCAAAACAGAGCGGATTTAAATAAAATAGTATCTATTTATCAAGTTGGTTAGGTTCTTAGATCTTCAAATGAAGATAAATGACATATATTTGCATTGCTCAAATCAAGACTTTAACCTTTTGATGGGATAAATTTTGAATGGAAAAGAATGCATGATGTATATTCTTTATTCGAGAATATAAGATCATTATTACATTCTTGTGAATCTATAGATACTAATGCTACCAAATGTCAATATTACCTTCTGCATGCAAAGAGGTCAAACCCCATTAAGGAAATAACAAAAGTTAAGTTATCCAAATTCGGAGTGAGTGTCGATATAAGTATACTCAATTTTTTCATATATTTTGAGAACTATATCTCATATCTATGTCCAAATATGTGTGATGTGTCAAACACATATATCAGATACGAATACTTTAAAAAAAAAATCCAAATAACATAAACTGTTAGAATATGGCTTAGAATATGGCTTGAATATAGCTTGAATATGGCTCATTCACCATAGGTGGCTTAGCACCAATAATGGAGCTACCACTTGCACCACTTGCACCACCAATAATGGATGGTGGCTATGGTGGCTACCACTTGATGCATGTTCACACCTTGATATTTTGGCTATAAATAGCCATGTAGAGATGAGTAGAGAAGAGGAGAGTTGAGTATGTGTTAGAGCTAAATTGTTGAAGCAAATACTCTGTGTTTATAGAGTAATTCGGTATTGTGTTGAGTTGTGAGTTCAGTGCTTGTGTAGCACCTTGAATTCGGTATATGTTTGTACTCTAAACTCCATTAATACAAAGCTTCAAGCTCCTCCTCCCGTGGATGTAGGCACAGTTGCCGAACCACGTAAAATATCGGTGTTTTTTCAGTGTGTTTAAATCGGTTTTAGTAATATCAATTCGCTTCCGCACAACAAATTGGTATCAGAGCCAATTTTTACGTAAAACCGAGTTTGTTCGATTCTGTCCGTTTTTCAAAAGTGCTCCAAATTGTGTTTTGAAAATACCAGGTTGAAGAGGTCGTTGAGAGGAGTGCAGCAGAATCAACCGGAGGCCCAGAAGACCCCGCACGCGCCCGCACGCGCCGCCAGAAGGGCTGAGAGTGAAGTCCACGCGCCCACGCGCCGCACGCGCCACCAGGGGTTGCAGACGCGTGACACCCACGCGCAGCACGTGCCGCACGCGCCTCCAGAGGTTGAAGACGCGTGAAGCCCACGCGCCCCACGCGCCCCACGCGCCGGCCACCCAAACAGCTCCACGCGCTCCACGCGCCGCCGCACGCGCCGCCGTACGCCGCCCACGCGCCGCCGCAGGTCCGACCAACTTTTTCGGGCTATTTTTTGAGCCTTTTCAGAACACTATTCCGAGACTTTTCCGAGCCGGTTGAGCTAATCCGAGTCCATTTCGAGCCACTTGTAGCAGAATATTTGCAGAATATTCACCGTGTGTCCAAAATTTACAAAGTTGGACCCGTTCCTGGCTATTTCGACTATTACAGACTCAACCGCGGCATCCGTTTTTCCATACAGGTACCGGAAAAACACTTTGTTGGTAATTTTGTTTTATTACCATGGCAGAATCATTAGAGACACATGAAACAACCAGCAGCGCACGATCAAGTTCTTACAACAGAAAGAACTCGATGACCACTGCAAAGTTCGAGGTGGAGAAATTTGATGGCACCAACAACTTTGGCATGTGGCAGTGCGAAGTTCAGGATCTGTTATTCCGAGAGGGTTCATATATCGCTCTGGAAGACAGGCCCAGAGATATTTCGGAAGATGACTGGAAGTTTGTCAACCGTCAGGCTTGTGGCACAATCCGGTTATGCCTAGCCAAGGACCAGAAGTACTTTGTCATGAGAGAGAATAATGCAAAAACTCTCTGGAAACTACTCGAGGACAAGTACATGACAAAATGCATGGAGAACAGACTCTATCTGAAGAAAAAGCTGTTCCGCTTCCAGTATAAGCAAGGTATCACCATGCAAGAGCATCTAGTAAGTTTTAACAAAATCCTCGCTGATCTTGAAAATCTAGATGCAAATATCTCTGATGAAGATAAGGCTCTTACTCTGTTAAATTCCTTGCCTGATAGCTATGATCATTTAACCACTACACTGTTGTATGGTAAAAATGAGATAGAATATGTTAATGTTAGTAATGCTCTGGTGAATAATGAGTATAGGAAAATGGATCAACATGATCACCAGAATACTGCACCAGAAGCTTTAACAGTGTACAGAGGCAGGACGAGCAACCAAGGAGCCGGAGAAAACAAGCGAGGTAAATCCCGCTCAAGGAGGGGATCATCGAGAACACGACTCTCGAGGGACGAGTGTGCCTTTTGCCATGAGAAAGGGCATTGGAGGAATAACTGTCCCAACATGGAGAGGTCGATTGTGAGTGTAGCTCAAGAATCTGAGGGAGAGGAAGACTCTGCATTTACAATTTCCACAACAACACACTCTTCAGATCAATGGATTCTGGATTCCGGATGTTCCTACCATATGTGTCCGAACCGGATGTGGTTCTCAAACTTCAAAGAGTTTGATGGAGGGATTGTCCATATGGGCAATGACAATACTTGTCACACTAGAGGCATCGGAACGATCCGACTGAAAATGCATGACGGTACAATCAGACAACTTACAGACGTAAGGTATGTCCCTGATCTCAAGAAGAACCTCATATCACTGGGGGTCTTAGACTCAAATGGTTACAAGGTAACCATTCAGAATGGAGTCCTGAGAGTTGTACGTGGAGCATTCTTAGCAATGAAGGGTTATATGAAGGGAAATCTGTATCTCCTTGACAGAGAAACCGTGACAGGCAGAGCAGCAGCCTCTCACAGAATGATGGGATAGTCCGACACTTCACTGTTCCTAGCACTCCCCAGCAGAATGGAGTTGCAGAAAGGACGAACCGAACTTTGGTTGATAAAGTTCGCTACATGTTATCCCAGTCGAGCTTGAGCAAAGCATTTTGGGTGGAGGCTTTATTGTTCGCCTCCCACATTATCAACAGACTAACCTCCACTGATGGGAAGAATCCCATAGAGGTGTAGTCCGGATATTCTGCCATTGAATATGATCGGCTTCGTAGTAACGGATGCAAAACTGGATCCTAGAGCCAAGAAAGCTGTCTTCTTTGGGCTTTAGTGAAGGAGTAAAAGCAGTCCGATTGTGGAACCTTGAGTCAAAGAGAGTCATCGTAAGCCGAGATGTTGCCTTTGACGAATCTGTAATGCTGAAATTGTCAACTCCAGAGAATGTGAACCAAGATTCTCTAAAGCAGGTGGAGTTTGAATCAGAATCTGATGACACCTTAATTGAAGTGGAGGAGTCATCACCGGAAATCTTTCAGCAACTTGAAATCAGTTGTCACCAGTAGACCGAATAGACATATTCGGAAACCTGCTCGATACACAGACGTGGTGACATACGCCCTTCCAGTAATTGATGATGATGTTCTGATCAATTACAAAGAAGCTGTAAACAGCCCTGTGCATGCCGAGTGGAAGGAGGCGATCAGATTTGGAAGTTAGTTCCACTTCCAACACTCAAGATATCAATTGAGTGCAAATGGGTCTTTGCCAAAAAAGGAGAGTGCTACAGGCAAAGACAGCATCAGATACAAAGCCAGATTGGTAGCCAAAGGTTAGGCTCAAAAAGAAGGGAATAGACTACAATGAGGTATTTTCACCTGTTGTTAAGCATGCATCTATTCGGATCTTATTGGCTTTAGTAGCACTGTATAACCTAGAGATAGTTCAACTTGATGTAAAAAAAAAACTGCATTCCTCCATGGTTCCGTAGAGGAGGAAATTTGTATGACTCAACCAGATGGTTCTGGAGTCCCCGGTCGCAGAGATTACAAAAGCAAGTTGAACTGATCACTGTATGGTCTGAAACAATCCCGTGACAGCTGTACAAACGGTTGGACTGTTTCATGACAGGATGAAAAGTACACACACAGTCAATTTGATCACTGTGTTTATTTCCGAAAACTTCAAGATGGATCATTTGTCTATCTGCTGAAAAAGGCAAGGTGGAGATCGACAGGCTGAAGGCTCAACTGAGCTCAGAGTTCGAGATGATCTTGGAGAAGCTAAAAAAATTCCTGGGAAGTAGACAGAAAAATTGACTCAGGCTCAGTGCATTGATGAATCATGCCAATGCAGTAGGTGCCCTGATATGTGAGTAATGGTGTGTACATTTGAAGGAGAAAAAGGAGGAAGCTCTGATCTGTGAATTCTCTCTGTGGATTCTCGCCAAGGTGGAGATTGTTAGAATATGGCTTAGAATATGGCTTGAATATAGCTTGAATATGGCTCATTCACCATAGGTGGCTTAGCACCAATAATGGAGCTACCACTTGCACCACTTGCACCACCAATAATGGATGGTGGCTATGGTGGCTACCACTTGATGCATGTTCACACCTTGATATTTTGGCTATAAATAGCCATGTAGAGATGAGTAGAGAAGAGGAGAGTTGAGTATGTGTTAGAGCTAAATTGTTGAAGCAAATACTCTGTGTTTATAGAGTAATTCGGTATTGTGTTGAGTTGTGAGTTCAGTGCTTGTGTAGCACCTTGAATTCGGTATATGTTTGTACTCTAAACTCCATTAATACAAAGCTTCAAGCTCCTCCTCCCGTGGATGTAGGCACAGTTGCCGAACCACGTAAAATATCGGTGTTTTTTCAGTGTGTTTAAATCGGTTTTAGTAATATCAATTCGCTTCCGCACAACATAAACAACATAGATGAGAGGGAGGGGATGCCCAATGTACAGTTAACCAAATTTTGTAACAACTACAAGGGCAGGATATTATTAGCAAAGTCAACATATATATGTACAAAAAGTCCATCAACTTATCTTAAAAAACAAAAGCCTAAGCCTAGCAACTCTTAATTTAAAGTCAAGAGGGCTCACACGTAAAAACTAAACGTCATAAACTTCCTTCTTCATCTGCTCCACTACTCACCTCTTTCACCATAAATTTTGCACTTGCTAGTTACTTAGTTATTGCATTATCTCATTCGGGTTCTTCGTCTTGTAAAAGCTAAGTTTTTAGTTCATCTTAGTTTAATGCAAGGCATAATTTAGTTATCTCTGAGATACTCATCAGTAATGGAGAAAGATCAGAAGGATGATTGGCTTGATGGCACCGAAGATGAACTTGTGAGAGAGCTTCTTGATGATGAGTCTCCTTTCTTTGTCGTACCTCAAGGGATAATTCAACCCAAATCAAAAACTTCAGAAGAAGAGGCCACTAAACGACTTATCTCCAATGTCTATTCAGGGCCAAGGATTGAAGATTTCGAGAATGCTTTATCAGTGACAACCTGGAAGGATCAATCCCAAGAACAACAGCAAACCAGGTTAATTTGGTTTTTGCCTTGATTTTTCTTGAGCTCATGACTAATAATATTCATTTGATATTAAATGAACAATATCTTTTTCTTTTTTGCAGGATTAATTCAATACTGGAAAGAGGCTTGACTAAGATAGAGAATAAGTATACTATAAAGATCAAAAGCTGTGGCAATGGCAATGGCATGGCAGATGATGGATATAAATGGAGGAAATATGGGCAAAAATCCATAAAAAACAGCCCGAATCCAAGGTAACTATCTTTTTCATCTCTCTCAATCATCAGCTTCTTTAATTTTCTCTCAGGAGAAAGAAACTATACAAAAATCCAAATCCTCAATAAAATCGTCCTTGAACTCACGTATTTATCAGCTCTTTTTCCTGATCTTTTGCAATAACAATTTATCATGCATTTTAGATTATCAAATTTCGGCCTCTCTTTCATTGTCTCCCGCAAAGAGCTAACCTTTTGCCAAGTATAGGAATTCCTTGAAACTTCCACTTCTCCTAATCACCTGACAGGAATGGATCTTTGAATTGGATTTGCCAATGCCATAAGTTTCTTAGGGACCTATGCTTAATGAACTTTGCATTTAAAGCCCATGTCCTAGTTTTTTTTGAATTGTCATGAAACAGGAGCTATTACAAGTGCACGAACCCAAGATGCAGCGCAAAGAAGCAGGTGGAGAGGTCCAGAGATGACCCAGATACACTCATCATCACCTATGAAGGGCTTCACCTTCATTTTGTCTACCCATATTTCCCACTCAATAACCAGCCTTTTCAAGATGATGATGCACCAATCAAGAAGCCCAAGAAGGCCATTTCGGAAGCTGAATCACAGGCTTTTGGAGCTTCATCACAAACAACAGAATTAGTCCAAGAAACTACAACAAATAATTATATCAACTATGAGCCACTGCCACCAAGCTCGTTTGAAGGCTGCCCTCAAGAAATAGGTTTCCAAGGGTTTAGCCAACAAGGGCTGCTTGAAGATGTGGTGCCTTGGATGATAAGGAATCCGTCACACAACAATGTTTCCTCCAATTCTTCTTCTTGTTCATCTTCACAGTCACGTTCTCCTCCTGCTTCACCCACTTCTCTGTCTTGGTCTCCTAATTATAATTAACCCCTGTTTTCATATAAGCATAAACTCTAGCATTAGGTGAATATTTTGCTTAGTGGGTTGAAACTTGAAAGTTGAAACCCCGTTAAACTATAGTAAGTCTCCATTAATGTTAATTACTCTGCTTTTGTAGTCTTGTAATATCAAATTAACTATCTTAGAATCTAATTTTTATTTTTATTTTCTTAATCTCATACTCCTAATCAAAGATTGTTTTGCATTGCAAAATAATTTTTATGCCAATTAAATACACTAGCCTTTATGTACACCACTATGTGGATTAAATAAATAAAAAATTAATTATTTAAATAAATATTACAGAAATAAAAAGGAAAAGATTTTAAGAAACAATAAGTAGAAGTGGATAAGAGGATTTTAAAATTACTTTCAAGGAAAAAAAGTTACCATTCGAATCTTATTAATGTATAATTTTTTTTCTTTTCAATCTCGTGATAATTCAGTCAGGTTTTATAATTAGTATAGATGTATAAATGTAAGTTTAATCACGATCCAACGGGCCTCGATACTTGCTCAATCACAACCCAATAAATGGGATTGGATCCTACGGCCCAATTAAATATGGGTTTACAAAGACAGAAAATGGCTTTGAAAAGCCCAAAATTTGATTAAAAAAAAAAGAGAACCCAAACTGATGAAATGAAATATGTGGCCCATTTGGTTTGTATATTTATATTTATTTTTTTTTGTGTGGATCCCCAAGGAAGAATTATGGAGGATTAAGCCTCTCGCCACACGCGAAAACAGAAACTCCATTCAAAATGACAAAAAACTCTATCACTTTTAGATGCCATTGACATTATCATCTCAGTTATAGATGTTCCGAGTTTGGTTATGTAAATGCCAAGAACCACCCAAACTTTTGCTTTAAAGCTATGCTGATTGAGCTGAATCAGTTTATAACCAAGGCGGTGGAATTTTGAGTGTAGGTTTATTTATGCTTTGATGGAACTCCTCCGGCTGATGGGATATATACATTTCATTTCATTAGAGGATATAATAATGGCAGGATTGTGGGCTACCAGGAATTGCGAAAGTGGGACAAGATTTTAGTGTTGCTTTAAAGCATAAAAGACTGCGAGAAAAAAGCTTACCACCCATAAATTTAAACACTAATAATGGCCTCCTTGTTGGAAAGCAAAACTCAGATAAGCATGGTCTCCAGCAGGACTAATAATTCATCACCAATCATTTGTGGGGATGTCTTTTGGCTTAAAAAATTCAAAAATGTTTAGAATTTAGCTTCCAATAATGTAGAGGCCATGAGGGCCATTTTGGATTGAGGAGATCCTGTAGAAATTTTATAATACTGTTAATTTGTAGGCTAGTACAAAATCTTGCTGTCTACCCCCAAACAATGCAATTTGTTTAACTGTTTCAGATCACCTAAACTTAAGAGAGTATTTCTCTTAATCATGATTGGTGGATCAAATTAATGAGATTTAATTGTTTAATCAAGTATTAACATTTTTTTTTTTTTTTATAAAACAAGACAGTTGAATACTAAATAAAAACATGGGTTTGTATTTGATGCACTGACAGTGTATAACTTCATACACTGTCAGTGAATAAGATGATGCCACCTCATTAAAAGGTTTAAAAAATAAATACAAATTATTTTATTTTTAATGAGTTGTCAATCATCTGGTTCACTGACAGTGTATGAAGTTATACACTATCAGTGCATCAAAATTAAATCCTAAAAACATTATCCCAAGAGCCAAAAAGCACACAAATTTGCTTAATGCAAGTGCATAAACACTTAAAACAGATGAGAATACAAAACAACAAAGACTCTCCACCCTTTGTTTTACAACTCCTCTCAACCCAAAAGAGGTGAGGAAGATTCAGTTTCTTTTCTTTTCTTTCCTGGATTTGGGGTATAAGGAAACCTCGGCATCATAGTGGCTGAATGAATTCACGTGTCGGTTCTGTCAAGCATTAGATTTTTTTTTTTGTTGCTTTCTCTCATGAAAATGGCATCACACAAATAATACATATCAAAGTCTGTTTGCAGTATTACTATTTTGCAAAGATATTTTCTCTTAAAAGATACTTTGGCACCAAAGAGTTCGGAAGGTACGAAATCAGAAGCAGCCAAATCATGCACGACTCACTCATTTGCTGTCATCATGCAAAATTGCAAAATAATTATATACCCCAAAGAGCATATTAACATCAAACACCCCCCTGAGATTTAGCATCTTAGAATTGGCATCTTCTTTCTAATATTTCAAATCAATTGGGAAGTGTCAGCGTTGATTAATTCAATTGATTGAGTGTTTATTAATATTCGAGTCTCACCAACAGTTTCACTTAATGAATAATCTGTAAGCATTATTATTAGTCCTCTTTTAAAATTAGATACATCTCTTAAATATAACTGCATGAACTAAACTCTAGATTCTTGATAATTTTTTGTTGATGTTAATCTCTCAAATGTATTTTCCTTGAAAAATATGACACATCTTGTCCTCGCATAAAGATTTGAGCAACCTATCTATTAAAAAAAAAACTTTGGGTTCTAATTTCAAGTATAAACTTGCTGATAAAAGTACTTGAGAAATTGATGTTAAACAAATTCTTGTCATGTCAATAAATTTATGATTAGTTCTTCATGGAAGCAAGAATGAAAGATCTGAATATTGTGTTGTATGATTGGGCTGTAAAATTATATCATTCTGATCAAAGATTTATGGTGTCAATACATCAAATATAAATTCTTCTGATCAATACTTGATTTTCTGTCAACACATATCCAACAATTTGAATATAATGCTGAAAAGATATTTTGGATCCATGAGAATTATTGCCATGTTTAGTACAATCATATATATATATATATATATATATTAAATCAATTAATCAAAATATTGAACTTAGAGCTTAATTTAGTTAATTTATGTAGTTATCTTTAAAATGTGACATTTAATAAATTTAAAGTTCGTCATTTTCAAAGTAAATAAATAAATAAATCTAAAATTCGAATCTTAATATTTACAAATTTTTCCGACTTCCTTTGTACCAAAAAATTTAATCAAAATATTCAAACTCTTTGAATGAAAACAAATAATGGTGTAACCTGAAGACCTAAAAGCATCCAATAAGCAGAAGTTAGTATCTAATTGAGAAAAAAAAAATAAAGTAAACAAAAACAAATTCTATAAACTTCTTGACTTATTTAAGATTAGGTGAAAGTAAAATATTATGCAAAATGGCATCATCTCAGGTTCTCATCATTTGGTTGATTAATTATTAAATCAGATTTTATATGATCATCTACCCCTTTGCTGTACCTAATTCCCAGTCAACCAAACCTCACCAAATGGAAGCTAAGAGTCCTCAATAATACCCATCATTTATCATTTGTTTAATAATACTAATTCTATATTTTCAGCAGGAAAAAAAAAAAAAAAAAAAAAACAATATATAAATTAAGTCATAGTCATGGCCACCCCTTAAGTTGGTTGAAATATATAATTGCGACTTGCGAGGAAAGAGTTAGAAATGGTCCTATCTGTTTTGTTTTTCAAATACGTAACCATCTTCCATATAATTTATGGATTTGTGAATAAAAAATAATGACTAAATTAGATTTGATAATTCATATATTTGTATGATGTTTGTGTTATTTTTTATTATAATTGTGTTTAAGTTGTTATATATTTATATAAATTTTGACACGTTAATAATTCGTATTATATAAATTTTGACATGTTCATATATTCGTGTCATATTCGTATTATTTTTTTGTATTATATCATATTTTATTTTGTATTTAATTATTTTTTTCATAATTAAATTACCAGATCTAGATTAAACTATAGCCTACCCATTTCCCCTTTTTTTGAGCTCTTTTTCCATCTACTTCTCTTGTACTTTTCCCATTCTTTGAAAATCTTAGGCCTCCAATTATTTTCCTCTCCAATTCACCTTATGTCACTGACGGCGTTACCTCCAATTATATATATATATATATACATCTACATGAAAATTTTAGTTTTTCTTTTCTTTCTTTTTTTTTTTAATTTTTTATGGTTTTTGCAACAAACCCAACTAGGAAACATATTTAGTGTTGTCATGCATTATTTATATTCCAGCTGATGGAAGCTTTTCCAAAATCCAAAATATATAAGATTTTTGCTTAACTCTAAGCAAAACATGATAAGTTTAAGATTTAACTTTTTTTATTTATGCAATCATATTTAAAAAAATAACATGCAATAAGTTTGAAATTCGAATTTCAATATATGTAATTCTTATTTTATCCCCGTAATATAATTTCCTTTCTATCAAAAAAAATATCCCACAATTATAATTATAGATGCAAACACACCAACATTCAATGATTCACATGCCTTAATTAATGTTCCTATCTAACTCCTATTGACACTAATTATAAATCAAACATATTCGTGATCATTTATAAATGATCCTATTTCAATTACATTATCTGAATTTAAAAATTTATTTGAAAAAATTAGAATTTAAATTTACTCGAATTTAATTAAAAAACTTAAAGATCCATATGAACCGTATGCGAAAAAAATTCAAAAAAAAAAAAAATCAAATTTAAAAGGATTCGAATTCAAAAAAATCTAAATTCAAATTTAAAATATTACATTTTTATAAAATCTATAAAATATCTAAACTCCACCCAAAAAGAACACGTGACCGAACTCTTTTTAGTTATAAATTGTCAGAAGCATGCACCAACTTGTTCAATAAAGGTATTTTTAGCCATGGAGGTTTTGAAACCTAAGAATAAAAAAAACCCACTTGAAAGGATTTTTTTTTTATTATTTAGAATTATCTTGAAATGTTTAAGATTTGGGTATCATTGAACCGAATTTTTCAGTACACTAGAAGAAAGACCCCGCATTATCGGTATTTTTAAATTTTTTTATAATTTTTTTAATTAATTAATAATAAAATTTTAATTTTAGTTTATATTTTATATTTTATTAAATAATAATTACTTATTTAAATATTTTATTTTTAAATTTTAATAATATTAATATAATTATATATTTTTTAATTATGAAAATTAAATTTATGAAAATTATTTATTTATAAATTACATAATACAAATACATTTTCAAATGTTATTTATATGTATTTTTGAAAAATATTTAAACCTTATTGTACATGGTATATTTTTATTATAAGATATAAAAAATAAGAAAATAAAATTATAATTTGTATTAGGATTGATTTTCTCACATAAATTAGTAGCAAGTTTAATTTTTCTTTTTTTTTTTTTAACTTTTTTCCGAGCGAGTCTGTACGAATCTTAAATCGACTCGCGAGTCAACGTGCGGATCAACCACTTTAAATTCATCATTTAAAATTAAAATAATTAGTAAAATAATTTTTTTTTAACTTTTTCTCCGAGCTGATCGAGAACGGATCTTAAATCGATCCGCAAGTCAACTTGCGAACTAACTCATTTAAATACATCATTAAAATTAAAATAAATATAATTATTAAAATATTTTTTTACTTGAGCAAATCGGTACAAATCCTAAATCGACCTAAAAAAAATAGAATATATATTCATTAATAATAATATATTTATTAATTTTTTTGCAAAAAAAATATTTTTGTCTCAAATAATAAACAAAATAAGTTAAATAAATTTGGAACATTTGAAGAAATATCCTTTAGGTTCCTAAAGATTCTTTGTAAAAAGTCAAAAATATTTATAAAAATGATAAAATAAGACAATTAAATTTTTTAATTAAATTTAAATTTTTTTTATGTGTCTCTAAGGATTCAATTTTCATAATAATAGATGAATGAATGATGGAAGGAAGGAAGGAAGGTAGGAAGCTTTTATAATTAATGAAATGCTCATGATCAGAATTCTCTGGATTGAATCCAGGTGGAACCAAAAGCTGGCATCTTCCTTTTATATAAAAAAGAAATGGAAAAATTACCTGTTTTTTATGCACAGCGGCTGTCCGGTCTGATCCTATTTTTTGTGCCAAACTTGTTATAAAAATCCCAAGAACAGTTTACAACTCAGCAAATAGATTAAACTTTGCTACAAAATTCTGGGAAATACTGGATTTTGCTGTAATAATAAACAAGTAGATGAATTTGGACCGTGGAAAACGGTGATAAAACTGGAAATATAAAAGATTAAGGTGAGTCCTGTTCGGACAGCTAACTCGGTTTTTTACTTTTTGTTTTCTTAAAAGATAGCTTTTTGCTTTGGGTTGCTTCCTGTTACTTTCTCCTACCCTTTGAATGTAACAAAAAATACTGTTGTTTTCAGCAAAAGTTTGATGAACTTGAATAACAAAAAAATATATATATATATAGAGATTTTAAAATGAAAAAGGAGCCAACTATTTTTGCCTATAAAAACCCAAGTCTGCCTCAGTTCTTCTTCCCCCTTCTCTCTCTATTCTTCCTTGAGAACATTATTACAATCTTTTCCCTTTGTTTCCTCTGTTTCTTGACCTTCCAAGACTCTTCCTTTTATTAGCTTACCTGGTTTTTGAAGGTATTTATTCATTGAAGCCTTACTTAAATTGTCTTGCATTTTCTTATCTTTTGACATGTTCAACCATTCTTTTTCATGATTTTAAAAGCTTTCTACTTTCTGGGTTTTGTTCATGAAATGCTTTCCTTTTGGGCTTCTCTAAAGAAACATATAAAATGTATCATTTTTTTTCTGTCATTGCTTTCCTATCATGATGAAATGAAAAGGGAACAATGATATAATGCATGTTTGTTTAACCTAAAAAAAATGCAGATTTTCTTTGATGGGAAGTTGGGTTTTTTGGTTGCATCCACAAAATTTGTGGGTCTTTTTCTTTGTTTAATTATCACCACCTTTTAGTGCCATACATCAAAATAGTGGCTTTTTTGTTAAATTGTCATCACTTTTCAATTGCAACTCTTTAAGATGTATCATTTTAGTTGTTTTTAATCCTTAAAAGTGTTGTTAATAAATCACATTAGCTTTGTTTTAATCACTTTTAGTCTTTAATAATAGCTTATGCCCTTTTTGATCATTAACATGGAACTTTCGAGCTTCATAAAATTTAATATAAAGTCTAAAAAGAACACTTGCATACCTGTTCTTGATTTCGATTTGTAGTTGTGGTTGTGGTTTATCCACTCATGAACTCATTAATTGAAGTCTTATCCAACTACCTGGGATTGTCTAAATGTTGTCCACTTATTAGGATTTCTTCTTATAAAGATGGTGGTAATCTGAGTCAATTGACAAGCCATGGAAATTTTTAGTTGGAGATTTAAAGTCAATATTTATATTAAGCTTTCTTGGACTTCAAATGTTAACTTCTTTCCATTGATTATTTAAGGTCCTCTGATCAAGTTCCTTGCTGGTTATCCTACCATCAATAGAGAAAATGGAATACGAGGACCGATACAGACTAGCTCAGAGGCCTAAATACGATTGCCTTCTGTTTGGTAAGCTAATCTGCTTGAAAAATAAGAGGTTAACATATGAACTAATGGCTGAGAAGAATGTAATAACCATTTTCTTGAATTTGCAGATCTTGATGATACCCTTTATCCCCTTAGTTCTGGTCTTGCAAAAGAATGTGGAAAGAATATTAAAGGTTAGGATTTGCATTTTGATACTTGGATGCTCCTATTTTTACTGTCAAGATTCCATATTTTCATTGTAATTTAATTTTTAAATGAATGGCCATTTTTCAGATTACATGGTTGAAAAGCTGGGCATAGAAAAGGACAAAATTGTTGAATTGTCCAACTTGTTGTATAAGAATTATGGGACAACAATGGCTGGCCTCAGGGTACTCTTGTTTTTTCCCTACATCCTTTTCATTAGAGAAAATAAAAGAAGAGTCATGCTGGTAAATAAATATAAATTTAATGTATTTTCTTCTCACTTTCTCCTTTGCAGGCAGTTGGTTATGACTTTGACTATGATGAGTACCATAGGTATTGTTGAAATCCTTCTTTTCTTTTTCTTCTTATTTTCCTTTCTGTCTCCCTCTTTTGATTGACCTTTTAATTTTCCTATGTAACAGTTATGTTCATGGAAGACTCCCTTATGAGAACTTAAAACCAGATCCTCAATTGAGGAGTCTATTGCTGACCTTGCCTCTTCGAAAAATTGTAAGTAGTTGAAATACCCAAATTAATTCAATGCATATATAGGCAAGTATTGACCATACTTTTATCGAATTGTCTCCTAAAAAAACTTTAACGTCTCTTTGTTGAATTAGATCTTCACAAATGCAGACAAGGTCCATGCAGCTAAAGCTCTTATTAAACTCGGACTAGAAGATTGTTTTGAAGGGATTATCTGCTTTGAGACTCTCAATCCTACCCATAAGAATACAGTTTCTGATGATGAAGATGACATTGAGTTTTTGGGATCAGCTGCTGCTACAAGTGATGTTCCTAGCAGCCCTGAAATTTTTGATATAATTGGGCATTTTGCTCAGCCCAAGTCAGGTTCAACATTACCCAAGACACCCATTGTCTGCAAGCCACAAGAATCTGCCATAGAGCGAGCTCTTAAGATTGCCAAAATCAACCCCCAAAGAACAGTAAGATGATCTCTAAGTTTTCTTTCATGTATTATTCTACTTTAATGCTTTTACAGTCTACTGATGTTTTTCCATCATTGGGTTTGGTTGTTTCAGTTGTTCTTTGAAGATAGTGTCCGCAACATCCAAGCTGGAAAACGTGTTGGTCTTCACACTGTGCTGGTAAGTACTTGAAAATTTTGGTGTCTTAATTAACATAAATAGTTACTTAGGATGGAAGATGAATAGCTAATTTGTTGTTCCTTCTGCTATTAAAAATTTATGCAGGTTGGCAATTCCCAGAGACCTAAAGGTGCAGATTATGCATTAGAAAGCATTCACAATATCAAGCAGGCATTACCAGAGCTTTGGGAAAACGACATGAAATCTGAAGTCAGTTACCCTGGCGGCCAGGTTGCCGTAGAGACATCTGTGACAGCTTAGATTCTATGTTTATTAATTTCTTCTTACAATTATGAAGAGGAAAAGCCATATCATTTCTATTGGGATCATATTGTCCCCATTCCTTGTTATTGTTCAGATGATGTAAATGTCTTGTTCTGATCTTCATAATATAAAATATAAATCTATAAAATAATAAAAAAGGGCTCCTCCTGTTCCGGATGGCTTAATCGATCCAAGGACAATACTAATCACGATATGAATATACTACTTGACACTGGATTTAATTTAATCATTTCTCTCATATAATGTAATATAATATAATATAATATATTTCAGATCAAGAGGGGGCAAAATTGATGCATGAGAAATAGAAGGAAAAAGACTGTTATGATTAATGTATATTATTTCAGACAAAGCTTTAGGTATTGAGTGATTGAGAAGCTGGCATAAGCCTTGGAAGTCCCTACCATTTTTAGCAAACTAGCAGTAGGTAGCTCGGGCAAGGTGTCATTCAATATGCCATAATATCACATTGGAACTGAAAAGTCTTAAGAGTTCAACACGTTATTAATAGCTAATCAAGATATAACACGATATTAAATGATAACAGGTTAATAAAAATGAACTTCCATTGTTTATAATTGTCAAACTTCAACCTCATTTATACCTTAGAAATCATCCTGGTTGGCTTCTGGGATTCTATTCAATCAAACGAAACTATGAAAAGCATGAAAATAAAGGAAATATAAGAACATGGGTTCCCTTGGTTGGCAGCAACCCAAAGGACCCAAACCGGACTGGACATTTTCATTCAGGATTTTGTCAGATCCTCAGCCCAACTTACCTCAACTATGGGCCTCAATTGGTTCACCAAACACAATAAAGTCGCCTGATCCACTGTAAGCAGGGCGTGGGATTTAGAAACAAAGCGTAATCCGAGATAAGGCTAACCTGGAAACAGAAACAGGATAAGAAAAATCAAAATAATATAAACAACTCTTAACAGTCAACAACCTCTTTAACGGCTAACACAACAACTGCAAAACCCAATTAAAATCTCGTCCTGGTTGTCGGATTTTGTTTGCCTTACAGGCGGTCGGACGAAACTCAGCCAAACCAACTCTTTTTTATCAATGGCTACGCTTACACGTGTCCCATTGGTCTTCTCCAGCAGCACGGTTCCAGCTACTTCATCAAAGTCTTTAGGTTTAGGTCACTATCATAAGTGTAATTGCGTGGCATCATCGTTACCTTTAACAAGAAAAGTTTCAGATTGTTCTGCTCTCTCTTTTCATAGTTTTAGCTCTTTTTCATCTTCATTTTCTCCTTTGTCAACAAGAAACAACAAGGGTTTTAGGAGCACAGCAGTGGTATTAGCGTCCATGGCAGATTTGAGCACTGTGCTTGTCACTGGAGCCGGTGGCAGAACAGGTTTTCTTTTCTTTTGTTCTCTGGTTGTTTTATTTACGTTAAAAAGATTTCTTTTTGTTGACTTTGAGTTTTGTTTTCTCCCACTAAAGAACGTGACTTTTCTTTGGAGATAAAATGATGTAATGACTGTCTATTTAAGGACGTTCATGAGATGTTAAGAGGAGTTTTGTTAATGGGTTAATTGGGTTTTTTGGCTACTTGGGGTTTTGGGATTTAGGGGAGTTTAATTGGTATGCCAAGACAATTGGTTGCAATAGTGTGATACCTTTGGAGTTTTCAAGATATGAGCATCAATGTTTATTTTGGAATCCTATGGTTTCTTGCAAATACAAAGAAAACTGTAATCTAAGGAACTTAATTGGAGGCAAATGGTGAAGGTGCCCCAGAAGAGGGTTATTTCACAAAATGTAGCCCTTGGTAATTAGTCTTTTTGATGCTTTGCAAAGGAAAAAGGCTTCATTTGGGCTGCATTTAAAAGGGTTATTGCAGTCGTTTCGATAGGCAGTAATGCTCTATGGAATTAACCATAAGATGACCCTTGCAATGCTGCATAGGCTTCAAATGGAATGTCAAACAAAATGTTCTCAATGGGATGCTTAGATGAGTTCCGTATACTTGCTCTGCTCACTTTCTTCAACCTACAAATTCAAGTGCTTACAATCTTCTGGTCGCCATAGTTATTTGCCTTTTGTATAGAACTGAAAAAGATAAAACTTACATATACTTTCCGCGCCCTTTAATTGAAGATAGGCTGTTAATGTCCCCCTATTGACATGAATTTTTTGGCGGACTTTGACAGGTCAGATAGTTTATACGAAATTGAAAGAGAGGTCAGACCAGTTTGTTGCAAAAGGATTGGTTAGAACTCCAGAAAGCAAGGAGAAAATTGGTGGAGCAGATAATGTTTTTGTTGGGGATATAAGGGATGCCAGCAGTCTAGTTCCTGCTATCCAAGGAATTGATGCTCTCGTAATTCTGACTAGTGCTGTTGCAAGAATGAAACCTGGATTTGATCCAACCAAAGGAGGAAGGCCTGAGTTCTATTTTGAAGATGGAGCATACCCTGAGCAAGTAACCATATGCATCTTCTACTCTTAGGACTGTCACTCTTGTTTTCTTTTATTCTTCAATGTACTGATGATGTAGGGGCTATCTATCTTGTTTCTTAGGTTGACTGGATTGGTCAGAAAAATCAAATAGATGTCGGTGAGTTCATCTTATTTGTTCCTAAATGTTTAGTCTACTTTTTATTTTAGCAAACCATATAATGATAATCGACATTGAAATGTGCAGCAAAGGAGGCTGGAGTGAAGCAAATTGTGTTGGTTGGGTCCATGGGTGGAACGAACCTTAATCATCCCTTGAACAGCTTGGGCAATGGGAACATTTTGGTTAGCATCCTTTTCGATACTTATAAACTTCACCCTCTTTTTCTGGTGGACTTTTGCTCTCCGGTTTGAGAGAATAATCTTGTCATTTTTGTCCCGAAGAGTCTTTTATCAATTACTATTTGGTTTATTCTTTCACAGGTCTGGAAGAGAAAGGCTGAGCAGTATTTGGCTGACTCTGGTGTTCCATACACAATTATCAGGTAGACAAATCCTGGTCGTTTTTTAGCTTTAGCATTATCTATTCTCTCTACACATTGGTTAAGTCTAGATCATCTCTATTTTACTAGGGAGATGCCATTGGCTTTAGCCCTCAAGGGCACTGCGACATTATTGTTTATTTAATTGCTTTATAACTTTACAACTGACATTGACACTTTCTGGCCAAGTTAGGGCTGGAGGGCTGCAAGATAAAGATGGTGGCATCAGAGAATTACTTGTCGGGAAGGACGATGAGCTTCTTCAGACTGAAACAAGAACAATTGCCAGGCCTGATGTAGCAGAAGTCTGCATACAGGTATCGCCTTTCACTTATTCGTATTCACAATTTACATCATTTTCCTTCTCCAAGTTGAATTTTCCATTTTCATTGATCTTATGTTTTTCTTGTCAAACAGGCACTGAAGTTTGAGGAGGCCAAATTTAAGGCATTTGATCTAGCCTCGAAAACTGAGGGAACCGGCACCCCAACAAAGGATTTTAAGGCTCTCTTTTCCCAGATCACTACTCGTTTCTAATTCTTGAGAGCCATGAATTTTTGTCTATAACTATTATAATTATAATTATTATTATTCTCCTAAGGAGGTTTAAATTTGAATAGTTGTAAGCATCTGAAACTTTAAGGCCATGCCATGGTCAGCACAAAGGACATAAACAAGCAACTATCAGCTGTATGTACTCAGACATCCTTTGCAAACCTGAGCTGAACAGTTAAGATGGTGTTGCAATGATATTATTTTATGGACATCAATTAGCTTTCCTATTATTGTTTGTCTCATATTGCCATGGACCTCAACATTTTGAACTGAATAATGTATCTTATTATCATATTTTATTATTTAAATGAATGATTTAGAAATTAAATATTAAGATTCAGAAGGAAAAAAAAAGGGTAAAGGAAGAAAAAAGTTATAACATAACGATTGAGTTACGAAATAACACATCAATATTCATATTTTATATTTTTCCTCGTGCTAGATTGTTAAACTTGCTGTAAATTTATATGTTTAGTATAAAGTACTTCAAGGCTTGAATCGATATTTTTTATTTTATTTTGACCAATAAATCAATATTTTATTTATAATAAGTGCTTTTAAGTTCAAACTCATTGAAATAAACAAAAAAAAAGAATATCTCTGATTTATGAAATCATTTTGTATTTGATATTCAACATGGGGAACAAACAAGTGGATATCCGTTTATCGCCATTTGCTACGAAACGATGTCGTTGAGAGGGAAAAAGAAAATCTATCAATACTCACTCACTCAAAGCAACGAACTGAAACTGCCATGGCGGTTGTTAACTCCCTTGGCTACCAAAAACCATGCCTTCCTTTATTAACTCAACCCAAAAACCCTAATTTCAATTCCCTCAAGTTTAACCCGAAAAACCCAAATCAAGCTTCCGGATTTCGTTTTCCCAACCGCCGTAGCGTTCTCGTTAATGGCAGGCTCCAAAACTCTGACCAAAACACTCCCGAAGGTCCCTTTTCTACTCTCTCTCAAAATCAAGTCGATTAACCACTTAAAAGTTTCAATTTCTTATTTAAATAATTGGGTTTTATTTGTTTAATTCAGTTGATGAAGTTGAGAATTTAGGAGTTAAAGCTGCTTTATACATGCTCAAATTCTACAAAAGTAAGTCTTTCTTCTTCTTCTTTTTCTTTTAACAAAGAAAAAATTATGGGGAAAAAAATCTAAATTGTTCTTGCTGAATTTAGTTAAATAATGAATTAAAATAGGGGAAATCTCGCCTGTATTACCAAAAAGTTGCCGGTTTGTTCCCACGTGTAGTGAGTACTCAATGGAAGCTTACAAGAAATATGGGGTTGCAAAGGGCACAGTTTTGACAGCTTGGCGTCTTTGCCGTTGCAATCCTCTTGGTAATTCAACTTTCTCTTCTTTTTTATTCTTTTTTTAATAGATTTTTTGTATTAATAATTGGGTCTAATTGCAAATTCCTTGTGATTTTAGGTGGGTCAGGATTTGACCCTCCAAGGTGGTTTGATGAGGAAAAGCCAACAGAAGAATGAGAGATTTTTTTTAGTTTTAGTAAGGTATTAATGCATAGTATTTCTCAGATTATCTGAAATGTAAAATGAGAATTGATTTTTATGTTTTTTTTTTCTCTCCTTCTCTTTGCCACAAGCTAGTATAGTAATATTGAATCTCTTAAGACTATAATAATCATTAATCACAGTCTAGGTTTTGATGCATATTCCTTCAACATGGTTTCGATAAATGGTACCCTTTTCTCACGCTTACTGCTATTTGGTCTTATTTTCTTCTAACAAAGTCCAACAACTTCAAAATGATGTTTCAAAAAGAACAGAAATCCTTAATCTTACGCAAAAGTAGCATCGAATTTTAAAAGTTTGTATGGGCTTTTTGTTAGGAAAAGTAAGAGGGGAGAGAGAGAGAGAAGATGTTGAATATTTAGCAAACCGTGAAAAGTGAATTTTGCAGAAGAAGTTATGTAACTGTAATGCTTGAACTTGAAATGAAGGCTTAACAATTAGTGAATCCATGAAAGTGGTATTCAAGTTTAGAATAACTATATTTTCTGCTGACTTGAATATACTGGGATTAGTGTACTGTCGCATTTTCTCTCTTCATTCTCTACCATCGGTTTGCCTGGTTTAGTAATCTTTTCGAAATAACTTGACATGAATAATCAGTATTCGTTCTTCTTTAATAACTTGACCCACATTGTAGGAAGACATGATATCTGGTAGTGAATCCTAACAGTCAGATTTTTCAATTCAACATTGGAATTGGTGATGTTATTGACATTAAGATCTGTCAACTATAGGCAAATGTCTATGTGACCATTGAGTCAGAATGTTAGAACTAGTCATGGTTTGAAGGCATCAGAAGTCAATTGCTGCAACTATTTTTTGTATCAATATTGTTGGAAGGTATATATTTGCCTATCTGATTTCCTTCTTTTCATGACAGGTAATACCAGTAAAGGTATTTTGTTGGAATGGAGATGTTGGTTTATCGATCGAAAACAGTTATATCATGTGCTCCATTACCATAAATTCTTTGCAAATAGGTGATCTAGTTTCTGATTTTCAGTCTGTTAGTAAAAAATAATTGTACTTCCTTCTTGCTGAGTAGAATATTTCAAACAATATTCAGGCAGTTGACTTTCTTTATATATGAATATACTCTTTTGCTTTGGCATTTGGAAACTTTAATTGCTGCACATGGAGTGGATCTCTTGGTAGAGTTCGCCCTGACAAAGGGTTAACCTTGGAGATCTTGTTTGAATAAACTTTTTTCTTGTTCACCTGGAGTCCTAGCAAGCAGCATATAACATTACTCAAGATTTCTTTTATGTTTTCAGATCTTCTGCTGGATCTATTACTCAAGACCTTTGCTCTCTACCTGGATTCTGATGAAAAATAAATAAGGGATGGGTAGACAGAGTAGGTCTTCATAATGCTATGTAATTAGATAACCTTTATATATCCATATTTTTAAAACCTCTATATCTAAAGATGCATAAAATTTGCATTGCTTATTTCTTCCTTTCCTAACATATTATTGGATGTATAAAGAAAAATGACATGTTGGTTTAGCTTCTAAATGGGTACTCTACTCTTTGTTTGAATTTTTTACTTCACTCAGAAAGAAAATTACACCAATCATATCTGTTCTTTCAAAAGAAAGACTAGTATTTAGTCATGCAAAGTGAAATTCAATGTTGAATTCGAGTCATTTTTAAGTATTGACATCTAATAGGTTTAGAGTTTAAATTCAATATCTACAACATTTTTTATCTTCAAAGTGCAACCTACTTTGTATAAAAAAAATAAAATAAAATTCAATGTTACACTGGACTCAATGTCTTTATCACCAGTGACTCTTCTATTACAATATTATATCATATAATCATCATAATTTTTTGCCAATAATTTAGTAAAGATTTAAATAAAGAACATATGGAAAAAATCAGAATAACAGGTCTGGACAAAATAAATTTGGTCCCCACAGAATATGGTCCACTCAACTATGGTTCCATGTGATTGGTTTTCCATCGTTGGACGAATCGAATTTGCTTCAATTGTGGGAGTCTACCTCATATCCAAACAATGTCCTTTCACTTCAGATTGGACCACCAGTCCACTATCAAGCTGTGGAACTTTGCAGAACAAGCCAGATTCTGCAATGATAATCAATGTCTTGGAAAAGGATTTGATAATTGGTACTACCAACAACAAAAAATATATATGATTTCTTAAATGGTTTTGGAACATGGGTTGTTTTCATTACAAAAGATAATCCCCCATTAGCTAATTTCCAGTTTTTTTTTTTATGACAACCTTTAATGTACTAGGTTTAGGTTTAAGTTTCAGAATGCAAATGAAAAGTAAAAAAATTAAGGAACTAACAAGAATGGCTTTTCAAAACCTAAAAGCAGAACCAGAATATTCCCTCTCCTTTTTTGATGTTTGAGCACCAATGTTCCAACTAGGTACAAAGTACTAGAAACTTTAGTCCTTCAATCCTTTTAGGTAATGGGAGCTCCCCACAAGGTTGAAATTGGGAAGATGATAACTCCAAAAAAAAAAAACATTATGTGCGACAAAACAGTAGCAATTACAAGCTATAGATTTGCAGCAGAGATTGATTGAAAGCTACAGTGAAATGATGCACTATTCGTAAAATTTCTTTGCTGAATCCTAACACATTGTTTTATATGGTTTTGGCCTGGTGTCCATCAATTTGAATACAATTTTATAAGAGATTTCATAGAAATTGCTTGGAATTTTGGACAAGGCTGGAAGAGAGGAATTGACACTATAACTTGCCCTTCTGTCAGAGAAGTAACAACAAGACTAAGCATGTATTGTTCCTTCATTAATATGTGCATTCACGTACACATACAAAAGACATAAATAGACAGAAAGAGGCTTCAAAAACCTCAGAAAAAAGAAAGGTTTTCGCAAATTCGTATTAGCTTCCATCATAGAATATCCACTTCAACAAGTTTATTGTAAACATGTTCATATGAATTTTACAATTCTTTCCCTTGTCAAGTTACCTATGGAACCATGAGAGGTCAGCTAAGATACAACAAAACAGTATAGTGTACACTTTCCAATTCTTCAAGTTGTTGATGTTCTAATTACTTTCAGTCTTCTAGAAGTACATAATCTGCTAGTAATACAGTAAAGTAACAACTTAGAAACAATGAAGAAACAATGGAAACAGCATTAGCTTAGTTCCCTAATTTTTACTGTCAGAGCACCAAAGAGAAGAAAAGGCAGACCTTGAAAGTAAGCAACTTTCAAGCTCCTTAGACAGGCTTCCAAGCAGAAAGGGCATAAATTATTCTTCCTTTCCATCCTTGCAACAGCCACCGGTTATCTTCATCGATTACAAAATCTTTGTGGTAGAATGACCTCACTCTATCAGTTGCCTCCTTGACTATCCCGCGTTCGAAAGGCTGTTGCACAAAGCCGGCCCTCAGGTTACGGGCATGCCACTGCTTGAAGGTTTCTGGCCGCTCCACTCTCTCCCAGCTCTCACAAGCTATAGCATTCAAGGCCTCCCTGCCAAGAATCTCTTTCTCAATCAGCATCCTCTCCCAATCCTCACGGGGCACAATAGTGTCAAGCATATCAAACATCGAAGAGAAATGAAACAAAGCCTCTCGGAACCTTGTTACGAAAAATGGAGCATTGTAGGCTCCATTCATAATCCCATGGATGAAAATGTTTGGATTAATCTTCCGTATCAGGTTGAGAACAATATTTCTTGGACTATCTACAACCACGGTTTCATCAAGCAAGTTCTTAGCACGATATAGACAGTTAACTACAACAAACTCATCCTCTTCAATGTCAAGTTCCTCAACTTGAATGTTATCCCATTTCTTTGCTATGGCATTGTACTGAAATGGCACCTTGAACTCTTCAGCATAAGCTGCTAAACGCTTCCCTGTTTCCTCAACTCGCTCAGCTGGCCTGAAACCAGGTTGTGGAAAATCTATTCCGGTAATCCGAAGTTTTGGGGGGCCTTCACGTCTCATAGAAAGCCGCTCAATAAGAGTGGGCCATTGAAAACCATAAAGAATACCAAAATCTATGACATGAAGCTTGAGCTTCATCGACTTTCTCGATGCAACATTGATTGTCTTGTTTGAGATGAAATGAGAAACCTTTCTAAAAGGGTATGCAGCAATAGAAAGAAGGTAAGCTTTCAACATATCAGAAGCAGAAGTTCTCTTACTGACAAGGCATTTATAGATTTGGCTACCTGTACCAGCCAAGCGTGCCTCAAGACCATCAGCAAAGCAATGTGCTAATCTTTGATTCCCGTCTCCAAATGGAGATGAATGTTGTCTGATTTGCTTTAGCAATTCGTTCGCACTCCTTCGATCATCAGCTGCAACAGCTTGTGCACAATTACTCAGGAGTGTTCTCAGATCCACCACTTCTTTTTTCCCATTTTGCTTCTTACCACGGCCTTTTCCACCATTAGGTCCTTTTGACTGCCCATTCTGCTGCAACTTTTTACCGGTTCCATTGCGCAAGGACTCGCGAAGAGTTGTAAAATGAGTTGGAGCCTTCCCTGAACTACAGAGCAACACCATATCAAACATCTCTGATCGCACAATGGATTCTGAATAAATTGCAGCCTGCTTGCTGCTCCTCTCTTCTTCAGTTTCTACATCACCTCTGTGAGAAATCTTCCTTCCCTTTGAACCAGTAGGTGAGAAATCTCCCTCATCTTTTTTCTCTTCCTTCACCACCTCGCCACTAGTCCACGCTTTAGACTCCTGCGATTCTACCCCATAGACCTCCAAATTACCAAAAAGGTTCTCACTTCTTGGGATAAATTTACTGGCCTCCTCAACCCCTTTTCTGAATTGCCAAATAGATTGGATCTCACCATTCAAATCAGGGACATGAAAAGTACTATTTGGAGACTCCATCAGCCCATCTATGCTAGTGATTGAAGAGCTATAAGATGATTGAGGTACGCTAGAAACAGGAAGACTTTGTGTCTGAGTGATACTAAAATCACCTAGATTTTGCATCCACCCATTGTCGACGAAGTAGCTGCTGCTACCATTACTGCTACTACTGTAATTTCCAACGAAACTATCATCAGGATTCTCCCCACTTTCATAAACAAAAGTAGAGTTCTGTTCAGGGGAAGGTGGGTATTTCTTGCCAAGGACATCATAAAATGATTTCTCAGCAGCTTGAAGATCCAAAGACTCTTGAAGCATACATGACTTGTCCTCCATATCTTCTTCCATGAGAATATGGTTTATGTATCTCAAAACTGAATCGGAAAAATCACAGTCTTCGGACGGATCTTCCTCATGGCTCAAACTTGAAATAGGTGCTCTATTATTTGGTGCTAGATCAGGTGTGTGGTAATGAAATTCCCTAAAGTTGTGACCTATGTAGGTATTCTGGAATCTGGAACCCGAAACAAAGTTCTGATTTGGAAAAACTGATGCAGGTTGATTTTGAAAGACAGACACGGTTTGATTCCTCAGTTGGAAATCAAGAAACCCTCTTAACCTAGGATCCATAACCATCTATATTCTAGCAAATAACCCCAACAAAGTTCCCAACTTGAAAACACAAAAGCAAACCTCACTGAAGTTATTTTCAGGAACAGTGAATTGTCTTCTCTATAAATTGATCTTGTTTTCAGTGAAATCAAATTCTTTGTATCCCAAAAGCTATTTTAAGTACAGAAAGTAGCTCCAAAATAAAATCAAAGGTTAGAACTTTCAAAGAACCATGTTTTGCAGAAGTAATCAGAGAAGAATAACCAAAGAGATTCCGCAAATTCACCTATAAGCTTAAGTTCTAACCACCCAGCCTGGGAAAAAAAATCCAATGAACAAGAAAATGAGAAAATAATGATGAGGTGGTAACAATAACAGTTAACCAATACTAAAGGGTCAACAAGGAGAAGCAAGGAAATAATAAGCCCTTCAAAAAAACTAATCAACTTTTACTGTAAAAAGAAGAGCAAAAAAAGTACCTTGGAGAAAACCCAGTTAAGAAAGAGAGAGAAGAAGAGAAACACAAAGCAGACAAAAAACTGAGAGAGAAAGAAAGAAGGGGAAAATGGAGACAGGGCAGTGGTATTTCATTTCATTTCATTTCCATAGGTTGTTACGATGTCTTTTTAGAAAAGGAGAAATAATATATTTTTCTCCTAGGAGAAAATTTTCAATTCGGACAAAGAAAGAGACAGAGGGAGACATGACTGGTTGGAGTTAGGACATGAATGTGCGTGTGCTTCGTAGGTTGACTTTGTTTGCTTTACTTGGATCCCACGTGTCTTCATCAATAACCGTTAATAACCAAACCAGTTGTGGAATTTTAATCACAAGACTTCCCCTTTGTTTGCACCTGAAACTGCTTTCTAATCACTGTCTCAACTCTCAAAGTTTAAGTTTAAGGTATAAGATTTGAATTAAGAAAGTTTTTTATACGAATAAATTATTATCTAAGTATGTAGGATTAATGGGTTAGCCTTTTATTGTATGATAAGTACATATCAAGCACAGGAATCAGCACTTTTTTTGTTGTTAGTGGGCTGCAGCTGATCCATCTTTCTTTTTTATTTCTTTTAAACTTTTATAAAGCTTTTTTGGCTGTCGAGAATGGAGAATCAAATATTTTGATGAAGTAAAGCCACCAGCTTAAAACTGCCATCATGGGCACTTCTTATTCAAACCAAACTGCAGGAGACATTGTAAAAAGAACAGCCAAATCTTCATAATAAATTGTTTTTTTTTTTTTAAAAAATCATGGAAAACTGCACATGGATAGGTCGGGTTGTGATTCAAAAAAATTTCATATATTTTTTTATCAAGATTCAATTTTGGGTGAATCCAAATTGATCTATCGATTCGGTTTATTATTTACATAAAAAATTAAAAATTTATTTATATATATTTTATAATTAAATTTAAATAAAAAATATTTTTATTAATTAAATAGTGATTTGAATCTGACCGAATCAATCCGAATCATAAATATTTTTATCTAAATTCGACATTAAACAAATCGAATCAAACGAATTATTCAACATTGATAGAAGGACAGAAGATCAGAAATTAAGGATCATAACATTATTTGCAATGGTGGGACAGCCCACTACTGTTGTCTTCACTGCAAATGTGAGCTTCCCCAACCAAAGCTATCAATCTAAGATGCTAAATCTATTATTCTATTGTCATTAGTTACTTTTTCTCAAGATTCTTTTGTTCTCCAATAGCAAAAGCTTTATTTCTACTTGGTCTTTATCAGATAAAAAAAAAAAACCATCAAGTTTTAGCATTTGGGTAAAGGCAGCTTCCAGGAATAAATTCATTCTCCAATTGCACTTTTATTCACATCGTCCTGTAATATCTCCTGCTGGGCATCAAAGTTCTAATCTCATTCCCACTAAATTAACAGAATCGGAGGAGTATTGACAACAGAGAATTTCATGAATTCTTTTTTGAAGATTTCTTGTTAATATTTCATGTTAAAACAAAAATAATATTCCTGTAATATCAGCATGCCTAGAAGGATCAAGAGTTATCGAGTCCTTGAATAATGATGGCTTTAATTTGCTTTCTGAACAGAAGAAAAAAAAAAAGCAGGAGGTTTACTGTCCATTTCCATCACATCCAAACAGCCTGTAAGTGGAAGAGTTGCACTTTTAACGCTTTGAACAATTGAAAGCTCAGCAGAAGGGCTTGCATTTCAATTATTGACATCGGCCAACTGATCAGCCAAACATTTCTTCTCTGACTGATTAAAGCTCCTTAAACTTGAACAAGCTTTCAAATTAAACCAGTTCTGAGCATGTGAAAACTTATTCAATACATAGATTTGGTAGTAACCATGAATAAAGGTTTTCCCATCATAAGTTTCCTGATCAGAATGATTGCCTCTCGTCCTCTTGTTCCTTTAAAACAGTATTTTTAGGAGTATTTTGCTGATCCTATTTACAATTAGGAGGCACAAAAGTTTTACTTTCCTGCAATAGTTCACCAGCTACACTAGCCAAAATTTCAAAACCATGAATCAAAAACTAATAAAACAATAAAATTCGGGGAAATGTGAAAAAAAAATAACCATATTTAATTGTTCTAGAATTGACACTGGCCAATACAAAATCAAGTTTAAAAGAAATAGAAACAATATATTATATACTATATATTATACAATACATGCAAAGCATGCGCAACGCAAGCATATGGTTTTAGTTAGCAGCCAAATCTTCGTACTGCCATGGGTTGAATTCAGTCGACCTAACATCGATTCCTTCACTGCTACTTGAGCTATCTATGGCAGCCCGGTGTTCGGCATACTTGCCATTGTATTGATACACTTCCAAGTCACCCCAAGGAGTAGCTGCAACTTCGTTGGTGAAGTCAAACCATTTGGGAGTGAATTTATGGCCCTTTTCCTCCCTGTTTTTCTTTTCAGCTCTTTGTCTTTCCTCCAAACTGAGCAACAAAGAGCGTTTTAAGAGACATTAGTTGGCTTTCCAGGTTGAGGAATTGAATTGACATAATCATAAAGGAAACAATGGTGGCATTACAGATAAATAAAACACTATATCTGCAGGAAGCACACTGAAAGAGAGAAAAATCACAAGAAAGAAAAAGATGACACAAAATAATGATAAATACATGAAAGAAAACATAAACTTCAAAATCTAGTTTGAGAGAGAGAGAGAAAGACCTGCTCTTTTCAAAACCAGCTTTAGAGAGGTCACCCTGCTCCAGTGCATATCTGTCAGGACGTAAACGAGAATCGGATGCTAATAGCTTCTTGGGAGCAGTATCAAAGCTGTTAATCTTATGTGCAAAATATGTGTACTGGAATTTATCATTTTTTGGAACATCAGCAACTCTCCATGCCTGCATAACAGCAACAACAGAGTAATGACAAGCAGTTCAGTATCAGGGACATAAATCTTTTTTGTACTTTTCAAAACTTCACAAATTTATTAGCACAGGTAAAGTATATCAGTCCTTGACTGCTTCGATTTCTAAATCAAAATATTCATCGTGTTAATATATAAAATGTTATAATAATCCCAGAAAACTTCCAACATGCACCATGTGTATTAGTTAATTTGCTACACAAACCAGGCACCAGGATGCTCTTGTCATTGTCAGAAGTGGCACTGTTTATTTGGCATGTGGAAAGCTATTGGGAAAGGAATGCTACTTCATACAGTTAAGAGGAACAAGTTTGTTTTTCACCATTTTGACTGCAAATTTGTTTTGAAAATCAAATTTAATCACTTGGGGAAGGCTCAGAATGAATAAAATGCTTTCTGGTTAAGAATCACATGTAAAAAACATGATTCTTCGTTGTTTTGTAAATTTTTGACAGGAAAAGTGATATCCAGAATACAAGCATCAAGAAGCTAGGGGAATGTTTATGAGAAGACTAAAAGATGCAAACAACTAAAGAAACGTTGAAAAAAGACTAACCTCCTTTAGTTCAGTGCCAGGAAGTGGTTCCCCTTCACTGTCACAAGGTTGATAACTCATGGACTCATTCCATTTCCCAGTCATCAATATCTTTGGCTCCTCAGCAGCATTATATACATATCCATCGATCTCATACCGACCAGACCTAATATTAAATTGTGTGACATCATCAGATGGTAGAAATTGACTGATGAAACTAATAGCTAATATACAACTTATAAAGCGTAATCCTTTCAAAATCTGGTTGAGCTATAATTTTCTTTTGTCTTCAAAGAATATGGAGGAAGAGAGGAAAACGCTTGGCAGTTAGTGCCTAAAGATACGACTGAAGAGAATCAAAAGAAATTTCTCAGAATAAAACCATACCCAAACCAACCACACGGTTGAAAATATAATACAGCCTTGTCGCCTGTTGTCAGGTTTGTCATGATCATCTCCCCTGGTGAGTCAACCCAAGTTCGTCCAAATATTAAGTTGTTAACTTTTGTGGGAGGAGGCATCAAATCGAGAACTACGCCATCTCTTTTGAGGGTCACACGGGTCCTGCAAACAAAATTATTTTACAACCGATGCATGAGTACAAACAGCAAACTCTAAAAATATGCTCACTTATGACTTTCACTGATATCAAACACTGCAAAAGGATAATCCAAATGTGTTAAATTACTACAGATGATGATCCCATTCAAGTTTACGTATGACAGCCACACAATCTCTGACAGCATCAGAATGCATATAAAAAAATTCTTAAAACATGCTAATGATGTACATGATGGTGAAATTTTAAAAAAAAAAAAAAAAAAAAAAAAAAAGAAGAAGAAGAAGAAGAAGATTGTAATAAATAAGCCTCTTGTCATGTAACAAGTTATGAAAGAGAGCATGTTTTACCTTCCAAGTGGATAGATATCAATTGAGTTTCCCAAAAATTTGGTTTTAACTTTAGAAGAAATATCATAAATGAAATGCTCATTTTCAGCATGACCGGCACTCATTGGGGGGTGATGACTAACCTGCAAGAAAAAATGTCTAATAAGGATCTTAAAATCGCAGCCATAGAGAAATTACACGAAAACAATGTCAGAATTAATAGCACAAAGCATCAAAGATTCAAAATGAAAGAAAAAAAATGAACCAAGACTTGGGTCTAAAAGACCCACCTGTTCAGATATAAAAGTAACGCCACCATGATTAACCATTTCATAAGTCTCACCAAGTATGGGATTGAATGGTTTCCAGGTACGTTGATAGGCATAGTAGACGGATATTGCCCACGATGCTGCAATTAGCTACTAATTAGTCCATCTATTAAACTTAGAGAGAAAGAGAAAAAGAGAAGTCAGAACAAATCTTACTGGAGTAAACCAATCGCATGTAGGGATCCTCGCATTCATCAGCCAGATCTAGCAGGTAGGAGTACTCCATCAACTGTCGCAGACAATGAAATCGATAAAATCCCACTACGAGAAAAGAATCAAACACAGTAATAACTTTACAGCAACGATGTTTGTATACAGAAACACAAACCTCAGCCATTTTCTGCAACATCGACATTGGCTCAAAAATATATACTGGAAGTGTCACCATTGATGTGACATCAGATCCTATATACTTTTGCATCATTTTCCAGTAACTGTCCCTGTCCTGTTAAACAAGAGAAAGCAAAGTGCACATGCCCATACAAGTTAATAAAATGCTAATCTTATCATTTCAAGCCAGATAAAGCAATCTTGCATGGATAATTTTATCATTTTTCTGAAATAAAACTTTAGCATTGGCAAGGTGAGTTATTCATTTTTGCAGTAAGTATGAAGCATGCTAGTCGTATAGTGCCAGCAGACAAACAGAGCTTTTCTTTTTGTAAGTGTCACATGCTGAGCAACATTCAAATGTTTCATATGTTCCAGAAAAATCAGTTGGAACATGTTAGCCTATGGTTATTTTAATTTCTTAGCAATGTGAAGATAATTGGTTACTACCATATAACCCTGATAAGTGCTAACGATGATTACACCGACTTAACACTTAAATAAATTAGTTGGCACTGCATTTTTCAAATTGAAGTATCATGATCCAAATGCATATGATAGAAGCAGGCACCAAGCTAAGAGCTTTCTTTCCTTATTTTCTTTAATTCATACGAACACGCGGAAAATTAAGGATTACCTCCTGTTTCCATCTTCCTCTCCTTGCTTCCTCTTCGGCATCTTCAGTCCCGCCTTCTGGATTAACAACTTCCAACCCTTCATATCCCAATAAACTGTATAAACAGGAAAACAACCGTGAATTCTCAACGAGTTAAAAACCCTTTTTCTAAAATATTGATTTTAGTTCATTCAACCTAAATCCTCTAATCAGCTCTTAAAAAGAAAACCATAGATCTGATACAACGAATTACATTTTAAATATAATTTCTATGCAATCAATAATAAATTCGAAATTGAACTAAAAGTAAGATCCACGTGGAGATCGAAGCAATCAACTGAATTTCAAAAAAGAAATAGATCCGAGAAAAATGAAATTAAATAAAAAATAAAATTAGAGGATGGATCTTAATACCCGTTGACTGATTTAGTCATGGCGCTACCAAAATCAGACAAACTGTTAGCGATCGACGCGAAGAAACCACCGCTTTGTTTCGGATCATTCCGCGCCATCTCTCAAATACTTTTTTTTTTTTTAAGAAAATCAAAGCTCGTTTTTTTTTTAAGCGAAAACTCGAAAGAAAAGAAGAAGAGGTTTTAGAAAGAGAGAAATTTTAGTTTTTATTTATAAGATTTGTTTATGAATTAATTATGGGATTGGAAATATATTTATATTTCTTTTTATAATGATTGAAACAGCGAAGACTAGCAAAGTTGCTGGTTGGCGGTTCTTTATTTTGAAGTCAAAGTTTGAGAATTTTTTACATTTTTTTCTGCCACGCGTTGATCGAAGAGCGAGTGCAAATGCAATGAGGCGGCTGCCGAAGAAGCACCAAAAGGGTTAGGCCCGAATGCATTTGGAATCGATTTAATTTTAAAATTAAATTAAATTGATTATATTTATAAAATTGATTGAATCAATCGATAAAGATTTTAAAATTGAAAAAATCGAAATCGATTTAAGTCGATCAAATTCAGTCGATTTAATCAATTTTAATTATTTAAAAAATAATTTATTTATTATATATTATATATAATTATATATTATATTATATTTAAATTATTATATAAATATATTTTATTTATATTATATTTAAAATTAAATTAAAATTAAAAAGGTCGGTTAGTTCGATTTATTCGATTATCAATTTTAAAAGTCGATAATCAACCGAATTAACTGATTAAATCAACTTTTATAACTGATTAAATTCAAAACTGAATAAATCGAATCGAATTAAAAAAATTTGATTGATTCGATCAATTAAATCAATTCAAATCTATTAATATTCATCCCCAGGCCTGGGTTCCTTAGCCGGCAAGCCTAGAGGGGTTTGTGGCTATGCCGTGCGTTTCTGCATGGCTCTTTCCTTTGCCGTGTTATAACTTATAAGAAATGAAATGAAAAGGAGCTTTCGAGTTTGATGGTACGTTTGTTCACATCACTGCATTAGAAAAGACTAATTTTCTATAGTTTGGACCATTCAGGGTTATAAAATTCTAAAGTAAAATTTTAAATGTATTATATTAAAGATATGAATTATTTTCTTTACATAATAATATTTATTTAAATGAGTTGGATTGCTCTTTTTTTTTTTTTTTTTTGGGTCAGAAGTTGGATTGCTTATCAGATTCATGTGTTTCGCTTAACCTAAATTAAGTCCCAACATAATTTTAAACCCGATTCAATCTTATCTTATTTTTATTTAATTTTAATATTAAAATAAGTTTATATATTTTAATAATAAATATAATTTAAATGAGTTGACGGGACAAAACAAAAATATAAAGATATTAAATTAATCGGACTTGACCATAAACAACTGCCCAACATTTACCGTTGACTTAGCAAGCCCCTGATATTCAAACGGATCTTAGAGCCCATATTATATGGGCTCAACGTTTTCTTTTTCCCCACAAACAAAGCAGGCGACCCGGACCTTATGAGTTCGGGTCATTTTCGCGGCAAAATATCATCCGGATCTCTCCACAGCTTTATCGCCAAAAGCTAATGCAGCAAAGCAAAAGCAAGCTCACTTTTCTTCCCTCAGCTCACCACATGAATAATAAATTTCTCCTTCACTAAAATCAAACCATGATGGCAGTTCGCGCCGTCAACGGCGGTTCTTTGTTTTGTTCCGCCGCATCACCTCCTCTCTTGGCGTTCTGCTGCCGTTTACGCCACTTCAGCTCCTTACCGTTTCGCCGAAACTCTAAATTAGGGCTTCGGTTTCCTATTTTGTGTTGCGAGAATCAGTTTCTAGGGTATGGCGGCGGTCGTTCGTGTTCGGCTCATAGTCTCGTCGATTCTGTAATGGAAGAGCTAGCAGCTTGGCGCCGTCACAGAAGAGTTCGCTCCAATGTCAAGTAAAGTTAACCGAACACTCTTTTAAATTTCGTTTCTTACTGCTTTTTCTTCATGCAAAATTATATTTGATTAAATTGAAATAAGTAATTAAAACGCAACACATATTTTTTTCGTTAAAGCAAGTAGTAGTAAACATAACAGCCAAACAGAGTCTGTCTGTATGGCGATTGTTCTATTGAATCTTAATTGTTTAGGACAATAAATATGCTCGAGGCTTGAGCTAATATTAGTAAATTTCTGGTTGTAATTAAAGAATGCAAAGATTTAGCGGCAAGTTACATGTTTTTTGCTCCTATGATTTAACAGATTCTTTAACATCGTTTCTGCTACTTAATCAAGATAGAATTTGAATATTTGTCACGTTTTAGATTTACAGTAATTGTTGAAGCTTGAATTGGGTAATTAATTTTCTTATCAGGGTGAGGGTAACGACCAGCGGTGAGCTTCTTGAAGATAAGCTTGTAAATCAAGAATTAGAAAAGGGATTGCTGCTGGAGTTTAAGAAGGATTTGGATAGGATATTGCTCGGAGTTGCTCAGAGACCTGATGGCAAGAAGAATTGGATGGTGTACGATCAGGTTCTTGTAGAAACAACCCATGCGGCATGTTGAATAGGTTGCTAGGTGTTAGAATTCATGTATGTTACATCAGATGTTTAGAATTTTCAGACTTTTGATCTGATGTATTTTTTTCTTGTAATATAGAATGGTGTCACGTCATCCATCAAACCGCAACAAATTACATATATTGTTCCGGGTGTAGAAAATTTTGATCAGACAGAGATCTCAAAATTTCTCCAAAAAGCTCAGGAGAACTTGGTTCGTTCAGCTTGCTTTTTTGATGATAAACAGAAAAATTTTATGGTTTTCTTGTGTGGTTGACTTTGTTACAAATATTTTGGTGCAGGACCCAACATTACTTGAGATTGCTTGGATTGAGCTTCTTGAAAAGAACAAGTCAGTGACAGCAGAAGAATTAGCAGAGGTACCTAATTTTCCTGGTAAATTGTGGACCTGTCTGCTTGCTCATTTAGTGATCTTAGCTTACTGTGCAGATGATTTTTGGTAGCGTGGAGCCTCTTGAGAGCTACTGTGCCCATCTTTTGCTAGCAAATGATGAAATATACTTCACTGTGCTGGAGACAAAAGGTTCTCGTTCCATTTATGGGCCTCGACCAACAGGACAGGTACATGCAATATATATTTTGTTTTAATGGTTGATTAAGAGTGGTAGAAGTGCTTTTTTTACCAAAAAAAGAAAAACATGTGGTAGAAGAGCTTCTGTATGCAACTTGAACTGGTCAGAAGTGTGATGTCTTGTACCTTAACCTATTCCTTTTATTGATTCCATATCTAGGTGGAAGAACTCTTATGCAAGAAGCTTGCCAAGGAGGCTGCTGAGAAAGAACTTCAGGACTTCGTACAATTACTTGTGTCTGCTAAAGCAAAGCCTGCAGATGCTAAACCTCCCAAATCCTCATGGATGGTGGATGAGAAAATCCGATACAAAATTGAGTCTCTTGAAGCATATGCCATTGATGCTTGCAAAAGTGATGAGCAAAGGAAAACTGCTGGAATGGTAGCTTGTCTGACTTGACTGAGTTCTTCCTAATTTAATATAATAATCTTTTCTATCTTTAATATCAGACTGAGTTCTTTAATATTTTTTTATTCTTGTCAGATCCTTAAGGCAGTGGGACTTATAAAAACAGCATCCTCAGCACTAAAACTCCTCATAAACATTGGTTATTTCCATGTGCATGTCAATCTGGATCTGTTAAAGTTAAACATTCGAACAAACCATTCTGATGAGATTATAGCTGCTGCTGAAAGTCTTCTGTCTGATTCATCTGATGCAGATGAGGTAATCTGGCTTCCATCTCTACAAAAAGGTTTCATTTTCATTTTACTAGAAAAGCATGCAACCTATGATATCTACAAGTAAAAAATCAGCTCTCTGTACAGTCGGAAATGTTTCTTCCACTTCATCTCCGAACGAGTCTCTACACTGTTAAATGTGAACCAGTAAAGAATTTGAAATTGGTTATCATTTTTGTCATGCTTTCTGAAATCCTTGTTGATCGTGTGTTCACTTAGCTTTCTTTTTGTTTAGATGAACAGAAAAGATCTTACTCATTTGAAGGTTTATGCAATTGATGTTGATGAGGCTGATGAGGTATTTGGCACTACTAGCTTTCTTGACCTCAATTCTTTTTCCATTTATGTCAACTTTTATTTTCAAATTGCTTATTATTTGTAGCTTGATGATGCCTTGAGTGCAACAAGGTTGCAAGATGGCCGCATTAGAGTATGGATACATGTTGCAGATCCAACTAGATATGTTGAACCTGGGAGCATAGTAGACAGGTATCTTTTGAAATTGTGGAGTGTAGATTAGAACAATTTGCCATGGTCATTTTTATATACTCAATTATGTTTAGGGAAGCACTGGGAAGAGGAACTTCTGTTTTCTTGCCAACTGGCACTTATCCTATGTTTCCTGAGAAACTTGCCATGGAGGGAATGAGTTTGAAACAAGGAGAACTTTGCAATGCTGTCAGTGTATCTGTTGTCCTGCACTCTGATGGCAGGTAAAGTGTGAATTTATTATTTTTGCTTCTTTTTAGAGTACAAGGATTTTTCTATCTTTATATTTCTACTTGAATTAAATTTGAGGGTGGTGGGACAGCATGTTAGGTTCTATAAACCATAAGACTGACTCAGAAAGGTGATGAGGTTAAGGTATGTATTGTAATCCTTAAAAGGAGCCTGGAGGTCCTAATGAGTTATTTTTGTGCTCCTACAGGACTTTGAATTGTGTCAATTGTATTTATAAATTTTTTAGTAAATGTATTCCACTTTTCCTAATTATTGTTGGCATAAGAGCATCTTTTAGGAACTGAAAATAATGCTACTTATTCTCTTTTCTTTTCTGTTCTCTATATTTGTGCATCTACCTGTTTGCATGTGCATTGATTGCTTACATTTTGGACACAATAAACTGTTTTTAGTTTTTCTTTTTTTGTCTTCATTAGATGTTATTTTATAATGAAGACCATCTGACATGTCTGTGGTACTAAAGCATTGCAGAGTATTCAGTTCAAAACTCAATCATTAAACCAACCTATATGCTGACCTATGAGAGTGCAACTGAGCTGCTTCATTTGAACCTGGAAGAGGAAGCTGAACTGAAGATTCTATCTGAGGCAGCCGCTCTAAGGTTAAAATGGCGTCGCCAGCAGGTTTGGCTGTACTTTATTATCGTTTTAATTGCCGAGGGTTTTTTCTTGTTCTGTTTTTATATTTTTAAGACAGGCTTGTTCTGTTTTTATATCTCTAAAAGTCATTTGACATTACTAATTTTGTAGGGTGCAATTGATACATCTACCATAGAAACTCGCATTAAAGTGGTTAACCTAGAGGACCCGGAAACATCGATTAATCTTTATGTTGAAAACCAGGCAGACCCTGCAATGCGACTTGTTTCTGAGCTGATGATACTCTGTGGAGAAGTTGTAGCAACTTTTGGCTCTTGCAATAACCTTACTTTACCCTATAGAGGACAGCCACAGTCAAATATTGATGTATCTGCGTATTCACATCTTCCTGAAGGACCAGTTCGAAGTTCTGCCATTGTTAGAATAATGCGTGCAGCTGAAATTGATTTCAGGAAACCTATTCGTCATGGGGTTCTGGGAATTCCTGGTTATGTTCAGTTTACATCACCCATCCGCAGATATTTGGATCTTCTTGCTCATTACCAGGTCTTTTCTCTACTCTTGTTGATACACATTGGTATTAATACTCTTTTTTGTGGATTCTTCTATCAGGGATGTTTGCTGCTTGTTGCTAATATTGTTCACGGGCACTGTAACTTTTATGGTTATGGTTGTATTTTGCTGTTATTCTTATTCTTATTCTTAGTTGTTTTTGTTATTATTGTTGTTGTTATCATCGTCTTATTACAAGTCTAGATGTTATAGTACTGATATTGACATTTGTCATGCAAAGAAGGATATTTGACCTTATCTTGTTTGAAAATGCCTATAACTTTTTCATATTTCCGTCTAGGTGAAGGCATTTCTTAGAGGTGAATCTCCACCTTTTTCAGCTGGTCAGCTAGAAGGAATGGCATCAATAGTAAATATGCAAGTTAGAGTAGTAAGGAAACTCTCCGGAAGCAGCCTCCGGTATTGGATAATAGAGTTTCTGAGAAGGCAGCCAAGGGAGAAAAAATACCGTGCATTGATCCTTAGATTCATCAAGGACAGGATTGCAGCCTTGTTACTAGTTGAGGCAAGGATATTTAGTATTTACGAGATTGGGATTTTGGCATTCAAAAGTTGTGATTAACATCTTGCATTAATATTGACTTTTCAATGAACCATTCAATTTCGCAGGTGGGAATTCAGGCATCTGCATGGGTGTCTGTAGGAGCACAGGTAGGAGATGAAGTAGAAGTTCGAGTGGAAGAAGCCCATCCTCGTGACGAGGTTCTTTCCCTTAAGGAGGTTATTAGAAACTGAAGTATTTCTTTTTGAAGAAACTTATCAGTTATCATTGTAGAGACATTTATGTTTTTTCTCGATATCCATGCTGTTCGTAAAAGGGTAAGCATTCTTCCTTAACAGATGGAAATAAATTTCATTATTTCCTGGGTAATTTACATGAATTGACTAAATTCTCTTTAGTTTGCAGCTGATTCATTTTTTTTTTACAAGAAGTCTCCTTGTGTAACTTCCGAAAGCAATCCACTAGTTATCTTTAGAAGTGTAAGCAGTTAACTTTTCTTTACCAATTTGTATTCTGTTATCAATATCTGTTCTTTAAGATTGTTCTTCGTGCAACGGCACTTCACAATTTTGAAATCGGGCAAGTGAAAAATGTTGTAAGGGCATGTGCTTCACTCTTATTTGTATGACCAATGGTGTCCTAGGTGAAGAGTTGTCGGTCAATATATACTTACTGACAACGAGTTTGGGTTTTCAGTTTGAACCTAGAGTTTAGTTGAGTTGATTTATACAATTATTCTTAAAAGATGACATCCAACAGGTTTGAGATTCGAATCTCAGTATCTCTATCCTCGTATTGCAGTCGTTTTTGTATTAAAAAAATGTTACACAATTTGCCCATTTTATGAATTTAAAATATTCCTACAGTTTTCATTTCTCACTTTCACAAGCTCCTGCTTTCAGAATTACTGTAAAACCTAATTAATATATCTGGGGTTTTCACATGATTTAAAAGCTTTCATTTAAGTTGCATCTCCAACAGTGAGTCGTTTTTAGGGTTTTTGTTCATCATTATGCTTCAGCCTTCAAGGCACAGGCACATGGTTGGTGTGCCAGCACCAATAATGTTTCAGCCATTGGTATGTGCTAAATCAACTCTCAACTTGCCCCCCTGTGAGCCAGTGCCCACCAAATACACTATGTTGGTACCCTGGCTAAGCTACTTTTGGCCTTTCTAGCTAGGGCAGTTTAGTAGTTGATCCTCAAATGTTGGTGCCCATACTACTGACTTCAATCCTCTAACTAGAAAAAAAAGAAAGAAAGAAAAAAAAAACAGAATCAAGGATAACATCTCTATTTTCCTAGAAAAAGATTTGGAGAAAATTTCCCCTTATTCTTTTATTGTTTTTCCATTTTTCTTCAGGCAGCCAGTACTGATCAAAATCTAAATGCTATATATCTATATATTAATTGAATTGAGAGTCCCAATCAGCTGAAGCTGTCTTATTGTCTACTCCCTCTACAACATGTTTTAAGTGCATGTTCATAAATTTACATCAAAACTGTGACCTATAATTTTTTTTTTTTTTAAAAAAAAAAAACATGGCCACTTGTCCTATAAAATCGAAAATTTGAGGGTGCCATGAATGACCACGCATGAAAAAAAAATGCCTTCCCTTGAATGCGATATCACTCTGTTTGATGTCTGTTGTTTTGATTTGATCTTTAATCATTGAAATTAAAAATCTAACATTCTACCAATAGATTACATGATTGTTGGCACAACAATGTTTTTCAGTATCTAGGTCCTCTAGTTTATGAAAATATTGGGTTTCTTTTAATATTTTTGGATCATAATTAGATTTTTCCTAATAGGCTGGGTTAACCTAGCTTCTTGCATTAGACAAACAATAACTATTGTATTTATCCAATTGGGTTTTAAGTAAATGAGACCCTAATAATTAAAGAACCTCTTCATTAGGCCAAGCAGCAAGCGTTTTAGAAACTGGCACAAAACCTAGGGCTGCAAAATAAAGAATGTTTGGACCATGGAAGCTTGAGAGAGCTCCAAGATTTTGTTGATAACTGAAATGAGGTAAGACTATAGCTCTATAGCATGTATACAACTTGCAAGCAAGTAGTTATTATAACATGGAAAACTATACTTATATTGACAGCAAAAAAGTTCTTTTTTTTTCAATGAAATGGGGGACCATGGAAGTTCCAATGAGAGCACCATTAATTATAATTTCAGATACCCTAATAGAAGGGTATCTGAAATTCTTGTAGATCACATATGCAGATGAAAATACTACAATTTTCTGTGACTTGTGGCTTTGATGACAAGTTATGAGGATATTGAGAACATGGGCCACAAGAGCATAATAAAAAGAAAAAAAAAACAGTGGATTAAGAAATGGTGATGAGTGAGGGCATCAATTCTTGACTTCTAGTATGAATCCAGCCAATGGAACATCAAACTGGAAGCACCCCAAAATCCACATGAAAAGATTTAGCAACATGAAGCAGTTTTCAGTGAGAAAAGCAACATGAAAGGTCAAGAAAATTGTGCTCAGCTGAGTGCTTCAACATATACAATGAGCAATCTAGCTGGCCAATTTATTACTAATAAATTCTGGGTTTTTTGTCGTTAAGAAGAAAAAAAGAAGCTTGAAAATGTATTTAATCTGATCTGCATAATTACAGTAGTATATTACTGTTGCATGAAAGGGGAACCTAATCTAACTTTTATACTCAAATCTCGGTCGTCCAAGCCCTAGTGGAACTATATACTTTATAGTGATTAGAACATTAAATGTGATGATTAAATGCAGTTGAATTTGATGGAACTGATCCTAAAAAATCAGATAATGTGGTTTCAGTATAAATATGAACCGAATAGGGCAAGGTAGTGTCGTTTTCGAGGAATCAAAGTGTAGAAATCTCAAAACAAGTCTAATCTGTTGTGATGGTGAGCATTGTCCCACTTGATAAGGATGCACCCACATGGCTCTGTACCCACCATTTCTGTCAGCCCCATGAGCCTTTGCTCCTGCTTCTCAAAATACTTCCATCTGTCTCTATCATTGCTACAAGTAATCGATATTTTTTAATCTCACCGAAATTAATTTTATTTCTGTCATATTTTACTCTTCAATAAAAATAGTAATAAAACATGAATTAAGATTCTTATTACTGTTATCTTTTGTGGTTCTTTGCACTATATATCTACCAATTAATTAGATCTTCCATGTCAAGTGTCAACAATTTCTTTTGATCCTTGCAAAAACAAAACAACAGAAATCATTTGAAAAAAATACAAAAGATAATCTGATAAAATTAACTTGCATATTTGAATGATCTAGTCTTCTAGATTCCATGCATGAAGAAAAACATTTTTTTACTAATCACCTAATTTAAAAAACAAAAAAAAAAACTTAATAGAAATATTGAGAGTTTAAATTAGGTCAGGTATGACTTCAAAGAAAGTTGATAGTTTTTTTTATATAATATTTATTGGTAGGGGTGAGCAAGATATGGGGTACCATGAAGTACTTTTAAATTAAAGTATATGTTTCCCATAGAATAACACAAATTAATTTGAAACTAAGTATAATAATTAACTCAAATAAGATAATATAGATTAGAAAATTAAGCATGTTATAATATTGAAGATTAATTAATAGTATAATTTTTTTTAATCTTAATTATGTTTATAAATTATAATGTATATCAATTTAATATGCATTTTAGCTATTTATAATTATAATTTAACTGAGAAAAACTCTCTATACCATCAAGAAATGGGAAGCAGTAATAGTATTTAATTTATTCAATTTAGTCAATTCCTTAGCTTATAAATAAAAAAGTCAAAATTAATGAATATTCCTCATCTTAATTAATTATAATCTCTCACTTAAATAATAACCTTTTCAATTTTCGACCTCATTATTAATTTGATTATCTTTAATTATTTACTTAATTAAACATTATACATAAGTATTCACTTCCTTAAGCTTATGTTTGGATTGGGGTAGGGGGAGGGAAAGGAAAGGAAAGTAAAGTAAAACAAGAGAAAATAGGAAACGTTTCCCCTGTTTTTCCTTGTTTGGATTAAAAATAATAATAATAAAGGAAAGTGAAGGGAGTTGAGCATCCCTCATTTTCCCTCAAAATACTCTTTTTTTTAAAACCCCAAATCGGTGAAAAATAAGGGAAAGGAAAGTAAAATAAAAAAATTATTTAAATATAAAATATCCATTTTACCCATTTTACATTTATCAAATTACAAGCAATATTTTTAAATTTATATACTTCACGTAATTGACATTAAAAATTATAATAAAAGTTTTTTATTATCATTTTTTTATTTTCGCTTTTTTAATATTACATTCATATTTTTTAATGTAATGTTTATTTTATTTTTTATTATTTAATTTATAATATTTATATTGTTATTTTAATTTTTAAAAAAATGGCATACTTGGAAATGTATATTATAATTTATCTTTTCTTTTCCTTTCCAAACTTTAACCAAATGATGGTGGCTAACATTCATTTCTTTTCCTTTTCCTAACACATTTTAATTATCCAAACAAGGGGAAATGTATCATTTCCTTTCCTTTTTTTTTCTTTTCCTTTCTTTTCTTTTCTTTTACTAATATCTATCCAAACATAGTGTAAATTAAGAAATTTTTTCTCTATCAATTAATGGGTGTCAGTTAATATTTTCTTTCTATATGCTAATAATTAAAAAATGCTAAACAATTATACTTTATATATAAAATTAATTGCAATTATTTTTTATTTTTTAACTCTTTTAATTGTTTTTATCAGAGTTATATTCATAAGTAGAAATTACATCTCGTATGCTATTTTAACTTTTATATAAATTATGCAATTGGCCGTCCCCTCAAATTTAAATTTTTGGGTTCGCCACTACTTATTTGTGCCTAAGAAACACCTTTGGTTTTAATTTTAATATTCCAAGTTAGAATTTTTAAAAAATATATATGTTAGCTACCTTGTTTTTAGCCTTAATAAGAGTTTATAGAAATGATTGGCAGGCCAATATGTTGAATTTTTTTATGTACATTTGTTTTTATCTGTAGCGTTTATTGTTTGGAATAATAATGTATAATGGAGTGCATTATCTTCAAAGTTTTCGATTTAATAGGGCTATAAATATGTATTATATATATATATGAAGACTTTCTTATAATGTCAAAAAAAGACAATTATGAAATCCCATGTGATATAATAGTTTCAAAAGACTTGTTATACATATGCAAAGTCAAAGCCTTAACAAGAGAGTAGAATAATTAAGACACCCTAATTAATTAATTATTTATTTATTAACACATATAGCTAGCTTGAATTTCACTTCTCATTTAGCCACAAACACACATAAATTGAAGCATTTTATATATATATATGTATATATATATTAGTATACATTTTTTTTTAATTAATTATTTAAGCATCCAAATAATTGTGTCATTCATTATTATTGTTTGTAAATCACACACACGTACAAACACACACATTAAGACGAATGATTAAATTAGAAAAAACAATAATACACAAATAATCTCTTTTTTTCTGAATTGACAATTTATTTTTTTCCAACTATATAAGAACATAAAAATTAATTCATAGTACTATAATATATGGTAACTTTTAGTACTCTAATTTGTTTCTTTATAATCTTAATTTCCAACATGGAATTGTTAATTGCAATATTCGATTTAAGTGTGCTATGAAAGCAACAAAGCTCATCATGTTTCATTTTATTTATTTATTGGATGCATGTGGTTTTTAGCCACTGAATTTGGAAGCTCAAAAAAGTGATCAAGCTTGTGTAATCCCTAAGCAAAATTATACAATCGTGCAAATTAATTCTTTGAACATAAAAAATATGCATAAAATATTAAGTAAAATGATTGGGTGCGACATTTGAATTTTTTTTGAAAACTATATATATATATATATATATATATATATATATATATATTGGTTGGAAACCGTGAATGATGAAGAAAAAGAATAGATGAAGAGAGATGTTGGTGGCACGTTCACATGTCTAAGGCAAAGGCATGCATGCATGCATGCATTATAGCAGCACGTCTGTATCATAAATTTAAACAACTATTACATATAGCTATTTTATAATTTTAATTTTTTTCGTTATCGATATTCATTATTGATATTTATTTTAATTGATTACGGTAATATCAATTACATCCACAGTTACAACTAATTCAACGCGATCTAAAAGACTTTGGTGACTGTAATTTAAATCTATGGTCTAAATCATGGTTTGGTAATATGTCGGTGAAGAAAGAAGATGGAGCACTTGGGAAATCTTCAATACAGATGCTGATGTGGCAGATTTACTAGATCTGGTTGGTCGGTGAGTGGGACCCCTCTTTAGTTTCAGCACCTTACGTGTTAGAAATTATATACCCCATACATAACCCACCTCACCCCCTCAACACCTAAAACATACGTCCATATGAAATAAACCTTATCAGGTACGAATCATTATTTATCAAATAAAAATAATATTTTTTAAATTTAATTATAAAAATATATAAAAAATAAAAAATATATTTTTTTTAATATATATGAACAGTAAATATAAATCGACAGATCGGTCCGATCTGACTTAAGATCGGGCCTAGATAAAAAAAATAAAAAATCGGATCGCGGCCCGATCCGGTCCATGAACACCTCTAATATGAAATCACCACCTCTCTTTTTTTATTAAGAGTTTTTTTAACGAATGTCCTTAACATATTTTTTAAAATTAATTAATATATTATTTATAATAATAATATTATATTAAATATAAAAGATGATAATTTTATTTATTATTTTTAATATATTAAATAAAAATATTTCTATATTTAATAATTTTAAAAAATATTCTTAAAATACTTATTAACAAAATCTTTTTATTAAACCACGCTCCTAAATGGAGCACAAGTGATAGAAAACATACCCTCTTCAACATTACCGACAATCTTTCAAGATTTATTGAAAGCATGAAAGTGTATTTTGGGTCTTGGGAGCTTCACTATTGACTATTTATCACTGCCATTTATGTGGCCATTGACATAGTAAAATGACTGATAAATGTCTATTGACATCACCTTGTAAATAGTCATTTTTTGTCCGCTTTTTTTTTTTTTTTTTTTTTGGCTTTCATGAAGATAATAAAAAAAAAAATTAAAGAAAAAGATGGAAGGGAAAAATAAGAAAAACATTATATAATAACTCCAAAAGAATGTTCAAATATATGGTAAATGCATGTATACATATATATTGTGCCACATTAAATGAATTTTTCTATTTCCATTCAAGACAAGACAAAAGATCATTATAAAAGTGAAGAAACACAAGACGAGATATATATCTATATCTTATCCTATTATTAAAAAAATTATAATTTTTTTTGTAAAAATATACATCATGATAATACAAATAAAAATAAATAGAAAAATGAAAAAAAAACAATATATTAAAATTGAGAAGAGAAAAAAAAATCTTTATTACATATAAAGCAATAAGTGAAGGCACATGGTGGTGGGTTATGAACTTATGATCTTATAGATTGGGATGGGGTAGAGTTTGGAGAGAAAAAAGAAGCAACCAAAACAATAATTTGATTCACATGTGAGAGAGTTGGAGATTGGATTTGGTTTTTCTTTTCTTCAATGATCAAAAAAGGGTTTTTGACTTACAGCTGTTAGAGCAGGGGAAAGGGCACATGGCCTTTTTTATTTAAAAAAAAAAAACTTTTAATTTTTTGTCTTTTTGATGTGAAAAAAAAAAACAAACGTGTCAAAATTTATGTAAAACGAATTATTAACGTATAAAAATTTATATAAATTTATAATACTTTAAAATAACAAAAAAATAACATGAACACATCACGAATTCACAAAATTTTCTCTAATTGAATCACTATAACAAATTATGTAAAATATGTCATGAATTGAGAAACGATACGAACACATAAATTTTTTTAAAAAAAAAATTGAATCACAATGACAAACTATGCAAATTATGAAATGAATTGAGATATGACATGCACATAGCATAAGAAAAATAATTAAAAACAACACGAATACACGAACGTATCAAAATATACATAAATAAATTATTAACGTGTAAAAATTATATAAGTTTATAATATTTTAAACTCACGAAAAAAATAATATAAACACACAAATTTGTATCTGCTGTGGAATTTTTTTTAATATTTAAAAATTTTTAATTAAATTAACAATCATAAATAAACATAAGTTGAATCATATTAATTAAATAATTTTTATGTTTTAATATAGTAAGTAAATGAATTTAGAGTTAAAATCGAATCACTATGACAAATTGTGAAAAATATGAGATGAATTTGAGATACGACACAAACACAACATGAGAAAATAATTAAAATACTACACAACACGAAAAATAACATGAACACAACACGAATATACGAACGTGTCAAAATATATATATAAAAAGAATTATTAACGTGTAAATTTTTTTTTTTATAAATTTGTAACACTTAAAAAAAAAAAAAAAAAACACGAAAACAAACACAAATTTTTTTTTCTAAATTTAATCTCTATAACAAATTATACAAAATATGTCATGAATTGAGACACGATACGAATATATAATTTTTTTTTATAAATTGAATCACAATGACAAATTATGCAAAATATGAAATGAAGACACGACACGGACACAACATAAGAAAAATAATTAAAACACAACACGAAAAATAACATGAACACTATACGATCGTGTCAAAATATATATAAAATAAATTATTAACGTATAAAACTTTATATAAATTTACAATATTTTAAACATATTAAAAAAAATATGAACACGAACACATAAATTTTTATATTTCTTTTTATTTTCATTTCTTCCTCTTTCTTTTTTTCTTTTTTTTTCTTCTCTTTTATATCTTCCAAAAAAAAAAATAACGTGTCAGCTTCTAAAAGTTTTATGTAGTCAAAAATATATAGTGTTATAGATAGATTGTTGAAGAATAAGGGGTTGTATTTTTTTTTCTTTTAACAAATGTTAATTGTTTGAGTATATTCAGATTTAATGATCAATAATTTATGCATGAATTCCTTATATGTGAAGATTTTTACTCTTATGATTATTTTTATATATTTTTTAATTTCATAAATATATATAAAAAATTTTGAGATTATATCAATATGTTACACACAAATAAAGAAATAAAAATTGACTTGTCATATTGTTTCTCATTATTGCAATTATCAATCTTTATGTGGTAAAATAAATATCAATATATGCTTTGAAAATGAAACATGAAGTTGAAAGGGAATATAATTAAAGTGCATATTTGAGAATTTAGGTGTCCTTAAATTTGAAATTGTACAATTCAATTAAGGAGAGTTTGGAGAAAATGTGTATATTTTACTCTCTTTTTTCATTTATCCTTTTTATTTCATCATAATTAATAAAATATAAAGGAGTAGATTACTAATAGTAGAATTATATATATATATATATATATATAAATCTATACTTTCATTCAATTTAAAATAAAAAACATCAAATTCTGAATGTATCATTTCCATATGAAAAATGCATTTTAAAGATTCATATAAAAGATTAATCTCACGCAAAATTTAAAAATATTTGTAATTATATTATTAAAAATAAAAAAAAATGCAAAAATAAAAAATTGTAAAGATCGAAGTATATGGTAATGGTACAAAAAAAAAAAGTGGTGCAGCTTCTCCTAAATCTTTTTTCTTTATTCAATCAAATATATATATTTTTTTTAGCAATTGTCCCCTGCCTATGCAAGGACAGTACTTTTAACTAGAGGTGATCATGGGCCGGGCCGCGGCTCGGATTTTCTTTTTTTCCTCTGCCCAGGCCCGGCCTTGGGTAGCCCAAGCCCGCCCGTTTAGGCCCGAATCACTGTTCATCGGAATAAAAAAATATTTTTTTATAATTAAAATTAAATAAAATAATAATATTATATTAAAATTTACTGTTCCGGGCCAGGCCGGGTCGGCCCGGAACATTAAAACTCCTGCCCAGGCCCGTGAGCAGGTTTACTTTTAACCTTATGGTTCACAAAAATGTTGGAGAGATTCTTTGTCACACACAAACATAAAATCATGATTTTGCTGTCTCCTATAACTTATAACAAATAAATGTAAATTAAAATAATCTATTTCTCTTTCCTTTTCTCCCCAATAATTATTCCATTTTATATGTACTTTGCACCAAATATATGTAAAATTGTTATATACATTTTTATTTACTCCTATATGGTAATGGGTGGTCCATAAATGTGTTTGTACTTGAAGTAGATTTACCCAATTATTTGCATAAGAAAATTTAATTTATGTTCTTATCTAGTCCCTAATCTCAATTAAATATATAAACTATATATTTATATAGAAAAATTATGTCATCAATGGTGAGTCGAGTTTTAAATTTTAAAAATAAATTTAATAGGATGATATATATTCTTTAAAATACATTTTAAAAATAAAAAAATAAGATATGTATTCATCTTTTAATTTCATTTGTAAAAATAAAAAATATTCATTATCAATATATTAAAAACGAACTCATATATATTAAAATATGTCATCATATCATAAGTCATTATGACATTAGTGGGAATTGAATACAAAGAAATCAAGGTTGGTAAATTAAATTCTATAAATAAATGGTTATTATGAAAATGAGCAGATTTAGTTGAGGATTGATGGAGCTTGGGTGATATAATAATAAGTATGAAGTACAATATAATAAAGAATATATTTCAAAAAAAGATTTACATTTAACTAAACTTTAAAAGTTATAAATATTGAAGTAATATAGAAAAAGTTTAATATGATTTTAAAAAATTACATTATTTTATAAACCGGAGTACGAATCGATTTTGAATAGTGTTTGGACTGGGGAAGGGCTGGCGATGGGTCCCGCTAACGGTTAAAGTGCCCAGTAGCCATGCATCGGCCTTTATTTGGCTTCGGCTTGGCCTTGGCTTTCATTATACGCATATAAGTTTGTTTCGATTTTTTATTATTTTTAATATTTATATTTAATATTTGTGTTCGATATATATTTGAATATAAATATAAAAATATAATTTTTTTAAATTTTTTTAAATATATAAAAAGTTTTAAAAAAATTAAATATATTTATATTAGATATATATTTATTAAATTTTGGTCCCCACTCCCCAACAGTTTACGCGGTTTCCCTTCCGCCACTTGTTTTTATTGTCATCTCCTTTTTAGCTTTATCCTTAACTCTTTTGTTTTGGGTTTGGTTAACTTTCTAATTGCGGCTCCTCGTTAAGGAATTCACTTTGTTCTTTCGAAACTGTTCTCTAAGGCTCCATTTGCATTGACAATAAATGAGATAGTATTTATTATAAAAATGATTTTTTTAATGAAAATTATTATATTTTAAGAATATTATTATGAAAATGATTTGTTAATAAAAATTTCAAATTCAATCATTTAAATTTTTAAAAAAAATATTACATATTTTATTAAAGTATATTAAAAATTAAAAATTTGATGAATAAAAAATATGTAATGATATTTTAATTTTGTTTGTGTGTCAACAATATATAGAATAATAGTTCTATTATCATTATTTTGCATTTAAGGGGGAAAAAAAGGATGAAAGTGAAACTCTTTCTTTAACTCACTGAAAATTTAAACCAATTTTATTACATATCACATGTCATAATTTACAAAAACAATATATAAAAAATGTGATTTAGCAAAAAATAAATCCTATAGTTGATTTTATATAAATGATAGTGCTATTTTGCCATTCAATTTAAATTAAGGTGTTGTTACACCTCAACTATTAACCGACTTTTTTTTTTTCATTTAACTTTACTCATTTTCAAAATAAAGTTGATGAGACCGTCCCAAGTCAGTAATCAAGAATAAAAATCAAAGAAAAGGTCCCTCAAAAGAATATATATATATATATATATATATATATATATATATATATATAAAGATCATAAAAAGGTTCATTTCAATCGTGGATATAAATTCCTCAAAAAAATTTGTTGACATCTTTTTGGATTGCAGACGAAGAACTCGATGAAAGATTGTGGCTGTGGACAGTAGAAACTTATGAATGAAGAAATAATAGTTAAAAGGAATGTTGAAAATTGAGACATACTTTGATATTTAAATCAATAAAATTTTTGAAGAAAATGGATAAAAAATAATAGAAGCAGTGAAATATTGGAAAATGTGATCTTAAAATTTCGTATCTTTATCTTATATTTTTTATATCTAAAATCATGTGTAGTTGAGAATGATTAAAGTTGTCATTTTTTGATTAATGAACCCGTCTATTAAGAGAAACCTGATTTTGGACCTCTAAACTTTAGTAGATATTAGGCATAACATGAATAAATATTAAAATCAAAGATGCTCAAAAGATACATCCAAAAAGGTTTAATGTGAAATTAAAACCCAAAAATCTCATCAATTAAACCTTGGTTCTAAAATGCTTAAAATTCCCAATTTAAGTATGAAATCAAAACCCTAAAACTTCACACTAATCCCTCTTAATAACTTAGTTCAAGGATATGCATGTGCAACAATTCCAATTATGTTGAATACATCTTCAACCTTTGCCGAACTCTTTGACTAAACAAAATTAACATGAACTGCCCACGTGTGAGGCACATGGTATTCCAAATTTGGAGTCTTAGAATTAGAACAAAACCAAACATTTCTTTAAGAAAAAGGTTGTGAGGTTTTTAATTGCACAAAAATGGATTTATGAGAAATGGACTAGCAAATTGCATTAATCACATCTAGTAATAATTTCTTTGGGCCCCCCAAAAAACTTATCTGATATCCTTTTCAACTGTTTTTACCCTTTCGGCTCCTCAATAAGTACCCCACCTTCTTCCCGCTTTTCATTCGCCCCAAAATTAACGCATTAACCTTTCTCTCTCTCTCTCTCTCTCTCTCTCTCTCTCTCACTTTCCTTCTTTATCTTTTCCTTTTTTTCCTCTTAAAAAAGAAGAAAACAATGGCCGTTGCTGCTACTTCTTCCTTGAGTGTGCTCTGCTTTGCTTCATTGCTGTCATTTTTTGCTGTGGTGAATGCAAGAATCCCTGGAGTTTACTCTGGTGGCTCTTGGGAAACTGCCCATGCTACTTTTTATGGTGGCAGTGATGCTTCTGGAACAATGGGTATTTGTTTCTAATTTTATAATCTTTAATTTTAACCACAAATTTTGTTGCCGTGAGATCTTGTTCTGTTTTTAGCTTCAAAATCAGCTTTTATTCACTTAGAAAAGCATTTAAAAAACCCATTTTTTTAAACATGCATTTGCTGACAAAATCTAAAAATTTATCATCTTTTTGCTCTACATTCTTCAAAAACATTAAAATGTCTCTGAAAATTGATTCTTTTATTTGTTTAGGTGGTGCATGTGGATATGGGAATCTCTACAGCCAAGGCTATGGCGTGAACACAGCAGCTTTAAGCACAGCACTTTTCAACAATGGCCTTAGCTGCGGTTCTTGCTTTGAGATTAAGTGTGCAAATGACCCAAGATGGTGTCACCCTGGCAGCCCTTCCATTTTTGTAACTGCCACTAACTTTTGCCCTCCTAATTATGCTCTTCCTAGTGACAATGGCGGCTGGTGCAACCCTCCACGCCCTCACTTTGACCTTGCCATGCCTATGTTCCTCAAGATCGCTGAGTACCGTGCTGGTATTGTCCCTGTCTCCTTCCGTAGGTGAGTTAGAAAAAAAATCTCTCCTTTTCTTCAGAGTTTTCTTGCCATTTTTTTTTTGTTATTCTTACAATTTCTTAAATTGGTCTATTTAATTACTTAGACAAAAAATGTGGGTAAAAAGGAAAAATTTTATACTACGTGTATACTATACAATTATACATATTGTACATGTCTGCTGAAATTTTCTGTTCTCTGTTTTCTTAGGAACCAAACAGTGATTTTTTTTATATATAATTATTAAAAATTGTTTTTTTCCATCACTTTCTTGGGAAAGCAAAAACGGGGGGGGCCTCAAAAGAATCGCCTTTTTTGAGCTCATTTTCTCGGTGTCCGTTGAGATTTTGAGAATCAATCCAAATTTTAATGTCGTTTACCCAATTTTAAACCAACGGTCTTTCGGTGATCTGTGTAATAACCAAAACACCCCTGCGTTTAAAGCTAGCTCTCTCAATTCCCAATGGCAATGGGTATTAAAGTAAAAAGGTTTCTAGGGTAGTATTGTAATTTTAAAGGTCACTAAGATTTTCCGGAAAATCAGACAACTCCGAACGACAAAATTCACGACATCCCATGCATAGGTTCGTTCACTCATCATCAATGCGGAAAAAAAAGGGTTTAAAAAATTTTAATTTCCATAATTACTCTGATATTTTTATGTTCTTTTTTTACCGCAATTAATTAATTAATAATAAAAATTATTATTATTATTCTTTTTACAGAGTGCCTTGCCGAAAGCAAGGTGGAATCAGATTCACTATCAACGGATTCCGTTATTTCAACTTGGTTTTGGTCACCAACGTCGCCGGTGCAGGGGATATTGTGAAGGTGAGCGTGAAAGGAACCAATACCGGTTGGTTGAGCATGAGTCGTAACTGGGGTCAAAACTGGCAGTCAAACGCCGTTTTGATCGGCCAGCAACTCTCGTTTAGAGTCACGGGCAGTGATAAGCGAACCTCCACCTCCTGGAACGTGGCACCAGCTAATTGGCAGTTCGGCCAAACCTTCACGGGAAAGAATTTCCATGTTTGAAAGACAGACAGTCACAGTTCCCCTCCTTTTCCCTTTATTAACCTTTTTTTCTTTTTCTTTTTTTGTTTCCAGCCCTTCAATTTTCCTTTATTTTCCCGGGAAATTTTGAAGTAGCTGGGTAAAAGTAACCTGTGGTAAAAATGGGTTTTTTGGTAGATTTATGGAGAAAAAAAAGATAGGAAAGTGCCTAAAGTGAACTATGTTATGTGTGGTAACTTTTTTCTTTTTTGGATCTAATCTTTGGGTCAGTGTTACTTTTTTTTTTGTTTGTCAATTGTCATTGAGCTGGTGATAATAGTAAAAATTCCAGCGGATAGTAAAAAAGTTGTAAGGGGGGCTGAAGCGGCTGCAAATCAAAGAAAGCATGTAGCCCGCAGCTCTTGGTCATATAGTAATTGCCATTTTTACTACTGTAATAATACACTACTTGTGGACTGATTTTGAGATAAAAATCTATTGCTTGTTTCCATTTAGTAGATCGTGTAATGTTGAACACGATAAAAAAAATAATTAAAATACGATATGAAATGACAAAAAAAAAACATGTTATATAAATTTTAACATATCAAATTTTATATAAATATAAAATATTTTAAATATGATTATTATATGAGAAAAATACACAAACATGATATATATACACAAATTATCAAATCTACCATTTACTTTTTTTTTTTTTTAGTCTTTTAAGATGTTTTAAAGAAAAATCCTAAGATCAACTCCATATTTCCACTCTGTAGTAACTACGAGATTCTCCAACTTGTAGTAACTACGAGATCACCCCAAAGATGCCTTCGATATCCTAAGGTCGTGGATCGTTCTTAGAATTATGATCCATGTTCAATAAGTGGAATGCAATAAAGTTTTTAAAGGGAGACTTTAATTTTGCCCCCTCAATCAATCAATGCATATAATATTGTAGTTGTGACAGCCATTATTATGGTGTTTTGGTTTGTACCCCTTAGCTTTGAAGGAATAATTATATGTTGTAATGAATGTAGTCTCTTTAGCGTTTAGGCATTCAAAATTTGGGTGCTTCAACACCAAGATTGGAGGAAAATTATTAGAAAAGAGGGGTTTGAATTTTTAAGCAGGTAAACCCTACAGTTGGGCTTCATTTTTTCTAAAAGAGGTAAACCAACTCATTACTTTCATTTTTTTTTTAATAGTTCAATCAGAGGTGTCTTTAATTTTTTTCTCCAACAATGTTAAGGATACACACTTCACTCATTAATTTTATTCTATTCTTTGAAATTTTTAATATACTGTTAACTTTTAACTTTTATCTACTTAATCTATTTGAAGAGGACATTACACGCATATGTCCTCAATCCTTCAATCTTCAAGAGAGCTATTCCAGCATTCATACCATACACAGTTTGACAATTTCATTCTATTTTTAAATGATAAAGATATCAAATAACAAAATCTATTATTGTTATTATTATTAGAACTATATGATTATATGATTCTAAAGTCCAAAGTTTAATTAACCAATAAGAACTTATAAAATGAATGATCAAAATATCATCTTAGGTAGAATAAACTTAATCATTTCAAATGACCCAAAAATCTTTTTTGAACTATGTCTTTAATGTTCTCAACTTGTTTTCTTACAATTCCTTTCAGCTTTCTTGTGTCATTATGATAAGTATTAAGGTTAATTTATATTTTGGGTCACTGAATTTAGTATCAACATTTATATAAGTCACAAACGTTTAATTTTATCAAATTACATCATTGAACTTTTATTACTAATAAATAGATAACTTACGCTAATTCCGTTAAGTAATTCTAACGAAAAAGTAAACTCAGCGTGAATTTTTTTTTTACCTAAAATGTCAGTCAAGTATTATCTTGATGAGATGTAAAAATATATGCATGCTGAGTTAGTTTTTCGGTTAAAATTACTCAATAGAATTAGCATAAGTGAAGTAATTTATTAATAATAAAAATTTAATGATGTAATTTGATGAAATTAAAGATTTTTGACATATATAAAAGGTAATACTAAATTTAATGACAAAAATATAAATTATCTTAAGAGTTAAAGAGCATTTGTTTATTGTCTTTGTTCTATGGTAATTGTGATAAAAAAAAAAAAAAGTGGGCCATTTCTGATGGACACATCACATTCCATATCTAGAAAAAGAAAAGGTCTATTATATTTCCCTTTTCTATGAATCTCTGCCATTATTATTAATGCACCTATTTTAAAACCAAACATACATCCTTTTATCAATATGCTTGGCTTAATTGCTTGACAATAAAATATTAGTCATGCCAATGTAATTGGTTCAATTAGTTGAGTATTTATTAGTATTTTGACAAATATTAAAGTTTAAATTTCACCAGCTATCTCATTTGATGAATGATTTGTGAGTACCAATATGTTAACCTTTTATAAAACTTATGACATGTTTGATCCTTAATTGAAATAAACTCTACTCCCCTAAACTTTTTAACGACCAAAAAAAAATATTGGCCATGTCTAAATTGCATTAACATCCTAATGTTTTAACCAAAGTCTTTGCCGTTATTTTTCATTCTAGCGACGGTAAAGATGCTTTTTTAACATCACTGATTTTCACAAAAAAATGGTATCTCTCTTTCTTTCTTTTTTTTAAGAGAAAACTTTTTATGTAAAAGTTTCAGATTCAATTTATTAATTAAAACAAAAGTAATATAAATTTTGTTTTTTTTTTTTCTTTTTCAAAGAGACATATCATGTTGTATGTCTTTTTAGGTAAACATTAGGTCGGTGAGGCTAGACCATGTTTAAGATTCCAATCTTGAAAAAAATGGCAAACCCCTGTTTTATAAAGTGATAGCAATTTTATATTGAATTTATTGAATTATTTTTTATTCATTTAAGTGATAAGATTTTTTATATGATTGTAATTTTTCTTGTACTTATAATTTCATTAAAAAAAAAAAAAACAACTATATCTTAAAAAAGCGAGGGTGAGATTAAAAAAAGTTTTCTCAAGTTATATTATGCTATCCTTGTGGCATATGCTTGCCAAATAGTGAAACGATATATGTATTTTACAGGTGGGGGAGGTTTGTAGAGACAGACAGGCAAATAATGGAATTGGAATTATGTAGCAAAAACTATCATTATTTTGGTTGAGATATTAAAGAATCCTATCAACTTTGCAATTGCATGCAAATTTCTGCCAATGGAAATTGGGTTTTTTACAAGTTTGTGTTAGATAATTGCTGTGCTGCCGTAGAATATAATAATATTTTGCTTGATTACCAATTTGCTTAATTAATTAAAACTTACCTTTTGAAGAAATTTTGTTGGTAAAATGGGCCTGAATTGGGTTTGATCATGGGCTTTATGCTGAACGAAGTAGTACACGTGTTCCCTTTATGTTGGTGGAAGACTGAAAAATCAAAAGAGAAAAAAAAAACCTGAATGAAACTCAATAAAAGGGAATTCAAAACGCCGTCTGTGGGAATCGAACCCACGACCACGTGGTTAAAAGCCACGCGCTCTACCAGCTGAGCTAAGACGGCTGGGATGGAACTTTTCTCGCTTATTCTTATTATTAGAAACCATTTCCAATTATGTTGTGGAATCCTGAAATTCTGATCTGATTTTACCTTTAAATATACCGATAATAATTTATGTTATATAAATTTTGATATGTTCATATCGTGTCCAATATTATCAGGTTTAAAAGTATAGATAAGCATAGCAAGGGGGAAAGGATCAGTTTCTTGTTGAACACGAGGATGGATGGATAGGTAGCAGATTTCAGTATAACTATCCAACCTTCTATCATTAAGATGATTAAAAGGGCACAAAATCTTTGGCTCCATAAACTGTTCATGGTACGTTACAGAGGCTTAACAATGAGAAATAATACAACAAATCAAGAACCGGTGTACATTATCGGTCTTTCGAGTCCCAACTATTATTTCTTGGCTTCTTGCAAGTTGCAAGCACAAACAATTATGGACATATTTCCTTTCTGTCATCCTACCAAATAAAAGACCAGGCAAGACACGGGGTTGAGCACCTCCAAGTACACCCGACAATTCGTGTATTTTATGTGTCGTAATCGTGTTTAAGGTATTTTATATTTATATAAATTTTGATACGTTAATAATTCGTATTATATAGATTTTGAGACATTCTTATATTCATGTTGTGTTCGTGTTATTTTTTCGTATTCTATCATATTTTTTACATATTTTAATTTTTTTTTATATCATATTTGTGTCGTATCGAATAGTGTCGGGTCTACCTCCAAGCTCATTGTTGTATCAGTACCATGGGAAAGCTCAAAGACTTGTTCCAAGTTGAGTTTATCTATTGCCTTAAAACTTTTTTTTTTTTTTTAATAATTATTTGCCTTAAAACTCTGTTTGAGCTGAAGAGGAAGTTTTCATCAGTAAATTGGTTTGTAAAGAGAGGGCAAAAACGTCAAATAAGTTTGGAAATTAAAAAGCCGGAAACGACTCTGCAATCTGCATTTCCCAAATCAAAACGGAACGCTAGCAAGTTATTTCCAAGCAACAAGTTTTAGGTTTGAATTTCCCTTGACAATGGCGGCGATTTACAGTCTTTACATAATCAACAAATCGGGAGGTTTGATCTTCTATAAGGTATCATTTTACTTTGAAACATTTTCTGTTTGTTTCGAGGAAATATTAGGTAACTTTTTTTTTGTTTTCTTCTTTTTCTTTAAAGGATTATGGATCAAAGGGACGCATGGATACGAATGATAGCTTGAGAGTGGCTAGTTTATGGCATTCGATGCACGCGATCTCACAGCAGCTATCGCCTACCACTGGTTGTTCGGGAATTGAGCTACTTGAAGCTGATACCTTTGATCTCCATTGTTTTCAATCCCTTACTGGTATTTTTTTGTTTTGAAATATCATTTATTATTATCTTATGTAATTTTAATTAATGGCATATTTTTGTGTGAAAGTAGAATTCGAAGAAACTGATTTATAGATCTGATTTTCCCACTCAGTTGACTGAAAGTTGTAGAATTTGTTTTGAATACTTGGAGATGCGATAAAGGAAATTAATTTTGCTCTTTTTTGGGCCTAAAATACGGATATTGGGAATTTATATCAAGTAAGATGATGAATTGAAAATGAAAACTTGATGGAAATTTACTTATATTTGATTATATATACTCCCTTGAAGCTTGCATAATGTGATTTGGATGCAGTTGGCAATGCCTATTCATTCTGGCGCTTGCTTTTCCCCTATAGCTTGAAGCTTAAAGCCGTAGTACTAGAATTGTTGCCAGTGAAATACTCCATAATTTAATGCTTGTCGAGCAATTGTTTGTGCTTCAACTCAAAGATAAGATGTTACTATTGAAATATCCGTTATGTCTGATTGTGCCATTGGTGATAGAGGTAGGTTAGTTAATTCTTACCCATTGGAAGGGGAAATCTGTATTAGATCTGGTTTGTGCTGCTTAATGAAACTTGCTACGACAGTCTGGTTACTCGAAATGTATAACTTTCTAGTTTTTATGTTCTATGGCTGTTTTAAAAAATAATCTTTCTAGGAACACATCTAGCTAGTGCAACATCCTTTAGTTTATGAAATGCTATGTTGCTCCGACTCTTCATTTTTCTTGAAGTACCCGTGTCCGACCCATATCCAGACATGGGTATGAGGATATGATCCTCCAAGGACCCTCCAAATACATGGAAATTTTGGAAAAAATTGAACATAACCGTGTCGGACACATACCCGTGTCGGACACATACCCGTGTCCGACACTCACACCCGAATCCGAGTAACATAGATGAAATGAACCCCATACTGCGAGCCTCTAATATGTGAAAAGGAGAAAGAGTAAAATGATAAACATGCTGTAGAGGAAACTAAAGATGGAAATCTATATCGGAAGACGTTGGATTGAACTTTGATATGTTGAGATGATCTAAGGTGAGAATTTTTTAATGATAAGTTTAAAGCTTGTGAGTGTATTATCGGAGAATTGTCAAACTCGCATGCTTGATTACTCATTTCTCTTTGTTGGTCTAGTGACAATTTATGCTGAATAAATCTCGTTTCTTGCATTTGACTTGAATGGTATGTTGCAAACATAGGTCTGAAAGGTACTCTCACCTACATGTTTCCCTAAACAATGATTTTGTAGACACTATACTTTGTACATGTTGATTTTGCAACTAATTATATCGTTCTCATTTACAGGGACGAAGTTCTTCGTAGTCTGCGAACCTGGGACACAGAACATGGAAGCTCTCTTGAAAGTCGTCTATGAGCTCTACACAGATTATGTTTTGAAGAACCCCTTCTATGAGATGGAGATGCCTATACGATGTGAGCTCTTTGACATCAACCTGACACAGGCAATACAGAAGGATCGCGTTGTGCTGTTGGGACGATGAACAGTCCTGGAACCGGTATCTGACCAAATTTTCACCTTCTCTTATCTTCATTTGTACATTTTCAATGGAAAGATTGCTGTCAAAGTTTTATCAGCATATTTTAGTGTGATATCTATTAAACTCCGATGCTCAGTTCATAAACTGTATCATTTACAGCATTGGATGATTAAGGGAGTTGTTTTTCTCAATAGAAAATTGGTTTGATCAGCTGATCTCATATTAATGAAAAATCTTTTTACAAGCCTGTTCACCAATTATTTGTTAAATCTTTATGTAGGAAGAAGTTTGTAGCTAGTATTCACAAGTTTTTCTCTTTTCACAAGTCGTAGAATGTTGTTTTTTTTTATCCTAGGCTAAACAGAATAAGAATAAAAATTGATTGAAAGAGAAAACAGAGTTGTTTTTCTTACACGTTTTCCTGTTTACTGAAAATCTTAGCTGTCCACAGATAATTTCAACCATATACGAGCAATGAAGAAAAGGGTGACCATTTCATTGTGTTCTTTTGGGTATTATAGTCGGGTTTGCCCAGTAAAATGCAGGAAAAATGGTTACCAACTGCCCTCATACTGAATAAGATAATGCCATGGAAATGACTTGAGCTTTGCCAATCCATGTTTTATTTGACCATTGAGAACATGATACCATTTGCTTTAGAGGGAGAAAAGTGTAAAAGCAAAGTCTTCTTGTAAGTTGGAACCTCTGCACTATACATTCACTAAAATCAAGTAAAGGCCTTCAAAGTTCTCCTGACAACCTAAATTTGTCTCTTTTCCATGTTCAAATAAATCAAATATATATATATATATATATATATATATATATATGCAGCTCACCAATCTGTCGGCAGATTCCAATAACAGTTTTGAAAGGGAAGACAATAAAAATGAAGATTCTTATTGTCTCAAATGAGCTCTAATAACATTGGCATACAAGACCATATACTAGGGAAAAAAAGAAAAACCTGAAATAAGCTCAATAGCATTTTCATACAAACTTGAACATATGTTCTTCACTTTTTCAATCATGATGGTGTGATATTTAGCAAAACCCAGATCATGTTCATGCATGCTGCCAAATCTGAGCTTGATCAATTTCAGACGTATATTTAAATAGTTTACCCGAAAGAAGAACTGTACACTACTCAACTGTGGTTTGGTTTCCTGCCTAAATCCCAAAAACAATTCCTATGGATGTTCAAATCAGGAAAGAAATTGCTGCTACATCAAAAAGTTTTCATCTAAACATGAAGTGGCGAAGCTGAAGGCTTTCGATAAGTGGTTAGTTTATCATTTGGAATGGTCGTGAGCACTTACATGGCGTTCCTTCTGATCGCTTTTTGGCATGTCGCCTGGTTCCTGAAGCTGCTCAAGCACTGTTACCACCTCATCCATGCTTGGCCTGAACTTGGGTTCTACAGCTAAGCACTGAAGTGCAAGGTTAGCTGCCTTTTGTGCCCGGTTCAATGAATACTGGCCTTGAAGACGGGTGTCTAATACACACAATATCCTTCGTTTGTTGGTCAGGTAAGGTTTTGCCCAATCTACCAGATTGTGTTCTCCAGATGGCCTATTCTTGTCTATAGCTCGTCGGCCGGATAACATTTCTAGAAGAACAACTCCAAAGCTGTATATGTCACTCTTGGCAGTCAAATGACCTTTCCAATAGAAAATTAAATTGATATCAATACTCAAGAGTATATCAACTTCATTTCATATGATCCAATAACAAATAGCTAAATGCAATGAGAAACCAGTAGTTATATAACAGCATATGATAAAAATATTTTGAAAATTTTCTAAGCTACATATGCATACAAATTGAAGATGACTTTTCTTTTCTTCTTTTGATCATAATACAGCCAAGGCCTATTCGAAAACTAGTGATCATAATACAGCCATAGATAGGCTTCATTTCATGAGAGAACTTGATAAAATAAAATTTTGGGGTTTTCTTTAGTATTTCTTTCTATTTGTTTTTGTTCCCAGAGGAACCACATTTGAGTTCTAGATAAAATGTTAGTAGTTATTCCAAATGAGAAGATAAATGAAACAAATCCATAACTGAGTCAAATGGACTAGGAAACCTTCTCCATGCATTATAAAAGAGGCAAATAGTTTATTTTTCTGATAAACATGTCAAGTGAAGAGTAGAAATTCATTAAAAGAAAACAAGAACAAAAAAAAAAAGGCGAAAAAAATGTAAATGGAAGAAAGGTAGTACTACATAAATCAAATACGATTAGAGAGCATATAGAGAAAGGTAAAATAAAAGACAAACAATTTGACATAGACTAAGTTACAGAAGAAAACATAGCTGAGAGCAATACCTGTGGCTAGATACTCTGGAGCATCATATCCATAGGTTCCCATAACCCTAGTGGAAACATGGACCCAAGTGGAAACATGTCTCATATCACCAGTTGGCTCATCCCTAGCTAACCCAAAATCATGGAGTTTTGCATTGTAATTCTGCAAATATCAGATGAAACAGCAGTATATAGCACATAAGTAGAATGGCTAAAGTTCCAATATATTCACCATGGAACAGAAATGTAAAGCAGTAAAGGGAAGCATTAGCTAATTTGCGTACCGGATCAAGCAAGATATTAGAAGTTGTAAAGTCGCGATGTATAACTTGTGTTTTGGCATTGTGAAGAAAGGCAAGTCCTTTGGCAGCACCAAGTGCAACCTTCATCCGGATGCCCCAAGAAAGTGGTGGGAAGTGTGACCCTCCTGTTTCAAAAATAAAATTAGGCACAATGGATGGGAGACATGCTTCACTTCATAGTTATGAATGTTTCATCAATATAAGGAACTCACTCCTGAATAAATGATTCTCCATGCTACCCCGAGCCATGAACTCGTATACCAGCAGCCGGTGCTCATCCTCTAAGCAGTAACCAATCAGCTTTAAAAAATTAGGGTGATGCAGTTGTCCAAGATAGTTGATTTCAGCCTGTATACCAAAATATAAAAGAAAATCAAATTACCCTCTTATCAGAGAAAGTCCTGAATAAGACAGCCTTCACCAAAAATTCAGTTATCACCTCATAATTTCACCAATGATTACAATTGTGCGAACATACTAACCATCTGGACTGGTTTTTTGTGCTAATAGAATCAAGGGAATTCAAATTAATGACAGTTACCAACTTACAATTGCATCCAGGTAATACCAACTTCTCTTAGTACTCAAGGAGTTAGCCACCATAACCTAATAGCGAGTAGGAAAAGACTATGTTACTCGGACTCGAGTGTGAGTGTCGGACACGGGTATGTTTGATTTATTCTAAGTTTTCCATGTATTTAGAGGGTCTTTGGGGATCATATGCCCAATATGTGTCGGACACCGGTATTTCAAGAAAAATGAAAAGTCGGAGTAACATAGGGAACAGATGCGAAATCTGCCAACACCCCTCCCCATCCCAAAACAAAAAAAAAAAAACTGAAACCGAATGCAATTTTGCAAAGTACAAAAAATATGACTAACCAGCCATTCCTTGTGACCCTGGAACCCTTCTTGGTTGAGCCTCTTAACAGCAATTACTATGCCAGTACCAGGCTTGGTGGCTGTAAGTGAATGCTCATCAATCCATCCTTTGAAGACAAAACCAAATCCACCTTCTCCTAGCACACTGTCTGGCCGGAAGTTTCTGGTGGCTGTCCTGAGCTCACTGAAGCTGAAAGTCTTTAAATTTGAAGACTGCAAAATCTCACCCTCACTCCGAAGAGTTTGTGATATAGAAGCTGAAGACTCTTTGCTGCTTGAACCACTCAAATTGTTTCCATTTCTGCTCGCATTCCTTGAATTAACTCCTGTTCACAACAGTAATTTCTCTTACTTTATAAGATAATATAAAATTGTCTCCACAAAAACTCACACTTTTAAAGCTCCAGACAGGACTTATATTCCAATTTGAGCTTGTTATCATCAAACTCTGATTAGAAAATAAAGTGAGACACTCAAAGCACAATAGTAATCAAGTCCTTTCATTGATTTCAAAATAGGAAACAAGGCATGCAAGTTCATTTCTAATCAACAAAAACGAAAAAGTTCAAAGCTTTAAGCAAAAATCAGAACCAAACAACATTCAGCTCACCTGTAGTAGAAGAATTGACAGACTTGATGCGATTGCTCCAGCAAGCTCCCATCAAAACAGAATAAAACCCAGATCTTTCTTTCAATCTTTTCCTTTGTTCTTTTTTCTCTTACAAGGCCAAACTTCCCACAAATAAAGACAACCAGAAAAAGGAAAAACAAAAAACTCAACTTGCCTATTCAGAAAGATCAAAGCAGGGCAGTAGCTGGTAATTGGGCAGCAAGATTTTGGATATGATCTCTTTTGTGCTCCCTTTTTTCACTATTTGGAAGGTGAGTTTGGCTTTGGTTGATGATGAGAATTGAGAAAGATCAGCAAAACCAAATAAGGTAAAAAAAAGGCTTCTTTGCTATTGAATTTCCTTCCTTCCTTCCTTCCTTCCTTCCTTTATGTGTGTAGCTCTTTTTACAACCCAGCCAACCAAATATTGTAGACAGTTGACTCCCTTTTTCGCTTCTTTTCTGTTTTCCACAACAAACCACCGTGTGAACAAGACAATATTATAGTACTATTAGTAACTATTTTTCATTAATCCATAAGGCAAAAACACTTAAAAAATGAAAAACTTGCATAAAAAAGAAAACTAAAGTTTTAGAGAGATGGTTAGTTTAATAATCTAACTTGGTTGTTGTATTTAAGAGTCATTGTATTTGGATGCCATTGATTAAACTTTTCCTCTTGATTCTCAATGATTAATAGTCAAGTCAACCTTTTCCAACTCCTCTTAAGAACCTTGTCTTCACAGTTGCTTTACGTTAAAATTTGTTGGTTACCAACATTAGAGTTGTTGTTTCGGGATACGTTTTGACATTTAAATCGGTACTTCATTAATACATAGTTAGAGATAAAATAAACGAAGAGTTGAAACTTGACCTTTATGAAAGCCATTTACTTTTATATATAAGGTATAACAATCTTTATAATTTTGAATAGCACTCATGATAAAAAAAATTATAAAAAAATGGTTCTGTTTTTGGAATAACAGGAATTTGATTTAACTATCCACATAGTTTTTATACTGTAATGAAAAGAGTAATTTAGTCTTTATATTATAAAAGTGAGTAATAAGTAAAATTGATACCGGTGTTAATGAAAAACCGTTAAAATGCTGATGTGGACTCTTAAAATCTAATAGAATTAATGATTTGAAATAAAATATGACTTAAAATATATCTAAATCTGTTAGATTTTACAAGTACACGTCAACATGTTAACGATTTTTTATTAAAACCGTTATCAATTTTACTTATTTACACTTATTTTAATTGTACAATGATTAAATTATTTACTTTTATAATACATAAATTAATTTACTCTTTTTATTATAATACTGAGACTATGGGTGAATTTGCTTGTAGGTGGGCAGATGCATGTAACAAGACACACTCTGGAAAACACCCTTTTTCCGAACATGTATCATTCTCTAATAATTACACACCCAGAATTTGGTTAATATTTTATTACTTTAAAATCAGTTGACTGTTGACTTTAATGACCACTCTGACAGTGAAGTATGCACAAAAATGCTCATCTTTAGGTCCCCAACTCCCCATGTCAGATTCAAGAATAAAAAGCACAGGAACCTTTAAAAAAAACTCTTAAAGGTGAGGTTCAACTCAGGCTTTATCCCAACTAGGCTGGGTTAGAGTGGGGTGCTCAGATGGGTTAGACCACTGAACTCAACCCAGCCTATTATATGTTTTATCAATCTCAAAGTCAAAGGTGGGCTTAAAATAGTTCACTCAAAGCAAAAAATTTAACATTACTCAAACAAGATTCTGTTCCCTGACTAAATTCCCAGAAAGAATATCCCAATGGATGTTCAAATCAGGAAAGAAATTGCTGGCAGCAATATCCAAAAAAAGTACTAAAACATGGAGTTGTAAAGCAGAAGACTTGGGATAAGTAGTTGGTGGGCAATTGGAATGGCTGTGAGTATATTTTACATGGTTTTCCTTTTAAATACTTTTTGTGAGTATATACAATACATAACTTCCAATATATAGGTACAGTGTCATCTAGAGCAAAGTATGTAAATTTAATGAAGAAAATTAAGAGAGCTGGGAACATTACCTGAGCCACTTGAATTACTCAAGTTGCTTCCATCTTTGCTCATCGTCGACGAACTTTCGTCTACTGAGAAGTTGATTCAACATGTTTTTAAAGATCATCTTTAAAATTGTTTCAAAGAATGCAGATTTTCATACCTGCGTACAGACAAAAGTCGTGGAAAACCTCGCACTTTGTTAAATCATTAATGCATTGCATTCTTTACAGTTTACGCCATTCAATATTGTGTTAATCAATGGAAAAAATATGTAATGTGCGTGTGCATACGTGCAGGCCTCATAATTTTGGAACAAACACTGAAATTGAAGTCGGGAATAGAAGCAAAGGGGACTTTAAAAGTATAGAAATGGCGTGGTTTCATTTCATACAAGAAACCAAAAAGAAAAAAAAAAAAAAGAGAATAAGAACTCGGTTATTAATGATGGGTTTTTGCCTGACCCACTTCTCAGGCCCAACTCTTTGTTCTTTGTCGATCTCTCAAGAAACAATAACTGGGATCAAATGTTTTAGACCGGCTACGGCCTACCAAAGATCAGGTTCACTAGTACTACTTTGATCTACCTCTACAAAACATTGGGCTCAATATCCTCTTTCTGCCCAATATGATGCCCACTATTCTATTTCAATATTTCTTTTTTACGAAAAAGATCGTAGTTTGAGATAAGAAAATGATTACACGTATTGAGATTTGAATTCAGATTTACTTTTAAAAGTGATTGTATGAATCAATTGAGCTAAATCCTGATTAATTTTAGTAATTATTTCTCTTGTTTGATCCAAATCCTAAGCTAAATTTTATTGGGTGGATTACATTAATAATTAATAGTCATCGTTGAAAAAATATAAGTTGAATTCGAAAATTAATTCAATTAATTTATATAATTAATTAAAAAAAAAAAAAAAAAAGGGCAAGTTGAAAAACACATTTCTGTATATATTTTTTTTTCCCTGTGGGAAATAGCCAATAAAGGGAGGCGTGTGAGCTGAGTAGCTTTGTCAAGTCTTTAATAAGGGGGAGAGATGGTAGCTCAAAGTAGAGACCATTATTTGAAAGGAGGTTTGGGGATGTTTCCCTTTCACCAAACCAAGTTGGGTTAAAGATGGCTCAGAGAGAGGTCAGGTCAGAGCCACTGAGCTCACACCACCTCCACTCTTCACCGATCCCCATACCAACTTTGCAGCCTTTTCTTTGTACTGCATTTTTATAGTATATTCATTAAAAAAAAAAAAAAAAAGTAATTTTTATTAACGTACCTCACTGGTGCACATGGGCTGCTATGTTCTACCACTGTAATCCTCAATCAGGACCATTAAAACTTGGGTTATAATCATGGGTTTGCTTCAATCAAAGGGTGAGAAGTTGAGGAGGAGAAAGAGTAAAGTCCCAATTCCCCTTCATTCCCTACCACAAAAAGGTTCAGAATTCAGGGTGAAGATTAGGGGAGGATCTCCCTCAATTGTACAATATGTTTGACAAGTCAAATCAGCTTTATCATGCCAAAGATACCCACCCTTCAGTCCTTTTGCTTTTCTTTCCAGTTTTAGCCCAACAAGTTTCCTTTGTAACTAGTTAATTAATTAATGGGTTCTCATGACCTATATTTATAGATATTAATTAAAAATATTTAATATATTATTTTTGTTAAATTTAAAAAATATTATTTTTATAAATATCATTTTAATTCGCATAATTAGTATTTTGCTTAATTAATTGAGGCAAAGATAAAAAAGAGAAAAGAAATTGGACACCTTTTTTTTTTCACGTTACTCGGTTCCTTATTATTTTCACCTTTTGTAATATAGCTTTCTGCTTTTATTAATTCATTTATGAATTATAAGTATTTTCTCTATCAACTTTTAACATTTCTAAAGTGTTTTTTTTTATTAGCAATTCTCTTTTTTACCAATTATTAGCAAGTGTTTCCAATAATGTTATTTTAAGATAATTAAAAAAGATAAAAATTTTGTATTTCATATATTATTTTTATCAAAATTAAGAGAAAATAATATATTAATTATAATTTTTTTAAATATTATCTAAATTCAAAGTTTGTCACATGATAGTTTTATATTCAAGTATGTATTTCATATATTATAATTTTTTAAAATTGTTAAAATGATATTATCCCATATCTCTTAAAACTTAGATTTCCTATATTCTTATATTCAAAATAGATCTCTTCGTTTACTACAATTAATTTTAAATTGAAGTTTTTCTTATGAGATTTGGAATATATATCACATTGATAATATGATCATTCATAATGCATGGAATGAATATATATATATATATATACTTTTAATAGATTAACTATTAACTCAAGACATTTGTTGGTAAAATTTTGAAAATAAAAAACTTGAAAACCACTTACAAATAAAAAACAAAAACAAAAAATTTAAAACGATATATTTATTAATTTATATTGTTTTTGTATCTACCTATTCAATATAGTAGTTGAGATGATATTGATGGTAGGAAGATACATTTGAACTATGAATAGAAGAAATTAACATCCTCATCTACCTATTAAATATTCATGAAAATGTAATGCATAATTATTAAGAAAAAAAAAAGTAATACTTCTACTATTTTAAAGTAAGTAAAAAAGGATTAACGCGGGTTTAAGGTTGATTGAATTTATAAGAATTTAATATTTCATTTAGGTTGCGTTTGAAAATTTGAATTTCAAAAATAGTATAAAACACATGTATATGTAACATTGATAATTAATTTTCAAATCCATGGATTTGTTGGATGCCTATTTAGTGGTGAATTTGAAATACATATAGTTATTTGTGAATTTGAAATTCATGTTTTTATACCTTTCAAATATATATTCATTTTGAATCTTAACAAATTTTTACATAATGTATGCATTTCATTCTCACAATTTAAATAGTAAATGAAATCTAAATCTAAATTTTCAAAATCATGTTTTCAAATATAACATAAAATCTAAATTTGATTAATGCTATTAATATATTTTTTTTATGTGAGTGATCTTTAAATTTAGTGTAACTATTCGTTTTTGACATGTTAGCGCCCTAAATTTGGAAAGGTAGTCTCTTCTCATTAAATTTGATAATATATATATATATATATATATATATATATATATCGTGTCTCATTTTTTTATCAAACATATAAATACAAAAATACGAATATAATATATGTATTAAATATATTTTGTTAATCATGTTTAAATAAATTATGTCATATTTATTATATTAATTTTGTTTTTGTTAAACGTATCGCATTTGGATCGTATTTTTATATCATATTTAAATTATTATATCTACTTTTCAAATTTTTAAAAGGAAAAATCAGTAAAAAAAAAAGCAAGAAAAGCCTGTCCTTTTTGTCTTTTGAGGTATTGTATTAACACTAGAATTAATTCCAGGCTAAAATACATATATACTTAACTATAGAATTAATTAAGGTAGAAGATATTTACTCCCCAATACATTTATCTTTTTTCAGAATTGGGAAACACCTACTTACCCCTAAGGGGTAAATTTACTTTTCCTAATTAATTAAATAAATTTATGTATTTTAAGAAGTAAATGAGTATTTTTTAAATCTTAAAGAATAAATATATTTTTTATCAAAATTTAGGAAATAAATATACTTTTCCCAGTTAATTAAAATAAATTTATGTACCTTAAAAAGATAAAGGAATGTTTCTCAAACGGAGATGTGAATTTTCTATCAAATTTTAGGGTAAATATATATTTTTCAATTAATTAAAATAAAGTCAATAATAAAATATGAAAAAAGAAAAAGAAAAAAAAGGGACGTAACATATCACTGACATCTGAGAGGCGCTTCTGAGCGGAGCAGAAGGTCGAGTCTACATCAGACTCGTCTCCTTGTGCCGCGAAACGCGGACTATAGTCCCCCCTTACCCCCACTCACTTTTTGGGTCCCACTATCCTACGTGGCATCATCCCCCACCCTCGATAATCCCCCTCTAATCATAGCTCCTGAAAGATTTTTTTTTCCTCTACTCCCCACCTTACCCTGCACCCCCACAACAAGTCAACAACTCCTCTTTTTACAATCACAAACAGTTTTTAATCATTAAGGCCTCTGATTTCAATGGTTGGGATGCTTTTTTATTATGTTCTCACCCACACCTTAGACTAATTTAGCTGTTATTTCACTTCTGTGACCGCCTCGTCTTCCTAGTTCCTAAATATAACTGAAATTATTATTATATAATAATATTGTTAAAAAGTTAAAAAGAAAAACGGAAATCCAAACAGAATACCGCGAAAAGAATGGAGGGAGGGAGGCGGCAGGCAGGCGCATTTTAAGCGCTGAAATCGAGCGTAGGCCATTTCTTTCTCTCGGTAGTTTTAATCGAGCTTTCATTTTTTTTTTTTTTTTTTTTAAGATTGTGTTAACTAATGTTTTAAAAATATTTTTTAAAATTATTAAAAATAATAATATTTTTAATTAATATATTAAAAATAATTAAATTTTATATTTAATATAATAATATTATAAATAATATATTAATTAATTTTAAATAATATTTTAAAGACACTTGTTAATAAAAAAAAATTTATTAGAAAATTTTCTGTCTGTCTATAGCCTTGTAGAAACGAAGCGCAGGAGGTGTGGAGTGAAGGAAGTAGAGACTAGAGAGGGAGAGAGTAAGGAAAAGGCATGGGAGGCAGGTTTGCAGGATATGATGACGTAAGCACATTCCTCAAAACACGTCAGCAGTGACCCTTCTCTCTTTTGAAAAACCGACTTTTAGCTGCGGTTTTCTTTCTTTTTCTTTTTTTATTTGTTGTTTATAGGTTCGGTGACTTGACAATTAATATTTATATTGTATTTATATTATTTTTATATTATAATTATATTCAAAATTATGTTAATAAGTATTTTAAAAGTTTTTTTTTAAAATTATTATATATATAAAGTAATTTTTTTAATGTATTAAATATAATAAATAAAATTATTAATTATTGTATTTAATATAATATTATTATTATAAATAATATTTTAATTAATTTTAAAAAATATTTAAAGATATTCGTTAATAAAATTTTTATATTTAAAAAATTTTGTTAACTAAATGCATTAAAAATATCATTTAAAATTAGTATCTATAATAATATCTTCATGCATTGAAAATAATAAATAAAATTATTAATTTTTATATTTAATATAATATTAATTTATTTTAAAGAGTGCACAGTTACCATTAACAAAATTCATATTTAAAAGGGAAAATATGAAAAACATGCAGTGCACAGTAGAATTATTGTGAAATGGTATAATGAATAAAAGTTATTTGAAAAATAGAAATGAATAATTAAAAATTATTATAAAGGATATTGTAAAGACAAAATTACCCTTAAAGGAAAAACTTACTTTTCTTTTTTCTTTTATTAAGAAAATATTATTTTTTAAAAATTTTAATTGAAAATAAATTTAAAAAATAAAATATTTAAATATATATTTTTAAAAATTTAAAAAAAATAAAGAAAAATTAATTTTAGGCATATTACTTTTATTTTTTTAAAATTTTTAATTAAAAAAAGTAAATAAAATATTTAAAAATTTATTTTTTAAAATTAAAAAAATTTTATTTTCAGAATATTTATTTTGTAATTAAAAAGTAAATTAAAAAAAAAAAAGAAAAAGAGAGGAGAAAGTTTTTTTATCAAGAATAATTTTGTCTTTACAATATCCTTTTTAACAATTTTTAATTATTCATTTTTCTTTTTTCAAATAACTTTTATTCATTATACCATTTCACAATAATTTTACTGTGCACGGCATGTTTTTCATATTTTTCCTATTTAAAATATTATAAATTTTGATATAGTTTATTTTATTTTTTCATGTCTGTGTTTTGTTTCGATCTCCTCTTCTCAGTCCCTCCCGCGTGCGTGCCCCTCCTTCACGCCTCCACTGTCAGATCTCTTTCTCTCTCTAAGTTTACTGTTTCTGACAACATTGTGATTATTATTTTTTTAACCTCTTTCTCTCTAGCTCTGTACCTTTTTCTTCTTATTTTTGTTTCTTCGTTTTTTTCTGTCTCTCCCTAGGCTAAGATTTTTCTCTCTAGGTGCTGTTTTGTTTTGTTTTTTTTTCCCCTTTGTTTGAGAGAGTGTTTGTTTGGCTGTTTCGACTGTCGGTTTTTTTTTTTTTTTGTTTTGTTTTTCATTTTATGTTGTTGTTGGAGATTATAAGCTAGAAGATGCAACGAAGACAGAGTTTAAATTTAGACACTTGAAACAAAGAAAAATATGGTAAGCTGTTTTTCTCATTTTTCAATTGGTTTTGTAGAATTTATTTCATACTCTCTGTTGTCGTGGTTAGTAAACTTTAAGAAAATTCTTGCTCTGGACTTCTGTTTTTGCTTGAAAGAATCTGTTTTCAAGGCTTTGTTTACATAAATTTTGGTCTTTCCTTTATATTTCTTAGTTTTCTCGGCAGCCAAACGGTTACTCAATGTGAAAGTATTTAGTTGAAGATTTTGAGGGAACCACCCACCCTGTGACAAATCCCTTGATTGGTTCACCATAATTTATAATTATTCTCAACAATACTTGTTTGATGGTAATCTTAAACATGATAAACAAATTCTTTGTGGATAAATTAGGCGAAAAGATGTTACTTTTTACTTAAACTGCCTCCTTTTGAATAAGAAAGTGTTTTTTTTTTTCTTTTCTTTTTTCAATTGTTCCTAAAACTGGGTTTCTCAAACTCAAAGGGAATTATTATTTGTTAAGAGTTATCTATGAACACCTTTTCTTGCTAAAGTTCAGTAATGTCCCGGGCCTTATCCGGGGAATATTCATATTCACCCAAATCTGTTGATGAATCCGATTCTTTAGCTCTGCAGCTGTGATTTTCTGAAGATTTTGTGTCATAAATACGGCAGATGATTTGAATAAATATCTTGAAATTTGTGGGTTTATACAAGTCATAACATCCCTGTTTGATTGATTATTGACATACCATCTTGAATAAACTGTCATTGGGTTTCTTTATATAATTTTTTAGACATTTTTATGGGATATTTTAGTAGATTAGTTTTAGTTAATAGCTTAAATGAGGGTAAAAATAGTTTGGTTTATGGATGTCTAAGGATGAAAGTCTCCCTGTCTGTATTGCGGTATATAGCAGCTGTTGTAGTACAATTTGGTTGTAATCTGATGTCAGGGGCCGCTAGGGAGCTTTTTATACACAAATTCGGCATCAAATAGAGAATCTTGGATATGAGTTTTATCAATTATTGTACCATATGTCATCTTTTTGCGCATTGTTTTGCTGACTCCAATATTGATTGTTATCACTGGCTATATAATTGCTTTTGCTATGGCAGAACTGAGTTTTGTATTCAGTCATTTTTTAAAAGCATTCCCCTGGTGATATTTGATCTTATTCTAATATTTTAATAATTCATTTTTCGTTTTTTTTCCCAATTTGAACCTTTTCTCCCTCTCTGTGCAGTGTTTGGTAGTATTATGCAGCTCAAATTTTGTACTTGACTTTATAATCAATGACAAGTTGTACCAGCAGTTATCATCATTTATCAGCACATTTATTTAACAGCATGATTGTTCCTCCTCATTTTGATTGGCTAGACATCTCTTTATTGGTCTACCAGCAATTTTGTCAATTCTTAGTTGAAACTAGGGAATTTTAAGTGTTATATTTAGCTTTCCCATTATTATTATCATTATTTGTTTATACAAGGCAGAAATTCTGACATTGTTATTCAATTGGTGTCCTCATATATATTTGCTGTCAGACTTCATTGGTTCCCGGCTTGTGGTATTGTGAGCAAAAGTTGCCATTTCTGTGGTTGTAAACTGTTAGCTATCTGAGTCAAGAAAATTTGGAAGGTATTCAGAGTTCTTGGTTCCTACTTCTAATTGTCTGGAAATTTATTGTTGAATAGCCCCTGATCTCGGTGGATCATACTGGAGAAGTTTATGGCCTATACAGTGGGTGACTTATGTGCCTGGTGGTTGTTATAATTCTGCATGAAGATCAGTGTTAAAATAGATTGTCGGGGTGTGTCATGCACATGGTATTTTCCCGTCTAACTTCCATGTGTTATACCGTTGGTTTTATGATACTTGTTTTAGTGGAGGACTAGAAAGTGCAGTGGAGAAACAGCTCTATGTTTCTTCCATGGGCTATGGCATTGTTATAAGTTCATCTTTAATTACCCATGTCATTTAGTCCTCTTATTTTTTAGTTTGTTACTGTTGGATCCGGTTGTTATCACTTGCCTATTAGCAAAGTGATGGTTAAACTTACTGATCTTCTTGCAGATACATTATGAGGAGCATAGGGCAATGGGAAGTGGTTTTTGCCCATGGAAATGAAGGAGAGACAGCGTTGGAGAGCTGAAGAGGACGCATTGCTATGTGCATACGTAAAACAATATGGACCAAAGGAGTGGAACCTTGTGTCACACCGCATGAACACACCCCTAAACAGGGATGCAAAATCTTGTTTAGAAAGGTGGAATAACTACCTCAAACCTGGTATCAAGAAGGGATCCCTTACGGAAGAGGAGCAGCGTCTTGTAATCCGTCTTCAAGCCAAACACGGCAATAAATGGAAGAAAATTGCGGCTGAAGTCCCTGGCAGAACTGCTAAAAGACTGGGCAAGTGGTGGGAGGTATTCAAAGAGAAGCAACAAAGGGAACATAAGGAGAAGCATAAGACGGTTGACCCAGTTGAGGAGGGCAAGTACGACAGGATATTAGAAACTTTTGCGGAGAAACTAGTGAAAGATCGGCATAGCTCAGCCTTTCCCATGGCTGCTTCTAACGGGGGCTTTCGTCATACCGACCCACCTTCCACTGCACCAACTCTACTTCCACCTTGGCTTTCTAATTCCAGCAATGCCTCCGGTGTCAGGCCACCATCCCCATCTGTGACTTTAAGCTTATCTCCCTCGACAGTGGCAGCTGCTCCCCCAATCCCATGGCTACAGCAGCCTGAGAGGATGTCAGAAACTACCCCTGTTGTTTTGGGACATATGGTGCCTCATGGATCATTTCCTCCTTGCGGTGAGAACCTGCTGATATCTGAACTGGTGGACTGTTGCAGGGAGCTGGAAGAAGGGCACCGCGCTTGGGTTGCACATAAAAAGGAAGCAGTCTGGAGGTTAAGAAGGGTAGAGTTACAACTGGAATCAGAGAAGGCATGCCGTAGAAGGGAGAAAATGGAAGAAATAGAGTCAAAGGTCAAGGCTCTAAGGGAAGAACAGAAGGCTACTCTTGATAGAATTGAAGCTGAATATAGGGAACAGCTAGAAGGGCTAAGGAGGGATGCTGAAGGGAAGGAGCAAAAATTAGCTGAGCAATGGGCTGCCAAGCACTTGCATCTTACTAAGTTTCTTGAACAAATGGGGTGCAGACCCAGGATCGGTGAGCCTAATGGCCGGTGAGGAAGATCTTTTACCTGCAGTCTGCATTCTGCTTTCAATCGACTGCATAGCTGCACATTGTTTTTGATTATGTGTCCATTCTCATCTCATATTCTACTATAGATGTCTATTTATAGTTACTATCTACTTATGCGATGGACACACTCTGAATGGATGGTAGCATTAGCTGAACTTGCTCTATCTTTTGCATTCACCTCTTAAAAATATATTAAATTTATATTCCAACTCTCAGATGAAACTGGTAGAAACCTTTTCCGAATGTGAGGTCGATATGATCCTTCTGGGAGATAAGGAAGTCTGATTTCCACATACATGGAGGCAGTTGCCTGTAATACCTCCCATTGTGGGGTTTATGAACTGAGAGATGAAATGTTTGTATGTTATTATGTCTTATTCATTTTCGCCCCTGCTGATGTAATTTCGAAATTGAAGTTCTACCTTTCTGTATTTGAGAAATTTAAGTTTTTAGTTTTTAGCTTACATTATTTCTTTTAGGAAAGCTTCATGGAAGATGTTAATGTGAATTGATTTCTCCACATCTATATAACTATAAGCGTTTCTGTCCAGGCGTACATGTCTAATATTGTCCCACTGATGTTTCCCCCCTTCTTTTGCTTGCTTTTGGAAGATTTTTGAACATCGGAAATCCTCCATTAAAAGAATTTAGGAAGGGATCATTGAAAGATGCAAAAATTTTCGCCAAAATAAGCGATTTCTTTTAAGGTCAATTCAAGCTGTTTTTACCAAGTTCTACTATAAGTTTGAAAGAGAAAGATTACTTCAAGTACATAGATGTTTGTTCATGCAGTCAACAGCAAAAGATAAAAAAGGAAGATTGTGTGGGTAATGGGTATTACTGGGTAGGGAATTTTTACCCCATCGAAACTATAGGGAAGTTCTTACTGCATCTCAGTCTTGTAATGCTGAAAAGGGGAAGATTAACCCTTAACACGTTAGAGCTTTGGTGCCTTGTTCTTCTGATAGATCACTGACTCAAAAGTCTCAGCCCATAAATCCTTGACAGCTTCTGGAACGATTTTTTCACCAACAATGGGTTTCCACTGATCACTTTCAGCATCAGTAAGAGCCCATGTTACTTTCTCCGGAGGGTTTGCAAAGTCAAACTCAAAACTGCAAGAAGCTTGTTTCCTCTTTCTACTAATTTTGTTCCTCGAATGCCCACCAGAGCTCTCATGTGAAGCCTACATAAATATATATATAAACGTATATACATTATACAGCATTCAAGACGCCAAAGCTCTAAGTAACAGTATTATCCCATGCTCACCTCAGGCTGATCTCCATGTTGTATTCCCACTGGTGTTTGCTGATCATCTTTTTGCCCTGACGCTTGTTCATCATTTCCTTGTCGCGGTCGAGGTAGTTGTTCATGTTGTTGTTGCCCTGCGATCACTTGCAAGTGCCTTCGAACAGCCTTCAATGATCGAAACTGCCTATTTGTCCCAGGCTCATAGTAATACTGCAATTGGGATATATAAGCCTTATCAAAGCCATACTAGGAGTCCTTATTAATTGGCATATAGGGAACAAAGCCCTGATAATTAAAAGTAATATTTACTAATCTCATGATATCATTTTATTTGGGGATATGATCATCTCATTATCATGCAATGGATATGTTAAAAGTTGCATATTTGGATATGAATGCACATATATTTTAATGACAAAGTATGTAACGACAAATAACAAGTACGCGTATAGAAGATATCACGATAACGTAACGACAAAAATACATATCTGTGCGTGAATGCATGTGTATATTAATATATTAACGACTATGTAACGACAAACAATATACGAAAATATCATGACAAAGTAATGAAATGATTTCAGCATTATTGTGATAAATCTGTTTAACATAATTTGCTTCAACATGCATGCTTTTTATTGCATGCTACGCATGTGCTTTTCCTATAAGATAAGGTGAAGTAGTTACATAAATTTGAGGAGAATTACAGAAGTAATTAGATCTTATATAGAAAATCCTATATCAAGGTTAATTTATTAAGGTTTGCATGCAGTAAATATGTCAATAATTTTCAAGAAAATAGTCTGGCTAATTAGTTAATGGGGGAAATATTGTTAGTGTAGGTCTGAAAATCACCATTGCCTCCTAAGGATTTTGAATCTATAAGTGATTTAGGGAGAGAATATTCATCAATTCTTCCTTTTGATTAAGTATTGTTTCCACAAGCCTAAAACAAAGATTTGCAGTAGCTAAACAAGATAAGATTGACTAGCTAGTATATATATCTAGGAACATGATAAATATATATATTTAAATACCTACAAGATATAGCTAGAACCTATATATATGTATGAAACAAAACTGAAGCTTGAATTAAGTGAACAGTTACTGATCAGATCATCCACACAGATCAGTAGATATGCAAGGCTAGATGCTGAGAGACCTTTGGCATCAGCTCTTTCCCATGATATATATATATATATATATATATATATATATATATATATATTGCTTTACAGAATTAAAGCCAAGAATTATAATTAAATTGGGAATAGCAATGAGTTTTCAGTGTGGTTTACAGGAAATGACTAATGAATCATTAGCAGCTCTAGGTTAGGTTCTTCAAGCTTCAGAAATTATTGTTGTAGTGTTGGGTATATATGTACTAGCTATCCTGGCTATATAGATATATTTTGTCTTTTGATTACCTTTTTTCTTTCTTTCTTCCTGCTTTATCATTTGCATAAAATCAATATTATGAGCCATCAAAATACCCAATTAGTAGTATTATGTATTTCACTTCGTAGATTTGATAAATCTTAAATTTGAGCCTTCAAGCCCTTCATTATTAGTAACAGGAAATTGAACCTAGTCTCAGATCTAATCATGATACGAAGTTAAGAACAAAACATGATCTAAAAAGGTCAGATTGATTTTATCTCATTTCTTCTTTTCTTTTTCACTGCATCCCCCACCAATCAAAAGCAAATTAATGAATCATATATATATATATATATATATATGTATTTGGTCAAGAGGGAATTCCTAAAACTAAAGAAGTTGAGAGATAAAGAAACAACCTGGTCTACTTTTCCAATGTACTTTGGGGAGGTCCGAGGTCTTTGCTCAACTTGCCATCCCGCTGGCAATCCATAACACTGCCCATCTTTATAAGCAGGCATAAGCAGTTGGCAATGATAATCTGCAGGTGGTTTCCATGCCAAAGGTTCTGCTTCAGTTATAATCTCACCAGTTTCATCCATTTTGGGCCCTTTTTCTAGGTTTTCTTCACCTTTTTTCTTTTTCTTATCAGATTCTTTTGGCGTTAATGTTGAATCCCCGTTAATATCCACCATTTCTAACTTTTCTAAACACTCAAACAAAGCTAGGGTTTCAGAAGAAAACTGGGTCTCCAAAGTTTCTCAATATGGCAGAAGTAAAGAAATTATAAATCAGATATATACCTTAAACTAATGGAAAAGAAAAGAAAATAAAAGAAAATCCAGTGAGGGAGAGAAAATTAAGATTCTTTTGAGTTGTCAAAAACATGCAACGAAGAACAGAGTGGCACGTAGGGAATGTAAGAAACGGACTTGCCGAATTTGGACAAAATATTAATTGCAGATACTTAATTAGCATTAACCCAAATCCAAGTTAAAAATTGCTAAGCTTGCTTTGTTACCATATATAAAGCGTCATTTCCTAGATGAAGATTATTCTTTTTGACGCTCATTTTTTTACTAACTTCTAAATGTTATACGCTATAATTAAGATTAAATTAATCTCAACTGTTGATGCATGTGCTAGTATTGGTGTATTTCTGTTGATAAAGGTATTGATCTCCTAGTTTTTGTCTGCAACTTTTACCTAATATATATTTCATGAAAGATGTGTACGTCAAGCTCCTTGGCCATCTCCATATTTGGATGCATTTCGTGAAGAGATAAAGCTTTTCTTTTTATTAGCAAAGATGTAACAATGTCGTTTGGAAACTCAAGGATGAAGCTAATAAAACATTGATTACTATGAGTGTTATAGGATCAGACGTATTGCACTTTCAGCCTGTTGTACTCGTATCATAGTTCTAAAATGCGATCGTTACTCAATATAATGGTCGCGACGTAACGAAAATTTAAATCTCCGCGTTGCATTTTATTTGTTACATAATCGTCGCGACACTATCAAATTCCTTTAAATATTACCAAATTCACGTCCATGACACCGAAACTATATCTGTGACGAAATCCGCAATCGCTATTTAAAACTATGACTTCTACGCCTGCAAATTAAGGATGGTTATGATTGTTACTGGTTTAGGGTTATGAAACTCAAGGATGAAGCAAATAAAATATTGATTACTATGAGTGTTATAGTTTATAACTGTTATTGTGAATAAAAAAAATGTGATTCTCATAAATTAAACATTTCAGTGTATAGGGGCACTGTATGATTTTGATCCCCTTCGATTTGGGTCATTTTCTAGTCCGGCTAGAAAGATAATTTGGCGAGAGTAAAAACTTAAATGGATTGAAGAAATGTATTGTTAATTTTCTATTCAACTGTGAAAAAAGGATCACAAAATAAGACCCAAAAACTAGCAATTCTCACATGTCTGCCTCAGCTTAAAACATTCTATTCGAGACACTGTACAAAATGGATTTAGCTGTATCTTTTATTTTGACACAGGCTGGAAAACTGCTGCCATAGAATATTTTCCATGTTGGCTTGGTGTTGGTCTTCATATGATGACTACAATTGCCATATCTGCAAGATGATTGAGCAATGGTATTGAAGGTGCCCTTGTCAAAGAATATAATGACTTCATCGAATTTCTAAGTCTGCTTGGAGTGGATAATCAGATGCCATTGCTGAGGAAACAGATAGCCAACTTCAAGAGAATATTGAGAAAGAAAATAAATGAAAATGTTACATCTTTAATTGATATTGTTGGTAAGCCATTAGAGAATTGAATAGGATAACTTGAACGAGAGAGCAAAAAGTTATTAGATAGAAAAACATGATTCTGTGTTTAGGGTGATTGCAATCTGTTTATCATGGTAGTTTAATCATCATCAAGCAAAGTTTGGGAGGGAATTGCAGATGTTTCATCCTAAGCATGAACACAACGGACTTATAATCAACGTAGAAAACCACAGAAAAAGTATAAAATTTCCCTTCATGTATGCAAAGATTGAACAGACTTTTAATAAAGTACGAAATGCACACCATAACTTACAGTTTAAGCCCTATGTGACCGCCATCTTCGTTGCGTGCAAGCAATCTTCAATCGGAGAGCTACCATTCACTGATAGATCCGAAGATTTTGTATTATCTTCATGCCTCTCTTTATCAAATGTGAACTCAAGTTGTCTTTCCACAGACTTAAAAACAGCAGTTCTTTTAGATCTTAACCGGTATGGAGGAGATGCATTAAATGCTGTACAATTAGGCCCAATGCTGCTATTGTCTTGACCAGCAGGACTCTCGCATGAACTCCCATCACAAAATTGAGCCTGTTCCAGACTATTTTCAGTTCTTTCCTCTTTACTGGATAATTGAATTCTATCCTTAACTGTTTCCTCATTCATTTTTCCTATTTTATTAGGAAGCGTAAGCGATCGAGCTCCTGTCTTTCTCTTTCGAAATATGGAAGGTGTATTCGGGAAGCTCTTAGCAGCAATTCTAAGAATAGACTCAGGACTGCCTGCACTTAAACCACATCCCTTCACACAAGGTGGAGTGAAGAAACTAATGGGTGATGTGATAGGAGTAAATGTCCATTCATGCTGCATGCCTTTCTTGTTTAAATTATCTGAATTCAATGAAGTACTACCTTGTAACCTAGGTGGATCATAACATAGAGAACCATAAGTTGAAGTATCATGCCGTAATTGTGTCTCAACTACTTTATCTTCAACAATTGCAGAGCTGATTCTGAGATTCTCAAACTTCGGCCCTGACTCTGAGTTACAGAAGCAGGGACTTACATCAAATGACCGGGGCTTGCACTCTGCAGTTTCAGTATCAGCAGACTCATTTGGAATAACACTTGATGAAGCAGCCATATCTTGAACTGGAGCAGAGGACTCCAACTGATCTTTTCCATCTTCCTCGGGCTTACATATATCTGTAGTTCCTGATGATGTTTGAGCAGTTGAATCTGATTCTTTTTTTGAACAAACAAGCAAATTTTTAGTTGCACCAGGTGTAATTATATCCTTAGTCCCATTTTGAAGACCATTCTTCGCAACTGGTGGAAGATTCCCTGTAGCCAAATAAAAATCTAACTTCTTCTTCAAGGAACTATTCCAGTGATTCTTTATTGCATTATCGGTCCTGCATAAACCAAATTCACTATAAGCTAAAACTAGAATGCTATTACAAAGGTTTCAAGTGGCATTTCAAAATAATTTACCAACATCTCTTTTGTCAACTATGCTGGAGTAAGCTTTAGAACCTGAACTAAGTAACATGTGTTATAAACTAGAAAAGAATGATACCTTCCAGGTAAAGCTTTAGCTATTTCAGCCCACTTGTTCCCATATATCCGATGCGCATTCATTAGGGCCAATTCCTCCTCTAACGTCCAAGCATCCTTCTTTATATCAGGATTCAAATGATTGTGCCATCTGCAGAACATTGATTAAGCATGGAATAATCAAAACATTTATTTGCTTTACATGAACATAGTTGCATTAGGACAAAGAAGTGGATTACAAAAAAAAAAAAAAAATCAACAATATCAATAGCCTCATTATGCAAAACTTAGTCAATAAACTTTAGTACATAATTTACTTAATATACAAATAAAAATAAAAAGGCAAGCAATCATTTGAAGTGTGGGAAAATCATATGACATTTAAATCTCCGGCACTTTAAGGACTCTTAGGGAATGCAAATAAAAAGAAGTAAAATTTAAGAAATTACCTCTCTCGGCATTGTTTCCCTATTCTTCCCGGCAAAGAATTTGCAATAAGAGACCATTTTTTGGGCCCATATTTTGATACAAGTTCAATAATTTTATCATCCTCCTGGGAAAAAAAAAAAAAGAGAGGCAACATAAAGTTTAATGCTTGTTTTATGAACTGCAAACATAGATAGCATAAAAGAAAGAGCTTAAACTGCCTACCTCTTGTGTCCAAGGTCCTTTAACAAGATCTGGGTTTAGGACCTTCTGCCATCTATGTAGACATTGCACTTCTGACCTATCTGGAAAAAATTCAGCTGCACAAGCATATGCAAATGTTAAGACCAGTTACAGTACTTGAAATAAGCAAACTCTGAGGAATAAAGGAAACCTATTTTTTTCCAACTCTTCCCCTTAAAAGCTGAAACAGCATTTCTTAATGTCTCATCCTGCAATAGACAAAAACAGAAACGATGTTAAAAAAACAGGCAGCAGCTGCAAAGAATGAACATGAGTAAACACTGAATGAAACTTCAATTGTTGTAGAACCCATGCTAGATATTTAAACAACTCACCTGGACTTCACAATGATTATCTAACAAAATGATAGGATGTAAACAAAAAGAAGCATTTTATTTAGATAGTAATTCGTATAACTAATGTAAATACAAAGGGAAAAAATGTTTTACCTCCTCAGGTGTCCAGCCACCTTTTGCTCGCCTAATAGGGCCAGTTATCCTCCTGCAAATTCAGTATTAACACAATTACTCTCAACTGGCAGAAACATTGTTCAAAAAGATAAAACTCAATGCAAATTGGTTAAATGACAAGTTCAAGCACTAGAATGAAATGCTCAACCATCTGTGCTGGTGCATCCACATCGAATGTAATCCACAATCATAAACTCGACCAAGAAACAAAAGTGTGAAAAAGTAAAAGCAAAATCAGCAGAATCCAAAAATTAAATTTAACACAACGATCCAACCCCAATTGTGATGCAAAGAACTACCATATTGTGAAGCAAGTTTAGCAATACACAAAAACAAAAAAGCTAAAGAAGTTCTTAAGGGACAGTACCGATGATTTGGTGATGTTGGTGCTGGACTGGATATGCCTGGGGACTTTACAACTGCACTGCCATCGCCTTCGAATACAGAAGAACTTGATGCGGTGGTTAATTGTTTATTCTCAAAATAACATTCCTCTATCTTTAACTCAGCCATCTCTTTCTACAATCATCTCCAAACCCCAAAATCATTATCAACAAAAAGGCTAAGAAAGAGAGGAAAAAAAAGAACAAACAAAAGAAAGAAAAACCTTTAATAACTTATTCATGATCACTCCAAACCCTTAAAATCCCACCTTTAACCAAAATCTCCAATCCCACCACCGCCAAACACAGGAAAAAAGAGAGAGACAAAACCCAGATCTTATATTCACTAATCGGATGAAAACAAATTAAAAAAACAAAAAACAAAATCCCACATTACTTTAACATAATTCTAGGGTTTAAAACCATAAAAAAGTAAAAACCCAATAAAATTTTCAGGAATCCAAGGTACTTGAGATTCAAGAAACATGGTCAAAACAGTAAAAAAAAATAAAATCAAAAGAAAAAAATAACCCAAAAAAAAAAGAAAACAAAAACCAAAGAATTCTGATTGAAGAAGCTAAACCCACCTGAGTGGCGGGAATCAAACTCCAGCTCCCTCAAGAAAAATCTGTTTCGAGCCAAACAAAAAAAAAAAACGTTTCTTTGTTAAAAGGAACTCCAACGTTGCTTCCTCTGTTTGGAAAAAATCCTTGCCCGTTGAAACAAAAGGAGAGAGAAAAACACAAAAAGGAAAATAAATATAAAAGGTTTTATTATAACGAATATATCACCACCGATTGGCCACAAAGGATAGGCTTATCTCCTGGGGAATGGCAGTGGATGATAAATGTTTGCTGTGCAAACAAGAGAGGGAAACCAGGGATCATCTATTCTTCACTTGCTCCTACTCGAAACAGATATGGCAGAGAGTGATGGTACTTTGTAGGTTAAATAGGCAGGTTGCATGTTGGAATGTAGAGTTTCAATGGGCCTCTGTCAACCTCAGAGGTAAAGCTCTAATCACAACAATATTGAGGCTAGCTTGGAATGCAGTTATCTACCTAGTTTGGAAGGAAAGAAACAATCGTTTGTTCAACTCAATTGAGCAAAAGGAGGAGCACCTCACTGAGCAAGTGAGAGACATGATCTCGACCAGGTTAAGTGATCTTAGGAAGATTAAAAGAGATTCAGTTAATACGTTTTTATGTAATTCTTGGAGGTTAAATGCAGACATGTTTGTCTAATGGCATTGGTTTTCTGATTTGTTTAGCTAGGCTAAGCTAGCTTTGTAACATGTAGCAGCACTGCTGCTTTCTTGGATATATGGAAATCTACTTATCCAAAAAAAGAATATATCACCACCGACGTCTCCGTTAACTGCCGTTATGTCCAGAATTAACGTGTTTTTCTTTTCAGTTTTTAAAAAACGGCGGTTAACGGTTCTAAGTTAACGTTAGGGGTGGGGTGGTGGCAAAGGTTTGAACCTCAAACGGCACTCTAGCTTGTACAAAACCCCACATAGTGGTTAAATATCGAACAAGTTAGAAGGGTAATCGATCCGCCATGAGGTTTCGCGGGTGTTTTTGGAGCGTTGGATTTGGGAAAAGGTGTTCGAGCTTTAAAAAGGACGAGAATGGAAATCTACGTTTTAACTGACTTTAATGTTGACTCGGAACGTCTTCATGATTGAAGATCAAGGGTTGGTAATTTATTACAAGCTTCTTTTTCGATTTATTTTATGTTTAATTTGGACCGTTGGATTGTGAAAATAAGCACTTAATTTGATCAAATTCACTTTCATGTAATTCCTAATATAACTCACAGTAAATAGTAAATTTAATTAGCACAAAATATTCTGTTTTTGGCCTAAATTAGATTTTTTAAGGATTATGATATTATCGCACGTTTTTATTTATCATATTAATACAGGTAGAGTTCAAAGATTTATAATTGAAGTTATAAAATTATCGTGTGTTCTTTTTATTTATCATATTAATTTATAATTTTTTTAAAGAATATTGTGATAACCTTCTAATCACGGATTTTTTATACTCTAATAGCAATGTATGACATGGGTTTTTTTATTTATTTATTAAAACTTACAAATTAGATAATCAAGTGGTTAAATTTTCAAGCGAAAAGTTAAGAAATTAAAAAATAAATGGTTTTTCTTTATTACAAAATTAGATAATCAAGTGGTTAAATTTTCAAGTGAAAAGTTAAGAAATTTAAAAATAAATGGTTTTTCTTTATTTTGCTTTAAAATGGTCATTGATTTTTATAGTTTGAAACAGTACCAAACACAAAAGATAATTGACCCTTTATCAGTTTTTAAAAATATTTTTAAAATATTGTGTACTCTCTTTATGACAAAAAAAAAAGATTAATACTCCATTAAACAATAAAATTCACTAAATTTTTTTATTTGTAAAATTCCCAAAGGTCCAAATATTACCACAAAAGAACAGCAGGAAAAAAATAAAATATTTGTTGCCCATTTTTCAAAAATTAGTTTACTTTAACAGGAAAATGGCGCGTTTTAATTACCAAATAATTGTTCAAAGATCCTTTAAGTTAAAGGTAATTCGACAGAATTCGGTTCCGATCTTTGCATTCAAGCCCTCTCATTTTTCTCCATCTTTACTGTGAACCACCAAAATTTTTTTTATTTTTAATCATGGTGGGTCCCACATAACCCAACGGCCGACAAATTCAAATGGATAAGAAAAGGCTGACCTGACCTGACCTTCCCTTACATTTTCCCAACGGTCAAATCTTTTAAAATACAAAATCCTTGTTGTTGTCTATCGACTGCTTTTATCTATCCACGTTCTCTTTCTCTAACATTTTCTCTTCAGAATTTTCCCTCTTACTCCCAAAATTTTCTGTTTTAATGGAAACCCAAAGCGTTAAACTATGTACTCCTTCGAAACAAGCCATCGTTTCAAAGGTCAGGGTAGTGGTTAGAGTCCGTCCGTTTCTACCTCAAGATATTATTGCAAGAAATGGCAACTCAAAGTCCTGCATTTTCCTTCTTGATCATCAAGATAATGACTCTTCTGATGAAGTTTCTGTTCATCTTAAAGATCCTAATACTAGGTGAGATATTGATTCTTTTTTTTTTTGGGGGGGGGGGGGTTGATGTTTGAGCAAAGGAAATATATTTGGTTTTTGATTATGTTTTTTTGTTGTTGGATCGTAGCCGAAATGAATGTTATAGATTGGACTCTTTCTTTGACCAAGAAGATGATAATGTCAGAAGGATATTCTACAGAGAAGTGAATTCTTTGATTCCAGGAATTTTTCATGGCTTCAACGCCACTGTATTTGCTTATGGGGCTACTGGTAGTGGAAAAACTTATACCATGCAGGTATGGTGAAAAGAAAAGCTCTTATTTGTATGATTTACTGCTTTACGTATTTTAATACAAGACTTGATTTTTCCAATTAAATTTCATAACAAGGCCTTTGTTAAGTCTAATCTTTTCAAACCCCTTAATCTTAATCAGGGGAGCCAGAGGGGGCCTTGGCCCCCTCAAGAATTTTGAAAATCCCTATATATATATATATTAAATAAAGTTATGTTTTTATGAGTTTGTTATTTTTATTAGTATATTATTTGCATATATGTTTTATATTAGTAAAACATAATAACATATCTCAAACGAATATATATATATATATATATATATATATATAAATTTAGACTTTTAATCGGCTCCCTCAAGATTAAGTATCAAGATCCGCCATTGATCTTAATTACTGGTCTTTAGGGTGCTATTATGTTAACAGTGAAGAGATGAAACACATGTTTGATGTTGCAGGGTACAGAAGAGCAGCCAGGTCTAATGCCTTTGGCCATGTCCACAATTTTGTCTATATGCCAAAGCACAAGGTGCATAGCAGAGATTTCATACTATGAGGTCTACATGGATAGGTGTTATGATCTTTTAGAAGTCAAAACAAAGGAAATTTCGATTTTGGATGACAAAGATGGGCAGATTCATCTAAGGGGCCTGTCTCGGGTGCCTATTAATTCCATGTCTGAATTTCATCAAGTCTTCTCTTGTGGAATTCAGAGAAGGAAAGTTGCACATACTGGTCTCAATGATGTTTCTAGTAGAAGCCATGGTGTCCTTGTGATTTCTGTTTCCGCTCCTTGTGATGATCATGGTTCTAGGCCTGTTTTGATGGGGAAGCTGAACCTCATAGACTTAGCAGGTTGTTGATTTCTGCACATTTTGAATTGTTTGTTGTATTTGAAGTAATGTGTAGCAGGTCAAAATTACTAATTTGCATTAAGGTTTATTAGGTAATGAGGATAATAGGAGGACCTGCAATGAAGGCATTCGTCTCCAAGAGAGTGCCAAGATCAACCAGTCCTTATTTGCTTTGTCAAATGTAATTTATGCATTGAACAACAAGAAGCCCCGAGTACCCTATCGAGAAAGCAAATTGACTCGAATACTGCAGGACTCTCTTGGAGGAACTAGCCGTGCCTTGATGGTTGCTTGCCTGGTAGGGATTTGATTTCTCAGTTAGCCCAAAACCATTGGTCATTGTATTGTACCCTTTTGGCTTTTGACCCATGTTATTCACAAATTTCTAAAAATTTTGATCAATGTTCTCCTTGTTTCATCAACAGAATCCTGGAGAGTACCAAGAATCTGTCCACACTGTTAGCTTGGCTGCTAGGTCTCGTCATATTTCAAATGTTGTTTCTTCAGCGCAAAAACTAGAGACACCAAAGGATAAAGTTGATATGGAAGCAAAACTGCAAGCCTGGCTTGAATCAAAAGGCAAGACAAAGAGTGCACAAAGAATGGGACCATTTGCTTCTCGATTCCTGGGCAAAACACCCAGTTCCGTAAGCTCTATGAAGAAGCTTAATTATAACAGCTCTTGTAAAGTTAAAAATTCTGCCAAAGACAGGTATAGAATAACTTAACTAGTATTTGAATGTTCTTCAGAAATGCCTGGGTTCATAGACTCACTGCATAATTTGTTAAACATGTATGCAGGGGTTTATCTGTGACTTACAGAAATTTATTCAACAATGAAGGTGTTGTTGATTCTTATTTGGAGGTAAGTTCATTAACTAAGAAACATTACTAGCTTTTACTTTAGTGTTTGCTTAAGCTATAAAAGAACTTGTTCTGGAATCTACATTTCTCAAATATCATAGTTCCATTCCAGAGTTCCCACCTTTCTGCTAAGGGCAATAAAGGGGAAACCAGAGCTGATGTTGAGGAGATTATGTTGGAATCAACTACGAACTTAGCTGGTATGTTATTTAACTATGAAATCTACTGAACGATATGTCTGGACAGCCTAGTGCTGAATTAATCAAAATTTTGGACATTTTTGTTTAAGTTATTGGCAAAAAGGTTCTTAATCTTAACTTCTTATTGAATGTATCCAATTTGTAGAAGAACCATCTAGCAAGGAAGAGAATACAACAGTCAAAAACTCGGTTGATACCATTGGATTGTCTCCAGTTAATGAGAGGAAAACTGTAATGCAAAGTCCTCTAAGAAACGTCCTGTCCCCCATCAATTCCAATATAATTCCAGAACCCATCAAGGATCAATTTTCCTTATTATATGAGCCTCAGCCACACACTCCCCAATCGCCTTCCATGACCAGTGCAACCAACAAATTCCAAAATGTTGGCACCCCACTTGATAAATTTAACGCATGGAGTTCTAACTTGAAGGTATTTATATATGTCTTATACTTACAAAATTTTTATTGACCCTATCTCAGCCATTGTTCTGACTTCATAAAATTTTGTGTAGAGCTCTCTTATTCAGGAATATATTGAGTTCTTGAATACCGCTAGCAGGTCAGTTATATCATGTCAGAATCTCTTCATTTCCTACATGTTTATTAACATTGTCTTCATTGTTTTTTTGGGTGAAAAGTGAAACTGATTTTTCTTCATTGGCTATATTATATTTGCAGAGAAGAGTTACTTGGCCTAAAGGTACAGTTCAGCTGAGTATACTATGCAGTTTTTTTCTCATATCTTCTTATCCTTCTTTCTTGAAGTATTTATTTTGTTATTTGTTGTATATGTTATAGGGGATTGGATCGAAGATGACAGAATACATAATTGAACTTAGAGAAACCAGCCCTTTAAAATCGGTAAGCAAACAGTTAGCTTTTTTAATGCTATTTTTAAACAAGTTTTTTGAATAATGAGTAAAGCTGAGAAGTCTGCTTTTGGCTTGTTGCATGCAGCTAAGTGACTTGGAAAAGATTGGGCTTTCATCAAAGCAGGTAAACAAAATAATTCTCATTTCCCACCATAGCCATGAAAGAATGACCAAAAGAAACTAATTTGCTTATAATATAACCATCATCTTTGCAGGTCTACAACTTGTTCAGCAGAGCTGCAAAAGGAATTATTTAAAGAGCAGAAATTGCAACACCCAGACCCAGTTGTTCATAACAAATCCTTGCATTTTAAGCCAAGATCCTTTCTCTGAGTTTAACTTTTTCATTACAATGGTGTAGTTTATGACATGATGGGGCCAATTTATAATATTCTTAAAATCATTATTTCTTGGTCTGTCACTTCAGAATTGTAGTAGTAGTAATATTCGTGAAATCATTATTCAGGCAGTACATTCATTATTGTACTGCTAGTTTAAATTTAGAAGAGAGCAGTTCAATGTCCGAATTTGCAACAAATTTACCTGAAAGTAATCGATTCTGTTTGTGTCTGGAGACCCAAAGTTTACTGTAAAATTCTTTTCAAGGTGTAAGGTTTGATAAAATACTAGACATTATTACCATAGAATCAAGGAAATGGATGGTGGTAAAGAACAAATATTAGTTACCCTTCGGTCTATGTTCAAACAATCTTTTACAATATTCTTTTATTAAAAGTAAACATATACAAAATAGAAAGGGATGAGGTGATCTAGAGTCATTTTTTTATTATTATTTATAATTATGCAATATTTTTAAATAATAAATTTTACTTATTAATTCATATAATATCATATAATCATTTAAAAAAAATAAATTTCAAAATATGTAATTTTTTTTCTTTTCTCAAATTATAAATTATAACTTTTTTGTACTTTTTATCTCAAATTATGATTATATATATATATATATATATATATATAAAAGTGAGGTAGAAAATTTTTCTGGTCTCAAATTATAACTTTTGTGTACTATTATTATCTCAAATTGTGCTTTTATATATATATATATATATATATATATATATATATATATATAAAAGCTGAGGTAGAAAAATGAATCAAATAATGTATAATATCATGTCAAATTTTGAATATTTTACCATTCAACGTAATCATATTATCACTCTTTACATGATAGGGTTTCCCAAACCTACTCTTTACAAGATAACATTCCCATGTGCCTATATCATTATCCTGTGTTAAACAATGTTATGTTAGGTCCGTTTCAGCCCATCCCAAAAGCATAAATTATTGGTTACCCTGCGTCCTTTTCAATGCCAAATGAAATTGCAGGAACTTGCTGTGCACACTTCACAGTAAATTAAGGCTCTATAATTTGGATGTGGACAACATTCTTTCATTATTTTTCACCCATTAAACTGGCAAAAAGTCTTCGTCTTGGGTTTTGATTTTCATCCGAAATCACACACCGCAATGCCCTTTGTCAATCACATTTAAATGAAAGTCATCCCACCCAAACTTGTGGGTGACCTTATAATTCTGCATGCAAATCCCCATTTTATTTTTCATCATAATCCCCTACCGGTTATCTTCCATGAAATCCAAAAAAAAAAAAACCAACTTGAAAAAACAAAGAAAAACACCGAAGAGCAAAAGAGAAAGGAGCTTCCGTTCATTCATTAGAAAACTGACTTTCTTACACAAAATATAAATAGTCATGATATATATATATATATATATATATATATATATATATATATATATATATATATTCCGAGTCCTGAGATAGCAGAGACGCTCACATTGAACATAAAAACTAGTAAACATTATACTATATATCTATTTGTACGCACCAAGCAACCATGCATGGCGTCAACAGCAAATCTTGATGAAGATTTGCTGATAGACAACAAGCCATGGCTACTTTATTCTAATAAACGCAGAAACACGTAACTCCAAAGACATTATTTCTTAAAAAGAAAGGCCTCTCTGCTTCCAGGTAGCTTTGTTTTTCTCTCATCATTTACAATTGCAAGGGTTGCAGGTGCAGTTGTCTCCACACTTGCAGCCGTTCTCAGCCCCAACTTCCATCTCAGCTCCCTCAAAGTGTCTGCCATGCATTAGAAAACAGGGATCAGAACCCTTAAAAATCCAAAAATTTACAAGAAAATTTTGTTTTCTAGTCTTGATCTTTCGGATACGTACGCTTTCTGGGGTGCCAAACCAAGAACGAGAGTCTCAGTTTTGGTATTCTCGTCAAAGCTCATGTCAGGGTACATCTTGCATCTACAAGATCATTAACAAAAGAAGTTTTAAAACTTGAACAACAAAAAAAACATCAATGGCAAAAATAAACGATTTTGAAGATACCCTTTAAGGAAAAAGAGATTTTCAACTCATTTGAAACGAAAATCTACAAGAGAAAATGGAAAATTTCATGGCAGGACTAACGAAATAAATTGTTTAAAAAGGGAAATGAAGCAGCGGAAATTAATTACCCTCCACAGCCATTGCCGCACTTGCAGCCAGAACCGCAGCCACAGTTTCCTCCACAGCTAGACATTTTCGCTTTTTCTGATTAAAAATTGAAGTGATTTTGATGCAAATCAAACAGCTATGAAGTTTTCAAAAAACAAACACTCAAACTTGAACGAGTTTACAGGGAAGCCAAAGGCCTTTGAATTTATAAACCGCGAGAGGCAAGAGAAGTTAAATATCAACCGTCCACGTGTCATGATTTAACGTCATGCTTATCCCGCGGGTATCGTTCCAAGTAACGCCTTACCTGCCCTCTTCCACGTATCTGTCGATATTATCTCTCCTCCTTTTGTCTTCCTCATCTTGATTCACCGTCCGATCCATGTCGGTTCGATCAAGGGTCAAAAAACGGTGATGATCTTGGTGGTGGACCCCCCTTTGAGACGTGGAGCTTTTTATTTCCAATTTCCAATCATGGGGCCACATTAATTTAATTGTTTTTTTTTTGGCCAGAAAGAAATAATTTAATTGTTTAATAATTGATATTTTTACTTGTTTAATGTAACTTTTTTTTGAAATTAAAGAAGAATAAGATATTTTGATATAAAATTAATTGATTTCATGTATTATTAATATTAATTGAAAATTTAATTAGATATTTTTAATTAATTGAAAATTTGACATGATAGATCAATTTAAAATACTATAATCAAATTAAATAAATATTATAAAATATATAAAATTAAGTTAGTTTTATGTCGATATAAATAAAATTTTCCTTTGTTGAAAAGGAAATAATGAATCTAAAATTTGGTGGTTAAATTCATTTATTTTAATGAATGATGATAAAAAGGGAAAATTATTTATTTATTTTTTAGAATTTTTTTTACATTTAATATATTATTTTTATTGAATTCAAAAAATAATATAATTGAATTCAAAAAAAATATGAATTAATTACATTTTTATATATATATATATATTACTTTATTTTTGGTTAATATTTTCCTTTGAAAAAATAGGAAAACCTATATTTAAATATCTTTTTAGATTGTAAAAAATAATCCTTAGTAAAATTATCTCTTATATTATTGTTAGGGTTTTTAAACTTTATCAATGAAATTAACAAATAATCACATATTCTATTAGATATAATCTAAAATAATAAATAATAAATATGCGATAATATTTTAATCATGTTAGTAAAATTTAAAAAACTCCAAATGATATGGATAAAATGGTAATTCAATAATAATTGTATTATTTTTTTTTGAAAATAAAAGATAAAAAGTTGGAAGTTGGAACAAGGTGGGCATGGAAGCAGTTCACATAGTGACATAAACATAATTGTTTCCACTTTCCACGAACAAATTAAGATCTGCCCTTTGCGCCTCTGATTTTCCATGAAAACTTTGGTTCGATTTAGTTAAGTGTTTTTCTTATCTAATCTTAACTTAACTTCACTTCATTTCACTTCTTGTCAAAAAAAAAAAAAAACACTTTAATTCACTTCAATATTCACGCTCCTAAGGCACGTTCTTCAATGACTAATATATTTAAATTAATATAATAATTTATGTATTTTTATAGTATTCAAAATATTATATAATTTTAATATATTAATAATTTATTTTTTATAAATTTTGATATTTTTATATATTCATATTATTTTTTATATCTTATTTGTGTTCAAAATTATCTGATATAACTTAAATAAGTAATTGAAGTGAGAAGAAATCTGAGAAAATTGGCACAAACAAGCTGACCGTGCTTTGAACCTTCCTTGAATGCGAGTGTAGGAATAACAATCTCCTTGACAAAATGCGGATTGTGGAGCAGGGGTGAAAATAAAATGAAACGGAAAGGGTATTTTATCATTAAACGAAAATGCAAATGTCAGTGGGTGCTTTGAAAAGTTTTAAGAAATTATATAAGGTTTTGCTAATAAATATTTTTAAATTTTTTTAAAAATTAATTAATATAATTTTTATAATAATAATATTATATTAATATAAAAATTAATTATTTTATTAATTATTTTTAATATATTAATTAAAATTATTATTATATTTAATAATTTTAAAGAATATTTTTAGATACTCGTTAATAAAATTTAATTTTTTATATATATATATATATATTAAGCTGAGGGATGACTTTTTTACAAACCTCTCAACTCAACTGATCAGACGGCGAAAAGTTCATCATCAAGGACTCTCGTTCATAGTTGTAATGGTAGGTAGGGCCCATCTACAACAATCTTCATTGTGATTCTCTCCTGATTTTCGTGTACCTCATAAATAAAAAAATCCTTTCCTTTTCCTCTGCCTTGAAAGAATGGACGAGCTAAGCTCCACAAAATATCAAAGCTTTTCCTTTTTAATTTAGATGCCAATATATAGTATATTGTTGGTTTAACTACCCACATAATTTTTATATTATAATGAAAAAAATAATTTAATATCTGTATTATAAAAATTAATAATTTAATTTTTATATAATTGAAATAAGTATAAATAAATAAAATTGATAACGGTGTTAATAAAAAATCGTTATAATGTTGATGTGAATTCGTAAAATTTAACAGAATTAATGATTTGAAATAAAATATGACTTGAAATATATCTAAATTTGTTAGATTTTACGAATTCACGTCAGCATTTTAATGATTTTTCATTAAAACCGTTATCAATTTTACTTATTTGCATTTATTTCAATTGTACAGAGATTAAATTATTTATTTTTACAATACAAAAATTAATTTAATTTTTTTTATTATAATACAAGAATTATATGGATACTTAAATCGTATATTATTCTTCAAGCATATAATATAAGCAAAGGGAAAGCATAGTCAATTATCAAATATTCTTCCATTGAAATAAACTAAATTATCGATGGTAAAGAACCCAACTTCTTCATGTTTCTTCAACTTATAAGAAAGGCAAATAATGAAAAGAAAATCCTTTTGACTCTCTTCTGCACTTTTTTTTTTTTTTTTGTTGCAAAAAAGGTGGCCGTGATTTTTCTCTCTTTTTATTTTTAAATTTAAAGTCCTTAATAGTTTAAGAGAAATGTTAATCAATGCCATCTCATTAAGATAATATTTATAAATATATATAATTAATGCATTATTATTTTTTAAATTTAATAAAAATAATATATTAAATATAACTTTTTTTAAATGATAAATAAATAATCTTAATTGGTGTTTATAGACACCGATTAAACGGATCCATAATTTAAATTAAAATTAATATTCTTTCATATAAGAGTGTAATGAATAGAGCGTTCAACGAACGATTCGTGAACAGTTCGATTTTTATTCATTTATGAAGTTAAATAAACGATTATGAACATGATTTTAAAGTTCGTTTATTAAACGAATCGAACACGAACAAAGTCTATTCAGTTTATTTATGTTCACGAATAAGTTCGTTTATGGATCGTTTAAAATTCGTTTAATAATTTATTTAAAACTCGTTTAGAATTTATTTATTTATTCATTTATTGTTCGATTATAATATAATTAATAATATAATTATTTATATTTTATTATTTACTTATAATATAATTAATATTATTTAATAACTTAAATTTAATATTTTAATAATAAATTTAATTTAATTATGTTCATATTTTATTATTTTTGTATTTAATAATAATTTAAAATTGACTTATTTTTTATTTGTTTGTTTGTTAAAATTATTTAGATTTGTTTGTTTATTCATGAACATATTTTTAATTATTCGCAAATATGTTCGATTATATGTTTATGAATATATTCATTTAATGTTAACGAATAAGTTCATTTAAATTAAATGAACTTGTTCGTAATATTAAATGAACGAACACGAACACATCTAATTTTAAATGAATAAAATTTAAACACAATTTTAAAATTTTTAACAAACATAAACTCAATACAAATAAATTAAAAACTAAATAAATAAATACGAAAAAAAATATATTAATTCAAATCCGATTTATTTACAGCTTAGTTCGACTGTTTTGATTATTATTATTATTTTTCCCTCTTAGCCATAAGAGTCAGTGAAGGGTCTCATCCGACAAGAGCTAAATCGAATAGGTAGCCCGTACCGCCACATGCCAACAGTTGGCATTGCTTTTTTGGTGGGTCCAAAATAAACTGAGTCCGATTGCTGTGGATGTGGGAATATCAAAGGCAACAAGTCCAATCACTTTCATCATTTCTGGAAGCATTTTCTTTCACTTTATTTAATTTGATCACGACATATAAAACTATCACTTTACATGCATGCCCTCTTCTTCCGCTCGCCCCATGGCCCATATGCCCCATGCATGTTTTCAAAGAAACAATAACAATCTCTTTGTTGATCAAAGTTAATTAGTTTATGACAGAATCAAGAAGCCCCGTGCCCATATCTGTTTACCACACCATGGCAGAAATTGAATCAAAGGTTTCATCAGGTTGCTGCTTATCAGATTACAGAAGTAAAAAAAAAAAAAAAAAAAAAAAAAAGCTTTTTGAACAAATAATCATGTAAAAAGTTGATCCTTTTTGGGCAATAAGCTTTTATCGAAGTAGCCATCAAATTTCTATTTGTTTACTTTAAAAAGATGCTTCAAGCTTTAATGATAGGATGTGTTGGTCAATGGTCATGCAAATGCCAAATGGTGTTATGTCAAAGTTGATTTATTGCCCACGACCACAAGTTTAATTAAGATCCTCCTTACGCTCTACAGACTGAGCTATACGAAATGTTTTTACTTTTTACCACTTGTCATTAATTCTACAATGTTCATCATTGACTCTATAATCTCTTTTGAAGTTTGCATAAATCAAGTATTAATTACACAATCAATCAAGTTATATTTTTTTTAAAGCTGGTGAACTGAAGGCTGAGGTGCTTCTAACAAGCACAGGCCATTAAGTCTAGATAAGTTACTCCAAAAGATCGTTAAAAATTAACTCTTCAAGCTCAAGCCTCAGGCATTCATTTTCAAACTGTAGGTTCATCCACCCATCATTTCTTGTTAGATCTCTAGTGGCAACATAATCCAATGGTTTTATGAAATCCAGATTCAAAGCTCAAGTACCAGCTTATGTTTGCCCAGACTTCCTTAAGAACTCGGTGTCCTACTGGCATTGGACTGATTTGGCATAATGAAGATAAAAGTTTGGGACAATAACTGTATGATCTTCCATAAAGCTCCATTAATACCTCATTGATTACACCAAACGAAAGTGGGTGATTACAGTAACCAACTTCTTCCAGATAGTTTGAGTACATCTCTCACGAATATAATTTTGTCTTTGTCATTTGTGTCTACTCGATATTTTAAAAGGTCAGTGTCTAAATCCTTATTTAAAGCCTCTACTTTCTCGAATTTTACTATGCCCTCAGCTACCTTAGGGATATCCCTGAATTCATGTTGCGCATCAGCCAAAAAGTCAAGTTCGTTGGCAAGGCTGTGACTTTGCTTTAGCTCCAAATCTGCTTCTAACCATGAACCATTCATTTCAGCCACGAAACAGGAAGACATAAATTGATAAGGAAATGTAATCTTGCATATAACAGTTCAAAAACGAGAAACAAGTTATTAACATATGATCTGTTCCATAAGGTAAGAAAAAGAATCAATAGGGCATATACCTTGTGATTTGGAAATTTCTGCAGGACTGGCTGTTTGCTCTTCAAAATTGAAGTTAAGCAAAGGGATAGGACTTATTGGTTCTTCCAGCTTTGTGATAGATACAATTCCAGGCTTACTGTCTTGTTCACTTTGAGAAACATCAAGTTTCCCGACTCATCACTAGTTTTTCCCACTTGAGCAGTCTTACTATATGTCGATGAGTTTGACGCTAGCTGATCTGAAGAAACTGAAAGTGTTTCCCTAATGCCTATCAAATTCTCTTCAGACTCACTTTTTGCAAGGGCATCTTATTGTGAGCAGTAATCCAAAGCTTCTGAAACATCTAGAATTTTTTGTTCAGTTAAGCTGCTTATGCTCAAAGTGCTATCTGCAACATTAGTTGGCATATCTGAAGAAAATACATCAGAAGATTAATAAAAATAAGAATGTAGTTCAGGTGAGGAAAGAAATCTTCCCAGGGATTTTGTGACACGCCTACGAGGCAAAACCATCTCTTCTTTCTTGTATCCTAGCTTTTGGAGATATGTTCTTCGGGTTTCTCTGTTGAAACATAGACCCTCATTAAAACATGATGCACTTCTCTCGTGCTGCATTCTTCTCTTGCTAGTAGAAAGTTCAGACAAAACATCCATAATCCTTGAAAGGTTCTTAAAATGATCAACCATGTCCCTTATTAAGTCCTAGGAAAACCCTTTCTTGTGAGGAATTTTGTGAAGGACCGCATCCATGGCAATCCGATGCCTCTCTTTCTTGCTCTCCTTAATTGCATGATTTATATTCTATTTAAAATGTTTGAATCTCTTTTCTGTCACTTGATTTCCTCCGGATTCCTTTGTTCATGTTGATTATATATCTAGAGCATCCATTAAATACTTTTGACTCATATGCTGAACCATCTTTAGTATATTGATGGGCTTAATCCTAACCAATGTTTTCCAAGTAGAAGGCTGACATGGGTTAGTTGGCCCATTGTGTTAGAACATTCAAATTCTGGCCCACTCCAAAGGCAGGCCATCACTGACCACCTAAGGTGAACCCCTAGGCGGGCTAGGCCCACAAACCAAAACATTGCCAAAAACAAACAAAAGAGAAGATTATCCCATCCTTGCATTAAAAAAAAAAAAAAAAAACTACAGTTTTTTATTTTTTTTTCATTGCCATGTGAAGAACCTCAAAAGAAAAAGTAGAATACTGTGGTCACCCCGTGAATTAAAAAAAGGACAGATACCACCAAACAGCCAATAATATGAAGATTTTATTATTCATACAAGAAAATTACTTTCTAAAAAATATAAACCTTGACAATGGCTGTTAAATTGTCCAATACCAGCCCAAGGAAAAAATAAAAGCCTAACAATGTGTGGTTGCAATTGTGTGGTTTAATGTGTGGTTGTAATTGTGTGGTTTAATATGTGGTTGTAGTTGTGTGGTTTAATGTGTGGTTGTAGTTGTGTGGTTTAATGTGTGGTTGTAGTTGTGTGATTTAAATGTGTGGTTGTTATTAAACAACAATGGGTGGTTGTAATTTATTTAGATTTTATATTTGTGTGGCTTGTGTTTGTCTTGGTATTGTATAAATACCCCCCTCCCTTGCATTTGTAAATGATTAAGTAGTAAGCTTCAATAAGCAATAAAAGTTCTAAGTTTTCCTAAAGAGTTCTTCTCTAAAGAGTGTAGTCTAGAGTGAAGTGTGAGCATTTGTGAGTTTTCCTAAAATCTAAACTTTCTTCTTTGAGTGGTAAAATTAGAGTTATCTACTCTAAGCTTTTCTCAACAATTGGTATCAGAGCCATTGGTTCGTGGTCCTTATTCCGCTGCAGTGAAAGTGTTGGTTCTTAGTATGCTCTGTGGTTGCAGTATTGTCTGATCTTCCACATCAGAAAAGAATTATTCTTGTTGCTGGAAATAAAGTGTGGTAGTGTGAAAGTGTCTAGGGAAGTTCTGGCTAGGAAAGACTTGGTATTTAAGTGTGTCTATCAGTGACCCACCTCTCTTTCCTGGGAACCTACCTGGTGCACTATTCACGGGCTACGGTCACTGTTCCAGTATACAGTCACTATTCACAGATACGGTTACTATTCATACGTGTGGTTGTATACTTTTGCAGTAATTGTTAACGTATACTGGATTTGTTCTAGTGTACGACATACGTACAATACTGTTCACGTATACGGTACTATTCACGGTGAAATAGTTATTCAGGTACTATTTTTGGTTTGAGCGTTCTTGAGTTGTGAGGAGTTTGTACTCTACAAGTTTGTGTCTCAAAATCAAGCTTGTTCGGTATTGTTAGTCTTGCCGACACGATGGGTGATCTTCAAGTAGTTGGAGGAATCAAGAAGCTCAATCACAAAAATTACAACACGTGGAAGACGTGTATGATGTCTTACCTACAAGGTCAAGACCTTTGGGAAGTCGTTGGTGGTAGTGAAGTTACGAAGCCCGAGCAAGAAGATGCTCAAGGAACCTTGCGCAAATGGAAGATTAAAGTGGGTAAAGCCATGTTTGCCCTTAAGACCACAGTTGAAGAAGAAATGTTGGAACACATACAAAAGCTAGAAACGCCAAAAGAAGCGTGGGATACTTTAGATGCACTCTTTTCGAGAAAGAATGACACAAGACTTCAACTTCTTGAGAATGAATTGTTATCAGTTGCACAACGGGATATACCGATTGCTCAATACTTTCACAAGGTAAAAACGTTATGCCGTGAAATTTCTGATTTAGATCCTACAGCTGCTATTGGAGATACCAGGGTAAAAAGAATAATTATCCATGGTTTGAGGCCCGAATATCGCAGCTTCGTTGCCGCTATACAAGGATGGCCAACTCAACCATCACTTGTAGAGTTTGAAAATTTGCTTGTTGGTCAAGAATCTATGGCCAAGCAAATGGGAGGGGTCTCGTTGAAAAGTGAAGAGGAAGCACTCTACACCAACAAAAGCAAAGGCAAATTCAAACAGCACGTCGGTGGTGGATCTAAAAAGTATGGTGACAAGACAAAAAGTCATCAAGGAGAAGGGAGCTCTCGTCCAGGGGGAGCTTCAAAGAATCGTAGCAACAATAAAAGATTTGAAGGTAACTGTTACAACTGTGACAAGAAAGGTCACATGGCAAAAGATTGTTGGTTTAACAAAAGGCCCGCTGAGAGCAATGCTGCTACTTCTAGTACAAAGGAGAAAAGCGAAGATGATTGGGACGCTGAAGCATTTTTTGCTATGGAAGAGGAAGAGTTAGCTCTCACAGTAACAACGGCTGACCGAATTGACTATGAGAATGACTGGATTGTCGATTCAGGTTGCTCAAATCACATGACAGGCGATAAACAGAAGTTGCAGAACCTGTCAGAAAAGGAGGTGTTGTCAGATTCAAAAGAATTTGAAGACATGTTACAACAGAAAATGGGAGAGTATATTGTCCAACTTCAATCAACTTCAGATGAAGTAGAAGACCTATGTGATGATAACGATGACGAGCAAGTGTTAGTCCAGAGTCCTTGGCAAACTGGTGTGTATCAACCAGATGTTAGATCGAGTGAAGTGGAAGAACCATCTCCACAATCACAAATCCGAAGGACAACAAGAGCACGGAAGCCAAATCCCAAATATGCTAATGCAGCCATAGTGGAAGAACCAATTGCAACAGAACCTGAGACGTTTGAAGAAGCATCACAGAGTTCTGAGTGGATTATGGCTATGAAAGAAGAGATCACTGCGCTTGAGCAGAATCAGACTTGGGATCTAGTGCCAAAACCAAGAGATGTAAAACCCATATCCTGCAAGTGGGTTTACAAGATAAAACATCGTCCAGATGGGTCGATTGAAAGGTACAAGGCACGGTTGGTGGCTCGTGGTTTCTCTCAGAAGTATGAGCTAGACTATGATGAAACGTTTAGTCCGGTGGCAAGACTTACAACCGTACGAGTCCTACTTGCCCTTGCAGCCAACAAAGACTGGAACTTGTGGCAGATGGATGTGAAGAATGCATTCCTTCATGGAGAGCTAGATCGGGAAATCTACATGATTCAACCATTGGGATTTCAAAACCAAAATCATCCTGAGCATGTGTGTAAGCTGCGAAAGGCACTTTACGGATTGAAACAAGCACCTAGAGCATGGTATGGTAAGATTGCTGAATTTTTAACTCATAGTGGTTATTCAGTGACACCTGCAGATTCCAGCTTGTTTGTCAAAGCTAATGGAGGAAAGCTAGCTATCGTATTGATATATGTGGATGATTTAATCATAACTGGTGATTATGAGGCAGAAATTCTTCAAACCAAGGAGAATTTATCAGTTCGTTTCCAAATGAAAGAACTTGGACAACTCAAGCACTTTCTTGGTCTAGAGGTTGATCACAGACAAGAAGGAATATTTCTCTGTCAACAAAAATATTCTAAAGATTTGCTAAAAAGGTTTGGAATGCTCGAGAGCAAGCCAATTTCAACACCGATGGAACCAAATGGCAAGATGTGTGCACTTGAAGGCAAAGACTTGGAAGATGCAACTATGTATCGACAATTGGTAGGTAGCCTGATCTACTTAACCTTGACTCGACCTGACATTTCTTATACAGTTGGTGTGATGAGTCGGTATATGCAAAATCCGAAGAAGCCTCATTTAGAAGCAGTTCGACGAATACTGAGATATGTGAAAAGTACAATAGATTATGGTCTTTTGTACAAGAAAGGTGAAGACTGTAAGTTAGTTGGTTATTGTGATGCTGACTATGCAGGAGATCATGACACCAGGAGATCAACAACTGGGTACATGTTTAAACTTGGTTCTGGAACAATTTCTTGGTGCAGTAAGAGACAACCAACGGTATCATTGTCAACTACCGAAGCTGAGTATCGAGCAGCAGCAATGGCAGCTCAAGAGTGTACGTGGCTGATACAACTAATGAGTGATCTACATCAACCAGTAGATTATGCAGTTCCGTTGTATTGCGACAACCAGTCAGCAATTCGTTTGGCAGAAAATCCAGTCTTTCACGCAAGAACCAAACATATAGAAGTGCATTATCACTTTATCAGAGAAAAGGTTCTACAAGAAGAGATTGAAATGAAGCAGATCAAGACAGATGATCAAATGGCAGATTTATTCACAAAAGGTTTGAGTATCAACAAATTTGAAATGTTTCGTCGTCAACTCAACATGGTGCAAAGAGGAAGAGCTGGTATTGAGGGGGAGTGTTAAATTGTCCAATACCAGCCCAAGGAAAAAATAAAAGCCTAACAATGTGTGGTTGCAATTGTGTGGTTTAATGTGTGGTTGTAATTGTGTGGTTTAATATGTGGTTGTAGTTGTGTGGTTTAATGTGTGGTTGTAGTTGTGTGGTTTAATGTGTGGTTGTAGTTGTGTGATTTAAATGTGTGGTTGTTATTAAACAACAATGGGTGGTTGTAATTTATTTAGATTTTATATTTGTGTGGCTTGTGTTTGTCTTGGTATTGTATAAATACCCCCCTCCCTTGCATTTGTAAATGATTAAGTAGTAAGCTTCAATAAGCAATAAAAGTTCTAAGTTTTCCTAAAGAGTTCTTCTCTAAAGAGTGTAGTCTAGAGTGAAGTGTGAGCATTTGTGAGTTTTCCTAAAATCTAAACTTTCTTCTTTGAGTGGTAAAATTAGAGTTATCTACTCTAAGCTTTTCTCAACAATGGCTTCCTTTTTTTCTAAATCTTTGATTCTCATTCTTTAATTTCAGAAATTTTGGTTTAGTTTTGTTAACCAAAATAATTTTCCGATTAAGATTTTACACATAATTTGATGATGAATTGCTTTTTTTTTTATTATTATTATTATTTGAGATTGTTAAAGATTTAATATTATCACTAAAATTAAAATTTTAATATTTTATTAACAGATTATATGACCATTGATGATGAAATGCTTGATTTATCATTATTGATTAGCAAATTGAATAAATTTTGCTTAATTAATTTTACAATTTCAATCAATTTTCATTTTTTTCACTCAAGAATTGAACTAAGAGAAGAAAACTTGAAAAAAGTTAAAAGACACCTTTGATTCCTAAAATATATGTTATTTGGCAGAAATTTTGGTGCAGAGAATTAAATGAAATGACTTAGCAAATTAATTGTAAATTGAGATTCATAATGTAATCTGGTTGATTTTATGAACAATTTGAATCATGCATACTAAAATTACTATCTACTTAATTAATGCTTGCATCAAAATCGCTAAAAATAAAAGTAAATATATATTAATAATACAACCCCATAATTTATATAAAATGTAATATATAAAACAATATTTAATAAAAAATGAAGATACACAAAAAAAGTAAAAATAATTCAAATATAAATATAGAAGTAAAATCATATTTCTTAGTAAACATTAAACAATAAACAATAAACATATATTATAATTTGAATATTTATTTCTAAAATGTGAAATAAATTACTACAAAGAGTTATTATTAAAAAGGAGTAAAAAAAAATAATAACAGTAGTAATTTATAGTATGTCAAATAAGAAAATTTATAATTGGCCAAAAAAAATTAAGAAAATTTATAGTTTTAACAAACCAATATGAAGTGCAAACACGTCAGCCTCAAAATTTTTTTTTTTTCCTGAAAAACATGAGAAAAGTTTATTCAAAGTGAGAAATTTTGGTTTAAAAATAAAAAAAATAAAAAGAGTTGACAAAATCTGGCAGATGGAGATTTCTAGAGCAAATTGATGATCCATCGTGCATAATAATAATAATGAAATAATCAATTACATGTATTATTTAAAATCAAAATTTTCTGTTCTTTAGCAACAAAAAATAAAATCTCAAACCTTTGACTTTCAGATTTTCTCTCATTTTATAAAAAATTTCGTCTCCCCCACGCGCTTATGATCTTCCATAGTCAACTCCTCCATAAGTTCCTAAAATAAATCAATTTGTCAAAAAATAAAAATAAAAAAAATGCTTCCTTTGGCTTCTTCCAAACAAAGCTCTGTCTTTTCTTTTATTACAGTCCCATTCCTCTCCTTCTTACAACCTTAGAAAGCAAAAACAAAATGGGAAACACTGTTAGAAAGCTAAGCCATTGCTGTTCTTGCAATGGAGGAAGCCATGAAATGATGACGTCTGACATTATGCCCCACCCGTCCCAAGACTTCGTTGGACATTCTTTTTGTTATGTACGACCCGACCCGGCTCGTCTCTCCTCCTCCTCCTCCTCCAAAGTCCTCTCCTTGAACGACTCTTCTTCATCATCTTCCTCCAACAAAACGACAACGTTTCGTTCTATCTCCGGAGCTTCCGTTAGCGCAAACATAACAACGGTTCTATTGTCGTCATCCCCTTTACCTGATCGTTCCTCCACGTTCGAAAGCTCTGAGTTATTTGCATCACTTTCTCTGCAACCAGTGCCACGTGGCAACTCCCATTGTTGGTCGGATCCAATGGAACGTGGGTTCTTATCGGGCTCGATTGATAAGTTCCGGAGAAGCTTGTCTCATGGTAGTTTTAAGTCAAAGAAAAAAAGTTTGTCTTTGATGAAGCGTTTCAAGAGAGCAATATCAAATAAAATGCTTAAAGTTTTTCTTTCAGATAAAGAATTATCATCAGATACAGAAAGGAGAAATGAGAATTTTCTTGCTAAAACTAATCCTAGCAGTAGAGGGAGTTTGAGTGTTGATGATGATGATGGTGATCAGTTGTCAATGAAAAGTCAGAATTTGCAATGGGCACAAGGGAAAGCTGGTGAGGATCGAACTCATCTCGTTGTTTCAGAAGAAGATGGGTGGATTTTTGTTGGGATTTATGATGGTTTTAGTGGACCTGATGCACCTGATCATTTGCTTAGTAATCTTTTTAATGCTGTGTTTGAAGAGCTTAAAGGGTTGTTATGGAATAATGATATTAAGGCCGAATCAGATGAAGCTATGCGATTGGTTTCTCTTGAAGGTAAAGAAAATTGTGGGAAAAGTTTTAAGAAGTGGAATTGTGAATGTGATAGTCAAAAATTAGAGCTTTCGACGAATTCAATGGAAAGTTTTGAACATTCTGATGTTTTGAAAGCACTTTCAGAGGCTTTGAGTAAAACTGAGGAGAATTATTTAAAGTTGGCTGATTTAAAACCCGAATTACATGTAATGGGTTCCTGTGTTTTAGTCATGTTTATGAATGGAGAAGGCGTTTATTTGATGAATGTGGGGGATAGCAGAGCCATTCTAGCTCAAAAAACAGGGTCTAAAACTAAGCCACAGATCGAACCGCATTTTAATTTGATTCCTCTTCAGCTCACAATGGATCATAATACAGATATGGAAGAGGTTTTAATGATTTTGTTTATTAATGTTATAGTAATTCTCTGTATATTTCTTTAGTTTCAACTTTCAAGATTAACTGACAGGAGCTAGCATTTTCATTCAATACCAGGAAGTTGAGAGAATCAGGAAAGAACATCCAGATGATGAAGAAGCTGTTGTTAATGAAAGAGTGAAAGGCTATTTGAAGGTCACTCGAGCTTTTGGGGCTGGCTTTCTCAAACAGGTAAAAAAAAAGCAGTGGGAAAAGATGAACAAAGTCCCTTTATAAGCTTTTGAATTCTTACTTTTCTAGTTTTCATGGCTGATTTGGATGTTCATTTTGATGCTATTTTGTGGCAGCCTAAGTGGAATGATGCACTTTATGAAATTTTCAGAATCAATTATGTTGGGACATCCCCATACATCACCTCTTCTCCTTCACTCTATCACTATAAACTAAGCCCTGATGACAGATTTTTAATACTCTCATCCGATGGACTCTATCAGTATTTCACCAATCAACAAGTCGTCTCCGAAGTAGAATGGTTCACTGCTTCGTTTCCCGAAGGAGATCCCGCGCAACATCTTGCCGAACAAGTACTAATTCGAGCAGCTAAGAAAGCCGGTAAAATTAAAATTTTCTATCTTAACAAGATTTTAATATCTAGGAAATACATAAACTATACTGTATTTACACTTTATATTTGGTGGCAGGGCTCGAGTTCCATGAGTTGGTTGAAATCCCATCAGGGGAACGCCGAATGTACCATGATGATGTTTCTGTGATCATTATTTCTTTAGAAGGAAGAATATGGCGTTCATCAGCTAGTACTAATTACAAAAACTACATTCATTAGAAACAAACTTAGATTATAAGTATTTCAACCAATTTTTCTTCTATAGTTTAAACTTTAAAGTTAGGGGGCAGGTGTTTCAATGTAGAGTTTTCATTTGTCAGGTCAGTAAAATCTTCTATTAATTTGATCGATAAGTCAAATCTGAATCCGGGTAATGTGGATGCTAATATTGAATGAAAAAAATTGAAGGAATCAGAATTTTTCTGTTCTCAGATCATAACATAGAATCTTAACGTTCATTAGATTGAAATGGTTGATTCCAAATTCAAAATTTTCTGTTGAACCTACTTGGTTAACAAAGGTTTAGTAAAAAAACTACTTTCCTACCAAATCTAGCTTGTTTGAATACAAGTTCTTCAACTGCTTTTCTGTCATTTTTTATCCCCTCCTTCACTTTAGTCAATAACTTCTCTCATTTGTCTTTAATCTCCAACTCGTTGTAGTTTATAAATGTAAGTTTAGCAAATAGACATTTCCCTGTTTGAAAACTAATATCTTAGACTTTTTGGCAAATTAAAAAAAAATAAAAAGTCAGATAGCATGACTTAGGCCTGAGTTTCAAACTCTAAAACTTCCTGTTAAAATAAGGAACTTTTGACCAAACTAGAAGACAAAGCTGGCGCTGTCCAAGCTTCCAGTTATCTCTCTGGAGTAGATCTTTGGGGTTCATTGTAATAAATGGAACTGAATTTGGGCCATGATTAAGATTTCAGATTCATGCACAGAAAGTTAAGATTATACATGCATCGGTTAGGGTTTTTTTCTTTTTTACAGTTGCTGGTGGTTGGTTAAGGCCTTTTTAACATCTCGTGACATGTCAATTAATGTTCAAAGGTAGCTGGGTTTGAAGTTTTAAGCTGTCGTAATCGAATACCTTTTGTTAGAAAATTATTATAAAAAAAAGCCAACTGTAATTTGGATGGATGGGAGAAATTTTTATTGACTATTGATTCCTAATTCTAACAATGGCTCAAGTAATTCAAATTGAAATGTAGTAGCTAGATTTTAGGTTCTGGGTTGGAGAGAGACAGACCAAATACCAGCAATCCTTTCTCGTTTCAGGTAAGTGGAGGGACCAAACTATAATTCAACCTCGGAATTCTATTTTTTTTTGGTACAAAAAAATCAGTCTAAGAATAGGAGAAAAATTGCAAAAATCGAGATTCGAATTTCAAATATGTTGAATATTACTTTTTAAAAGTGATTGCATGAATCAATTGAACTAATTTATTTTAAAAAGATTTTAAAGTCAACTTTATCTTTCCAGTTTCAGTTAATCTATAAATAAGAGTCAACGAAGGGAGGAATGGGAAGCATTTGGCAAACCAATGCTAAGTATTGGCTAATTAGCAATAGCCAGGTGGTAGTCACACTGTTCTTGACTCAAATGATCCACTCAACTTAATTACCAAACATTGATAAAAGATAAGAAAATTAAATGCAATTGAATAAAGATTTAAGACTTTTAAAATTGAAGATTAGCAAAGGTCTAAGATGGGTACAAAAGTAACAATAGGAGGATGATATACAAAGAAGAACACATCGAACGAACTTGGCAGGGTATCAAAAAGTCTTGGTATGAAAGAAGTTCGCTTCCTCTGGCTCTGGTCAGACATGAAATCTACTTCTACAGCAGCAAGTATGAAAAGTGATCTGATTCTACATCTGTTTTTCAATATCCAAGATTCTTCTTTGAATGCAAATTGGAATTATATCCAGTATTAGAGACGTGCTTCATAAACCTCGCGTGAAGTCCATGTTATAGCAAGTTGGATTGCATGGATAAGGGCAGTCAATCTGCTTCGATACTTTACGGTTGAAGTACCAATCACCCACAGACTCTGCAATGGTCTGTTTCAAAAACATCACCAGCTAAGATGGTTAAGCCCTAAATCAATGTTTTTTAATTCCTGATAATCATGACAGATCCTGAAAACTATCATTTGATCTCCATAATTACAGTACATGCTAAATATCAAACACATTCATTACCTTATTGTTGATTCTTGGAGAATTGGGTGAATGCCATGTCTCAGCCATCCATGTTTGGCAATGACTAAAGCAAGAATTTATAAACATACCCCCTTCCTCGCCTTTCTGGAGCTTACTTAGTGCCTTAAGCAGAGAACCACGGAAACCTATATGTCAGAAGCAATAAGAAAATCAGTTCAGTGCTTGGAAATTCCGATTGCAATGCATATCTCTGATTTCAATGTTGTAAAGTCTAATTGGATTGTTGAGCAAAGTAGATTGGGTACATATTACATATCCAACTACCTTGTAGTGTTTCAATCTGGCTAGAATTACACTCCTTAATGGTCAATCTGCATCTTCTCCAGTAGCCATGAGGATCTGATGCAGCAGGGACTAAGATATGTTGTATCTAATGATTATCCAGTCAGTGTTAGAACCTATAAATAGAAAGGAAATAACATTATATAATTAGCAAATAGTCCTGTTTGAACAAGTTACCTGCCAAAAATCATATGCCGGGTTGACAATGAACAATGGGGTCCTAACGTTTTTGATAATTTCTTGAGGAAAGATACACTGCAAGGGCAATTAACAACATACCATGGCAGGTAAATATTGTAATTCAAACTTGTTGAACTTGAACAACAAAGGAGAACAATGATCAAATATAACAGTGATATGAATACCAAAAGGAAACAAGAAACAAATAAAAGACAAAAGCAAAAACCTGCCTTGGACGGCTCCATTCTTCTTACGCATTTCTTGTGCAAACTTTTTGCTACACCCTGACATGACATGCAGACAAGAGATATCAACAAGTTTAAAAAAGGTTGAATACTAGAAGGAACAAGAAAAATCAAAAACAGGTACCACTGATCAGGACCCAAGGGGATGTACCCAGATCACTTTAAAATTTTAATGGCAATCGTCAAAATGACTAAAACCAACTGACATATCATTTTCTAAGGATGAATAATACAGCAAGATATTATATAAGTATGATATATGGAGATTGAAGCAGAACCTGAAGTTGGACAACATCATGATAGAAAGTACTCATGGTGTGATTTCCAAGAATATCTGGTCTGCAATGTAGAAAATAGAAAATAAACTAATTTTCAAAACATATGCAGTCAAGAATAACTTTAATTAGGATGCATTAACTTAAATCTTTCAAATAAATGAAGCAATACTTGATAAATCTGATAGGTAAGTATCTCAGCACCTACTATATTTTTGTTGCAACATCAAAATGACTTATGTTTCATACATACACATATTATTAAATACATAGAAACATACATATACTGTAGTTTACATCCACTCATGTATATAGACCACTATGATCAATTTAAGTATTAGCTTAAAAGGCATTGATCTTTTACCAAAAAAACATACTCATCAAGGAAAAAACCTGCATCAGCAAGACACTTGACAGTGGCATCCTTTGGCAGATGATTCCGAAAGTCATCACAATGTATAAGAGTGGCCAACCCTCCAGCAGAGCATCCTGAAAAAAGTGCCTGCAAAGTCATCAAATCCATCACCTTGCAACTAACAATTGAATGATAACAATCATGAAAAGTGAAAACAATGTACTTATTAACAATTTCACCCTTAAATAGGAAACTCTAACAAAGCATCATGTCGCTACCTGTTTCGCCTTAGACAAGCCAAGTGATAAGAGTTCACTCATAATTGCTTCCCAAATGAGTTGGCCTCTGAAGAAAAGTTTTGTTCCGTTCTACGAAGAACAATAGAAAAACCCCGAAAAATTAAAAATCTAATCCAATTCTTTATGTGAATAATTATTCCAATCTTAAATAACTAAGAAAATTTACCTTGAACTCACTTTCAGGGTGGCCAGCCAAAGATGCACCATCACAATAACGTATCTTAACTATGTTCCAATTATAAAAATCTGAAAAAAAAAAAAAAATTTACTCATTTTGAAAGCACATTCTTTAAACAGCATAACTAATAATAAAAGAAATTAATGATGCAAAAAGTATACCAGGATTTTGAGAAGGGTGACGGCTTAAAATCCCAGAAAATGGAACTAGGCGGTCCATGTAATTTGATGAACCTAAAGCTGTTCCTTTTCGAATTTTACATGTTTTTATTGAATTACACCAACCTCCACCCTATACCCCAAATAAGAAAATTTGAAAACAAAGTTAAATTCTTGTAAAAAGCGAGAATTAACAAACAAAAAAAAAAAAAGTAAAATTAATGAATTTACCTCAATGTGGAGAAGCCAATTGTTGGAGCCAGATCCAAAACCCTTCTGAAAATGGTATCCAGGTAAACTTCCATCTAAGCAAACTGAAAAATAAAATTAATTGAAAAGTTAATACTAATAATTAATTTTTATGAGAAACAAAAAAAAAAAGGTTAAATTTTGGAGAAGATCAGTGGGTGGGATTGGGTACAGGCGCCTGTAGCTTTGGCTCTGTGGAGCAAAGTCAAGGGAACGAGATCGTCGGCGGAGTGGAGATCGAAGGTAGAGGAGGAAGTGTCGGGGTTTCGAGAATCGAAGAGGAGAGTGAGAGCGAAGAGGATGATGGTGAATCCGACGGCTGCGATGGCCCAATCTCTCTTCGCCCACTTTCTCCACCAAGTCAAAGCGCGAAGCCTAGGGTTTGCCATTGAAAAGAAGCTTTTCTTTGCATCAAAGCTGATTTTAGTTTTAAAAAATTTATGGTGGAGCTCTTTAGTCTAACAAACTCAACGGATTACTAAACTCATATAAGGAAAGCAGAAGCCAAACTGCGCCGTTTTGCCTTTTGAAAATGTATTTCTCCCTCTTTCCTTTAAATATTTTTTGTTTTAATTAAGAATTTATATTTAATGCACTGTTAGATCTATATATTGACAGTGAATCAAATACAAACTCTTTAATTAATATCTTAAAATTCACCAACGAAGTATAAAAAAAAGATTCATAAGAGTTTAGTTTCATTTCATGCCATCTTTATGCTATTAATTTGCCAAGATTTAAAGTTCATAAGAAATTGGAACTAATTAACCAATAATTATTGCTTTAATTCATAGTATTATTTTACTTGCTATGAATTTTCTCAAATACAATTACGACATGTGTATTAAATATGTTATGTTAATCATATTTATAGATATCGTGTTGTCATCATGTTTACTAAACCTGAACCTATCCTATTCGTATCATGTTTTCGTAATGTATCCAAAATTACCATGTTTAGAAATTACATCACGGTGGACTGCCCAGAGCCGAAAAGATCGATGTTATGCATATTTTTCATGAGTCATCTGAAAATAATAGTAGGCAATTATGAATGAAAAGATCGATGTTATGCATATTTTTCATGAGTCATGTGAAAATAATAGTAGGCAATTATGAATGAAAAGATCGATGTAATGCACATTTTTCATGAGTCATCTGAAAATAATCGTAGGCAATTATGAATGAAAAGAAAAATGGGAAAACTGCAAGAATCTTAAAAGTATGTTTACCGTTAACACCAACATCATTTGGTTACAAACTGCAAATCAAACATGAAAAGACCATTTGCTTGACATGAATGGAATTACAATTGGTAATAGGGTTAAATTAGATGCCAACACAGGAATGAAAGGTTAGCTCTCCATGATCCAGTAAAGAATACTAAGATTAGCAAACCTGTGAGTCAAGGGATCATAACGAACCGCTAAAGCGTCTCTGATTTAAGCTTTTAGTATTTCCTCCTATCTACCATATGAACCTCTGGACCCCAGGCTCATGGTCCCAGTGGAATGGCCGAAACAAGAACATTCTCATTGTAAAGACATTAAGGACTGTATATAGAATACCGATCGGAAGCCAGCTTCGGCTGTCATTAATACTGGTATTAAGCATGAAAAAGTAGAATGGTATGGTATAGTATCTGAACTCGATTAGCGGAGCCGGAAAAAGAACAGCAGAAGTAGCCAAGAAATACACCAATACCCAGATCCTCCTTTGAGTTTTATCTGCCAATGCAAAGATATGTTGCAACCTCAGAAAAGTTTGAGACAAACTAAGTGTAGTAAGATACATAGTGATATGGTACTAACCCAATAAATGGAAGATTGAGAACCATGAATAAACATAAAATGGCACTAGAAGATACTTCATCAACCAATGAAATTTGATGATCTTCCTCCAAAGATAGAAGGTATAATGCCGATTGTCAGCAAGAAGATAAGGATGAGCAATGCTGCAATAATCCATTAACCACATGAAGCAAGAGTAGAAGTTTTTCATCAAAAAGGTAAGAAGAAGAAGAAGAAGAGTACAAGGAGTTCCAAATTCATGTGAGATAATCTGGCATCAGTCTATCATCGGTTATTCGGTTGTTTGAACTAACCTGAAAAAATGTACAGAAAGGAGGCTAGCAATCAGACCCAAGAATCCGAGGAAAAAACCAAGCAGCCTGTTCTTCCAGAATGACTGAAATAAATCTAGGGCATGACCTTTTGTGAAATGCAGAGGAGCTGCAAAAAGAGCCGAAACAAGGCTAAAATACATTATTTGAGCAAAATGTGGAGAAACTGCATGAGCTTCTTTTGCACCTGCAATATTAAGTGGCAGAGTGAGAAAGAAGAAAGAAAAGAAAGGAGGTAAAGGAAACAAATAGCATGCTAAAATGAATGATACCTAGAACTACACTCCCATTCCAAAAGACAAACGCAACAAATGCCAGCAATACAAAAAAGAATGGGCTAAAGGAGACCAAAAGCTTCCACTTTATTCGCCATGAAGTCAAAACAATAGCCTGAATCTCATGAAGCAGACCTGCATTATAATGCCAAAAGGATGTCACATTAGCATAAATGACCTCTTCTCTGGCAAAGAGTAATAGCTTAAACCCTATGAACAAGGGTTGACGAGTAAGTCTATAACAATATAAGTTACTTATTTTTGCAAATTAACTAACAAAAGTAAGATCAAAGATGTCAAAAGTACCTGATGTTTGGGATGTTGAAGAGGTGTTTTTCCAGTAAAAGGAATGTTTATTAGCCTCTGCATTTCCCCTCGACTTCCTTTTCCTCAAGTTTGAACTCACATTGACACTGGTATTGAGGGTTGACAGACTGGTACCTTTGTTTGATGCCTTCAAATTATCTACTATCACACAATCTCTTTGATGCGCCAGAGTTATATCAATGACCCCAGAGCATGCAACAAAAAGCATCCATATAATATTTGTCTGTCGAATAACAACAGCCAAGGCCCCAAGCTACAAGAACATAGGTGAAATGAGTAAAAACCTACATGAAACAACAAAGAAGAAAGACATGAAAACATTCAGGTAAATATGATCTATCCCAAAACTGTTTGATTTGATTGTCCTTCTAAAAGTTAGCACTTTCTTAGCCTTGTATAGCAAGATTACTAAGTTAGAAGCCTTAGGAATAGCTTGGCATTCAGTTTTTCATATGCAATCTGAAACATAGCAAGGTAATCTAATCTTGTTCCCAGGCAGCGTGTGAAATACTATCCACGAAATTTTATCATTATTGATGGCACAAGGAAAAAAAAAAGTATTTAAGCTCACTCATTTACCAATGCACTGAATAGATATTTCTTCTTCAGACATGCAAGATACATGGCCAGCACAGCAGTAAGTGATGCAACATCAGTATAGTAAAGAAAAGTGAAGAACCAGTGGAGTGGATACAGGGCTAAAACTGCTGCAAAAATCGTTGCTTTTCTATCATCAAGAGCTGGCCTCAAGTGGGTTATTATCTCATATACAAGAATGCTGCATAGTACTGCCAAGACTCCATTTACAGAACGAAGAACGGCAGTGGAGCAAACTTCCGGAAATGATGAAGCCAATTGTAGAAAATATTCGCCCGGAAACAAAGCAGCAACATGAACAAGTGAAAGATAGTACCTGTAAAAGTATTTATATTTAAGTGTTAATAAAAATTTACAACATTTGAGCAATAGAGTAAAAAATTCATCTTTGTAGAAGGGGAAAATAAATTCTTAAAGCAACATCTATTAATCTAAAACAACCCATTACAATTCAGTAAAGTAAAATCCCAAACTTTCATCTTAAAAGAGGAATAGGATGAAACTGAGAACCGAGAAGAGAAAGAGCATTACAGGCCAGGTGGTGTAGTGATCATGGGATCCCAGCTCCTGAAATTGCCATTGCAGTATTGTTGAGCTTGAGGTATGTGGAAAATCTCATCCTGCCCACATAAAAAGATGAATAATCGACTCAAAATTGACTATTTTCGTAACGATTAAAATCATTGGAAAGTAAGGAAGAAAACTCAAAGAGGAGAGACAATTTAATCGTCTTTCTTACCATGTAAGGATCAGGAACAACGCGATTCACCAGGATGGAAATGGGAATTACCCAAACGCTCACTATCGCCGCCACTGCTATTCTACCCATGTTTTCTCTTCTCTTAGCAGAGTTCAGATATCCCTGTAATTTTATTTCAACAAGAAAAACCCAATCATCTTTCAAGCTTTGCCGACCAAAAAGAAGAAAAAAAAGTGAAGAAATTATGTTTTTCAATGCTCAATTCAGCTCTGGACTGGCCGTCAGCGCCAGGGCCGGTGATGCAGTTCTGTTCACAAACCGAAGCAAACGACGCGTTTTGTTTTCTGCTGCTACTGATTGGTTGGGTTTCTCCCGCAAGCCAAAACGAGTCGTTTTTACTTTTAGCATGCGTTTGAACGTTTAGCAAAAAAAATTCATCCATAGAAACTATAGCGCTTTTTGGCTGAGAAATGAGAAAGCCAAGTGTATTTGTATTATTTTTTTATATTATAATTGTATTTAAAATATTAGATATATTTGTATAAATTTTAACATGTTTATACATTCGTGTTATTTTTTTATGTCGTGTCATATTATATGTATTATTTTAATTATTATTTTCGTATCATATTCATATTCAAAATTACCAAATCTAACATAAATGGTAACCTTAGCAGCATTTAGGCTTAAGTTGTTCCATCTAATTAAGCACTTTACATGTCATTACTAAAAGGTCAAGGACAACCAAGATTCCAAAGATGTTAAGATTTGGATTGTTCTTGCAATTTCACAAAGCTACCCTCACTTTCACACTCAAGAAGAGCCAATGTGATTAACCTTTATGATTTACTGGAATAATTTCCTTTTCATACTGAGAATTTGATTATTCATTCATCAAATTGGTGGTAGATTAAAAAATAAAACAGATAATATGAATTAACATACTCAGCAACAAGTATGTTGGGCAATTGTCCCTCACTATTACAAAGAAAATGACAACTGAAAATATTCCAACAATCTTCCATCATTTCAAGGTTATTGTCCAAACAACAAGGTGATGGGGCAAGAAAAACAGATGATGTAACCAAAATATGAAAATGCAAGAAGCATTTACTTCCTAAAACAGAACAGTAGTTAAACCTATCTTTTCCTTGCTTGTGCTCAAAAACATTTCCTGTGCACAATTGAAGGGCCAGACTCATCATATTCAGCTTTTGCAATCCACATCTGCACTCATGGGAAAAGTAGGGTTCCACGTTAGAAATTTTTCATGAAGCGCTTTGATAAAAAAAACGACTCGAAAATAAATGCATAATAAATTTACCTGTTGGAAAGTGCTGAGGGATGCCAATATGGAACCTCCAATCCAAACACTATACTTCCTCTCAGGTGGAGCAACCACCTTAATCTTCATACTGCTAGGAGCCAAAGCTGTGATCTCTTTGCTCATTCTATCGGCAATACCAGGGAACATGGTGCTGCCACCACTAAGCACGATGTTGCCATACAAATCCTTTCTGATATCAACATCACACTTCATTATGGAGTTGTAAGTTGTTTCATGGATACCAGCAGCTTCCATCCCAATCATAGATGGCTGGAAAAGGACTTCTGGGCATCGGAATCGCTCAGCCCCGATGGTGATCACCTGACCATCGGGCAACTCATAGCTCTTCTCAACAGAAGAACTGGTCTTGGCAGTTTCTAGTTCTTGTTCATAGTCAAGGGCAATGTAAGCCAACTTTTCTTTCATGTCTCTCACAATTTCCCGTTCAGCTGTTGTGGTGAACGAGTAACCACGCTCAGTTAAAATCTTCATCAAGGCATCGGTGAGGTCACGACCAGCAAGATCAAGACGCAAGATTGCATGTGGAAGAGCATATCCCTCATAAATAGGAACTGTGTGGCTGACACCATCTCCAGAATCAAGCACAATACCTGTAACAAACACAGAACAAAGATCTCACAACTCTGCATTACCCTAGTAAGTACTACCTGCAAACCATAACAATATAATTTGATTCCCAATAAGATCTAAAGAAAAAAGATCCCTTTTGTGTATACTAAACACAAACATTTCTTATAAACCATATTTATTCTTGAAATTTTATATTAAATTATAACTGTCTGTTCACACAATGAGTAACAACTAACAAGGTAGGCTATGCAATTAAAACAAGCGAATAAGAATGGTACTGAGAAAGAAAGCTTTCTAGTCAGAGATGTTTCAACACTGAAACAATATTAGGTGGCTAAGTCAGGTGATCTTCCCTCCTTTGGATTGCAAAACAAGGTATTGACACAAAACATTTGGAAACAAATTGAATTATTGAAAAAGATCATAGTTTAGACTAAATGAATGGCTTACCAGTTGTTCGACCACTAGCATAAAGGGAAAGAACAGCCTGAATGGCGACATACATAGCAGGTGCATTGAAGGTTTCAAACATGATTTGGGTCATCTTCTCACGGTTGGCTTTTGGGTTGAGAGGGGCTTCAGTGAGGAGAACCGGGTGCTCCTCCGGAGCAACACGAAGTTCATTGTAAAAGGTATGGTGCCAAATTTTCTCCATGTCATCCCAATTGCTGACAATGCCATGCTCAATCGGGTACTTTAAAGTTAAAATACCACGCTTAGATTGAGCCTCGTCCCCAACATATGCATCTTTCTGTCCCATGCCAACCATCACTCCAGTATGACGTGGGCGACCAACAATGCTAGGAAACACTGCCCTTGGAGCATCATCCCCAGCAAATCCTGCCTAAGAAACAATTTTGAAAACCATATTAAAACACAAAAAAGGGAGTTACAATAGCTTATTGGAATAGCATTTAAATGATAAGGAATCTGATCTAGTACCTTAACCATTCCGGTTCCATTATCGCAGACAAGGGGCTGAATATCCTCACCATCAGCCATCTTCTACAATGCGAAAGAGAAACAATAGCATAACATCAGTATAGTTTGCGCATGGAGTAACAACAAAAAAATAACTAAAAACACGACACAAACACGACATGAGAAAAAGTATAAACACGACATGAATACATAATGTCTCAAAATCTATATAATATGCATTATTAACATATTAAAATTTATTTATATAAATATAAACTACCTTAGACACAATTATGACACGACAAAATACACGATCACAACATGAATACACGAATTGCCAGGTCTAAGTAAACAATCCTAGGTAGATACAGATTATTTCAAAACATAAATCAAATCTAACAATATCATAGATCGGTCTGAAAACAAACTCCTTAACAATTCAGTCACTAATACCCTCACATCTTCCAACTCAACCAACATTTCAATTCAGAAACTAAACATGGGTTAGACCAAAAGGCAGAAGAACCAAACAAAAGGAACAAGAACAGTTTAAAACCAATTACATTTTGAATTTACAACATATCCAAATCAATAGCCGAAAGAAATAACAACACATTGCTTAAAACTCCATAGATCCACACAGTTTAGGGGAAACCAATTTCAGATATACCGAAAACGGTTAACAAAATCAGTAAGAAAACATGACAAAGTAACAGTAAGTCAGTAATTACATAATAAAAAAACATGATTTAACATAAGCAAATGACAGATGAAGAAAACATTACCAAATGTGAGAAAAAACAACAATCTAGAAATTAATCAACGAATAACAAAATCAAGATCGAAAAAAGAACCTAAAAACGATCGAAGATTAACCTTCAAGGAAAAAAGAAAGGCTTTCGAGATTTCGCGTTCTTTGAGGTTTTCTTCTTCTCAGCTACTAGAGCCTCACGTTGTATAAAAAATGAGAAGAATAAACAAAATCAGAAACAGAAACAAAACAGACAAATATATATTAAAAGTTTCAAAAATCAAAATGAAACTCTGCCCACACGAAATGAAATGCGACTTATATGTGCAGTAAATTCGGTATCGCACGAATTTCAGACCATTTGTTTTTTCTTTTTTATCGGAGATGGCGTATGAACAAAAGATCTATGGTCCAGATGAGTGGGGCTAGTCTGATCTGGCGGTTGTGGAAGATCCAGCTGTTTTGGATTTCGTGTGACGGTTTTACCCTTAATACTTGTAGGTATTTTCTGATGGGGCCACTCACGAGTCACGACGTGGAAACGAATGATTTGGGTTGGTGAGTGTCTGTCACAGGTTTTACACTTTACAGGTTACAGCTACGGCGACCAAATCAGACGGCGGACATTTAAAATCTATAACAATATAAATATAAATATAAGTATAAGTATAAATTTTGTTTTCTCTTTATTAAATTCGGTTGTCTTTTTTTTTTATTTTTTTATTTTTACTTGGGAATTCTCATTATTTGTTTGTTTAAGTTTGTTGCTATCTTCAAATTGAAATTTAGTTCCTAAAGTATAATTTTATGAAATTATATATAAAAATTTTAATTACAATCAAATAATTTTTATACATATCATATAATATTTTTATTCATAAAACACTGATAAATAAATCAATATATTTATTTTATTCTAGACCTGTTTTCTTAAAAGTAAAATCTAGACATGATAATTTTAAAATACGATATAAAAATACGAAATCAATATAATACATTTAACAAATACAAAAATTAATATGATAAACACAATAATTTTAAATATTATTAATACAATACATTTAATGCACATATCATACTCATATTTAACACATTTAATAATTTATATTACATTTTTTTTTTTCACGATTACATACCTCACCACTTTATAAACATATAAACAACTTACAACAAAGGATCTATTCTTTAATAATGCCTTTTTTATTTATTTTTTTTTTTAACATTTTCTAATTCTCTTGTCGTAGAAACCACGTGGTTTCCAGGCAAAGCTGATCTTAAGGTGATAAATTTAGTTAGATTTCCATTTAAGTACATTGGATGAAATCCAAGAAAAAAAAAAAAAGGGTATATTTGATGTTTGTATTATCAAAAACAAAAGAAGGAATTGGACATTAAACGTCTAGTTTATTAAAGAGCGATAATATAACAGTTAGATCAAATTGAATTAAACTACTTTTATAATATATGTTAAATTGAGTGATAAATTATTTTAAAAGTTTAATTTGATAAGAAAGAATCAAATTATTATATTTAAATTTTAACATTTTTCTTTTATGTGCAAATCGGATAAATGATTAATGAGCTTACATTTTGATTCAAGTATAAGAAAAAAATGGAAGTTGAAAAAATAGTAAAACAACATAATTTGAACAACAAAGTATTGGGTGAACAAATATTAAAGTGGAAAGAGATTTTCAAGATTTGAATTCAAAAAAATCGATATCATATTAAATTAGATGATCAATTATCTCAAAAAATTAAATTGATAGAAAAATATATAATTATTATATTAAAACTACAATAATATATATGTGATTAAAAATAAAGGATAGAAGGGGAGAAAATTGGTTTAAGTACTCAGATAATCCATGTACTGTAGTGAAAAGAGTAAATCAGTCCCTGTACTGTAAATGTGAGTAATTTAATCATTGTACAATTGAAATAGGTGCAAATAAGTAAAATTGATAACGGTTTTAATGAAAAACCGTTAAAATGCTGACGTGAAATCGTAAAATCTAACATATTTAAATATATTTCAAGTCATATTTTATTCCAAGTCATTAATTCTGTTAGATTTTATGAGTTCATATCAGTATTTTAACGATTTTTCATTAGCATCGTTATCAATTTTACTTATTTGCACCTATTTCAATTATACAAGGATTAAATTACTCACTTTTATAGTATATGGACTAAATTACTCTTTTCATTATAGTACAAGGACTATATGAGTACTTAAACCGAAGAAATTGAATGAGAAAAATGTAAGAAACATAGCTTAAATTAGCTATTATTGGTAGCTCATTTAATAGCTTAAATTAGCTTAAACTCTTAGTTAGCTATTTACGTTAGACTTGATAATTCATATATATATATATATATATATATATATATATATATACTATGTTTGTGTATTTTATATATTATAATCGTGTTTAAAATATTATATTTTTAAATAAATTTTAATAAATTAATAATTCGTGTTATATAAATTTTAATATATTTTTATATTCATATCGTATTTAAATTATTTTTTGTATTATATCGTGTCATATTTTATATATTATATTCGTTTTGTATAATAGTATATAGTTCTTTGTTACTAAATGTGGTTTATGTCCTGAAAAGCCTTCTAGGAACTCTCGTCTTGACTCTAAGCAAAGTTCTTTAAACTTTTTTTTTGGGGGGTACTGAACTGTTCTTTAAACTTTCTAGTTTTTATTTCATACAAACCTCGAGAGAATCCCAAATGATCAAACGGAACTTGTTACCAGGTTTTTACCCAAGATAGAATTAGATCAAGTAGGAGAAACTAAAACTCTTTTAGAATCCAATGTTGATTTGTTTCCTGTCTTTGAGTCGAACAAATCTGTTCTCTCTGTTTCCATGGCATGGCCAATTTCAGCTCTATGATTGATCACCATGATCAAGTTTTCAAGTCAACCCAAGCTGCTTTTCATGGTGACCCACATCGAAATTGAAATTTGAGACTTGCACTGCCCCCACCATTATGGTTTTCTGACTTTTAGACGAGGATGTGATTGAATTTGATACACCCAAAAGAAAGAATTTCTTTTTTCAAAAAAAAAAAAAAAAGTGATCAAAATCTTCTTAGAAGTGTAAAAATTATGATGATAAAAGGTTGCCTCACAGGTTTCATGGGTGTGTTGGAATCCTGACATTTCAATGCCAAAGTCAGTCACTAACAAGAGACACAACATAGTGGACAACATCACTTTTGTGTACTCAAAAGAAAAGGGTCTGAAACAACAAAACTCAACTGGCAATTTGGCTAAGGCATGACCAACAAAGGTTCTTCTGAATGGAAGGGATTTTGATTGTTTAAGTAAAAAATTTCGATTTTGAGTTTTTATGGATGCAGCAAACTTTTTTAGAAGAGATTTTTCGTCTTGACGCCCAATAATATATCGAAAGATTAGTCTTAGGTTTGAGTGATGATAATACCTTGAGAAATAAAAAAATAAAATTGGCTGAGGCATGAAAGTAAAGGAATTTATGCAATGCACCAGACAGCAGAATATCTGGACCCAAATCCCCATCAGATTAAAAATACTAATCTCTACTTCATATACATACTTCTATGGTTTACAAAAATTACATGGAAGAGTAGATCAAATGATGAGGGGCAGATCTTGAAGACAAGCTGCCAAGCCAGAAGCTAGATATACATACCCTAAACTTGCTTGAAACCAAGCCAGAAGCTGCAAATTAATCTTATTTTCTGTCCTCCAAACTGTTATTTAGTTGAAGTACTACTCTGGTAAAACTATAAAATATTCTGTACGAAATTCTTTAACTTCAAAATTCAAAACTTAACTTATCCTTTGTAGTGTAGATGAAGAAGGTGACAGCTTTTATACTATTTTCATCCAAAAACTTACTGTTTACAGTGTTATGTTGTCACCCTTCCAAGGACACATTTATTGTTCTCTGCAGCTAGCATGCCTACATTGGGTGGGGAATAGCAGTGTAATCACCCTGCCCTGATGAAACCAAAAAGGACTTTATTTCAGCTCAGTAATTATAATGTTACCAGGGTATTTGGTGTATGATCTATTCAATAATCGAGTAAATGTTGTTTGGTTAATTAATCTCCCCTAGCTAGCATATTCTTTAGGGCACCCTAGGCAATTGTATCTTTTCATGTTCTTTGTCTCCTACAGGACTTTCATTTCCTGGATTGATTAAGCATTGCCATATGAGTGAGAAAGTGATGACCAGCAGTAGAAGTTTCATTTGAGTGTCCCATCCCATACATCCCATGCATCATTTAAATCTACACTGACTGCTAGTTAATTATTTGCTAGCAGAAATGGTTTTAGGAGTAGTCTCTCAGTAGGTCAGTAATAACCTTTTTCTTTCTTTTCTTTCCTTTTTACAGTACTTTTCAATTCAAATGCAAAGAATCTCTCTTGCATACAGATAATCTTTTTATAATCTTTAAACTGAACAGCTCAATCTTTGGAATTTGAAATTTGGGTTAATGATCATTCGATTGGTAGCAACATTTGCTTTAAGGAACTCTCTTGGATACAATGAATTAGCCCCTCTCTAACCATCTCGAAGAAGCTTTGCTTGATTGCTTCCCTAGGTGTACTTGAAAGCACTTTTCCTTGATCTAATCTCTTCACCACAAACGCCAAGCTTTCTCCTACCTTTTTCCCCAAAAAACACACGCATAAAGGTTCAATAAAATAAAGCATTCACATGCAAAACCCCCCCCCCAAAAATTTTAATGTTCTGATTTGCTGGGGGTGGTCCAAAAATATAGATAGTTGGGTTTTGGGTGCCAAATGGCAGCTTTATTAAGAAAGGGGACATTAAGAAAGTAAAACCAAACTTGAAATAGAGATTTGTGGGGTTGGATTGGAAAATATAAAAAGCAAGAGGGAGTTGAAATTGGAAGAGATAATTGTGAGGCATGGGACATGCATGATGGTTGGCAATGGGGTCAAAATCATTATCCATGTGCTTTGACATGCTATTATTCTGCATCAGATAGTGCGTGTTTCAACAGTTTCTTCCCTTCGATCCCCTCGTTATCCTGCTAAACGGACATTATTAAACTAGTTTTACTTTTAACATGTACTTAAATCCCTAAACCCAACTTCCCTTGTTAGTAGACATTAACACACCTTCCAATCACATAAGATGCAAAACCCATTTGCTGCAATGCAGGCAAATTTGAATGGTTAAGTATTCTTATATCAACAAAGGAAGAGTGAGAACCAGGATTCAATCTAGTTGGTTCATGCAACTATCATTAAAAGATGATAACCAGTAAATTTGGGTTCGAATCTCAGTATTTACAACCCCTCTCCCATCCTTCCTCAGACTACCTCTTTTATAAAAAATAAAAAAAAAAAAGAGTGGCAGACTTCTGAAGTAAAGCTAGAATGTAAACCAATCTGATGATGAAAACCATGCACTCAAAGCATGAGATGATTTTTACTTTCTTCTCTTCAATTTATCATCTCAGAAGAGTGTTGAAGTATCAAAGTACTTATCTTTTTTGTTTAGTTTTTTGTGGTTTGAAACAACAATATGTTTACATTTAAATTGATAATAACAGATATGGGGCTGGTGATAGTTGTTGTTAGTTGAGTAAGGAAGGGTTACCAAATCTCAACTCCTTCCATTTTTAGGGGGAAGAATCCAAAGTTACTGATCCCTAAAGACTGCGTATTGCTCCACTGCAAGAAAATTATGGAAAGCGATTCATTGCCAAAGCAGAGTATCCAATACAAATTAACAAAGCACAAATCTATAATCTATGTGTCACTGCCAAAAATCAACACAAACTCATTCATTATTCTGTTAGTCATTAACAAGCTAGCAGGATCATTCAGCTGAGAAAACTTTTTTTTTTTCCTTTTATTTTTTCCTTCAAATTTTCTGTTTTTCAATCTTTTTTGAAGAAACCAACTGCTGGTATTGAAACTAAGTGGTCCTATTTGTTGATATACAAGTTTTAAGTTCTTTGATTTTTTTTTTTTTTTTTATAAAGGATGTGGCAAACTGAGAATAGAAAAAAAAATTATAAATATTGAGATTCGAACTCTAAACCTACAAGATATATGTTACTCCTTAAGAATGATTGTTGAACCAACTAGATCAAATCCAAATTTTAAATTCTTTGATTTCAAAGAGTTTGACATTTAGTTGTTTTCCTTCTAGTCTAATATTGAATATTGAATACAATTAATCGAGCTACATTAATTTCGCATTTAAACATTGTGGTACCATCCATTTTGATTTTTTTTATGGTCTCTAATGATATCACTTTTCTAGCTAATTAGCAACAAGTAAAAAAAAAAAAAAACCTTTTTGGGTAGCATTGATGGCGCAAATATTAGATGAAAGCAAAATTTTCTTCACCTTTTAGCAAAAATAAATAATAACTGCATAGAGTTAGCTGAACCAGTGGATAAGAAGATATAGCATTATTTATTTGTTTTCAAAACCCTGAATCTCTTAAGATGCTTGAGTCAAAGGAAAATTTAAATGCTTAGCATAGAGTTCTTTGTACAAAAAGGGGAAAAAAAGAAAAATAAAGTCTTCCCTTCTTCCCCTAGTGCCTAAATCAAGCAAAAATGATTATACTAAGTCAAGCAAACTAATTACTCCGGTGGTTAAGCCTTGGGGAGAGGTTGGTAAGAATAATACAAAGCCAAAGTTGGTTGGTTCCTTGCTTGCAAAATAAACAAAGCATCTAATGTAAGTTTCCTTAATAATATCATGAGATGGGTTCGATGATCATCTCAAACGACCCATTGGTCCCCAATGTATAACAAACCACGTGCATAGATACATCAAAGTTCGTATATGAACTAAAAAAAACTAAGTAAAATAAAAAAAAAATGGAAAAGTAAGTGCCAAAACAAAGATATATTGAATTATTATTATGGATATAGTCCTACAATTCTTATACTCTTTTTTCTATAAAAAAGATCGAAATTTAAATAAAAAAAAAAATTAAATATATTGAATATCGTGATTACATGACTTAATTGGATTAAGACGATTCTAAAATTCTTATACTTTAGAGAGTAGTTGGTGAATTGTAGGCTTTGAAAGCCAACTCTTAGGCGAAGGATCCGATGCACAAAAATCTAAAAACTCTCTTTATAAGCCTCTCCCTGGCTAAAATCGTTTCCTCTTATTTTTCTCTTACTCTCACCAAAAGTGTAGAAAAAAACCTGAAAGAAAATGTAAAATAATAGGAATTCCAGCGGAAAAAAAGATGGTGATTTGATGATTATATTCCACTCTTTGTTTAGGATCTCTATATCAAACCATCTTTTACCTTCTTAGTTCTTAGCTTCTTCTCCTTGCTTTGTCTCTTAGCAGCTCCCCTCTCTCTCAATATTATTCTTTCTCGATCGTTTTCCTTGCAGTTTCATCTTAATGTACGCAGAATTCAGCCAGATTTCCCTTCTTAGCATGTCAAATTCAGAGCTGTTCCTTGTTAAAGATGAAGAAAAAAAGATCGATGAATTCGATATTCTGAAACGACCCGCATTGGAGTTTGAAGAAGAGTGTGAAGGTACAGCTACTTCTTCACATGAAATCCCTGATGAAAATGATCAAGAACGACAAGTAGTCGAAGAAAGCAACGTTAAGGAAAGCGAAAAGAAGAAGAAGAAAAAGATATCTTTAGGAGAATTCAAGGCAACGGATGATGATAATGATGAAGATGATGGATTCAAAACTCCAACATCTTTGGATCACAAAATCCCAGTGATCAAACAATGCCCACCTGCACCAAGAAAATCAAAGCCATTCCAATCAAACAAAAGAAAAGCATCGCCAAGTAGTAGTAGTACTACGGCACGCACACGCAGGAATCTGCTACTCGATCTTTCACAAGAGGTCGAATCCTTGTTTCCTAGCCCACTTCTTGCTGATTTACACCGCAAGGTCAAGAAAGCTCGAACACAAGAGAATCAATGATGTTAATTAGTAGTATATTAATTTATCTATATTTGGTAAGATTTTTTTTTTTTTTTTTAATGTAAAATGAGAATCCATATATATAATATTCATATGAAAATGGGGCATGGTATTGCTGGAAATTAAATTACATATATATATATATATTTGCTTCTTTATTTATTTATATTGATTTTTGTTTCTTATTTAATAAACTGTTAGTCATGATCACGACCATCTTTAGAACTTTAAATTCTAATTCTGATTATTACTTTTTTTTAATATTTTTCATTTAGTGTCTTACTATACCTATGAGGTTATATGTTGCTGCTCTATTTTTTTTTTTTTTTTCAGTTTGTATATTTTATCTACACTTAAATTTACGAACAATTTCATTAATAATTTTTCCGGCTTGCAATTGGACATTTTCTTATAAAATTAAATTTTTTAGATAATTAATCACTCAATTTAACGGTGAAATAGTCCAAGAAAACTTATGATATAATGTTGGTGTAAAGTTAAAGTATGAAAAAGATGAAATAAAAAAGTAGAGACCAAGAAAAAAAGAGAAGGATATGTATATATAGAAGAGTTCCAAATTTAATAATTTTGCAGTCCCAGCTTCTTTTGTACTCAAGGTGCTATGCTCTTTTAAAGAAGAGCTAGAATTTGTTCCTAGACTTGCAATAGAACAGAAAGTTGCTATCTTTGGTATCAAGTTTCTAATTTATTTTTTTTGAATCTTCTTTCTCTTTTTGATTAATATTTTATTCTAGATTTAGATTTAGATTTCTCATTTCTCTTTGGACTCCATCAAGAATCTGCAGGGAAGCCAAAGCCATGTCTTTTTAATTGAAGATAAAAAAACAAAAGTTTGATAACTTAATACACTTGAATATTCGGGTGTCGAGTATAATTAAAAAAAAAAAAAAGGAGTTCTACGACATACGTATATTTCATACACATGTGCATTATTTATTTATTTAATTTAATTCTTTTGTTGTTATATGTGTAGAAATTTATGTAGTTATTAAGCAGGGCTGAGCAAAATTAGTTAAGAAAATTGAAAACCAATTCGAATGGTTTGGTTTCAGTTTAGTTTTTATTGAATTTGATTTGATTTCGATTTGAATAGTAATTAAATTTATTCGGTTCGATTTGGTTTTGATTTACAGGTTAAAAAATCATAATTATTCGAACCAAATAAAATTCTAATTTTTAATTACTTTTTAAAATTATTTTTATTTTTATAATATAAAATAAACATTTTATTTCTAAATTAACAAAAAAATTAAAATACTAAAAGAAAGATTTTTTTTTTAAGAATCTTAAAAATTGATGAACCGAATCGGTCCGAACTAATGAAATTCAATTAAAAATATTATTCAATTTGATTTAAAAAAAAAAATCAATACTTCATATTAATCATAATTTTTATTCAAAATCAAATCATTATCACCATATTACGTATATACAATTTTTTAAAAAATATTAAGAAAAAAGTTGGAAAGAGTTGTATCATATTTTTTGAGAATTGTGTAATTGTGACATAATTACAATAATCTCGTAAAATAAACTAAATAAGTAATTAGAGGAATCTGGTTTTATTTTAAAAAAAAAAAAAAAAAAAAAAAGAGATACATGCCGAAGTGGGTGTGTATTTTATTTCTTCATGATAAAGCCCAATTACAAATGGCTCTCCTTTTCAACTAAAACCCAAGCCTAAACATAGACTAAACCCATATCCATTTTGCTTCTTGACAAGGCCCAATTTACACTTTGTTCCTCAATTCAAAGCCATTACCAAGCTATCCCTCCCAACAGTTTTTTGGATCAACTAATATAATAAAAACAAATTTTCCTTAGATTTTATATACGAAATTAACAAAGTGATACATAATTTTTTATGATATATTAAAAAAATTAAAAAAATTAATTAATAAAAAAGTGGAGATATGGTAAATTTTTAACATTGTTTATGAAATTAAAAAAGTTTACCGTTAATGTATTCAAACAAATTTATATAATATTATCAAACTAAAATAATACTATTGTCTTGAATTTGATTAGGCTTTTAAAATTTATACTTAATAAATGAAAATAATGAACATTATTTCATAAAAAGAAAAAAGAAAGAAAATAATGATCATTATTTTGAATTTGAAGAGTTTTGGGTTGACTAAATTAGAGATGAAATTGCTTTGTACCACAAAAAATTATTGTTCTCCAATTACGAAACCAGTTAGTGGGAATCCATGATCTTGACCTATCAAAAACTGAGGTAGCAAGAAAAACAACGTGTGGCCAAATTCATGGCGATGCACCTCCATGCAGGAGATATGACCCTATTTGACCGTTTCTCTTCCTTTTCCTCTCTCCTTAACGGTAACCTTCCCTTCTTTTCCTCTCTTCCATCCTTTCTCTTTCCTTCCTAATCCCTCCCAAACACTTCAAAGAAAAAAGAAGAACAAAAAAGTTTTAAGAATTCAATGTAAGTTTTAACCTCTTTTTTTGTTTTTTTGTTTGTTTATCAAATGTGCCAAAATGGAAGCTCACAGAATGGAGCGAAGAAAAACTATGACAATGAATTGGGATGGCCTACGCGACGATGACGACGAGTTCTTTGAATCATGCGAGAGAATATCCTCCGCCGTGCCTCTCGACTTGGCTTCCTCAGGTTCCGACGATGATGATGAAGATTTTGATGATTGTCGTATTTCTTTCGCTTCCACGATGTCATCGGTTCATACTCAAGCTTTTGCCACTACGGTGGCGGCAACCCAAAGGTCTCCTGACTACGATATCTGGATGGCTTCTCCAGGGTCCATTAAGGAGCGGAGAAATCGGCTTTTCCAAGGCATGGGCTTATCTTCCAACAAAGAATTTCTCACTTTCAAACGGGTTGTTTCCAACAAGGTCCCTGACGTTCAGGTTCAGACAACAACCGAAGTTCCCGCGGCTGTTGCAAATGTTTCCACAACGACGGAACATCAACAAAACAACGAAGATTCTTCGAAACAGGATTTGTCTAACTCTCCGCTTCCCTTCCTGTTCGTACGGTCCAGGTCCGATGGTGAGATCGAGTCACTTTCCATTGAAAAGAAAAGAAAAGACGAACTTCTTGGTTCCATATCAAAGCAACGTCTCACAAGAACATCTTCTTTAATATTATCAACACCAAATGCAAAATCATATCCGTACCACTACCAGGAAAACATTAGAGCTTCCCCTAAAGATTCAGGGAATAGTCGTACAAATAAGCAAAATTGTGGTTTAACCTCAATTTTGTCGAAAAATAAGTTCGGAGCTTTTTTCTTGATTAAGAATTTGGATACAGGGAAAGAGTTTATAGTTAATGAGTATGGTCAAGATGGGACGTGGAACAAGCTGAGTGATCTTCAAACAGGGAAGCAGTTAACAATGGAGGAATTTGAGAAAAGTGTGGGGTATTCACCAGTGGTAAAAGAGTTAATGAGTAGAGAAAATGTTAACAGGATGATCAATGATCCCGCCAATGATCGGAAGTTCAATCTATCCAAGAGTTTGAGGATGAGCAAGAAAAGAGGTGCAGCCATGTTGAAAAGTATAAAAGGGGTGGCAAATTCTATGACATTGAGAGGGGAGAAAGAAAAGGAACATGTCTTAGCTATGGATCAAAAGAATGTCAAGAATGGAAATAATCAGTGGGTGAAAGTTAGACAAACAGGGAAATCTTATAAGGAGTTGAGTGCTTTACATTTATGTCAAGAAATTCAGGCTCATGAGGGATCAATTTGGACCATCAGGTTTAGTACAGATACAAGGTTTTTAGCGAGTGCTGGTGAGGATAAGATAATTCATGTGTGGGAAGTTCAGGAATGTGAGGTCATGTCGATGAATGAAGGGAATTTAACCCCACTTCATCCGTCGCTTACTAGTTCACCACTTCATCCATCGGCCTCCATGTTCCAGCAGGATCAATCAGCAGTTTTGGATGCTGCAGGTAATCTAAATGAGAAAAAGAAGAAGGGAAAGGGATCCTCTAATAAAAAAAGCAATCACATTCCTGATTATGTCCATGTGCCAGAAACTGTGTTTTCTCTATCAGACATACCAGTCTGTTCTTTCAAGGGCCATTTGGATGATGTTTTGGACTTGTCCTGGTCTAGATCTCAGGTTTGATTCTCAGAATTCTTGCCTATGTTACTCCAACTCTTTATTTTTGTTGAAGTATTCGTGTCCAACACCCGTATCCGACACATATCCGGACATGAGTATGGGAATATGATCTTCCAAGGACTCTCCAAATACATGAAAATCTTGGAAAAAATTGAACATACCCGTGTCCGAGACTCACATCCGAATCCAAGTAACATAGATTCTTGCCATTAATATTTAGAAAGTAAGGAATTTGATTAGCAAATGTAACAGATCAAAGATAAAATCAGGGAGTAATTTTTTATTTTTCTAATCTAACAATGGGCCCATATCATTTATGTTTGTCACATATTATCCACAGATTTAATCTATATAAGATGTAGTGTGACTTTTAATGGATTTGCAGCAACTGCTTTCATCTTCAATGGACAAAACTGTAAGATTATGGGACCTGGAAACCAAAAGCTGTTTAAAGTTATTTGCCCACAATGATTATGGTAAGATACCATTCTATTTCAATTTCAACTAAAGTTCATGTTGAGTCTATCAAACTACAATCTTACTTATGGCTTTTGATTTATTTGTTTTCTTTGGCAGTAACTTGCATACATTTCAATCCTATGGATGATGATTATTTCATAAGTGGGTCACTCGATGCAAAAGTTAGAATTTGGAACATACCAAATAGGAAAGTTGTTGATTGGACTGATCTAAATGAAATGGTTACTGCTGCTTGCTACACCCCTGATGGCCAGGTCTTGCTAAGTAACTTTTGATGTCTAGTGATTGATTGATTGAAACTGTTCATCCCTGGTACAACATTCATGGTTTTAACTTGGCTTTTGCTCTTAATTATCTTATGATATTTGTAGACTCTGTAGTTATAGTCAACTTCACTATGGGTATAATTCTAAATGGATTCACATTGAAATTGCATTAATTGAGCATAAGTTCATATATGATCATCAACTGTGTTTGTTTTTACTTGATTAAACTTTTTCTTTTGAAATGGTTTTTTTCAAATACATCAAAGATAATCTCGTCCATTTTCTAAATTTTACGTATCTTTTCATCATTGAAGGGTGCCTTAATCGGTTCACATAAGGGCAATTGTCGAATGTACAGTACTGAAGGTATGGTTTGGTTTGTTCTTTTTGGTTCAAATTTCTATATATTTTTCTGTTCAAATTTACCATCTCACCATGAAATAATCATATATTCTTGTTTTAATCGATGATCTAGATTGCAAATTAACTCAGTTAGAACAAATTACCATTCAAACCAAGAAAGCTGCTGCTAAAAAGATTACTGGTTTCCAGGTAACATTAATTACCAATTGCATTCAAGTTCATAAACATATACTCTGCCATTCAATTCAATTCAATATTTTTTTTTTTGGAGTTAAATCACTTATAACCTAAAGGCAATCCGATAATTAGATTTACTTCTTAACAGTTTTCTCCAATAAATCCATCTGAACTACTCGTTACTTCTGCTGATTCCCGAATACGAATCTTGGATGGTTCAGAAGTCATTTACAAATTTAGAGGTACCCCTTGACAACTTGTTTTAAACTTGTTTGTTCTAATCAATAATAACGTATGTGTTCTTGGTATTAGGCCTTCGAAATACAAACAGTCAAATTTCAGCTTCATTTACTTCAGATGGGAAATATGTGATAAGTGCAAGTGAAGATTCTCAGGTATTTGTTTGGAGGTGCGAGGAGCCTCGAAATACAAGTACAGGAAAAAGAACTGTGATCACTTCTCGAGGTCATGAAAATTTCCCATGTAAAGATGTTTCAGTAGCAATCCCATGGCATGGTTTTATCAAAGGTGAACCTCCATCATCAATGGCAATAGGACATTCAAAGAGGCACTCGAAACGATGCCCACAAAATCATCAAACTAACACAAATGGTGAATCACCAACCAAAGAAGACAGCCCTCGATCAAACAACAACAACAACAAGAAAGGCTTGCCACCACTTCCCAACAAGAAGAAGAAGAACAATAACAACAACGACAACCATATAGAAAGAACTAAAACCCCACCGGAAGAAGATCTTGCTCAAGTTTCTCCTACTGATACTGGGATTATTGTCGAGTCGCCTTCCATTTCCGCTGCTAGTAACCTAAACTCTAGTTCCTCAATAAGAGCTGGGGATTCACCTTCTATCTCTTCTGCTTCCGACCCAAGTTCTGCCTCAATAAGATACGATGATTCACCTTCAATCTCATCTGCCACACCATCATCATCATCTTGGTCTACCTCTTGGTCTTGGCTCGATGTTGTCGGTCAAGGACACCATCCTACGCCAGCAACAGCTTGGGGCCTAGTAATTGTGACAGCCACATTGGGTGGTGAAATCAGGATTTATCAAAATTTCGGGTTACCTCGTAAAATTGGCCGCCTATAAGATCTTGTATATCCTAGATGAGACTTGGGGAGCATCGAAAAGCTTCTGTCTTTAAGAGTATGAATCATACAACAGGAATTGAGCCCCATGCAGTGGAATTAAACTGCAAGAGTGGTTTATTATTATTATTATTATTATTAATTTTGTGAAGTGGAAGCTCATTTGTATACTAATCGGTAATCACTACAGCTAATCGAATTTTCACAAAATTTACTTGATAATTCATTTCAATGTGCATCCTTCCTTGGCTGGCCTATAAAAATAAGAAAAAATGGCTTTACCATTGAAAGTTTAAGGAGTATCAGAATGCAGCCATGGCGGTAATTAAAGATTTTACCATTCGAAATTCATCTTTAGCGTTTGAAAAAGTGTTTTTACACTACATTTGAAAAAAAAAAATGATGTGTTAATGAATGAACAGATTTGGAGAAATCTGATTATACTTTGTTATCCGGAAATCCTTTCATTAAAAAAATCAGGTAAATAAATTAACTCTGGTTCTTCTTTACTCTTTTCATAATTGACATTAAGTGGTATATTTACTTAAGACTGAGTCTTCAGGGTATTTACCAATGGTAGGAATCTGAGTTTTACTCATGATTGCATAATGATTCATGAATACTTATTCACATTCTCGAGAAACCTGTTTTTGTGTCAAGTGATAATGTAGACTCGGAATTGGATACTATTTCCATGGAATTAAAAATAATAACCTAAGACAGGGGAAATGGTAGGATTTCGATTTTTTTTTTTTTGAAGATGTCAAATTAAGAAGTGTTTTCCTTTAGGAAACCATCCTTCAACATCAGAAATATGGTACTTGATCAATGGTTCCTCACCTCCTTGTGTTTCCCTTGCAATATTCTTCTTGCTTTTTCTGTTCCCATTTTTCAATCTTAGGAAACCATAATCTAAAAGTTTTTATTTTTCATTGCCTACGGCCTATTGGATCAGTTATTAAGTTGCCTACTTTTTCTGCTTAAAGTTCAGATCTTTGTTAATATATTTGCAGGATCTTTGTTAATATATAAGCATTCATTGATTCTGCTCCAATTTCTGACATCAGAAGAATCACAGCCGGAGAGATCAAGCAAATTAGAATCTTTTTGCCTCTAACTTGAACAAGTGGGGAAAAAAAATGAAAGAGAGAACATTTTTAGCTTAAAATGCTATCTATAATTGCTTGTTGCCCCATTGAAACTATATAATTGTTAGTCATCTGTCCTTCAAAGCTTGTCATTTTAAATGATAAAAGGAAATAAAAGAAAAGACTTTCTTGGTCAAATTTAAAATAATAATGTTTTCCTGGTGGACTCGTACAGGAAAATTATGCTGACAAATGGCCACAAGTGAACTGCTGTTGGTTCGATTTTACCCACTGGAGGATCTCTGTTTTGATGATTTATTAGTTTTTAAGTTCAAAATCAGACATGTAAGGAATTCTGAACTGAAGCTTGGAAAACAGCTTACTGAACAGAGGTTGTGGACCAAAAGGAAAAAGGTAACCCTCTCGAAATACATGACGAAACAGTTTTTGAACACCAAAGCAGAACCATTTCCTTTTCCATTTTTCAGCTCTTTATTTTTTAATGGTATCTTTCACAATGAGGTTGATCTTCTAATAAATGATGGTTTGATTTTAATACTATCAATCAACAAAAATATGAGCTTTGGTTTCAAATTCGAATCTGATTTCGTGTGAGTTATCATAAAAATTTGACGTGATTTAATTAATATATGATTCATTAGTGATGAAATATTAGTCTTTTGAAGATTAAAAATTCAGCTTGTGTAGGTGGAAATTACCTTAGAACCATCTGTTTGGAATTTGATTTGGAATCAAACAAGTGAATATGAAATTGATCTCTTTATATAGTGCATGATCCAATACATTATTTATGGTGTGATTAACATGTTCATGAATTTGAAATTCATGAACTTAATTATGTTATTCATGAATTTGTTCATTCATGTGCCATGTATGTTCATCTTAATGTACATTCATGTATTAATTTTCCATTCATGTATCATGTATGTTCATTCTAATGTACATTCATGTATTAATTTCATTCATATATGTTTAGGTCCCTAATGACCTATATATAGGTGCTTTGTGATGATGAGAATCTTATTCAACAATTCACAATATTCAACAATTGGTTCAACAATTCTAAAAACTCTTTTCTTCCCTTGTTCTGTCTACTCTTAGAGCTTAGGATCAATTCCTTAATTTCGTAGACTTTGAAAAACTGTGCAATTCTTCAAGGTGGTGTTGTTGAATTCCTGGTTTACAATTGCATTGAACCTGTGTGCATCAAGTGACGGACAATTTCGCCTTAAGGATAATGGGTTTAATCTTTGACAACAACGTTAAGTTCTCTATACTTCAATTTTTTCTTTTACAAGTAAGTTCTCTAATATTCTATTTAAAAGTATGCTATTATTGCAAGTAAACTTTTTCAACAAAATTTTTACAAATATACAAAATATCTTCTATACTATTTGCTTCCATTTATATATTAGGCAATTATTTGCATTCCCAACTCCTTTAATACTCTCTAATATTACATTGTATCAATAAAAATATATGGTAAGAGGGGGGTATTTTGGTCATATAATAAAGGTGCTGCCCAGTCCTGCTATGGAGTCAAGAGCTTGGCCCCGCTTGCAGTGCTATGTTTTCTTTTTCTCTGGCCCCGAGACAAAAATTATTCCACTTCTTCTCCTTCATCCTCCCTCTGTCTCCTCAACAGGGGAGATGTCCAAGTGATAACGGTAACACGTCGCTTTCTTTTCCTCCCTCTCTCGATTGTCATGTAATTTTGAGTTTGAAGTGAAAATTTGCTTTTTGGCTTGGGTTAGAGAAGCAATCTTTGCTTGGTTCTTTTAATCTTCACCATTTTTATATAAGCTTCCATTCTTTTCGACCCTTTTTTTTAAATCCTAGGTGTCTCTTATTTTTACTACTGTACTGCAGCTCTTTCTTTTGTTTCCATAATGGAACTCAATGGTGGAAATAACATCTAATTCTCCTATCTGAGGTGACTTCTTCTCTTAGTACATCAATCAAAGCTCATGGCTCAACGGGTACTAGCTACTTTGTCTCTCTCTTTCAAACTGATGGTTCTTTTCTTTCTTCTGGTTTTTATTTGCTTTATTGAGAATTTAAGACACGATAAATGGAAACATTTTTGTGGATGCAGGAAGAAGGATGGCCTCTAGGCTTTCAACCATTGAATGCAAGAATTGGGTTGGTCAGAAATCGTGATTTCTCTGGTTCTGTTTCATTCAGTACTTTGCTTACTGCTTCTCCCAGTTCCTCTACCATTTCTTCTTCAGATCTTGATACAGAGGTCAGTCTGTTCTTTATCCCTAGTACTACAAAGATTTTCCTTATCTTTTAGTATTTGACAGAAGAAAAGCCACTAACTTGTAGCCAACTGGTTTAAGAGACATTTTATCAAACGAACAAATGCCTGATTATTTTTCCTTTTCCATGTAAATGTACAAGAATAATCAACAGAACGGCCTGTGATTTAACTGAAGTTCTAACGGTAACAACAGTGACAACCTTTTTCCTTGTTTGTTGGATTCCTGAATTCTGAAAACTACATTCACTAGTAAGAAATACAGACTGCAGAGCACCGTATTCTATAAATGTTTACTTCTGCTTTTCCATATACTATTGTAAATGGGTTTTTCAGTTTCACTCTCGTGCCGTATTCAATAAAAAGCAAAGCTTGAAGCAGCAGCTTTACTCCCTTTTCACATGGTCTTATTATGATGGTGTTTTGACTGCATTATGTTCTTCAATTGCTACAGCAAAGGCTAAATCTCTCTCTCTCTCTCTCTATATATATATATAAAAATTAATATTAATGTGATTCTTCTAGTACTCTATATGTTTAACAAGATGACAAACAAAAAAGAAAATGCCCACAAGCTCTCGGATCCCTAGCTGATTGATGAGTTTAAAGTGGCTTGTCATGCTAGGTGAGTTTACTTTGGGGTCCCAGAGAGCATGGTCTAACAGATCATTAAAGTGTCACTTCCTAGCTTCAGCAATTATTCCTGCAATGCATTGATCTGGAGGCCTAGTTCCCATCTTTGCTTGTCTTTGTTTTAAATGGGACAACAATCTGCAACACTTATCAAGTTTGGAAGCAAAGAAAGCTAAACTTCACAACTCTAAATAGAGTTCACACATGAAATATAACATTTTAAATTGATTTATGTTTTTGACTAATTTTTCTCTTTCTTGTAAATGGTTTCAGTCCACTGGCTCTTTCTTCCATGACAAGAGCATCACGCTCGGAAGCCTCATAGGAGTTTCTAGCTTTCTAGAGCTCTCAAAGAGATCAACCAGGGGAAGAAGAACCATAGAATCCTCGAGAAACCAGAAGAATAATTACAAGTCTAGACCTTGGCTGTTCTCATTATGTTCAAAACTAAGTACTGATGCTGTGGACACTAACAACGCTCAGTCTCTTGGTCACTTTCTTGAAGTAGAAAGGAGAGCCGCCAACATTTACAGAAGGAGTAATCAAACCACTGCTGCCTATGGACCTGGTGATTTCTCATCAGTAATGCTTACTTCAGAACCCAATTCACTCTTTGTCGGTAACCAGATTGCTCCTCGTTCTAATGCTGAAGATGGCAGGAAATCTGACAGGGAATTATTGGAACATGGCAATGGGTATGGAGTTCCTTTATTGCTTTCATGTTTGTGTGGACAACTCATCGAATGAGGACTTCTCACTGAAGTATTTATTATGTTTTCTTTTTTAAGATTTATTCTCCATCTCGATTCACGTGCATAAATTGAAAAAATATAAAAATAAATAAATAAAATAGACATCCCCACGTCCATAAATAGACTCTTCTCATTTTCTTCATTTGAACTACAAATCCATATCTTAAATCTACTGCTTGTAGACTAAGATACAAAGGGTTTTTTTTCCTTGCCATGAATTGCATTCACAATCATCATTGCCGAACTTTTGCAATTAACTTTGATACTTGATACAGTTTATATAGATCAAACCAAGCCAAGGGATGCAAAGCAAAATGCAGTACAAATAAAATCAGTTCACCTTAACGAATTATCACTGAAAACTTTACTCCATTATATTTCTTTGAAAAGAATAATAGTCCAGCTCTTCTTCATTCCACAGAGCAGACTGCAATGACAAGATCCGAGCGATTTATCTTCGCGAAAGTGTTTAATGTCTCCTGTGCTCTCATAGCTCATTATAATCTATATAAACCGCTATTAAAGAATGGAGTTCAAAGAGCATATCAAAATATACCCTCCGTTCTGAAGAAATATGAACATTAGTACCTTGGTGGTTCATCAACCTACACGACAGGAAAGAAGATCCATGGTTGTCGCTCGTTAGAACTTCTCATTCCCTTCACTGCTTTCAGCAGGGCACTTTTCCTGCATTGCGGCTATCCATCTTCCCAAATGAGCTGATGGCTGATAAAGCCTTGAAACTTCTGTGTTTCCTTCACTGAAATTAGACTTCCTTGATTTAATTAGCTTCTTTTCTTGAAATACTTTTATCTGATATCCGTGTTCGACACATATTTGAATATGAATATGGGGATATGATTCCCACGGACCCTCCAAATATATGAAAAAACTTACAATAAATCAAACATACCCGTATCAAACACATAACCGACACTCACACTCGAGTTTGAGTAATATATATAGCTACTCAGCTAGCAACAACTAGTATTCTGTGCATAAAGTCAACAGTCTTCTATGCTGGACCCTAATATCCTTAAATGACAAAACTAGGCTGGAGGCTCGGGTTTGTTTCGACCCATGATTTTCAGACATCTTTTGTCGTCCACTCTCAGGCCCAATGGATAATAATTTTACAATTCATTGGGCCGAAAAGTAAAGAGGGTGGATAGGTGAAGACTAAAACTTAAATTTGGGTGGTCAGAGTTGGAAAGTGAGAATCAAGGAATATTGCAAAAACTGCAATATTTTTGTAACTTGGGCTTCAATTTACAATCTTTAATTGATAACCTAAAAAGACATGGGCTCAATGGATTCAATGGCAATCAGATTTAGAGCTGTAAATTAAAGTTTACTTTAATTAAGCAGGAAAATTTAAAGATAATTAGCGATGATCCTTGTATGTATGTATGTATGTATAATATGATCTTGAATGATTGACCTCAGTCTAATTCATAGGATGGAAGAAAATAATTATGATGCTTGCTTTGAGACAGCAAATTTCCCACCTAAAATCAGAAGTAATTAATTGATGATGAATGTGTTATCAAGAAGAGATCATTCTGGCAAGTTACTCCAATCCAGGGGAAAAGCTGTGACGAGAAGAAACTGTTGAAATTAAGGCATTTGGCAAGTCAATTTTTGAGGATTCAAGATGGGAGACAGGTTTGGAAGTTTCTTGACTCAACCTACTCTACTTCAAAGAGGTTTGGCAGGAAATTAGGCACAAGTAAAAAGTTTGTTGGGACAGGCTCTTATGGTATATGCATCACATTCCTAAGCACTCTCTTATATCCTAGATGGCTACTCTCAACAAGCTTCCTATAAGAGATCGGCTAACACGTTGGGGGATTGAGACTGATACCACCTATGTTCTTTGTCTTTCTAGGCAGGAATCTCGTGACCATTTGTTCTTTGACTGTAATTTCTCAAAGATGATATGGCTACAGATTTTCCAGCTTTGTCAAGTACCAGCAGGGTACTGCAGATGGGGCAACACACTTACCTGGGTAGTGCAGAAGCTAAAGGGCAGGTCACTGCTCACTATCATCCTAAAGCTAGAATGGAATGCAGTGATTTATCACGTATGGAAAGAAAGAAATAACAGGATGCATGGCAGCTCTCAACAGATTCCTACGCAGGTGTTTTGTGTTGTGAGGGAGGAGATTAGATTCAAAGTAGCAGGAATGAAGAATTTGGAACTTGATGATGTAAATAGAACACTTTGTACAGCGTGGGGCTTAAACAATCCAGTCTTATTTTCTTGATTCATTCATTGATGTATAGGTTAGCTAACTCAGTTTTGATGTAACAGTATACACTGCTTCTTGGATAAATACAACAAGTGCTTATCCAAAAAAAAAAAAAATTGTCATTTGAATGTGCCTTCAAAATGGATAAATGGGCATCTAACTTTCAACCTTTTGGGATATTCAAAGGTATTTGCAAATAACAATCTGAAAAACCATTATCCAACTTTCAGATAAAAGTGTTCATGGGTTATATGATATTAACATTATATATATTTGTTCAAGTCCGATTTAATTTGACAATTCGGGTTTCAAATTCTATCTGAACCCATCTAGATTTATAAAATGAGTAGTCTAGATCTGCTTAGATTTTTTCTAAAAATTTGTAAAAATAAAAAATATATTATTTGTTATTTAATTTTTAATAATTTTACTTTTTTTATTAAGTCGTAAAATATGAATAATTTAACATATTTTTTAATGTTTATACTACAAAATTATATATATATATATTTATATTTTATATGATATAAGTTACATAATATATATTTTATAATTAGAAAAGAGCCGAATTAAAATCTTAAATGTTGGAGTTAAAATCTTATTACGAACCTTATTTTTTATCCAAATCCATTTGTCGAATTTAATTTTTATTGAGAAAGACCTTTCAAATATCAAACTAACCCTTGAATTTAGACGAGTAGAAACATGTCTACTTTGAGGTTTCTTCCATATTAGTGGCTGGAATAAGGAAGAAGATGCATCCAATTCCAGTCAAACAAAAGTGAGAGATAACTGCACAAAAAGCAAGAAACAACTAATAACAAAAAAGTTGATGCAATTATATTACAATGTAGTGCTAATCAACATCAATTGGAAAAAGATATATATATATATATATATATATATATATATATATATATATATGGCCACTAAAGAGTCTGGAGAATCTGGGGTTTAAACGATACAGGAAAATTCCAACGTGGTGTCAAGCTGGACTAATTTCGTAAATATCAAATTGTTACAACTTCTTTTTTGTTTATTCCTTAATGCTATCTACCAACTTTTGGAGGGTTTACTTCACAGCAAAGGCAACCTTTTTGAAGAGAAATTAATTCCAATTTGTCAGCTTGGGTTGGGTGAGCCTGAGTTCTTGGATTTAAGTAGTAGCCTATCCCAGTTCTCTTGAGTCCCACAGGCCACACAGCTTGGCCTGTCACCTCTGCTTACTAATATATTATAGCATGGAATTAATATGATTGAATTTTCATCCTGGAAAAAAGGGGGGAAATAGATGATTTCCTGAGTGTTTTGTATAAAAAAGATACACCTTGCATGAAATTATATGATAAGAAAAATGTTAATTAGTGTCTACTGTCTATTGACCAGTATTAAGATGATATTTATAAATAAAAAAATAATAATAATTAATGCATTTTTTTAAATTTTTTTAAATAAAAGTAATATATTAAATATAAAAAATATATATAAAATAATAATTAAATAATTTTTAACTGATTTTTTATAAGCATCCGTTAACCGGACTTATAAGATAAATGGAAATTGACCTTGTAACTAGTCTTGAGTCTTGGTGTTTTACCTTTGTGTCTTGTAGGCAGGCAACAAAAATAAAAATTTAAGGTTGTTGAATGGGCAGCTTCAACCCGAGGTGGAAGAAGATTTCATGTGTTTTTCTACCGTCTAATGCTAAAAGGACTAAAAGAGATATATTGGTCTTTCATTTCAATAGTCAGAGTTGACACCAAACTACAAAATAAAGTGTATGAAAGGCTCAACATTGTACACAAAAAAAAAATGTCGGTTTTTTTACAAAGAAGGTGTGGATTGAAAATAAAGAAGGAGTTGTAAATACTGAAATTCGAACTCAGATTTATTAGATATCACTTCTTAAAGTTGACAGTATGAACCAACTGGATTAAATCCTGGATTCTAATAGATCATTTTCCTTTTTTTTTTCATCCTTTAATTTTTAAATTAAAACTAAATGAAAATGAATGTGGGTTCAAAAATAAAGAGAGAACACACACATACATTGTATATATAACTCTTTTCGAAACATTTACTTAAATTTTTTGAAAATCATTTGAAGTTGTCTAAAGAATCCAACAACATTATTAATCACAAGAAGATAAAAGGAAATGCAATTTGTATCTAGAAAATTAAGAAACTAAGAAAGAGATCAAGCAATAATATTATATAGATATTATATAGATATATGTTTGATTTTACTGTCACAATGTGAAGCTTGAGCTGAAAAATATATTAGGGGCTGCAATCTCAAAAAATTGATTAGAGCTTATGGTCTAATTGATTCTCTCATTTAAGTCTTCTTAATCTATATAATAGTCTTAATTAATTTATTCTATTGACTCCTGATAATGATGGGTCAAACAAAAATCAGTGTTTCCCCCACCAATCTCTATTTGTATAAGAATTAAAATATTCAAAAAATAAAAATCAATGGGACATAAACAAACAAATTAAACAATCATAATCAAATTGAGTGCTTCCTCCGGTAAGCCTCCATTTGCATTTCCATGCAAATATTTAGAGGTAATTAAAACAAAAAGACACTACATGCCAAGCTCTTGTTTTAGTTTTTTGTATGACTCATGCCATTGAAAAAATAAGAATATATTATATATATATATTGTAAAGGCAAACGAGAGAGAATGTTTAAAGATGTATTCCATGAACATTAAAATACATTAATGGGATCAAGAAAAATCTGTTTTGCATGAAGAACAAAACAACCCACTTTGTCATAAAAGATTAAAAGCATATTATTGTTGGAAAATTAAAATATATCTTTTTTTTTTCTCTCTTTTCATTTGAAAAATCCCATTTGCTTTTTAGTTATCAATTTGCTTTATTCTCATAACATATATAAGATGCTTAATTTTATATCTTATGTATCATAATCACATGCAATTTTATATTTTTCCTTTTTGAAAAGCAAAATAGATTATATTAATGCAAAATTTCTACTTATATATATATATATTTGATAATGTGATCAAGAATATTTGTGTTGGATGATTTTTGACGAAGCTGACAGAATTCTGGGATTAGGATATTTGACAAAGATATTGAAGAGATATTGGATCTTTTGGGTTCTAGCTAGGGCAAGCATCTGCTGAAAAAGGAAAATCTTCTTAATTAATTCAAAGGCTGAATTTGATATATATATATATATATATATATATATATATTTTTTTTTTGAAAAGCATGATTTATTGCAATTAAGAAGATGTCTTTTTTACAAACCAGAAAACAGCATGCTGTAGACAAAACTAAGGACTATAAGACAACAAATCTGACACCCTGTTTACACCAGATTTGGCTAGCTTATCAGCTTCACCATTAGCCTCCCTCAAAATATGAACAATTTCCCAGTTCTGAACCGCAGTTCGTACAAACTCTATAGCCCTTATACTTCGCGAAATCCGCCATGGGGCTCTACTCGGATTCTTAACCCAAGCAACAATCATCTGGCAATCACATTCAATTATAAGTTTATGCGATAGCGCCCAAGACGAAGCACCAAAAATGAGGAAGGCTTCTTTGACAGCCCTTAATTCAGCCTCATATGCCTTAGCAAAGCCAATAGATTTAGAAAAAACTGCTTTCACCATACCTTGATTGTCGCGCATAATACCGCCAATCCCCGCAGGACCGGGATTACCACGCGCCGAACCATCGACGTTGAACTTAAGGCTGCCGGCTGGTGGCTTATTCCAAGTCATGTCAATGCCAACTTTCATTTCCCTCTTCAATCGACAAATAGCAGGTGACCACTTGAACTGCGAAAACAGCCCTTCCTCAGAAGGCCACTTAGCCTTGGACCACAAAGCGAGTCTGAGTCTAATAGAGTCCAGTAACTGCCAAACAGCAACATTTTTCCTATTAAAGACAATATCATTCCTGTGCAACCAAATAGACCATAGTGCAACAAAAAAAATCATTCTCCACAATTTGCTGCAATGATTCGCTGGGAATGCATGCTGCCACGCAAGAAAAAAACCCACGGCACTCCTTGGCGTGGACCAAGATATGCCCCAAGAAAGACAACAATGGGCCCACACAAACCATGAGACTCTGCATGTGAAAAACAGATGCTCAATAGTTTCAGGCATCAGATTGCATAGTGGACACAACGTCGAACCATTAACAATAAGACCTCTCTTGCTGAGTTCAACTTTGGTAGCTACGCTGCCTCTCAAAACTAGCCAGCAAAAGATTTCCACCTTCGGAGGCGATATATATATATATATATATGCAACGTTATTTCATGGAATTCGGTGTATAAATTGAATAATAAAATATTCTTTGAGACACATGATTTAATGGTATAGTGGAATCATAAGAATCATGTAGCTAAGTTGGTAGTTGGTAAGACATTCCGCATTCCCTAATTGTTGGTTAATAAGTATATGATCAATTTAAATAACCCAACAAGATAATTTTAATATTCAGGCACTTGCTTAGAAGTGATCATAGGTCGGTTTAGAATAATAAAAAAAAAAATTGTTTGTTCAAGTCTGATCCAGATCAAGTCTAACTCGAAGATGCGTTTTATTATTTAAAATATATTTGTATATTTTTATAGTTAAATTTAAATAAAAATTATATCTCATATCCAATAATGTGTGAGTCATAGATTAGCATTTAGCAGCCAACAACAATCTAAAAAAAATTCATATTATATTATATTATATGTCATGTCATGTATATGATTTCTTAAGAATTAAGTCCTAATAATATAAAATTGTTAATGTTGTGGACCGACCGATATTGCAATTTAATCATATATAAAATTGTATTCATGCCAACCTAGATTTGGCATCCATCAAAGGCTAAAACATAACTTAAGCTAATGATGTAACATAACTTAAGCTAATGATGTCATGTTGGCTGATAATTAAATTTTTAGTGCCCACCCGAGGGAGGGAGGGAGGGAGGGAGGGCAATTACTTTGTCATATCATATCCATGTTTTCTTTGGACAGCTAAAAAGTGATATCTTAGGATGCTACTCACCTAAAAAGAAATCTATCAGCCGATTTGATTGGTTTATTCAATAAGGTGGGTTCCAAAAACCTCCAAAGACAGCCACAAAAATATGGAGGATATATTAATTGAGATCAAATGAAGATACCCAAGGCAAAAATCCCCATTTCCTTGATGGAGACAGCAGCAAAAGGTTCCCTTAACGACATTGTTTTGAAATTTAGTATAGCATATTTCTGCTTATTTTATACTGTTGTTTGTTTTACCTTGTTAAGGAAAGGGAAATAACAACATACGGCTCATGCAAAAAGAAAATGACTATGAATTCTCATGGTATCTATTAACTTTTTTTATATAATATAATTAGAGTTATATTTTTAGATTTTGTTTAAGCTTAATCCTCTCTTCAAAGATGTACTTTTCACATCGATTTAATATTCAAAATTTTATTTTTAAAATGTTTCTCTCAAGAATCAACTGGTGTCAACATATGAAAAGAGATCCTCGATTATTATCAATTGAATTAACCGTTATGATTAACTATTCACTTTTTTGAAACAATTATCAGATCTTTTCTTTAAAAACCGGCTAGGTAAATAGTAGATTTATCAAATTGTATTTGTTAATTTTCCCTCAGCACCAATTTCATTTATTATTATTATTATTATTTTTTGACAAATATTACACTGGTATTTCTTTACCTGTTTAAGGAAACTAGAGTAGCTAACCTAACCTAGCATAGCAAAGCCAGAATCTGGGGTCCTTTTTGTGGGGTCGTCAGAGCAGATCAGCAGGCAAAATTTGAAGGGCAAGAAGATAAACTGAGTGACTTCAGCTGGGGAATCTAAAATTCATGGGACATGTGTATGATTGAGAGCACATGTGGGAGAACGTGAAGAAGAAGAAGTTGGAATCTCAGTCTCTCGCTTTCTTTCACCACCACCTGTTGTTTAAATAATTATATACATCATTTTTCATGTACTACCAGTTAGGGGTGGCGTTCGATCGAGTCGAGTCGAGTGAAAAAAATTCGGATTAGTCGAGTTGACTAGTCCTATTTTGTCAACCAAACTCAATTTGAAATTTTAGCGAATCGAGTCGAGTTAAAACAAATTCGAGTCGAGTCGAGTCGAATAATTTATTCGAGTTAAAATGTTATCTTGTAAATGTTGATTGACTAGATCATGTTACTGTTATCTTGTAAATGCATATATATATATCTATAATTTTGAAATTTAGTTATATGAAATTACAATTTTTTTTTTTTTGTGTTCTATCTTTTCTTATAAATATAACTATCAAAGACTTGTCATACTAAATAAATAGCCTACTATTGACCTTTAAAAAAAGAGAATTCATTATCTTTTGAATTTCATCGTTTGGTCAGCTTGGTAACGTGCATGATATCAACCAAAAGCTTCAATCTTTAACTGAATGAAGCATTGAGTGATAGCCTTCCCCTTTTGAAACTCAAAAAATTCAATGTAAACTTTCAATACTTATCAATTTCAAAGGGAAAAAAAAATGAATGATAAATTATTAAGACAATAAGTATGCAGTCAACAGCTCATGTGGATTTATTTTTCTACTGAATGGTGACAAACAACAAAAAAAAAATGAGCCAACAAAAATGGGCTAAAGAGTAAAAAGGGAAGACGAAATAAAGAAAACGCAAAACTCAAGCTTAGTATCAAACTCAAATGAGTAAAACGACGTCGTATAGAAATATCTTATTCGGATTTTCGAGTTATTCGAGTTGTATAAATCAAATCCTAGCTAAACTATATAACTCAAATTACTTAGTCGAGTTGATCCGAAAATCCGAATAACTCTAATAAACCGAACTATTTGATTCGAAATTTGAAATATTTTTCGATTTTTTCGAGTCGAGTCGGATTTTGCTCTCCCCTACTACCAGTAGTAGTAGTAGTTTTCAACAGAGATAGGAAACTCATTGAATACAGGGTTTAGATTTGATTTTTTGCCTTGGATTTCCGAGCCTTTTAAATTCCTTCGACCCCTTTCTTTGGGGTTTGCAAACTCTTCTTCTTCTTCTTCTACTACTACTACTTCTCCTTTTCTTTTTCCTTTTCCTTCTTTTATTACATTGGGTTAACGTTAATTTCAACATCGACGACAATTTCGGGATCATTGTAAAGTTCTATTCCATTGATTACTGAGATAACGAGGATGACCGACCCACCAAACCAAACTATAACATTGTTATCTGTTTTGAATGTGCTTTATTTCGTTCTTTGGTATGCAGCCTTGGTTCTTGCAAAAGCAAACCCAAATACTCTCTCAGATTCCTTTCTTTCAACTTGACCCAATTCCAGTTTGAATATATATACATATAGTAATTGGCTTAATTATTTATAATAACATTATTATTAGTAGTAGTATTGTCATTGATGTTTGTAATTATATAATCGAGGAAAGTTTCTAAGAAACTTAGATGATTTAAAAAAATTTAAATGTTATATATATGAATTTTGTTAACGGGTACCTTTATATATTTTTTAAGATTATTTAATATATTATTTATAATAATAATAATGTATTATATATTTAAATATAATAGTTGATAATTTTATTTATTATTTTTTATACATTGAATGAAAATATTATTATATATAATAATTTTAAAAAATAACTAAGGATATTTATTAACAAAATCGTGTATATATATATATATATATATTTTTATGTGCGTTGGACTAACAGCCATGATTCTAATCATGAATTTGAGTTTTCTAATTATTTTGGTCATTGCACCTTTTATGTTTTTACTCAATTGTTCAATTAATTAGCCCATATTGCTGACTATTTTGTCCAGCTTTCTGCAAACATCAATCCAAATTTATCGGGCAATTGAAAACTTTCAACAATTAGGAAATAATTAGAAAGGGAACAATACATCATGTTTGCGATTGGTCTTGAGAGTCCAAAGCAATAATTATTTTGTGAAAACTTAGGAGAGGTGAATACCAGCACTAATTTTAATTTTAAGGCTAGCTGAATTTTTTTAATGCCAATTACTATCACTTTTATTTTAAATTTTTATATTTTTTAATATGATATATAATTATTGATTTGATTATATGTTACTAATCTTAAACTCGTACAATGCATCAGAACATATGATTAAAAATAATTTTTAAAAGAATACATAGTTATAATGTATTTTATAGGCCTGGCTATACTGAACACGATATGAACGCGACAAGAAAAAGATAATTAAAAACACGACACGAAAAATAACACGAACACAACACGAATACACGAATATTTAAAAATTTATTTAATACGAATTATTAACGTATCAAAGTTTATATAAATATAAAATATCTTAAACACGATTATGACACGATAAAATACACAAACACGATACGGATAGATAAATTGCCAGATCTAATATTTTATATTTAATTATATAAAATTTAATGTAAAATACAATATAAAAATTCTCTAAATGTTTTTTTTTTCTGTCTAAAACTTTAAAATATATTACAAAAATTAATTTACATGATTTAGCAGTATTTGTATCATGGGAAGTCTAAGTACTGAGTCGGCCTCCATGTGTGTTGTGTTTCGCCCAAAGCACTAAAGCCATTCAAAATATTTGAAAGGTGTATGTAATATATCATTTAATATAAATTAATTTTTTTTATTTTAAAATTAAGTAATTTAATCTTTATTTTTTTAAAATTGAAATAAAAATGTAAAATCATTAATTGATATAACGTGAACAGTTAAAAAAAACAGACATGGCATTTAACTTGTATTTAGTTGATGACGTAGATGTCAAATACTAATATGATACTAATAAATATATTATTTTAAAATGACGTGAATAAAATAAGTAATCAAATTGTTAAAAATGACAAATCAAATGTTGAAAATATATTATTTATTTTGTCCATGTTATCTTAAAATAATATATTTTATTAGTGTCTCGTCAACATTTGATATCTACGTCAATAACTAAATACATATTAAATATTATATCAATTTTTTAAATGATTCACGTTACATCATTTAAGATTTTATTTTTTGATTTAACTTTAAAAGAACAATAATTAAATTATTTAAATTTTATAATAAAATAACTAATTTATAGTAGATGATATAACAGAGAGACCTTATAGGTTCTTTGACCCGCTGAAGCCTGAGAATATTTGTGTCAGTAAGATGATATAACAAAGCATGAGTTTTTTTTTTTTTTTGCAGAGTATTAGGAAAATAAAAATAAAAGAAAGAAAGAAAACTGCAGCCATGAAGCGCGTGCAATGTAAGACCCAATCACGGAGACCAAGACTCAGCAGTCAGGTCCACATGCTGACAAACCAGTACTTTGTCTGATAGCGAATCTTGAAACCAACACGCGCTCACTCGCGTCAAACTTAGGAAATGGGTCAGACATTCCATTCTCTTGTCCGAAAGCCTGTAGTAGCCTTGCATATCTCTCTTTGACCCTGTTTGCCTTGACAGTAACGTGACAATTTTGCTAATAATATCATTGCAAGTTATAAAAAAATTAATTAAAACATGATATAAAAAAATAATATAAATATTATACGATTATATTAATATGTTAAAATTTATAAAATATAAATTATTAATATATTAAAATTTATGTAAATATATAAAATTTTAAATACAATTATAACATGAAATAAATATACAAAGATCAGATCTACTTGATAGTCTTTTAACGTTATACTTTTTATTTATGGATTTTGTTAACGAGTGTTTTTTAAATATTTTTTAAAATTAATTATTATATTATTTATAGTAATATTATTATATTAAATATAATAATTGATAATTTTATTCATTATTTTTAATATATTAAATAAATATATTATTATATATAATAACTTTAAAAAAAAATTTATGACACTGTTAACAAAATTCATTATTTATTTATATTTAAAAACACTATGTTGATTTTTGGTTTATATAGATTTGAGAGGGATTTTGGAGTCTTTTAAGACTCTTGTCCTTACATTATAATAAGTTTTGTTTTTTATTTTTTCACAATTTTACTACTATAATCAATTAATTCTTTAAAATTAATGTTGGTTTTCTCATGACTATGATTTCATCTCTCACATCTCAATACAAACAAGTACGTTTCTCATATTCCCTTTTCACAATGGCAGTAGCAGTAGTCTCATGTCTCACCTTAATTATCAGCAAGAGAGCTTTTTCTTTCACATATTATCATTACCAAAGTAGATTTACACACAGTTTTTCTCTTTCTTCTCTGTCTTACCATGCAATAATGGCAGCAATCAGATATATGAACATGCAATATTGTGAACAATTCCTTGCTTAGATTTAGGGTGAAAGAAATAGGAAACTCGATCCAGATCATCGAGCTCTCTTCAAGTCAATTGAATAATATAAACAGCCTCAATGCTGGATTGTTAAGCTCTTAATTTCATTGATAAGATTCAATCTTTACCAAATCAAGAACAAAAAAAAAGTATATATGTTTAAACAAATAGGGCAGGCCCTCTTGCATATATATTTGCTTAAGCAAGCTAGCTAAGCTGCAAAACACTTTTTTTTCTTTCTCTTTTGTTCCAAATTTCCAATTTCTCTATCTCTTGGTTTTTGTGGGTGTTCCTTTAAAGGTTTCAAGTGAAGTCAGCTATAGCTGCACAAAGTAGACGAATGCACTCCTTTTGGAAATATATTTTGAACGTATCATCAACTACTATCAACTGTCCAATCGTTTGAACAATATGACAAGCCTAACTTTTTCTCCAAATTCTTTTTTTTTTTTATATAAAAGAGGTCGCAATCTAAAGATAAGATAAGGGATTGTAGATTTTGAGATTTGAACCTCGGGCCTTTTGAATGTCATCTTTTAAAGATGATTACATGAACCAACTGAACTAAGTTCCGGGTTCCTAACTCCCACATCTTTACATACTTAAATGAAAGAAAAAAATGAAACTGAAAAACTGATAACAATTATGTCAACCATTTATACACTAAAATATAGATGGCTGTGTTGCTTGATCACATTTGTGGCATTAATTACAAGTAAAAACAAGTGCAAATTTTTGTATTGATCATTATTCAAATTGGAGTATTAAAATATTCTTTGATATGGAAGCTAACGTTTGAAAATATTATGGAAAAATGATCTAATAAATTAAGTAGGGGGCTAGCTAGTTAATCTTTTTTTTTTTTTCCAACCTGATATAGTAATAAAGTGTGAAATGCCATCCAAATCAACAAAAAGAGCTTTGAATTCTAAATTCTGTGAAGGTCGTCCAATGGTCTATTGTTCAAGAATTCATTGTGAAGAGGACGAAATGAAACTTTGCATATTGGTAGACTTATGCTTAACTAAAGTTAGATTTTAATATAAGATTTCTTAAAGCTTTACACCGTTTAGCTTGAGAATAAAATGAAAGTTTTAAAAGGTATAAACAATTATAAAAAAAGAAGAAGAAAGAAGGCTTATAAACATGTAAAAAGAAGTCATAAACTCCGAACCAGATGTGATTTTGATTAAATTGTTGAATTAAAATGATTAATAATCCAATTATATAAACTGGCAATGTAAAAATTAATTTGCTTCCCTTGTAAAGAAGATCATCAAGAGGCATTAATTGTCAAATTATAGGACTTAAACAGATATATTTTGCGCAGTGCATATCATCAATATATGTCTGGTACAAGCTCTATAAACTGATACACTCACTATTGAAAACATACTCATACATTAAAATCTACTGATTCTAGTAAGGAAGAAAAAAAAGCCTACCAATTCTAGGGTTTTAGTCGATTTTTGAGGAACCAAGTCCTTGATGTCTTCGGGTTTGATCATTGAAGCCATATGGGGTTGGAAAGTAAGTAACTTTTTCTTCATCAGAGTTAATTTTTCTTTAATTGAAGCTACACTAACAAACAAAAAAACCGAAGCTTCAGCATGCAGCTCTTGAAACAAGAGAGAGTTAGACAACCAAATCTATAAAGGAGGATTGCTAGTGGGATGAAGAACTGAAACTGGAAAGATCTGTCCATGCAGTTCCACCCCAGTACTGATCATTTCCTTGAACCCCCATAAATTGCCTTGACAAATTCAGTTCTTGCTGATTATTACCTTCCATTTTCACTGAAGCCATCTGGGTTGCTGCTGAGCTTGATATCTTAGGTCGAACCTGATGATTACCAGCTCCACCTCCATAACCCGATGGCTCAACAACTCCACTTTCGAATTGGTATAACCCAGAAGAAGATTCCAAGCCTCCTAGGAATGGAAATTGCGGCCCTTGTTGTAGCCGCCACTGATCCAAACCAGTACCACTAGCTAAAGCACTTCCTATTTGAAAACTTAAGTCACTTGTTCCTCCAAGAGGAGCTGGAATTGTCCCATAATTCAACCCAATATTATCAGTGCCACCAAAATCTGTAAGATGATGCAAAGGAGCCATGAAACTCATTTGAGCAACCTGAGTTCCAAGGCCTAAAATATCTGTGCTTCCAGTAGTACTATTTGAAGAAATTGTACTTGAGGAACCAGAAGCTGCTTGACGGTCACCATTGACCGAAGATTTCGAGCTACTTCCTTTGCTTCTTTTGTTCCTACGGCATCCACCTCCAACCGGAACAGTTCTTAAGGCACCCCCTCTAGTCCAGTACCTTCTACAAGTTTTGCAAAAGTGACGAGGCTGTGTGAGACTGTAGTTGTTGAAGTAGCAAAACTTTGTGTTTGTTGATTCACATCTTGGGCAATTTAATGCTGCTTCTGGCATCGGTATGTTGGCCAAACGAGCTCGATCGGTCATTGAACCTGGTCGGATCGAGCCTGCTCCACCTCCTCCATGTGGTTGTGGAGGTGGTGGTGGTGGTGGTGGAGCAGGAGGAAGCTGATGGGCGCTTGCACCGCTACTAGGACCAGCTTGATGATTTTGATGCTGTTAAAAATTAAAATACAAAGAAGCAAGAAAAAAGAAATTAAATACCTGGTATATTCAACAGGATATAACCAAAAAAAAGTAATAGGAATATTTATCTTTTGAATTTTTTGCTTTTTTGGCAAAGAAACCATATCTTAACAAATTGAAAGAAAAAAAAAAAAACCTTACTTGTTGCCAGTTGGCTGGGTCAAGATAAGCTGGGATGGAGGTAAAAACCATGGTTTCTTGATCTTTGTTTTCCTTTTGTAAAGGTTTGTTGCGTTTGTGTAAGATAATAGCAGTGGAGAATCACATCAAACAAAGAGAGATTATTAGAGAAAGAAAGAAAGAAAGAAGATATGTTGAATGAAGAAGAGAGAAGCAACAAAAATTAAAAGGAGGGTCCTTTATATATAGTATATTTATATATATTATATTATACTATATTATATTATATATATATAATTAAAGTTCTTGTTCCTTCTCAATAGACTCTTTTTGTTTTATGGCTTTTTAGGGTTTAGAGAAGGCGATGTTTCTTAACCTATAAGCTTCTTTTCTTTTCTTTTTTCCCTTTTTCTTATGCTGATCATAGAGTGTAGTGTAGTGATTTACAGTACTTAGAAAAATGAGATTAGTGGCTCTCCTCTTGCATGCAAAAAAGTTGGTCTCTTGAAAATGTATGGAAATTGAGAGAGTGGAAAGTGCAAACCAGCTTATATTAATTAAGATCCAAGGTTTAATTATGATTTATGGTGGTGAGATTTAATTGAGTTTAATTATTTAAGAATTAAGGAATTTTTAATTATTAAAAAATAAAAATAAAAAGTTGCTTCTCAATCGAAGTGCCCGACCGAATGAACCTTTTTCGCCCGGTCCGGCCTGTTTGCCTTCCCCACTCGTTTCCTTTATTTTTGCATGGGATAGGAATATATAAATTTCAGTGCTATTCCTCACTCTCCTTTTGAGGTGCGTGCCTTGTTACGCTCCGGGATGCGGCCCAAATCATTGTCGTTTTGGTCCCCAATAGCTACAGCCTACAGTCATACATAATCCAAATCCTCTATCCTTATTTTCGTACTTCTATCCGTGCCCACTCTCGTAACGAATCGTTAATCCGTTTTTTTTTCTCTTCATATCTATTCATTTTTAATATTTGACTCGATTCTTTATCTAATAAAAAAATCGATTTCGCTTGAAAAAAAAACGGATACAAAGACGATACACATAAAAGAGATGGTGTCGTAGAATTCACCTATTCGATTACCGGTAAAATATCAATCGATCGTATTTGTATTTCGTAACCCCCGTTAAATAATTAAAAATAAACGAAAAAAAAACGACACTGAAAAAACGTGTGCGACTCATTAGGATAGTGGGGCACAAATAAAGAAAAAAAATTGGGGGCAAAGGATTTCTATTCTGTCATACATACAGGTAAAGCTTTAGGATATTTTTAAACTTCTATATATTCACTAATCTGATTCCTAATTAACCATGTTTTCTAGGATAGGAAAGTGGATTTTCATACTCTTCTTCTTCTTTCATTCAAAATTAATCTATCTTATTTCTGATAGTTAGAGTTATCGGAATGTTGATAATTGAAATTAAAAATCCGACACTTTACCAATAACTTATATCATATGATTGTTGGTAAAATTAATCTTAATTTGCTTTTGTATGATCTTCCTGGGGGGGGGTAAAACGTAAAAGGAAGAAGATGAGGAAGTAGCAAGATTAGCAGTTAAATAATTTCAATAAACTTTAAAAATAATAATACCATTTTAGTATTTTATTGAGTCTTCAGCATTTCCTCCACTAGGTCCTCAAAAAACCAAATACAAGCGCCCACAGCCTCCTACTCAGCACAATATTGAAAAACATATCGAGAGATCTCCATAAGAGATGCACAATAATCACTTTTTTTTCTTCATGAAATAACACTATACAAGTACAATGAATTTAGTTTTAATTACATGTGTTTGTCAGGGGCTATAGTGATTCTATTCATCATTTGGATATACCGTCGTCATTAGAAATCTGTTATTTGTATAAATAAAGTGGATATCGGATTCGATATCAGGCACTATCTGCTCTAAAATCAAAGCAAATTCGGATATTAGATATCCAAGAGTTTCTATCCGAATCAGTTCCAACTCTGCTATGGATACTAAATCTAATATCTGAATCCAAAAAATTATCCGAATCCACAAAAATCAGATCGGATAATGTCAAATATCCGATTTTTTATTATCCATTCTCATCCCTAGATTTAATCTCAATTATCATTAAAAATATGCATCATGTTAAAATGTGTATAATACTACAAGTTTATGATTTCAGTTTCAAGATAAAAAAAGCTGTCCTTGTTCCTGCAACTTAGATCATAATGTTTAGCAATTTGGAACATGAGATCTTCCTTCTATGGAGGCATTGCTACATTGTTCAAAATACAAAGGGTGTGCGAAAGGGGAGAGGGCGGAAGGCATTCATGTCATTGGAGCTGTGGCAAGTTAGAACTATTTGGACATCCTTCTCAGCTGAAAAGAGATGGCCTCCCGATTTTGACATCCTTTTCAGCCTCGTTACAGAATCAAATTCTCTCTTTTCCGGCTCTTCCATTGCACTTGATCTTCAAAAAAAAAAAACAATGACTACAGTCCCGTTTGAGAGGATCCATGGTGCTGTGGGAGCCTATGTTACTTGGATTCGTGAATGTTGGATGCAAATATGTGTCCGACACGGGTATGCTCATTTTTTTCTAAGCTTTTCCATGTATTTGAAAGGTCCTTGGAGAATCATATCCCCATACCCATGTCCAAATATGCGTCGGACACTAGTGTCAGACACGGATACTTCAAAAAAGATGAAGAGTCGAAACAACATAATTGGGAGCCACGCTGATCTCGCATTCGCACTCTCAAACAGGCACTATATCAAATGACCATCTCGAGACAATAAGCTACCATGATGATACGTGAAAAAAATTTGGGGAAAATGTATTGAGAGCATTACAAAAGACTATTTACACTGTTTTGATCTAAAACTTTCAGAGTCAAGAAGTTTCACCAATAGTTTCTCTAGCCTCTTTGAACTTACAGTAGGTTTAACAGCATTTGGATTCCCATAAACTACACAAGGATCTTTTTTACCTGAAAAAGAACCCCCTACACACCAACCACCAGGAGTAAACTGACCATACGATCTCCTTAACAGTTCATTGTCGATTTTGTTGAGGACTGGATCATCCTTGGCAAACTTGCGAGCAAAAGGGGCTCCACTTCGAACCATGTCGTCAAAATGTTCCAATGTTAGAGTCATTGGGTGCTGCTTTGGAGGATTATCCCATCTTATATAATGCAAGTCATGATTTACGGTTGTATTCTGGTAGTCTTTGTGATTGCAGATTACAGTGTGGAAGTAGCCTTCTGGAGATGACAGGAAATTTGTATAGTACATAAGGAGAGTTCGGGGGAGATTATCCCATCCCCAGACACAGAATTCAAGAAATGATTTTGTCAGCACCACCCATGCGGACCCTGGAATTACATATCAAAATTTCAGGATATAAAGTTTAATGAATCTATTGCATATACCATATGATTTGGTAAAATATATAAATAAGCAAATATTTATAAGATAGGCTTATGTTCAAAGCTCATACAACCTATTCTGGATATGTTATTTCCAGATATAAGATGATAGTTTCAAAGGACAGCGATCTAGAATACAGGCGAAGTTTCAACTTTCAACCGACTTAACAAATAGCTAAAACAAAATTTAAAACAGTGATTTACTTCCATCAGAAGCTTATCAACATGCAATGTTGCATAAAGATCTCTAAACATTTCAAAGAATATACTACAGGTTAACTTGTACTCTGACATTTCAAGAGATCATGTCTAACTAGCAGTTCTAAAACTCTACCACACTTTTTGCTCTGTTATACGAACATGGTCAGATTTATGTTACTCGGACTCTGGTGTATCCGACACGGGTATGTTCAATTTTTTCTAAGTTTTACCATGTGTTTGGAAGATCCTTGGAAGATCATATCCCCGTACCCATGTCCAAATATGCGTCGGACTCGGATACTTCAAGAAAAATGAAGAGTCGGAGCAACATAGAGTCAAATATCAATCTTCAGCAGTAAAGCTAAAATCAGAGAATCGCACATTTATCTCTAATAATCGTTCATTTACCATATCTACTATTTCTCAAATACCTAACATAGCATACATTTACTTGCACCTCCTGCATCTACTTAAATCTAATGAAAACCATAAGCTGCCACCTCCTTGCTTTCTATAAACTCAACTGATAAGTGGCAGCTTATTCAAGAATGCTCTAACATCAAGTTTTACATTTTTACTAGACAAATAAATTTTGAGTGGACAGATCAATGAAAAACAAAAAAAATAACGAAAAAATAAAAGCATTACCCATGAATAACTTGAATGAAGCAGGCAAGGATCTTTTCTCCTTAGCCCAAAATACACCAGACTTCTTTGAATGATATAAGCCTGGATCTATAATGATGGGCCTTGCTCTTTGGTATCTGCAAACACACAATGAAGTTACAATCAGAGAACGCCGTATAGACTAGTACACTGTATAGAAAGTGGAACAACATGTATTGGATCCTCACTCTTTCCAACCAACGCTACTAGTGTGCTCCAGGAAGTTCAGATCCCTAGGCAAGTAAGAAAAGATGTGCACAATATCTGAAACAAAAACCAATATGCAATCAGCAAGATTACTGAAACATGCCTAGCAAATTTTTGTTCAAGAGAATGCAAAATTTAGAGTTGCTGCAAATGCATATAGCTGATAGCAATGATTTCTAATTCACAGAAGGGAAAAACACCAGAGATTATACAAGGAATTGCCTGCTGTGTCTAGGTAAAAGCAGCCTGCGGATCAGCCAAGTTAAAAGCACACCAAAAAATGGAGAAACCCCTTTGAGAAACAAGCTTTTACTTAGTCACCCACATATTATAAGCACTTGCTTTTCCCCTTTGGACAAACAATTCATGCAAAAATTATCACCTAATTTATGCCACAACAATTAAGTTTTTTTTTTTGGAACATCTCAACTACTATTAAGTTACTATTACTATAATATAATAAATAAATAAATAAAAACAGTACTCGGTGCATTATAATTCCAGGCTCTATCACCATCACATTATTGAAATTCCAATAACAATATCTAAGATTATTATTTACAGTATTATCTTCATCTCATACATTGGAAATGGAAATGACTGTTACATTTAATACAACATTATTATTATAAATAATATATTAACTAAAGTAAGCAAAACTCTAAAAATAAAACTTCTTTGACCCCAATTTCAAATCATTCAATCCCTCTCATTGCCAACCCATATTTACACTCGCACCAGAAATATCCAAATCATTAAAAAAAAAACTCAACAACCCAACATTTCCATGTCAGTTTATTATTATAAAAATGTTTCTTACCATCTTGAGACATGAGGGGATAATCTGATGCACTAAGGTTCACGAACCAATCCCAATCTTTGGCTTCCTTCAACAAAATCGCCACCGCATGAAGCGTGCTAGCAATCATAGTGGGTCCCTTATAAGTTACCAAATCAGCCTTCCCGATCACCATCACGTTCCCAAACTCCCCAATCACGCCCTCGGATTTCACATACTTAGCCAACTCCAGCCGTTCCAAATCCGAAGCTTCCAGATCAAGGTGGAGTACATAGTAATTCCTTGGATGATAAACCGCCTGCAACAACCGCTTGACACGTGGCCCATCCCCTTTCGTCCCCGATATCAAATAAGCAAATCTCGGTAACTTGGGTAACCGGCCGTAATCCCGTTCGGAAAACGTAAATTTCGGTTGGTAAAAAGAGAAATCGGTTTCGGAAGAAGAGGATTTACCTTGGGTAAAAGTTAATGCGAGAAGAAAGGTGAGTGAAATGATAGAGATTGTAAGCACTGGCAAAAGCCATGATCGATCTGGAGAATAAGGAAAGTGAGCTCTTTTCATTAATTTATTATTTGGGAAGATTTTCGGACAGGAGAGCTAAAATTTAGGGGAGGTTTGAGAGATTTAAGGTAGATTAGATTTTTGAAAAGTTAAAAGAAAGGGTCGGATTTGGTGTCGGCGAGAGAGAGGTTTCTGTTGAAGAGGTTGTTTTGATTTGAAACAAAAAAGGTTAGGTTAGGGCAGTTTGTTTAGTGTTTACTTCGTATTTTGTACTTTGAAGTTGAACTGTGCTTGGAGAGGGAAATAGTATCGGTCCGAATTTAATTTGAAATGTCGGTTACGATGTTAGTATTACGCGTTGGTTTTGTTGATAGCTGTTTTTAATTTCTGTAACCGTTGATTTATTTGATCTAACGCTTGAATTTTTTTTTTAAACATAATGTAATCTTTCGGGTTAATAATAAATTGTTAATCTAACCTTTTTGTCAAACTTATCATAATTGACAAACAAAATATTTTTTTAAAGATAGGAGAAAGTTTTATAAATTATTGTTAATTTGTATTTACTCGTAATAGCTTAATTCAGTTGGTAAGTAAAGAAATTTTTTTCCTTATTAATTCGAGTTCGATCATGGTGGAAAGTGATTAGAAAGCAAAATTTTGAATGTGTCATATTGATATAAAAAAATATATTTTTAAAATCTCTTAAAAGAAAGAGATTAGATTTAAACAAAATCTGAATATTTTAATTTATATTAAATATATATATATATATATGATTTTATATTCATAGAGGTTAACTTGTAAACTCATTAAATATTTTAAAACTTAAAATTTAATGATAAATGTTGGTATATTGGATAAGGTATTGACGTATGTCAAGTGAGGGGTACCTTTCTCAATCTCTTATTTAATTAAGATCAACTTATAAAGTATAATATATGATCTAATTAGTAAAGTAGAAAAGGAATTATAATTTAAAAATATTTCTTCTTTTTTATTTTTCATTCGGTCATTTTCCGATAAAAAAAATATTATAAAATTTTAAAATTAAAAATATAAATGTTTATTCACTTTAAAAAAATTATTCATTTTAAAAAACTACCCACCTATTATTTTTTTTTAAAAAAAACACAATTTCTTTTTACTCACATTTTTTCATCCACCTATTATTTAAAAAAAAACACAATTTATTCACTTTAAGCATCTTTCAAAGTTATAGATAATATATTATTTATAATAATAATATTATATTAAATATAAAAATTAATAATTTTATTCATCATTTTTGATGCATTAAATAAAGATATTATTATGTATAATAACTTTAAAAAAAACTTAAAACAGTTATTAGCAATTTTTTTATTATTACATAAAAACTTTAGATAAGAAAGGTTATTTTATTTCCGGACATGTCAGAGCTTCAGTAAAAATTTATATTAAACTTATGTTCATCCCAACTCGTCCAATTCCATTAGCAAATTGTAGTCCACATTAAAAATGAGAAAAATGTTAACTAATGTCTAATCATATTAATTAACGTATATTTAAAAAATTATATAATGAATGTATTGTTTCATCTTAAATTTAATAAAAATAATACTTTAAATACAAAACTCTTTGTTAAAATAATAATTTAAATTATCTTAATCAGTGTTTATAACCTTGATATATCTGCATCAAAATTTAGATCTTTAGATATATCTGCATCAAAATTTAGCGCCAACAAACCGTATGATTTTTTTCCTCACAACATTTCTGAAAAATGGTATAACTACTTTACCTTCTGAATTATTATGATGAATATGACAAAGGATATTTCCTACTGCAATTGAAAGATAATGCTCTCAAAGGCAAAATGTTAGATTGATGGGTCGTATACTTTGAATGGGCTAAGAGAAGCCATGGAAATGAAGCTCCCATGGTCATTAGAATACGTCAGCATTCACCCCTTTCATAAAATGCATAAGAAATTTACTTTGAGTTGAAAGGATGAGAACTAATCTCTGTGATTTTGCTGCAGTTTATGGTATTTTCAGTATTAAACAACTGAAGAGAGCTTTTGTAATTTACAAAGGAAACAAGCAAAATAAGAAAGTGGACAGATAAGCTGTCAAGGTATTGAGATATCCACCACCTAGTAAAGCTGGAAATTATTGACATTGTAACATTATTATAACCAAACAAACATCAAGATTCAAGATGCATTATCCAAAAACACATGTTGTAATAATAATGAGTTTGAAACATATGGGGGCATCTAAATCCCCCCCCCCCCCCTCTTTACTGCAACAACAGCAGCATCCGGCCAGATTCCACATAATATAAATCTATTGCCTTTTCTGTAACTTTCCATTAAAGAGTAGCCGCTCCTTTGGTCCCCTCAATGGACACTGAAACCAGGTCATGGATTCAAATCATAAACAAATAGCAAAGGCATATATTCCAATGCAATTCATTTTCTTATTTGCAGCAGGGAATTAATTGATTGGCAAGAGCATTATTTATATATATATATGTACACCTGTATTGCTCTCTTGATTAGTCCTGATCCCTTCAATTAACCTTTTGTAAAATATAACTTCTTTAATCAATGAGCATGGTTGGTGTCAAGGTCAAAAACCTAAAAGGTGGATCACGCATATGATCTCAATACGACTGTTTTTGCTTTTGATAAATAAAGAAAAGAATTACAAAGACTGATGAAGTCGATGAGAGACAGACAATTGCTGAAGCTATCCACAATCATGAAAAAGGTTAGAGATATTATCATATTCATTGAAACATTATTAAATTCACGTCTACAACACGTTACGTAACACTCGCGACATCAGCAAGCGATTTAAAACTGTGGGCCGGCCTAAAAGAAAAATAAGGAATGCAGAGAAAAAGTGGGGATCATTTACTTCCATTTATGACCTATCTTCAGTTCTTCTCATAGCCGAATCATAGAAAATAAAAGTGAATGTAACTCAATTTCGAATCTGTGAATCAGGATCCGAATTACTACTGCAGGGCAGATATCAATACTTACCCTCTTTAAAATCACCAGCTCGATTTCTATCTGAAGAGTTCAAGCAATTATACAAGAAGGATCCACACATAAAACTTTTGATCAAACCTTTAGATGTCATCTCCAAGCTCTGGATCTTAATTGGCTTCAATTTATTCCATTCCCTCACAGGAAAGTAACCCAAAAGAAAAAATTGAAGGATAATCTGAATCTCTATGCTATCAGGATTCTATAGTACTACTACCAGTACCAATTCTTGGTGAAGTATTGAATACCAAATCTTCAATTTGACATTCTCACTTTCCATATAGCCTCAGAAGGCCAAAAGGGAAAAACAAAATTGGAGCAAGAAAGGGAGGAAAAAAAAAATTTCAAAGAAATTAAATTAGACATGTCAAACCAAACTAGATGCATCTGGCAAACCTTGATGGTGATCACTATCTCTAGCTGAACCAGACGGCGCCGTACCATTATTATTTGGCCTCTTTACAGTAACAGAAGCCCGGCAAATTGGACAATTGCTATGATTGTTAAGCCACAAATCAATGCAAGTAGCATGAAACGAGTGTTTGCATCCACTCAACTGCCTTACTTCTTCCCCATCAGCAAAAACTGATAAACAAACTGGACACTCATTTCCAATATCTTTAGAATGAGTCTCTTTTCGATACTTAACACCTGGAACAGGCTCCCTCCTCCTCTCAATTACTTCAACGGTGGTACTTCCATGGTTGTCGGTCGGAAGCTCCCTAGGGCTGTTGTCCTGACGTTCCCTGGAAGTCCAAGGAGGGCACTTGACAGCAAAAAAGAAAGCGTAGATTAAAGCGGGGATAGTTATAACTGCCATAAGAGCAAGAATGAATTCAAGTGGGGATAAATCAACGCTTCTTGGTGAATCAGGGAAAGGTGGAGGTGTATTGATGGTCACTATAGTAACACTTCCATTTTGATCTATAGGGTATATTTGGGGTGCTGATGAAGAGAAAGGTAACGGCGGAGGTGAGCTGATAATAGTACTGTTAGTCGTGTTATCAGGCTGGGAAAATGGTGGTGATGATGTAAAGAAGGGCGGCGGTGGTTGTGGTGGCGGTGAACTGATAATGGTTGGTGAGTTTTCCATGATAAAGAGAGAAAAAAAAAAACGATGGTAAAAGACTACAAAAATGAGGCTTTTATTTTTATTTGAGCAGGTAAGGGAAGAAATGGTGCTGCGGGCGGTGGTGGTGAATGGCTGATGTATTGTTTCGGGTATTTTCAAAAGCAATAATTGAAGGGGAAATATGGGGTTGTGGGGACAAATTCACATAAAATCATGAAAGCAACGCATGTTACTAGTTTATGAATTTTGTTTTATGCAAAAAGTATTAAAGTAGTCGACAGTAGTAGTTGATTTTTTTTTTTTTTTTACCCATTTAGGTTTTATTTAGCATTGTTTCAAAGTTGTTGAGATCAAAGATTATTTTTTATCGAAAATATAATGTTAAATAGATAAAAATATTTGATTTCTGCTGTTCTGTTGAAATCATGATTTGAAAAAGAAAAAAAAATAGCTTTTGGATTTTAAAAGCTGACTTTTGGATAAAATAACTTTATTATCCTCTCATCTCTACACTTTTATTATTTTAAACATATCTTTTTTTGACATTCAATTTCCTATAACACTTTTTAACAGCAATGTTAAACACTTAAAAAATTTTAAATTATAATTTTTCATCACACTTTTTAAACATATTTTTTAACCCAATTATTTTTCAACCCAAATTTTTTCTACAATAATGTTAAATTAGCCCTTAGTCTTTGTTTTATGCTTTGGTTGAACCAAAGTCAAGCCTAATCTAGTCTAGTATTTTGAAAAGGAGGCCCAAATTAATGTAACCAGACCCACAAAAGTTCTTGACACGTGACCTTGATTATAATGGTCTAACCAGGCCCAATTTAAATTAGGCTTCCAAACCTTAGAAACTTGCTATATAACATAGGATTAGATATAGTAATCTTGAATACGACACAATTACATAATTTCGAGCACGATAAGAAAAAATAGCTAAATCATGATAGTTATGAATATATGAATGTGTTAAAATCTATATAACATAAATTATTAATTTGTCAAATTTTATATAAATATATAACATTTTAAACACGATTATGACGTGAAAAATAATACAAATACAAAACGAATATACGAATTGTCAGATTTACATAGGATAGTGTTGGAACCTGACAAACAATTGTGATGAAATCAGCGGAGAGAATGGAAATTATGATTCATAAGTTTGTATATCAACGTTTTTCAAAAGATATATAAAATCTATGGACAACATTAGTAATAGTATCATTAAACTATATTCAGATTTGAAAATTGGACTTTTGGGCACTAAAAACTGTTCTTAAGCTTCGTCATTAAAGGGTTCGACGTTTGAAACATGATTATACTAGAGAAGGAAAGTGGAAGAGAAAATAAAGGGTGGATTGAGGGCGATGGCAGGGACCAAAGTCATAAAAAGAATGATGCTATTTACATCTTTTTTGACATTGACGAACCATATACATCTAAATTTTTTTCGTTCTCTAAGCATTTTTCTCGCTTTGAGTGACTTCCAAGCTAATAAACAATGATTAATGAAGAGTAGCTAAGCTAGCTAGCTTCAAAGTAAAGCCACCCGTTTTTATCAATTTGAAAATTACACCCCAAAATCCGGCAATCTATTAAGTTCCGGGGTTGGTGTTCTGTTAGAATCCGGCAAAGATACGGCCACCTGCTCTGGAGGTGAAGTATCAGCGCGACAAAGCGGGCAATTGGAGTGCAAATTTAGCCATTTATCGATACATGCCATATGGAAAAAGTGCAAGCAGTCTGGCAACACTCGAATTTGCTCACCTTCTTTGAAATCACCCAAGCAAACGGCACACATGTCTTCATTGCAATCTGTGCTGTATCTAAATATCGGAATTAAACTGGGTGTTGAAGTACTTCTGCTTCTGTCACTAGGCCTTTCCTGCTGATTGTGTTGAACATTTTGGCGAGCATTGGCAGTGTCTAGCATCTGCCTGCGATAGCAATTGCAAACAGAGTAAATTAAATGATACGTAGCAACCACGATGGCTCCGGCAATGACTCCGAAAAGGCTGACGAGAACCGGGTTAAATCGGAACCCTTGGCGACCTTCTTCTTCATCCATCGTACGAGGAGTTGGGCACAGTTGCAGTACTGGTAGGAAAGTTTGGTGGACAAGTTAAAATTGGCGTAGATTGTTAGGTGAAACTTGAGATTATGTCTTTTATAATTGTATCTATATTGAAAATATGTATACCAACAAATTAAAGGCTTCGGTTTCACCATCATCCCTAACCCGTAGAGTCGTAGACGTGGGTGGCACGGACATGAATGGGAGGAAACGTCCATTTTTAGGTTCAGAAATTGGTGCAAAACGCCGCGTGATCTTAGCATTTGCGGGTAAAAAATGAAAAACCCTCCAAAATCAAAAACCAAATTAATTAGGTGATGCAAGAGAAACAGTTGCAGCAGCTATAGCCGCTTGTTTTGGAGAAACGTTTTCAATATACTCCTAGGATAACTTGACTCCATTATCAGATTCAGAAATTTAGTTATCAGATTCAGAAGAAGAGATGTAGAAATATAGGCCATGGCCCATATCATTTCTCTTTGGAAATTTCTTTCCTTTACAATCATCTAAATTTAGCTACTAATTAAGTCAGAAAAATCAATATCTTTTTTATTTCGGTTAAATAAAAAATTCGCAATTAAGAATCTGAAATAGCATTGGCCTGTTAAAGGGCAGTTAACCGAAGGTGATGTGCTGCTTATGCTTTCTTACATGACCAAGTAAATTACTTTTGATTACTTAAATGCCAACCAAAGCACCTCGATATTATTGTCACAATATATATATATATATATATATATATATATATATATTGCGCAATAGGCTAAGAAGAAACCAAGATGAAGAGATCAGATAGAAGACATATTATGGTCAAAAATTCCAAAAAAAAAAATTGCTCCACTATACATTTATTAATTCCCAAAATCTCTTGCTGTCTGCTTAGGTGCATTAGAACAGTTTATGGATCCAGATGGATTGGGTCATACTCGAATGATAAAAAAAATTGTTTGTTCAAGATTCGATCTGTCAAATCCAAAAAACACATTTTATTATTTAAAATATATTTATATTAATATTTATATTTATATTTAAATTTAAATAATTATTTATTAATTAAATAGCCGACCTCGACAGGTTTAGGGACATCAAATGATAACATGGCAGATATCAATTTGCCCAAATAACTTGTTTCTTCTTATGGGCAAAAAGCGAAAAAAAAGAAGCTAATTTACATCCTAGTGCTTTGAAGATTTGATTCCCACCAACTCATTTGATATGGACTATGATGTTCCTATACATATGTTAAAAAGAGTTTAAAGAAAAAAAAAGTAAAAACTTTTTGCTTAGTGAGAGGAGTAGGATCCCCAAATGCCACTAATCTCCTTCAAGATCTCTATATAAGTTGTTTCAATCATTGAGTTTTAAATAGTAAAAATGGTTCCTTTTCCCCCTCCTGTTTCTTTTAGGTTTTTAATATTATCTCACATATAAAATTTCCTTTTGCATCTTGCAACAGGGTTTCTTTATTTATGCTTCATTTAAGGTTTATTGATAAAACGACATGACATGAATAACTTAATGAAAAAAGGCTTTTATTGATCATTCATCCAAATGAAGCATTAATTATTCATTTAATTAATGACAATTGTGTATCCCAATTAATACTGTTTAGCTCTCATAATGTTTTAAGTAACCAACTTGTTTGATGTCAAAATATTACTTATCTTTGTAGTTAAAACAAATATAAAAACAAATATATATTGCTTCTATTGAGTTTTTTTCATTAAGTAAAAATGTAATTATGTTTATTAGGACCAAAGGTTTTTCCTATAATGGTGATGATAAAAATTCCTTAGAAATCAATCAAGTTGATTAAATCCATATATAATTATATATACTCTTTATATTACCAAAATAAATTAAGGAATAAATCATCATCATCATGAAGAATTCCCATTTGATAATTAACTATGTATTTGAATAAAACAAGTCCTTGAGTGCCTTTTCAAGCTTTGAAGAAAGGCAATAGCATATGCCATATGGTATCCATATGCATTTTGGAATCATTTTTAAATAGAAACCAAAGATCCCTTTTATTTCTGTCTTTCAAAGGTTCATCATATCCATATCCAATGGAGGTTGCATTCTATTCTCATATAAATTAACCTTACCTTTAAAAAAATCCAACTTATATATATTTAAGAAAAATATTATTAATCCCATCACATTTGTCATAAATATTTGTATTTTCATAACATATAATTTTTGGTTTTATTATAATATCATATTTATGAATTAATGGACTTACCCATAAATTGATATAACCCCATCTTTAAATTTATTCAATAATTATATGTCATATCAGATGATAAAAAATTTAAGACAAAATTGAAGAGACAAATAACATGACTGTATGTATATTTATTAATTAAACTTCGTCTCTATATATCTCTTAAAAGAACATTTCAACGGTTAAAAAGATAAGAATTTTCAATTTTATGTTACGAGTATATAATACATTTCCCATAAACAATTATTTAATAAATTACTATTTACTAATAGGTATAGTTCATAACAAGCATACACGTGTGAAAACAGCACATACCTTGTTGTTGTTGCATATAACTAACTATAAATCCTAAATATAAACAGGTTTAGCCGGCCATAGACTTTCCCTTCCCCATATATTGATGTTGCAGAAGTCAAATTATCAAACACCTTGCAGGCATTTTAGCCAGGCATGCATGACTCTCCATAAATATAAGTAAAATGACCCCTCGTACGCATCTGAACCCACAAACTACATGGTAATTTTTAAAATGGTTAATATATAAATTAGCCATTGAAATATATTTTTCTTTCACGATTTGATATTTTAAAAAAAATTCATAATTAAATACTTGAATTTATATTCAATCAATCAAGTTATTACAAGTAGTTAATGGCGTTACATAAATGTTGACGTGGCCTGATCGACTAATAGTAAGTTGTCACGTCAGCAATTTGTTTCTTTTATTTTTAAAAAGAAAAATTAAATAAAAAATTTGAAAAAAAAAAAGAAGAGAGAGGAAGGGCGGCCAGCTGCCGGTTTGAGGATCGATGGCAGGTCGATAAAGAAAAAAAGAAAATCTAGAAAAAGAAAAAAGGGAGAGAAGAGAGAGGAAAGGACGACGACAAGGCCGATCTGCCTTGGGCTAAGTAGATCTACGATTGGTCGGTCGGCGTCTCCTCTCTCTCTCCCCCTTTCCTTCTCTCTCTATTTTTTTTTAGATTTTTAAAAAATATAAATAATAAATCCAAAAAAGATATTATTTTTTAATTAAAAAAAATAAAATTGTAAAAATTATAAAATGTTGATGTGTAAAAATTATCACATATCACATTTTTATTAATAAAAAAAAGATATGTTATCAAATGGTTAAACTCTAAACTAATATGGTTAACGAAAATAAAATTTGAATACTTAATCTTGAATTATTACTTTTATATACCAAACCATAAAAAGAGTCAAAGGCCCATTTATATATTAACCTTTTTCAAAACGACAAAACGCATGAACAAAGCAAACCCCTCCTCCTAATCCTAGGTGATATGTGAGGCAAATTTTGGGCCATTATTAGATGAGTGACCTTAAATATGTACTTTGTGCATATAAACAAAGCCAATTTCCCTCTTTCTTAGATCAATGGAAAAATAAAATATTTGTCTAGCTTCAGTGTCATGTCTTGTCCTCCCCAACTACTCTTTAAATATCTGTTAAGACCATATTCTTGGTGTTCAATGTTATTGTTGTTATGTTTTTAGTTATTAAAAAAACATCCCATTGTCTTAAAAGTGTTTTTCCTAATTAGAATGCACTTTATTTGTCTAATTCTTGTCTATTTATAAAGAAAAAGTGATTTGTGGTTCTCCCTTGTATACCAAAGAGGGAAAATCAAATCTTGCCATATTTGGTTTTGTTTGATTTTGGTCAATGAAATTTTAAAATCTTCCAAAGATATTTTGTTAACTATGATATCCGAGTCTATTTATAAAGAAATTATGAATATTCATTAAAAAAAAATGTTGCAAAGGCTGAAAGATTTATGGGATGATCAAAATTGAAGGAAAAAAATCCACAAATCAAGGAAGGACTTGCGGTAATCACATGAGAAAATTGAATTATCTTTAGAAATATAAATGAGTTCACTAGTCATTAAATATCACAAATTAATTTATGAACTCAAAGAAAAAATGGCTTTAGGTTTTAACTTGTAGACTTGTGTAGATGCTTTTTTTTTTTTTCCTAGTAAGTGTTTCCCCTTTCCTTTTGAACAAGTGATACATTCTTAAATATGACGCCACATAACCAATTATTGCTGCATGTGAAAAAAAAAAAAAAAATCCTAAAACAGGTTGTAACTAGACTTGCTCACGGGCCGGGCAGCTCGTCCGGTCCGGCAGGCCCGGCCCGTATCGGGTCGGGCCTGGGCAGAATATTTTATGTTCCGGCCCGATCCGAAACAGTGATTTTGATTATAATAATATTATTTTATTTAATTTTAATTATAAAAAAAATAAAAAAAATTATTTTTTTATTCCAATGAACAGTGTTTCGGACCTAAACGGGCGAGCTGGGGCTACCCAGGGCCGAACCTGGGCAAAAGAAAAAAAAAAAAAAAACCGGGCCGCGGCCCGACCCGGCCATGATCACCTCTAGTTGTAACTTCCACTTTTTCCATTAACCCAAGTTTTATGACATATCCGCGTAACTAACATTTGACAACTTCTCACTCCGCTTGTAAATTCTATGATGACCTATAAATAGTGACTTGATGTTTCGTTTATGATCTTTCAGAGAAATTGACAATTTTGATTTTCCAAATTCTCTCTCTAATGTTCTTGCATTATTTCAGTTATCACACTTTTTACATTTCTCAAATTTCTTTTTCCTTCATCAATACCACCGCTTTTTAATAATAGGTGTGACTAAAGATCTCAATGAAGCGAGACGAAATCGGAGATTCTCTTATTCGCTTTCGTTCTACTTTTGTATGAATGTTGAAAACATTCAACTTCATGAATGTCGATTACATTCATAACTGTTTTACGATGCTCCATTCCGCTATATCTCAATTTTTATTAATTATTTTTAATTTAATATTATAAAAATTATATTGTAATTTATTCATAAACATAATTTTAGTATATAAAATTCTTTAATATATAATATATAATATTAAAATTTATATGATTTTAGAATATATATCTAATATATATACTAGAAATATAAGAGAAAATATAAAAATATTTTAAGAGATAAGATAGTAATTTCAAAAGTCAGGCGGGGTTGAGTGGAACAAGTATTTATCAAAATCACCCCGCTCCACGCCTCCCCCGCTTTTCAAAAAAAAAAAAACTCTCTTTATTCGAAACAGATTGATGTAAGATTCATCGATTGGATCAAATTTTATCATCCTTAAATGTGGCTATTCATCTCTATGGTGGGTGTGCATTTGAATTTTTTGTCACTACGCTTGTTTTTTAAGGTTTGCTCTAATTTTCATCTTTGACATCTCTCACAACATTTTATTTTATTGATTTGCATTGCTTTTTTCTATCTACTCAAAAAACCCTATACAATTTGTATTAATATTTAAAAAGCATAAAAAAAATCCAAATCTTTTCTTAAATGAACCCAAACAAAAAGTTCTCAAATCAAGTTCAAGTGCACTATAGAAAGCAATCTCACTTTTCCGTAGATGGAGATTTTTAGGGTTAGGCAATGTTGGTGAGTGCCCTTTTATCTCTATGGAAGGACCGATAGCCACACCCACCATTAAAGAGTGGGAGAGTGGAGACACTTTCTTCTTTAGGCTTTAAGCATAAAAGGGAGTTTCAATCACTATTTCAAACAAGGTGGCTTATCAACCAAACCCATGAAAATTGTCAAAATAATAAGAATGAGTGAAGGAAACAACAAAATAAAAGAGGATGAGAAATCTATTTATATTAGTGTACGTATTTTTATAATTTTTTATGTGATTTATATTTATTTAATCCGACCGTCGTATTTACGTAAATCATGCACGTCGAGGTCGAGTTTCTAGTAAATATCTAACTATTTATTCCATATAAAAAACTTTCAAACGTTAAATATATATTAAAAAAGACAGTATTTTCGATCTATATGATAGAGATATCGAATAGATTCGAAACTTTATGTGTACGACGAGTATAATTATATTGTTAAATCTAACGGTCGGTTTGTTAAAATATAAATCGTATAAAAAAAGTTATGAAAATATGTAAAACTAATTTAATTTTACACTAATGTAAGTGGATCTCTTATCATAAAAGATATGTAAAGATATTCATTAAGGGTTTATATTTGATGCACATATATATACAATGCCACTTCATTAAAAAAAATTAAAAATAAAAATAAAAATAAATAATTTTATTTTTAATGAAGTGATATTATATGATTCCCTAATAATGTATCAAAATATCAAATATAAATTCATTCATTAAATAGTTATTAATCTCTATAAGATGATGTTGCTTTTCGTACTTTTTTGTTTAAAAGAAAAATTGACAAATTGTACTTGTTTACCCCATGGAGAAAATTCTAAATTCCAAGACATCAAAATCATTTCAATAAATTGGTGGAAAATTTTGATTACTGTCAACCTATTTGTTACTAGAATGTGATTGAAATTAATTGTGAAAAACCATAGTATTAAATTTCATCTTAAAAAACCCGAAGCTTAATCATATTAATGCCATTATTTTAAAAAAAATAATATCTAATAAATTTAAATTTTAAATCTTAAAATCTGTAACACTTTTTTTTTATTTTCAAACTATAATATTTTTATAAAAAATAAAAAATCATCATAAAGGAAGCAACCCAAATGACACGTCTGTAATATTTGTCTACAAAATTAAACTTTTATCCTTTTTTTTTTCATTATTTTATAAAAAAAATTCAAGCCTGCATAGTGCCATAGTCTTCGTTCCCCCGTTAAAAATTTCTTTTGATTACATTATCTATTTATCTTCCATGCTAAAAAGAGATTTTTTTCATTAATTTATTAGTTACTTATTCAAATTAAAAGGAAAAAGAAAAAAAAAAGTAAAAATGAAAAGATAAGTAATACCTGGTTGCAGGAAACTGTGGATATTGCCCTCTAAAAAATGGCACGAGAAAAAGTGCAGCGTTACCGTTAAGTAACGGCGAGTTTAATCGGTGGTATCTAGTGTAGGCTTTTACTAACGAAACCTCTCTATAATGAGAAGCTGCCTTACGTGTCTGTTTCTCTCTTCTCATTCACTTTCTTTCTTTTATTTTATTTTCGTTTTCCTCTCATTTCTCTTTGCACTGATTTTTGTTTTTTGACGGCAAAACATAGGAAGAAAACGAAAAAGTGTAAGCTTAGAGGGAAGACAAGAAATAAGAAGTGAGAAAAACAGAGAGAGAAAGAAAGGAAAAAAATGGTGGGTAAGGTTGTGGATGATGATGATTTGGTGGAGATGAGCATCATAATCGTTCATGGAGGTCCTTCTTCATCTCGATTCCTCGATGCTTATCCCAAAAGGTACTCTTTGAAGATCCCTTCATTTCTCTTCTAGAAAAAATTTCCTCTTTTTTTTCTTCAAAGTTGGGTCTTTTGTTTACTCTTAGATATAAATTTATCTCTCTTTTTTTTCATAAAAGGGAAAAATTAAGAATTGGGTTTTTGTTTTCTTTATTGATGGATTTGATGTTTTTGGTTCAGTTTTTCCCACCTGTGTTTGGGGGATTTCGGGAGATTCTGGGGCTAGGGTTAGATATTGTCTTTCTCTAGCAGCTTCGATATAAAATCTCTCTCTCTCTCTCTCTAGGTAGAGATTGAAGAGATTTTTTTCTCTCTTTTTTAAATATCGTGTTTTTTTTTCTTCAAATGTTTGTTTTGTTGTATTTTAATAAGTTAGGGTTATTGAATTGATAAAAAAAATTTTTGTTAATTTCTGTGAGTTTTGTGGGGATTGTTGTTTTTTCTGATTGATAAATTCTAGGGTTTTGATGGAGGGGAGATCATGTGGTGATTGATATGATGATGAAGGTGTTTATAAGGTTGTTATTTTGTTGAATTTTTTTTGTGTTTTTTGGGGAAATGGAAAAATTCAATCCAACAGCAACAATACCTACCTCCTCCAACCGGATAATCTGAAATGGGAGATTCTCTCCTCACAGCCTTGTCAATGGAGAATCATCACCCTTCCACTCTATTATCTATGGATTCAAGTGCTTCCTCTCATGACGAATTGGATTTGGAAATGAATAGGCAAATTGTTCTTTCTCGGCCACCTGATATCAATTTGCCTCTCTCTGCTGAGCGTAGCCCTCCCCCGCAGCCGTGGAACTCTGACCAGTGTGATATTTTGGATGTTGGGCTCAGTTCACAAGCTTATGAGACTGAGAGCTACCTCACTGTATCCAAGACAGGACGAAAATGTGCTAAGCGGATAGATAGTATATGGGGTGCTTGGTTTTTCTTTAGTTTTTACTTTAAGCCTGCTTTGAATGACAAATCGAAGGGCAAGATTATTCGTGATAGCAACGGTGTTTCTGGTTATGATAAATCAGATCTCAAGTTGGATATTTTTATGGTTCAGCATGACATGGAGAATATGTACATGTGGGTTTTCAAGGAGAGACCCGAGAATGCATTGGGTAAGATGCAGCTTAGAAGCTACATGAATGGGCATTCTCGCCAAGGAGAGCGTCCATTTCCGTTTAGTGCGGATAAGGGTTTTGTCCGTTCACACAGGATGCAACGGAAACATTACAGAGGACTGTCAAACCCCCAGTGTGTGCACGGGATCGAGGTTGTTCCCTCACCAAATCTCGTGGCTCTTAATGAGGAAGATCGGAAAAGGTGGATGGAGCTTACTGGAAGGGATTTAAACTTTACAATTCCACCCGAAGCTAGTGATTTTAGTTTATGGAGGAACCTTCCAAACACAGATTTTGAGCTAGATAGGCCTCCTCCTCCTCTTCCTCCGATAAAGAGTGTATCAAATTCTCATTCGAAGAAGCTGCTTAATGGGTCTGGGCTCAATTTGTCTACTCAGCCATCTAGCCATAGCAATGGTGATGGGATGGACTTATCACTTGTCAGCTGCAAAAGGAGGAAAGAATTTTTCCCCCATGGAAATGATGATGATTGCTATTTGCCTATCATTCCTCCATCCGACCGAATTCCAGATATGGAAATTCATCCCAACGAGCCACACTGGTTAAATGACTTCAGTGGGATAATAAAAAATGTCTATGGGCCTGTTACTGCTGCAAAAACTATCTATGAGGATGAAGCAGGTTACTTGATCATTATCAGCTTGCCTTTTGTTGATCTTCAGAGGGTTAAGGTCTCTTGGAGGAATACTCTCACTCATGGTATCATAAAGATATCTTGTGTGAGCACATCTGCCATGCCTTTCATCAAGAGACATGATAGGACTTTCAAACTCACAGATCCTGCTTCTGAGCATTGCCCTCCTGGGGAGTTTGTTAGAGAGATCCCATTATCAACTCGAATCCCTGAAGACGCTAACATAGAAGCATATCATAATGGGCCGGGATCTGTCCTCGAGATTATGGTGCCAAAACTGCGGGTTTTGTCTGAAGAACACGAAGTCCTTGTCTGCCTCCGGCCTAAGCTTGTAGGGAGTGATCTCATGTTGACTTGAAGTAGAGCATTTATGGAGAATTATGAAAGGGTCGTTGCTATGATTGGTGCTTCATTGTTTTACACTGACTTTGTATCATACAGTGTAATCTATGAAACAAAATGTGCGTCTCACATTTTTGTCTTTTGCAATTTTTGCTCGCTAATTGCTATGATTTTTTTTCCCTATGATTTCTGGTTAGCATTTGACTGTAATGATAATTGATTTTCAAACTCATGTTTATTTATAGTCATTAATATAAAGATAGAATCTATACCTTTTGGTTATATTAGCTCCTCACTTTAGTTGTGTTTGTAGTAGCAACACTTCTCTCTCGATGTAGTTGTTGCAGCTTATATTGAATTCAATGAATGAAGGGTTAATGTCTTGACTTAATTTGCAGTTCTTCTCTGCCATACCTAGAATTCTTCAGTAAAAATCATATGTTGTCGGGTATTAGTTAGTATTTTGAGGGAGTTGAACATGCAGAGGAAAGCTTCTTTCCTGTTCTCTAGTATTACTTGGAATTATGGTTGGATTTTGCAATTGAGCCTCTTGGACAGAGTCACAAGCAAATTCTTTTGAGAGTAAATGTTACCCTTTTGTTTGTTTAATATTATATTGAACAACCCCTAAACCCAAAGCAGAAGACGACTTTGTTGATTTGATTCCAAAACACAGTAGTGATTAAGAAAGATCTCAAAAATGATAATTTGGGGTGAAAAGAGGTAGTAATAAGCTAACATAAAAGAGAAAGAAAAAAAAAAAAAAAATTTTAAAATACGGGTCACCGAACTATTGTGATCAGAAAAAACGCGTATCAAAGCAATCAACAACAGTTTGTAGCTTATATTTTATGTAGGTTGAGAAAAAGACCAAATTTAGTAGAATTTGGAAATTTGAAATGTGGATACGCACATACATTGTATACAAATCATTACTTATAGTATCTTTCTAACTTCTAAGCTAACTTCCATCTTCTATCTTCTATCTTCTATCTTCTAATCTATAGGTACAGATATAAATATTGAAATGAAACTCTCCCTTTCATATAGCAGCCACAGGCAATTTGGGTCAGATTTTGGGCAGAAACCAGAAGCCATGCGGGCCCAAAGTCCAAACCCATCCAACCCTTTTTCCGCCAGGCAGGCACCACCAATGACCAACCCATCGCCTTCCAAAACTACACCACACCAATAAGAAAAATATTTAAAATGTTATAATTACCTCAAGAATATATCATGATAAAGTTGATTTTGATCCCAAGGCAACTGAAACAAAAAACACGAAATAGTTGGGCTTGTAAAACTGCCAGGACCAGGCAATAGCACCAAATGTTTCTGATTCCAAAACCAAATAATAATAATAGGATGCTTAAAATCTTAAAACTGGCTTCGAACCAAATACTCGAAAGAGGTTCAAAGCCAGAAAAATGATAACTAAAATCCGATTCAAAAAAAAAAAAACCACATGAGAATAATAGAAGCAGATAAAAGAAATTGCAAAAATTTCTTAGTCCACTTCCTCAATCTTTGGGCCAGCACCGCTTCCACCAGCTGGGGCATCCTCATCCATGCCACCCATGTCACCACCAGCGCCCTGGTACATCTTTGCAATGATGGGGTTGCAGATGCTCTCCAATTCCTTCATCTTGTCTTCAAATTCATCCGACTCCGCAAGCTGGTTGCTGTCTAGCCATTGAATGGCCTGCTCAATTGCATCTTCAATCTTACTCTTATCTGCTGGAGAGAGTTTGGCACCAATCTTCTCGTCCTTAACTGTGTTCCTCATGTTGTAAGCATAGTTCTCCAATGCGTTCTTTGCCTCGACCTTCTTCTTGTGCTCTTCATCCTCAGACTTGTACTTTTCTGCCTCCTCAACCATCTTCTCAATTTCCTCCTTGGAAAGTCTTCCCTTGTCGTTTGTAATGGTGATTTTGTTCTTCTGCCCAGTGGTTTTATCCTCAGCAGACACATTCAAGATACCGTTGGCATCAATATCAAAGCACACTGTGATCTGTGGAACACCCCTGGGAGCTGGTGGGATACCAGAGAGCTCGAATTTACCGAGCAAGTTGTTATCTCTGGTCCTTGTTCTCTCACCTTCATAGACCTGGATCAACACACCAGGCTGGTTGTCGGAGTAAGTAGAGAAGACCTGCTCCTTCTTGGTGGGAATGGTGGTGTTCCTTGGAATCAAAACGGTCATGACTCCACCGGCAGTTTCCAAACCGAGGGACAAAGGGGTGACATCCAAGAGCAACAGATCCTGCACCTTCTCATTACCCTCACCACTCAAGATAGCAGCTTGGACTGAAGCACCATAGGCAACAGCCTCATCAGGATTGATGCTCTTGCAGAGCTCCTTCCCGTTGAAGAAATCCTGCAAAAGCTGCTGAACCTTGGGAATTCTAGTAGAACCACCAACAAGCACAACATCATGTACGGTGCTCTTGTCCATCTTGGCATCCCTCAAACACTTCTCAACTGGTTCCATACACTTTCTGAACAGATCCATGTTAAGTTCCTCAAACCTAGCACGGGTGATGGTTGAGTAAAAGTCGATACCCTCGTACAAGGAGTCTATCTCAATAGTGGTTTGAGCAGTGGATGACAGAGTTCTCTTTGCCCTCTCACAAGCAGTCCTCAACCTCCTAAGAGCTCTGGGGTTACCACTGATGTCCTTCTTGTTCTTTCTCTTGAACTCCTGCACGAAGTGGTTCACCATTCTGTTATCAAAATCTTCACCTCCAAGGTGAGTGTCTCCAGCAGTGGCCTTCACCTCAAAGATACCCTCTTCAATGGTAAGAAGAGAGACATCAAAAGTACCACCACCAAGATCGAAGATCAAGACATTCTTTTCGCCGACACTGGTAGCCTTTTTGTCAAGACCGTAAGCAATGGCTGCAGCTGTGGGTTCATTAATAATACGCATGACGTTAAGACCAGCAATGACACCAGCATCCTTTGTTGCCTGACGCTGAGAGTCATTGAAGTATGCAGGGACAGTAACCACCGCATTCTTAACTGTAGAGCCAAGGTAAGCCTCAGCAATTTCACGCATCTTAATTAGAACCATAGAAGAGATCTCCTCAGCAGCAAATTGCTTCTCCTCACCCTTGTAATTGACAACAATCATGGGCTTGTCACCAGGTCCAGAGATGACCTTGAATGGCCACATTTTAGCATCACTCTGAACAGTGGCATCGCTAAATCTACGACCAATCAACCTCTTTGCATCTGTAAAGATATTTCAAATGATAACAAAATAAACAAGCTAAGCCAAAAAAAAAAAACTTCAACCTATAAACCATATGAATGACTATCAAAGAAGAAAATATTCTGATTTCACCAAGTTTACAGATCAGAATTGCTAAAACACTTCAAACCATTGGTGATATGCAGAATATAATCACTTAACTATAACGCATAACTCAAACTAAAACAGACAGATCCAGAAAATTTAAAAAATTCAAGCTTGAAGTAGGGAATAGTAACAATTATAATCTAAATTATAATTTTATACTATATTATGCAAATACAATGATCACATAGAAGTATACTCTAATCTAACATACTAGAACCAAGTTCAACATAAACAGATAAGATACACAGATTCAATAAATTTTGAAAGATGATAAAAATAAACAATAAAGAAATATGTTTACCAACAGAACAATAATCTACTCTTTTTAAACCGCTCTGTTTAAGATTAAGCCGAAGGTCAAGTTACAGATCTAATAAACAAGTCAAAGTCTAGTTTATAGGATAGTCAACAGTACTGAATAGACAAATTATCTAAATTTGAAAACGAAAAAAAAAAAAGAGATTCAGATTTGAACTAAAATCTAAGCTCAAGCTACCGCGTTCCTTAGTAAATCTTTGCAATCTTAGCTCGTAAAGTGCAGATCTGGATTTTTACTTAACAAAAACTAACAATAGAATAGATCTAAACTAAACAAATCCAGATCCAGTAAAAACACAGATCTAACAAAGCAAACCAAAGTCCTGACAAATTTCAAAACAAAATCAAAGCTTACCGAAGACGGTGTTTATGGGGTTCATGGCGACCTGGTTCTTTGCTGCATCGCCGATCAAACGCTCGGTATCAGTAAAGCCAACATAAGACGGCGTCGTTCTGTTACCTTGATCGTTGGCGATGATCTCAACACGATCATGTTGCCAAACACCAACGCAAGAATAAGTGGTTCCTAGATCGATTCCGATCGCTGGGCCTTCTCCTTTACCGGCCATTACTATCTCTTCTTTTGTTGTGTCGACGGAAAAAGAATATAAAGAACGAACAAGAAAAAAAAAAACGAATGAAAATGAGAACTGAGAAACAATTACGAACGGCTAGGGTTTCAAGTGGCGGAGCATGAAGGAAAGAGTTGGTTTATATAGAGGTTTTTTTTAAGGTTAGTTTCGAGTATGTTCTAAACCTTGGACTCTAGGAACCGTCCGATCTTGGAAATTATTTGACGGTCCCAGATATACTTTTTTTTTTTTCCTTATTTTCCGCGGAAAGTTGAGGGTTTCGTATCTCGGTTCAAATTATCCAGTAAACTCCTGCCACGTCATTAAAAGTGAATTGAATACAGTTTTTTCAAGTTATTGACTTTTTCTATGTATGATTTAGTACCGACTCATGATCACTAGTTCATTTTCTTAGTCATAAAATTAAAATATTGGCATAATCTTAATCACAATTAAGTTTATTGGAACAATAATTTACTTTCTTCTTACACTCCCCCCCAAAAAATGCAAAGGATTCATTTCATTTAAATAGAAAAGACTAAACGAAAGATTAACCTTAAGTTCATCTATTATTTCTGCATCATATTTGAGGCTGAACTTTCAAGTAATGCAAGCACATGCTGTCATTTTTCTCGACTCAAATCCAACGTCGAATCTAAATTTGCTGTGATTTAGTATTGTCATCAACTCTTACTTATGATCCGATTTTTTTTAAACCCGAATTTTCCCTTACTTAACTCTAGTCTCTGATCAATTTTTATCAAATTATATCAAATATTATTCATTAAAAATTATATTAAAATTAACAAAATTATATAAAAAATTATACAAAATTATATCAAAACTTACCAAAATTAATATACCTTGTAACATATAGGATGAAGTAAAAAGAAATGATAAAAAATAAAAGCAGTTAAGTACCAAAAAATTAAGAAGATTATCATATCATAAGGTCTATAATCCAATTTGTATTAAATTTTGAGTAGTGATAAATATTCTTGATATATGATCAATTGAATTTATATGCCTCAAAATCTCATTTATAGCTTATGATTCAATAAGGATACGCTACTACTGTTTACACCAAACCATTTCCCCATTTTTTAAAATCAAAAACGAATTTTCCGACAAGACATCATGGCCATCGGATCGAACATCAGGTATTCCCAACATCATTATCACATCCAAAACCGGTACTCCGAGATACACCGAATCAAACCCAAAGCAACTCAAATCAACTCCCTGTCTTCTGGTACTTTTCTTGCATCTACCGTTTACTGTAAGAAAGAAAAAAAAAAGCATAAAACTTCAATGGTTGAAAAACATCAGATTCGGGGAGTTTAACCGTAAGTTTTTTACGGTAAAGTTGTGGTAAGCTTCAAATTGGGAAACCTGAGTAGCAGGTTACCAGGTCATAATTTTTTACATATGCACTTGATAAATTACATATCAACTTGGACGAATTACATATAAAACATGAAAAATTACATATCAACTTGAGAAATTGAAAAATTACATATGGACTTGATAAATTACATATGAACTTGAAAAATTACATATGAAAAATTACATATGGACATGGAAAATTACATATGAACTTGGAGAATTACATATGGACTTGATAAATTACATATGAACTTGAGAAATTCCCGAATTACATATGGACATGGGAAATTACATATGAACTTGGAGAATTACATATGGACTTGATAAATTACATATGAACTTGAGAAATTCCCGAATTACATATGGACATGGAAAATTACATATGAACTTGGAGAATTACATATGGACTTGATAAATTACATATGAACTTGAGAAATTCCCGAATTACATATGGACATGGAAAATTACATATGAACTTCGAGAATTACATATGGACTTGATAAATTACATATGAACTTGAGAAATTCCCGAATTACATATGGACATGGAAAATTACATATGAACTTGGAGAATTACATATGGACTTGATAAATTACATATGAACTTGAGAAATTCCCGAATTACATATGGACATGGAAAATTACATATGAACTTGGAGAATTACATATGGACTTGATAAATTACATATGAACTTGAGAAATTCTCGAATTACATATGGACATGGAAAATTACATATGAACTTGGAGAATTACATATGGACTTGATAAATTACATATGAACTTGAGAAATTCCCGAATTACATATGGACATGGGAAATTACATATGAACTTGGAGAATTACATATGGACTTGATAAATTACATATGAACTTGAGAAATTCCCGAATTACATATGGACATGGGAAATTACATATGAACTTGGAGAATTACATATGGACTTGATAAATTACATATGAACTTGAGAAATTCCCGAATTACATATGAACATGGGAAATTACATATGAACTTGGAGAATTACATATGGACTTGATAAATTACATATGAACTTGAGAAATTCCCGAATTACATATGGACATGGAAAATTACATATGAACTTGGAGAATTACATATGGACTTGATAAATTACATATGAACTTGAGAAATTCCCGAATTACATATGGACATGGAAAATTACATATGAACTTGGAGAATTACATATGGACTTGATAAATTACATATGAACTTGAGAAATTCCCGAATTACATATGGACATGGAAAATTACATATGAACTTGGAGAATTACATATGGACTTGATAAATTACATATGAACTTGAGAAATTCCCGAATTACATATGGACATGAGAAATTACATATCAACTTGACGAATTACATATGAACTTGACAAATTACATATCAACTTGAGAAATTCCCGAATTACATATGAACATGAGAAATTACATATGAACTTGACAAATTATATATGGACTTGATAAATTACATATGAACTTGAGAAATTTCCGTATTACATATAAATATAAAAAATTACATCTAAATATAACAAATCATTACAAATTTGATTACTTAACATATAAACGTGCTAAATAAAATATAAATATAATAAATTACATATAAATATAAAAAAATATTTATATGTTTAGAAATTATGTTTTTATCACTTAACATTAATAAAAATAATTATTGATTTAGATCACCAAGTTAGTAGGTGAAGTCTAAGATACAATTGTGAGAGTTCAATCTGCACTTTTTTCCATATTTATAAAATTTCAACTTGACAAGTCTATGATACCATTGCATTTCCATCATAATATTTGTAGATATGTTCCAACTTCTTTTACTTCTTTTACAGGGGCTTTAATCTCATCCAAGTGAAATGCACAAAATCAATGGCTATGTATTGCAAACACAAGAATTGCCTCAAGTTATTAATTACCAATTCAAATCACAAGTTATAACTTTAATCGAAAATTTTTGTGGTATGTTATGTATTTAAGACTTTTTAAATACATATATGAGTTACTATTATGTAATAGATGCATATCATGCATCCTTTATTGTTTCAATTGCATGTAGCCAAGTATCGTCCCAAAATCAATGTGATGTTGAGGTAGAAAATGTTCAGAGGAAAATTATGGACTGTAGCCAAGTACTCCAAACGTTGTACAAGAATTATTTATCCAAAAAAACAAATGTTGTACAAAACTCCCCAAACTAAGACAAAGGACTGCACTTTCTTTCATAGCATTTACATTGTATATTTTTCTGCTGAGAAACAAAGCAAAGGCGATGCCACATGAAAATCTATAACACTGTCCAACTCAGCCATATAAAATACATATTGTTATGAGAGCAAAAAATACATATTTCTGAACTTATTCTTCTGCTGAAACAAAATTAAAATACTAGAAAAAGATTATAACCACCTCCACCACAACCCAACTAGCCATATTTTCAATACTGCAGAACAACAGAAACAACAGATTTTCAACCCACCTAAACATTCGTACACTAATATGAAGATGTTCATAGTACAAATTTAATAACCAAAAACAACAGAAATGTGGACTGAACTTTGCAGACATAGAATTGTAAAATTACATTGATTTCACGATCTTCCCCATTTTTCTCTAAGTACATGGCACTATTATCCTTTGCTAACAAATCAAACATTATAATTGCTGGGGCAGTTCCTTCGCTGATTGAATTATTGATGGATGACAAGGCAGGCATAACAGATGATTCCTTGGGAGTGTTGGCTCTACTTTTGAGTTGTCCTGAAGGGCTTGAAGCTATAAAAAAAAGTAGAGTTTTGGTGCCTCTTCTTATTGATCTCTTGAGATTTGGATCAGCCAAAGGGAAGGAGAACTCGATAACACTTTTGCTGGGGTTGTTCAAAGATGGAGGATAAATCACGCACGTATACGCCCATTGTGGTCTTTCGTCCATTAGACCCAGGGGAGAATTCCTGAAATAAGAAACGATGATTTCACCTTGTGCCCCAAACAGAAACATAGTTCCACATGCTAAAATCAAGAAAAAAAAAGGAATAAAATGAATGATTGTTCCTAATAATTTTATATAGGTATTTTTTTTAATCATCTATTTATTGTCATTGAAAAATCCAGTCAACGAAAAAGAAAGACATATCTTCTAGCCAGAGTGCTTGCAGAATAAAGATTATAGACACTGGAAATGATGACAACTAGAGAAGGCTTTGCTTCGATCTATCCATCCAAGCCCAAGCTTAACTGGATTAACTAGTCAACCTATCTTTACTTAATTGCTGCAGGAACATAAGCATGAATGTTGGGGTAATAGTTATCCATGAGATAAATATTTATCTACATTTAAACATGAAACTGCTCATTAAACAAATTACAAGAAATGATGGCACTCGAACCAAAGAATAAAGGACCATAATTCAGCCATACATTCCAACCATTTTATTACAATCGTTGTATCTGCAATTCTAGTGCAAAAATGGACCTAAAGCAACCAAGGAATCTGAATTACTGTAGTTAGGCAATTGGCAAACTGTAGGAATAGTCCACACAATATGAGTAAATTAGTATAGTTAGAACAAGAGATACTGATGCATTATTTATCAGAAACTTGACTGAGAAAATCTCATAAAACAATAAAAAGAAGCATCAAAACTAAGCACACTAAGATAAACGAGAACGATATATAGGAGTGAGGGGTAAAAAAAATGTCATGAAAGAAAAATAATAAATGAAAACTCAGTCTTGGTTTATAGTTTCTAAGAGACAAAACAGAGAATACGCAAGAGAATTTTCAAAACGACATAATGCCCAATCTTGGGTGTAGCAATACGGAAATAGGATCTGGTTCCTATTCATAAAAACTCTAAATCCATAGCTATAGTAGATAATAATACTAAGCAAAATGAATGAACAGAGATAACTGAGTCAACAGACAATGTTGATCTATCAGTACAGAAAACCCAGGACTGAGAAAATATCAGTAACAAAAAAAAGAGAGACTCATCAATCCTTGATATTGTAGGCATCTGTAAGCATAGCAAGGTACTATTATAAGGGGTGGGGCAAACTCTCAGCAACTCATAGAAACAAGTACACCTCAACCTTTGTTTGTAGAAATCTGCTATGTAAAACAATAATATTATAATGCTTACATATTTACTTTTACACTGATACAACAAAAAATAAGGCAAGCTTGGTCAGGCACACCACTCTAGTAAGCAAGCTCTTTTAACGTCTAAAAAGTTCAAAAACACAAAACAACAATGATAACAACACAGTAAGAAAGTCATGTTTAAATCTTAAACAAGTTGTAAATTTCATCAATGACTTCGTGGTATGTCTTTAATCGGTAAAGCTCTTTGAAATAATCAGAGGATAGTATATTCATACAAAGCACCTTCTCTAATAATGAATCAATCGGTTTACCACATGTCTGTATCTCCATGACGATACCCGTACTGTCAACACAAGAATACCCCAAACAAAATGTCATAACCTTATTCCACTCAAAATAACATCATCTAATTTTTGAGAAAGAAAACACAAAAACGAAAAAAAGAAAAAGAACCAGAAAACCCTCGCAATTATTCTAGATACAACAACCGTACCTAATTAAATTAAACGAAAAAAGAAAATAAAAACTTAATCAGAATTGTACCTTTCACAAAATCTCAGCAGAAAATCTGAAAACATGGCTGAGTTGGATAGTGTTATAGATTTTCATGTACCTTTCACAAAATCTATAACACTGTCCAACTCACAAAAAGAAAATCAGATCTGAAAACATGTACCTTTCACAAAATCTCAGCTTGAGGCTTCATCTGAGAAAACAAGCAAAAAAAGTTGAAAAAAACCACCGCCTTTTGGCTTTTACTTCATCGCAGTCGCAGATCTGAATTCACCTCTGTCCCATGAACCAACCATCGGACTAGGGCTTGTACTTGGCTTCGCCTCTCTTCTCTTCTCTTCTTTATTTGTAATAATTTTGAAGGAAAAACGAATCAATGAGAAAAAAGAAAAATAGAAATCTACTGTAAGGGAAGCAAGCAGCAATCGAATCCGAAAAGAAGGAGAAGATGAAGATGAAACAACTCGGAACTTGGGTTTGGCTCCACAACGTTGGTTCGGATTAGATTTTCGAAACAGAAAAGGGAGAAGAAAATTTAGGGTTTTAAACAAATTTTTGTAACAGAGGGGAAGGGTTTTTTCGAAACAGAAAAGAGGATTAGGGGTAAGGGTTTTTTCGAACAGAAAAGGGAGAAGGAATGGGTTGGTATTCATGACCAGGTAAACCGGTTGCAAATTTTTTTTTTTTAAATTTCAACGGTTCAGATCATTCATTTATCATCTGACGGATAGAATTACTCTAAGCTGATGGGAAGCGTACCGTAAGAAACTTTTGTTAGAATTTTCCATCAGATTCTCATAACACAGCAAAGCCTAAACAGACCCCACACTTTCTTTTCCTCTACCTCATCAAGCTCTAGGGTTCCCTCATCCCTGTCACCCTAACCAAAAAAAGAAAGAAGATAAAATAGAATTTGTACGAAAATAAATGAAATCTCAATGAAAATGTTCAATTAATTTGAACCCAATAATAAGGGTTCTACTTTCAGATCGAAGTGTTTTTTTTTTAATAAAAAGAAGTTTGTAATTTGAGGATAAAATTTTAAATCCCTTATAGGGTTTTAAAAGAAGCCATGTCTGCAGGGGTTTGTGGGAAAAGGGTGGGGTTTGAAGAAATATTCGGATCCTCTCCCAAGAGATTCAGGTGTTCCAGTTTCGAATCTCCGAACGCATCGTCCGATGCTGGGTCCAGACCCGATGATCCGGTTTCAACTTTGTTGCAAATGTTCCCTGCTTTAGATCCTGAGGTTCGTTTCAATTTAAATGTTTTTTGTTTCTTTTTCGTTATTAAATTGTTCAGAAATGGTAAAGAAATTAGATCTTTTATTCTTTTTCATAACCCGATTTCATTGTTGTTTTGTTGTGCTAAAAGCTCATACTATTATCAATACGTGTTCGATTTACTTTGTTTTATTAGGCTGTTGTTTGCATATTACGAAATTTTGAGTATTCGGTAGAAATGGCTTTAAAATCATTGTTAACGCTTTAACTTGTATTTTATTTCTTAGGAGGTTGCTTTGTTGGCTCTTGGCATCTATGTTACTCGCACTCGGGGTGTGAGTGTCGGATATGGATATGTGTCCGACACGAGCATGTTCAGTTTTTCTAAGTTTCTCTAAGTACTTGGAGGGGTCATATCCCATACTCATGTCCAAATATGCGTTGAACACGGGTGCCGGACATGGATACTTCAAAAAAAAAAAAAAAATCGAAGCAACATAGCTTGGCATGCTATCTTCTTTATTTAAAACCTTAATCATGTGCTAATCTTGTTTAATGATTCCATGTTTAGTTAACGACATCTGGTCTCAGAAATTACAACAATAAGATTGAAGATCCTAGGAAGAATTTGAGTGCATTTTCCTCCGATCTTGCAGAAAGAAATGAACCACATGGCTTTGATTCTACCAGAATTGGAAATTTTACTGATATAAATATTCCTTTTGAGGGTACTGCTACATGTAAGTTGTTTCTTCTTGCTTAGTTGCTTTTTGTTTATCAATTACTTTACATCGGGTTTGTATGTCGTGTTTCAAACTTACGGTGGATTTTGTGCTTTTTTTTATAAACCAGGTAGTCAAATCTCAGAGCAGAATGTTGAAGATGTAAATAATATCAAACAGAAGTCTGATAATGGAACTGCAGTTGATAGTCCAAAGTGGGTAGATTTGTTTGTGCACGAGATGATGAGTGCAACCAATATTGATGATGCTAGGGGGCGTTCTACTAGGATTTTAGAAGCCTTTGAGGGAAGTATAACTGCCAGCAAAAGGGCTGCTGAGGAGGTAATCTAAAACTTTTTAACTTTTCATCGAGCTTTCTTCCAAGACGAGGACCTACTTTATTTGTTGCCTCTTTCCCATCATTTATGCGCTGATTCGATTCTCTGTGACATGATTATGAAGCAGATTGAGTATACTTCCTTGAAGGAACATTTGCAGAGCTTGTTAGATAACAATCAAATTTTGAGGAGAGCTGTTGCCATTCAGCATGAACGCAACTTAGAGCAAGAGGGAAAGGAAAGAGAAGCACAACACTTGAAGCTCACACTCAGACAGTACCTAGAACAAGTTCGAACTTTAGAGGTATTCATACTTTTACCTTCTGCATTTAGTAACTATTTCTATCCATACTTGGTCGGCGGTCGATATCGTTTTTATCGTATTTGAAGATTCGAATAGATTGCGAGAGTGACACTTTTATGGTGTTTGTTATGATGTTCGATTGGTCTTTGCCATTTTGCTACACTAGTCACCCATTAGCTCAATTCATATTTAAGTTTTTTTCATCTCTATTTATCAAACCTTCTCTGCCTAAGGTTTAAGCTGTAATTGTAGTGCTTGAGGGGGAAACAAACTGATTATAACTTTTTTTTGGATGCAGCTGAACAACTACACATTAAGGCTCCATCCTCAACGGGCACAAGAAAGTATTCAGGGGCAATTTCCTCCTGACATATACTAAAGGCCTTTGTTGTGTTATTATCCATTAATTTGGTGTTCCCTAACTATCTTATTTTCTGCTATTAATGGTTTATTTAAATCATCAAGCAACATGAAGATTTATTCACAGTTGTACTGATGTGCGTAGTTTGTATAATTCAAGCTAATATCAGTTTATGCATCACTGCCGGTTTACCAACAGCTACCCCTCGGAGTTCCCTATTTAAACCCTTCCAAATCCCGACGTTTACCAACAGCCAAAACTCGAAAGAAAAAATTTCTTTTTTCAGACTTTTCATTTTCTGTCGAAAACTATATCTCAATCAAGAAAATGTCGGGTCGTGGAAAGGGAGGCAAGGGATTGGGAAAGGGAGGAGCCAAGAGGCACAGGAAGGTACTCCGGGATAACATTCAGGGCATTACCAAGCCGGCGATTCGAAGGTTGGCTCGTAGAGGTGGCGTGAAGAGAATCAGCGGCTTGATCTACGAGGAGACACGTGGCGTCCTCAAGATCTTTCTGGAAAATGTGATCCGTGACGCTGTTACCTATACGGAGCACGCTAGGCGCAAGACTGTTACGGCCATGGATGTTGTTTACGCTCTCAAGAGGCAGGGCAGGACCCTTTACGGTTTCGGTGGTTAAGTTGATTTTAGGAATTGATTGATTGATTGGGTTTTGTAAATCTTTTGCAACAGTTTGCTGCAAGCTTTCGTTTGGCTATTCTGTAATTTAATGTTTTAGGTTTTATTTTTGAGTTTCTTTTATTAGAATGTATTTTGGTTTTTTTTTGGATAAGTGTCAATATATTTATCCAAGAAGCAGAGGATATTTCTGCTACATCAAAACTAAAAATTAGCTACTCAGCTAGCTTTACATCAATAAAAAAAAATAGAGTTGCTTAAGCCCCAATCAGAACAGAGGTTTAAGCCTACCAATTTGAATATGATCTCCTCTTTAATGGTTTCAAAAACCTGCAATGGAGATTTGCATGGATTTTCATGTATCTTTCTATTCCTTTCTTTCCAGACGTGGTAAATGGTTGCATTCCAAGCAAGCTTGAGAATAGTTGTAAGCAATGATCTATCTTTGAGCTTTTGCACAACCCATTCGAGCACATTGTTCCAACTACAACTTCGAACTTGCAACTGACATGACTGCATTACCTGCAACCAAAGAGATCTGGAAAAGCTACATTCAAAGAATAAGTGATCCCGGGTCTCTTGTTCAGAGAGGCAAAGCTTGCAATTCACATCTACCTCTAACCCCCAGCTCAGAAGTCTCATGCTTGTAGGCAATCTGTTCAAAATGGCCATCCAGGAAATAAGGGAGTGTTTAGGGATATGATGAGAATACCACAAAAGTCTATCCCATTTAACCTTCTGCTTCTTTGGTCTAAGATCCTGCCACACTTTTGCAGCTGAGAATGTAGTTCCAAGGAATTTCCAAATCCATCTTCCATCTTGATGGCTAATGAACTGGTTGGTCAAGTGCCTCAATTTTAAAAGTTTTTTCCAGCTCCAACTATTACCCTGAGCTTCAGTAAGCTCCCAAAAAGACCTTTCCTTGAGAACATAAGCATGGATCCAAGCTATCCACAGAGAGCCCGATCTGAAGAACAAGGCCCATATATGCTGCAGAAAACATGCCTGGTTCCAAATGGAGAGGTTTTTAATGCCTAGGCCTCCTTCAGACTTTGGGAAACAAATATCCTGCCAACCCACTCTTGCCCCTCTTGCAGATGAATCACTACCAGTCCAAAGGAACCTTGTGAGCAACTGGTTCAACTTATTCAGGACAAATTTTGGCAGTATGAAGTGTCTGGTCCAGTAATTCTGAATGTTGAACAAAACTGACTGGATGAGCTGAAGCCTGCCAGCATATGAAAGCAACTTAGCAGACCAATTCCCTATTCTTGCTGTCACTTTCTCAAGAAGAGGTGCGCAGTCCCTTGCTGTCAGCTTCCTAGTGACTAATGGAACCCCCAAATAACGAACAGGTAAGTATCCCATCCTAAATCCAGTAGTTTGGGAGATAAGCTGTAAAGATTCATCGTTTAAGCCTGAAGAGAATAGCTCACTTTTGGCACAATTCAATTGCAAACCTGACATTGAATAGAAGGCTTGAAATATATTTTGAACCCCAGTGATGGATTCCAAATTGCCTTTTGTGAAGATAAGCAAATCATCTGCAAAACAGAGATGAGTAAGGCTAATCTTTTTGCATTTTGGATGGAATGCAAAAACTCCCATGCTAGCTGCAGTGTCCAAAAGTTTGGAAAGCACATTCATGGATAAAACAAATAAGTAGGGAGAAATGAGATCCCCTTGACGAATACCCCTAGCTCCTGGAAAGTAACCAGCTAGCCCTCCATTGATTGACAAAGAAAATCTGGGAGTTGTTAAGCAGCAGCTGATCCATTCAACAAATTTCTTAGGAAATCCCATAGCAGCAAGAACAGAAATGATAAAATCCTAATTCAAAGTGTCAAAGGCCTTTTGAAGATCCACCTTGAAAGCGCATCTTGGGGAGAGAGAGGATCTATTATATCCTCTCACCAGTTCTTGGGCCATTAGGATGTTATCTGTAATGCTTCTGCCCTCTATGAAAGCACTTTGATTATGACTGATAAGGGAGCCTAGGTGTTGCTTTAGCCTGTTAGCCAGTATTGAAGTTATACATTTGTAAACCACTGAACAGCAAGAGATGGGCCTGTATTCTTTAATGCTTCTAGGACTTTGACTTTTAGGCACAAGAGCAATGATAGTGGAATTCAAAGCTGGGTGAAGGTCGCCAGAGTTGAAGAAACTAAGCACTGCAGCTGTCAAGTCATCGCCCACTATGTCCCAAGAAGTCTTGAAGAAATGAGAAGTGTACCCATCTGGAACATGGGTCTTATCCCCTTTGATAGCAAACATAGCTTTCTTGATTTCCTCCGCAGTCACTTCTTTTTTTAAGCTTGCTTGTTCATCTTCAGTGAGGGAAACCTGTAGAAGTTCTTCCAGGAATTCTTTGGAGCTGCTAGTGACATTAGCATCAGTAGTGCCTAGAACTCTGATAAAGTAGGAAACTGAGTTATCAACTATTTGTGAGTAGGATTCAAGCCTGTTACCCTCCTCATCATACAGCACTTTAATTGTATTTCTAGAGTGTTTGGCTGCTACCATCCGGTGAAAGAATCTGGTATTCTGGTCGCCTTCTTGGATCCATTGTACCCTAGATTTTTGCCTGAAATGACTCTCTTCAGCAAGCTGTAATTCAATGAATTCCTGTGACACTGCTCTTTCCTTTTCAAGTAGAACAGTGGAGGGATGATCCAGAATAGCAATCTGAATAGATTCAAGCTCTTTCCTTTTTATCGCCACTTTATCTGAGATACTCCCAAAGTGTGTGACATTGAAATGTCTAAGAACTTGCTTAAGTCGCCTTAGTTTCTTATAAAGACGAACCATAGGGGTCCCTGAAACCTGTTCCTTCCAAGAGCTATCCACCACCTCCAGAAATTCAGAGTGCCTAGCCCAGTGATTGAAGAACTTGAATGGCTTTGGTGGGGAGTGTCTGAGTAAGCATGGCTTCACTAGAGCAGGGCAGTGGTCGGAAATTTCTGGAGCAAGGAATTCAACATAAGAATTGGAGAAGCAAGAGAGCCACGCTTCATTTATAAGAACTCGATCAAGCTTTTTAGCAATGAAGCCCTCAACTTGATTATTTGTCCAGGTGTGGAGAGGACCAGAAAATGCATGATCAAAGATAGACAGCTGCTGCAAATATTCCCTGAAATCCGTAATATCAGAGTTCAAAGAGTGGGAGCCAATAGAGTTAGAACTCTCAGAAGGAGAAACAATAGTATTGAAGTCTCCTGCAATCAGCCAAGGTTTATTTGAAATTGAACAGTGGAGGGAATGAAGGTGTCTCCATAAGCTACGTCTGTCAGATCCCTCATTACTAGCATAAACAGCAGTAAGATAAACTTCATGGTCAGTGAGGGTGAATTTACAAGTGATGCTTTGACTTGTAACTCTCATCAAGTCCACCTGCAGATGATTATTCCATAGGAACCAGATCCTACCATTATAGGCTTCTGAATAGTTGTGATAAAGATTCCAACTAGAAAAATTTTTGTCAAGAATTTTCTGCATGTTATTCTCCTTGACTCTAGTTTCTAATAGGCAAACTACTTCCATATTCAGTCTATTTATCCTCCTAACTACTTCTCTTTGCTTTAGAGGATTGTTTAATCCTCTAACATTCCAAAATAAGAAATTCAATGAGCAGTTAGGGGAGAATTACCTCTCGAGGTAGATATGACTACCTTATCTCTCTTGCCTTTATCAATTGGCCCTTTCCTCTTGCTTTTCAGTGTTTTCATTAAGTCTGCAACACCAGCAGAGGCTGCTCTAGGTTGTCTGATTGAGTGGCAACTCGCACTCTCAGTGGTGTCTTTATGACCAACCGAAACATTGTCCTTCTCTGTGTCATCAGTCTGCTCCAAGATAGCAAATCTATTGATAGAGCTAGAACTTGCTGTTAATTGACCTGCAGCCTTAATAGCCTGATCAGTGAATTCTTCATGACCCTTGCTACTCTCTACTGGATAGTAACTTTTATCCTCATGTCCTCTGCAACTTTCTTCTACTCTTCCCCTGTCAGTCTGAACCTTTGGCATCCAAGCTTTCCCTGTAGCTACTACAGGTTTTTTGGGACAGAGCTTATCAATGTGACCAAAAATTTTACAACAAGAACACTTCTGCAGTAGCCAAGGAACTTCCACCTGAATTGTAGCAACAGTACCATCATTAAGCAACACTTCAATAGTTTGTGGAAGCTCAGAATCAGCCTTAATCTCGACACAGATTTTTGCATAAGCCAGGCGTTGCTGAGCTGCAGTTATCTTATCCATGTAGAGTGGAATACCAATTGCACTAGCAATATGATGGAGACTCAATTAAGAGTTGTAAACCCAAGTGCAGGTTATGTTCAAGTAATAAATTCTCGGGTGTCCGAGGTCGAACCACAGGGAAGCGTATTAATAAGTATAAGTTTATAAATATATAAGACAAAGAAAGTAAACAAGATATTAGGGAATCAACAACAAAATAAGATAAACAAGATATTAGAGAACAAAATAAACAAAATAACATAAAAAACAATTAAACAAGATATAAAAAACAATAAGAAAGGATGTTGAGGTTAGAGAATCCACTCTTGGTGTTATGCTAAGATTAATCTTGTTTTATTACACAATTGAAATCCACACATAAGGGAGGTTCCAATCGGAAGGTTTAGCAATTCAGTCCAAATTGTCCAACGTCCATAGCATATGATATTATGTTCATTTGGTGTCCTCAAAACTCATAAAAAGAGTCCAAGCATTCCTTATGCCAAAGTATATGTCTACAACAAATCAAGGTTATGAAACCAAGCATTTACTGTGCCATTTTCATTGTCAATAATGAATCAAGATCTCTACTTTGCAAGTATGATTTTAAACCAAAAGAAAATATTATCTATACTAGTGCTTATAAATGATGATTCATTTTAGCTCATGTTTAAGAGACTAACCTTAGCATTTACCAAGAGCTTCACCTCATCACCTCAACAATATGATTAGAAACACATACTAGATATGAATAAAATGAAAAGAAATGTAAGAAGAAAAAGAAAACTAGAGAAAGGAAAGAAAAAGAAAACTTAGAGAATTTTATTACAATGGCTATCCTACCAATGTATCAATGTATCCCAATACTCATCCAAGGCCCTCTATTTATACACATTTTGGAGGGCTAAATGACAAGAGACAAGCTTTACAAATTTCAAAGGTAGGTATAATAGGTGGGTGCATTTTTCTAACAATTTTCGTCATATTGTATGACAATTCTGATCAGCCAGCTTGATGGTCGATTTTGTCAATGTTGGATGCTCGATCTGATAAAATGGTCTTCTAGAAAAATATACCCCTATTAGTTACGGATCCATAGCCGTTGGAATCAGATCATTTGCGCACGTGGATCGGGAGATATGGTCAAAATACCAAAACGGTGCAGAACAGACGTCATTGCATATCAGCCAACTTGATGGTCGATTTCGCTAGGGAAAACGACTCCGTTTCAAGAAGTGTAAAACATGAAAAAGATAGATATGCCTCTTAGCTTTGCAGGGATACAAAGTTCAGCCTTATTTCTTCAGTGAAACTCGAGATATAGCTGATATGGAAAAAGGTGTCGGAACTGGAACTGAACTGGATTTGCCCTTAATTCTAGTAATCTGAAATCACTCAAAGAAACTTGTGAAAAACACCAAATTACATAAAAATATAAAAGATCATAAACACAATTAGACTAAACAATAATAACTCGTATTTGACACAAAACAATAATAAAACATAACTAAAAACTATATAATTATACGAGTTATCACACCCCCATACTTAGATTGTTGCTAGTCCCTAGCAACGACTCAATAAAAATAAAATAAGAAAATCTAATCTAATCCATTTTCGTAGGAAATCACGGTGGCACTTAGCATGTGACACAAGCCTTTAAACCCCTAGGTGTCCCTAGTGGACGAGTTTAGTCTCGTGAGGGTTTACTAGGACGATACCCACAAACATTGAAGACATAAGAAAAACTAAAAATAATAATTATAACTAATCCTTCCAATATAAATTAGAGATAATCATTGGACAAGTCTTAAAAACTAATCAATAGCTTAAAGAAATTCACAAAAAATCTTGCTTGAATGTAAATAGTTTGAGTTAAGCCAATAATAACATAACATATTTCAATCAAAATAGTGTATATTCAAACTTAATCTCAACTTCTCACATGGGATACTCTCTTGATTTTCACTCTTTAAAGTAGTGGTAAAGTGTTTACACTCAATCAATCTCATGAAAACACTTCTACCATATGCTTGCTTGTCCACCTATTCTCCACTATTTAGATCATACAACTTCATAAATCAAGAGGTCTTTATTCAAGGTTGTAATGGGGCCAAAGGGTTATAATGTGGTTAAAGAACAAAAGGATAAAGATATCACAAAGGTTCCAAAGAGTTCATAGATTTTAGAGACATAATAAGATCATACAAATAAAACTTCTCAAAACTCTTATAAAGCACATAATAACATAGGCTAAATATTCATGTTGAGCCTTTGCATCATTCTAACCAACTTTGTAACATCTTTTTCTAGAAGTTCAAGAGAAGATTTTTTTTTTTTTTTTTTTTTTTTAATATGGGAATGTGTTTGACAATGATCCCTTTCTTTTTCTCTTGAATTTTTCTTTTCTTTTCTTTCCCCCACACTTATCTTTTGTTTCTAACCCAAATTTTCAAATAAAAATATCCCTTGTTTTTTTGCAATATGTCTCAAAATATAAAATTCATCTTTAGAACAAGGGTAAGGATATAAGCATATTTAGGCTAGGTGTAAGTTGTGGTTACCAATAAAACATCATATTTAATGTAGGCTCAAATTGGCTCACTAGTGGGGATGTTCTCGTAGAACATTAATAATGGATGGCTGTTTGGCTCTGGTTATAATCCTAATGCCTCTATCATATTCATGTTGTCACATGTATCAATATAGTCTCAAACGGTTTAAAGCAAGTTCTAGAGAATCATGTAATCATAAGAGCACTCAAGAAAGAAATTAGATTGATTTGTATAATGCATCAATCATTATAGGCTCAAAAACTCACAAAGATGATTATACAAGTCAGATTAAGTCTAAACATGCTTCTTTCTCAATCAACATATCATATTAACATTGGCTCATAAAAAGGTTGACATCAAGCTCAATTCTCATGAAAATCTTCTCACTAATAAATCTGTTTTAGACTTATGCAATTCATATCTCATCATTGTATTGAAAGTAACTAAAAAAAAAACACACTAAGTCTAAACATGCTTTTTTTTTTTTTTTTGTTTTTTTTGTTTTTTTGAAGAAAAAGATTAAATCAAACTGACAAGGTATGTCTCAAGTCTCCCTTACTCAGACCTTGTTCAGAATGAATACTTCTAAATGTCTTAAAACACAACAAATTTTTTTTTTTTTTTTTTTTTTTAGCAAAATATGTCCCTTACCCCCTACTAAAATATGACATTGTCCCCAATGTCAAATTTTAAAGGTAGAATTTAGGAGATATTACCTGCAGAGGTTGCTAACCACTTATTATAACTGAGACACAACAAGCAAAATGTTAGATAATGTCACAAAGACAAAGTGTAATCCACTCCTTGCTCGTCCATATCTCTTTTTCTTTTTCCGAGCGTTTGCGAAACAACCGTAGCAGATAAACACTCATAAGCTTGTAGCTTTTTGAGTAAATCTTCAATGGTTGTAGCAGAAATTATGGTTCTCCTTGCCTCTGAAAACATGAATCCATTATCCACAGCATTATCTAAATATGAAAGTAAATTACTAAAATAACCATTAATATTAAGCAAACCAATGGGTTTCTTATTTGTGACCAAAGATGACCAAGAAGCCACGCAAGCTATTTCTTCCAATGTACCCAGACCTCCTGGTAAGGCAATGAATGCATCGGCAGAATGGTACATGATTGTTATCCGTTCAGGGATACTCCAGACTTGTATTTCCTTACCCACGGTAGGTCCACAAAAATCTGTGAATAGTTTTGGCACGATTCCTAGAACTGGACTTCCTCCGGCGTGTGCTGCTGTAGCGACTGCTCCCATTAAACCCGTACTACCGCCTCCATAAATCAAGTGGATCTTTTGTTGGGCAAGTATTACTCCAACTCTTATGGCTTCATCAGCGAATATGTTATTTTTCCCTGGATAAGCACCTCCAAAGACACAAATTTTTTTAATGCGCTGGGACGAAGTGCTTTCCATTTTTTTTTCTTTTTCGAGTGCCTGAAAGAGAATGAGTACATGGTGTAATATATAGAGGACTGAGTAGTGAATCAGACAAGAGTAATAATGTCGCCGAAAGTGTATTTGACCTGTCAGAAGAAAATGTTAACCTAACAAAAGATTTTTGCGTGATTTCAGGAAGAAAATCAAAAAGAGAAGAAAAATCAATCGTAAAAGACCAATGCAAAAAAAAAAAACGAGAATAATTACACAAATCGAACAACACGTAAATTAAACTGAAATAAAGTTATTGCAAATCAAACCAAAAGCTGAGAAGTCATTTATTGTAGTTGTGATTGTGGCTCACATCTTCCTCTGGTTTTACGTCCAGAAACGGCTTAAACGCCTTCTATGAGTCGAGGATATGCTTCCCATCCAGTTTTCTTACAAGCTGGCAAACAGGGTCTTTTAACATCAGATTCCCAAGATGTTGCCATTCCCTTTGGAATTGCGGCCATAAATCAAGAATTTCTCTTTGTACGTCTCCACTAGGATGCGTCTCAAGAGAAAGTTGGATATTACCCAAATTCTCCTTACTCAGTCCATCCTTAATGAATTCAATTTTATCATCTCGATTAGAGGACGGAATCCCAATAGAACGACATTTACCGTTACACGTCCATCGTGCACACTTGTGGCAATTTGAACTCATGCGCTTTGCTCGTCGCTTCTTTGCATAAGTGCTTCTACCTGTACCTGGTAAATGCAAAACAGGAAGATATTCATCTTCACGTACCTTGGCTTCAATTATCCAACGTATGTCTTCAGGAATCCCTTTGTTCATAAGCATTCTTAATCTTTCTAATCGAACTTGGTAAAGCTTCAGTAAAATATTCCGAGGAAAAGGAGGAAATCGTTTCTGCAATCTTTTGAGAATATCATCCATCCTGAAAAAAAAAATGAAATAAAATAAAATGAAAGAGAAATTTATATACAATATCAGTTTTGTGGGTAGCTGATGGAACCGACTTAAATAATCACGGAGTACCGTTATCCGCCATTTAACCGGAAAAAAAATGAATTTTTTTTTTTTTTTTTTTTTTTTGAAAAAGAAAACTTATATTTACATCTAGTTATTTTCAAAACAAGGATCAGAAAGAAAAACAACCTCTTCTTGAGTAACATGATTTTCCAAAAAGAGTTTGAGTCTTTGTCCATTTACCTTGAATACGTTACCATTTTGAGGATTCTCAATGTCAACTGCTCCATAATGATACACATGCTTAACCACAAATGGGCCAGTCCATCTTGATCTCAACTTACCAGGAAATATGTGAAGTCTAGAATTATAAAGTAGAACTTTTTGCCCAACATCAAATATTTTTCTTGAAATTAACTTGTCATGAAAGGCTTTAGTTCTTTCTTTATGAATTTTAGAATTCTCATATGCATCATTTCTGAGTTCCTCAAGTTCATTTATTTGTAATTTTCGTAAATTAGAAGCGTCATCAAGGTTTGAGTTGAACATTTTAATGGCCCAATATGCTTTATGCTCAAGTTCCACAGGTAAATGACAAGGTTTTCCATAAACTAGCCTATAAGGAGACATGCCCAATGCTGTTTTAAAAGCTGTTCGATAGGCCCATAATGCATCGTTAAGTCTAAGAGACCAATCTTTGCGATTTGGATTAACTGTCTTTTCCAAAATTTGTTTAATCTCCCTATTTGCTAATTCTACCTGTCCATTTGTCTGCGGGTGATAAGGGGTTGCAACTTTGTGTGTAATGGCATATTTCTTCATTAATGTTTCAAAAACCTTGTTGCAAAAATGTGTTCCCCCATCGCTTATGATAGATCGAGGAATTCCAAATCGACTCAAAATATTTTCTTTTAAAAATTTAATCACTGTTTTGTGATCATTATTTCGACATGGAATTGCCTCTATCCACTTTGAAACATAATCTATTGCAACTAAAATGTATAAGAAACCAAAAGATGGTGGAAATGGTCCCATGAAATCAATACCCCAACAGTCAAAAATTTCAATTACAAGAATTGGGTTCAAAGGCATCATGTTTCTTTTCGAAATGGAACCTAATTTTTGACAACTTTCACATGACTTGCAAAAATTATGTGCATCTTTGAACAAAGTTGGCCAGTAAAATCCACACTGTAAAATTTTTGCAGCAGTTTTCTTTGATGAAAAATGACCACCACATGCCTCGGAATGACAAAACTTAATTACACTACTTACCTCATTGTCGGGAATGCATCTTCGAAAAATCTGATCAGGACAATATTTGAACAAGTAAGGGTCATCCCAATAGAACTTCTTTACCTCATTCAGAAACTTCCTTTTATCTTGTGTGCTCCATTGAGAAGGAATTTTTCCTGTAGCAAGAAAATTAGCAATGTCAGCAAACCAAGGTGTCGTGGAGACAATTAGAAGTTGTTCATCAGGAAAAGTATCATTTATTGGTGAGGTTCCAAAAGATTCATCACAAACAAGTCTTGATAAATGATCAGCCACCACATTTTCTACTCCTTTTTTATCTCGAATGGTGATGTCAAATTCTTGCAGCAAAAGGATCCACCTCAGCAACCTAGGTTTTGCATCCTTCTTAGAGAGAAGATATTTTAAAGCTGCATGATCACTAAAGACAACAATTGATGATCCAACAAGGTAAGATCTGAATTTATCCAATGCAAAAACAACTGCAAGTAATTCCTTTTCTGTAGTGGAATAATTCATTTGGGCTCTATTTAAAGTTTTACTTGCATAGTAAATTACATGTGGTTTATTATCTTTCCTTTGTCCTAACACAGCACCAACAGCATAGTCACTAGCATCACACATTATTTCAAATGGTAAAGACCAATCAGGAGATCTCATAATAGGAGCAGTAGTGAGCATATTTTTGAGTTTTTCAAAAGCATCTTCACAATCTTTAGTCCATTCAAATGCAGTGTCTTTCATTAAAAGATTACATAGAGGTTTAGATATCGTGCTAAAATCTTTTATGAATCTTCTATAAAAACCTGCATGTCCCAAGAATGACCTAATGTCCTTTACTGTCTTTGGTGTGGGTAGATTAGCAATCAATTCAAGTTTTGACTTGTCTACCTCAATCCCTTTTGCAGAAACAATGTGACCTAGTACAATACCTTTAGTGACCATGAAATGACATTTTTCCCAATTAAGAACAAGATTTTTTTCTTCACACCTAATCAATACATTTTTCAAATTGGCTAAGCAATCATCAAATGAATCACCAGAAACAGAAAAATCATCCATGAAAATCTCAAGATTACGTTCAATCATGTCACTAAAAATGCTAAGCATGCATCTTTGAAATGTGGCAGGGGCGTTACATAATCCAAATGGCATTCTACGATATGCAAAAGTACCAAAAGGACATGTAAAAGTGGTTTTCTCTTGGTCCTCAAGTGCAATGGCAATTTGATTATACCCAGAATATCCATCTAGAAAACAATAAAACTCATGTCCTGCAACTCTTTCTAAGATTTGATCCATGAAAGGCAAAGGGAAATGATCTTTCCTCGTCACTGAGTTAAGTTTCCTATAGTCAATGCACATGCGCCAACCAGTAACAGTCCTAGCTGGAATTAATTCATTGTTTTCATTTTTAACTACAGTAACTCCAGATTTCTTAGGTACGACTTGAGTAGGACTTACCCATTTGCTATCAGAGATAGGATAAATGATTCCATTATCTAGAAGTTTAATGACTTCATTTCTCACTACTTCTTTCATATTAGGATTAAGCCTTCGTTGCATTTGTCTAGAGGGTTTAGCATTTTCCTCTAAATAAATATTATGTGTGCAGATTAATGGGCTTATTCCCTTTATGTCAGCTAAGGTCCATCCTAATGCATTTTTGTGCATTTTCAAAAGTTGTAACAACTTACCTTCTTGTAGTTCATCAAGATGTGAAGAAATTATGACTGGAAAAGTTTCACTCTCACCCAAAAAGGAATATTTTAGCTCGGATGGCAATGGTTTTAACTCCAGCTTGGGTGGTCCAATAGTTGATGGTACAGTGACATTTGTAAGTGATGGTAGTTCCTCAAACTTTTGTTTCCAACAATGCTTATCCTGAAAAGATTTTAACAAAGAATCAGTGTGTGAAATTTCTGAAGCATTATCAAACTCATATTCAATTAAATAAGCTTCTAAAGGATCATGGAATGTGGTAGTGGTGAGATGTTCATGAACAAGTTCTTCAATGAAATCCACTTCATGTACTTCTGAATTATCACCAGGTTGCTTGCAAATGTTGAACACATTTAATTCTAAAGTCATATTTCCAAAAGAAATGTTCAACATACCATTCCTGCAATTTATCAGAGCATTAGAAGTTGCAAGAAATGGACGGCCTAATATAACAGGAATTTGAACATTTGGATTTGAAACAGGATGTGTGTCCAAAACAATAAAATCAACAGGGAAGTAAAAATTATCAATTTGAACCAAAACATCTTCAACTATCCCTCGAGGAATTTTTACAGAACGATCAGCTAGTTGAAGTGTAACAGGTGTTTCCTTGAGTTCACCTAAACCTAACTGTTGATAAACAGAAAAAGGCAAAAGATTAACACTAGCACCAAGATCAAGCAATGCACGTTCTATTCTAGTGTTTCCAATGATGCATGAGATTGTTGGACATCCAGGATCTTTGAATTTTGGTGGAGTAAGGTGCTGAATGATTGAGCTCACACTTTCCGTCAAAAATGCTTTCTTTTGTACATTATGTTTCCTTTTAACTGTGCACATGTCCTTCAAAAATTTAGCATAAGATGGAACTTGTTTGATTGCATCCAATAAAGGAATGTTAATCTTAACTTGTTTGAAAAGTTCATAAATTTCTGCATTTTGATTCAAATTCTTTATTGTTTGCAACCTTTGAGGAAAAGGAGCAGGATGCATACCTTTTTCTTTGTCCAAATTTTCAAGAAGTTCAGACTTACCATCATCCTTACCATTACTTTTCGGAGGGGAAAGAGGATCTTGGTCTTTTGATGGAATGTTTTTGTCAATTGCCTTTCCACTTCGAAGAGTTGTGATAGAACTGGCATTTTCCTGTTGAGTTTCATTGGAGCAAGAAACAAGACATTGAGTAGAAGGGTTAGGCTGAGGTTGAGCAGGAAACTTACCTTTTTCTTGAGTGCGTAATGAAGCTGTCAATGTGGACAAGGTGTTTTTTATCTCATTGATGTCCTGTGAAGTCCGGCTATTCACATTTGCTTGTGTTTGCATGAATGCTTGCAATGTCTCTTCCAAGGTTTGTACACGTGAAGGTTGATAGGAAAAAGTGTTGCCCGGCTTTTGAGATTGTGGTACCTGAACATGATTATTATTCCGCCAACTGAAGTTGGGATGATTTCTCCATTCAGGGTTATACGTTTCAGAGTAAGGAGAAGGAAAAGGCTTTTTAAATGTGTTTATGGAATTTACTTGATCATGCAACGCTTCTTTAAGAATGGGAATGTTTGGACATTCAGAAGTGGGGTGTCCCATGATTTCACAAATTCCACAACTTTCTTCATTTTTAACCGTTTTGACTTCTTTTACTTCTCTAAGTTCCATGGCTTCAATCTTTCTAGCCAAATTAGCTACTTTAGCTTTTATCTCATCTTCTTGACTAAAATGATATTTTCCTCTGTTAGAAACAACATTAGATCTATTGGAACTTTCAGAGGAATTATCTGTGTGCCAGGCTTGAGAGTTATCTGCCAAATGGTCTAAGTAGTCAAAGGCTTCTTCAGGTTCTTTTTCTAGAAACTCACCGTTACACATTGTTTCAACAAATTGTTTAGTTTCGGGAGTTAAACTTTCATAAAAGAAACTAATAAGACGCCATTTTTCAAAACCATGATGTGGACAAGAACTTAACAAATCTTTAAAACGCTCCCAGCACTGAAAAAATGCTTCATTTTGATTTTGATTGAAATTTTGAATCTGTCTTTTCAAAGCAGTAGTTTTATGTGCTGGGAAAAATTTCTTTAGAAACTCAGTTTGTAATTCTTGCCATGTGCCAATTGACCTTGGTTTTAAATTATGAAGCCAAATTTTTGCTTTATCTTTTAAAGAAAAAGGAAATAATTTTAGCTTGACAATTTCATTTGTGCATTGTTGGTCATTAAAGGTGACACATACATCTTCGAAGTCTTTTAGAAACGAGTAAGCACTTTCCGATTCTAACCCATGGAAATTTGGAAGCAAACCTATCATACCTGGTTTAAAACGAAAGTTGTTTGCATTGAGAGGAAAAATAAAACAAGAGGGTGATGAGCTTCGAGTTGGTTGCAAGTAGTCACGCATGGTGCGTACTTGTCTGTTCTCATCTTCAGCATGAACACTTTCATTGTCAGCCATGGTAGGAGTTGTATTAGAAAGATTACCTGAAAAAGTTTCACAATAAAATCTAACTAAACGACGAGATCTAAAATCACGTCGCCAAACAAGCATAAAACAAAGTTAATATACAAAATTAGGCGGTATAACCAGCCAATAAAAATAAAACAAAGTTAATATACAATATAAATATAAATATATAGAAAATTAGGCGGTATAACCAGCCAATAAAAATAAATATAGGCGGTATAACCAGCCAATAAAAATAAATATACTTATAAACTTATATACTTAGTATTGCCTCCCCGGCAACGGCGCCAAAAACTTGATGGAGACTCAATTAAGAGTTGTAAACCCAAGTGCAGGTTATGTTCAAGTAATAAATTCTCGGGTGTCCGAGGTCGAACCACAGGGAAGCGTATTAATAAGTATAAGTTTATAAATATATAAGACAAAGAAAGTAAACAAGATATTAGGGAATCAACAACAAAATAAGATAAACAAGATATTAGAGAACAAAATAAACAAAATAACATAAAAAACAATTAAACAAGATATAAAAAACAATAAGAAAGGATGTTGAGGTTAGAGAATCCACTCTTGGTGTTATGCTAAGATTAATCTTGTTTTATTACACAATTGAAATCCACACATAAGGGAGGTTCCAATCGGAAGGTTTAGCAATTCAGTCCAAATTGTCCAACGTCCATAGCATATGATATTATGTTCATTTGGTGTCCTCAAAACTCATAAAAAGAGTCCAAGCATTCCTTATGCCAAAGTATATGTCTACAACAAATCAAGGTTATGAAACCAAGCATTTACTGTGCCATTTTCATTGTCAATAATGAATCAAGATCTCTACTTTGCAAGTATGATTTTAAACCAAAAGAAAATATTATCTATACTAGTGCTTATAAATGATGATTCATTTTAGCTCATGTTTAAGAGACTAACCTTAGCATTTACCAAGAGCTTCACCTCATCACCTCAACAATATGATTAGAAACACATACTAGATATGAATAAAATGAAAAGAAATGTAAGAAGAAAAAGAAAACTAGAGAAAGGAAAGAAAAAGAAAACTTAGAGAATTTTATTACAATGGCTATCCTACCAATGTATCAATGTATCCCAATACTCATCCAAGGCCCTCTATTTATACACATTTTGGAGGGCTAAATGACAAGAGACAAGCTTTACAAATTTCAAAGGTAGGTATAATAGGTGGGTGCATTTTTCTAACAATTTTCGTCATATTGTATGACAATTCTGATCAGCCAGCTTGATGGTCGATTTTGTCAATGTTGGATGCTCGATCTGATAAAATGGTCTTCTAGAAAAATATACCCCTATTAGTTACGGATCCATAGCCGTTGGAATCAGATCATTTGCGCACGTGGATCGGGAGATATGGTCAAAATACCAAAACGGTGCAGAACAGACGTCATTGCATATCAGCCAACTTGATGGTCGATTTCGCTAGGGAAAACGACTCCGTTTCAAGAAGTGTAAAACATGAAAAAGATAGATATGCCTCTTAGCTTTGCAGGGATACAAAGTTCAGCCTTATTTCTTCAGTGAAACTCGAGATATAGCTGATATGGAAAAAGGTGTCGGAACTGGAACTGAACTGGATTTGCCCTTAATTCTAGTAATCTGAAATCACTCAAAGAAACTTGTGAAAAACACCAAATTACATAAAAATATAAAAGATCATAAACACAATTAGACTAAACAATAATAACTCGTATTTGACACAAAACAATAATAAAACATAACTAAAAACTATATAATTATACGAGTTATCACAATATAACTCAAACCCTTCCTTGTATAGAGCTCAAGAGGGATTCCTCTTAGATGAACCCAAATTGGAAGTTTATCCATGCTAAATTCAAGGGTTTTCAATCTTCAATGAAATATGGTCTCAGAAATTCATATCAAAATCTAATTGGACTTTCAATTTTTCTTTTGAATATTCGATTCCTGGGCTTCATTTTTTAGGGCTCCTTTCAAATTGGGTTGTGCCATTGAGTTTCTGGCTAGTAATTGCCTAATTTGGACGGGTTTAGAGAGTCGACAAAACCCGTTATGCTTATACAGCGGATAGTTGAACTTAGATAAAATTAATTGAGGCTTAGCCCAACTTAACCAAGCACCTACTATGCCATATATATATTATTTATCATGTATTTCATGTCACAAAGTGTTCTATGTTGTATTGTAGAATGAATAACAATAATTGTAATACATGTAATTTAATACACATATCATATTTAATTTTGATTGTTGAATTTATTTATATGGCTGACACGAAATACAATATATACATCAATTGTCAAATCTAAATTTAACTACTATAACTGGCTCTAAGAGTGCAACTTAAGTTAGTTTTTTTTTTTGGTTTGGATCTAGTTTGGATCCAATCTAATTGACTTGATTCAAGGATTGGATTATGTGACAGACCCATCTTTATATGAACCCAACCCGACTTATATAAGGTCTCAGAATCAGCATGAGCGAATTTAACCCCACCGATTAGCTTCAGCAGCAGCGAATTTCGTTCTCCATCATCAACTGGCGCTGGCCTACTGAAAACGTGAATTTCGTTCTGCATGTAAACATGATCATCAACTTCACTAAAATATCTACAATGTTGAATGGAGCTATGGGATTAGTCCATTTTCTTGTGAATGGAGATCGAGTCATCATGAAGGAAAAAGAAATAGATTTGTGGTAGTGAAGAGAATGATCGATCAGGTGTGAATAATTGTCAATGCCGACAGCTGATAAAAGAAAACACAATGACAAAAGGAATGCCAACAAAAAGTTGCACCTTAATTTTATCATCACTTTTTTTCTACAAAAAAATGCTGAGAAATACAAGTAAAAAGAAACAGTGTATCTGGCTAGAAATAGAATTGGCCCTTTTGATGAGCTTGAAGCATTCTTGAAATTTGTAAGGCTAATGCAAGGTTGTTGAAGATGATAAATGGACGAGTTTATGTACACGTGTAATACTCTAATATATGAGAAGCAAGAATTGGTAATGTACCAGAAAAGGGTGGGAAACATGATCATGAATAATGTTAAAGTATTTCATGTAATTATATGTAGAACAGAAAATAAAAGTTCTGTTTAAAATCGTTCGAGTAAATACTTTACTTTTAATTGTACCTATTTTCAGTATAATTTTTTTTTTACTACTTTTATTATATTTCTATATATCCGACCCCCAAGGCGAGAATCCTGGCTATGCTCACTGACGCCATAAAGCATAAAAAGAAAGATTGTTAGCAAGTGATTTACGTGAACAAGGATGCCAAATCTAAGCAATAAGCACTAATTTTTCATTTCCTGTTTGAAGAAAACCAAGTGGGGTGCTTTGTAATCTATGGTTCCTATATTTCATAAGTGGAAACAACACGTGACCATACGTTCCTTTTCCTGAATAAATCAAGCTGTTCTTGACTATATATCTCCCATGGCTGCAGTTTGATGCTTTAACTCACGGACGCCTTGCTTCACGTTGCCTTTCTCTTTTCTGTGAGAGTATGCTCAACACTAGTCAGTTTCTTAATCATATATATATATATATATATATATATATATATATATAGGTGCCGATAGATACTCTTTTAACACGTAATTCCCTTTAGGAATATAGTTGATCATAACTAAGCAAATTGATTGTGTTTCGATTCACGGACACCTTGTCTTAAGTAGTTTTGTTCTTTTTCTGAGTTCTTAGTCATTGATTTTATGCTACAAGCTACCACTTCTAATCTTTGCATGTGTCTTACACCTTAAATCAACAAAAGAAAGTAATGATAACAACTGAAATTGACTATAGTAGTAATTGACGTATCTTTGCTATATAATACCCAAAATGATTAGATCGGACTGGATTGAACTAAATTCGAATAATAAAATATTTTATTTGTGTAAAATCCGATTTGATCCATCGGATCTAAAAGAACCCGTTTTATTGTTTAAACTAGATAATTAAGTTTGAACAATTAATTTTTCTTCATTTTCCACCCAAATTAGATAACATAAATTAATTCAAAGAAAATTCAAACTAGATGGCTTGGAATTGGGAGGAGCTGCTGCCCCTATATATTTGAACTATTGCAGAAGCTCTTTTCTTTTTTATTATCGCCCATTGACTATAGATATGGCCGACCCTAAAAGAGTACACTTTTCTGGCTAATATAGTGTAGAAGGAGAAAATTTGTAACCAATTACAAATTGCCACGTGTTAATTGAAATTTCTTTTAATTAAGAAATTTTCAATTAAATTATACATTACCATGTGAAATTGATAATATCATATTATAATTAATTATTTTATAATTAATTAAATATGTACACATGGTTTGACCAATCAAATTGCAAGGATTCATGGGTTAGCCAATCAAATTTCACCCATGTGTCATAATTATTTTACCTCTAATTAAATTAAATTAATTAAGAGATAAATAATAAATTTTTATCTCTAATTAAATTAAATTAATTAAGAGATAAATAATAAATTTTTATCTCTAATTAAATTAAATTAATTAAGAGATAAATAATAAATTTTTATCTCTAATTAAATTAAATTAATTAAGAGATAAATAATAAATTTTTATCTCTAATTAAATTAAATTAATTAAGAGATAAATAAAATATTTTATCTCTAATTTAATTAATTAATTAAGTGATAAAAATAAATATTTTATCTCTAATTAAATTAAATTAATTAAGAGATAAATAATAAATTTTTATCTCTAATTAAATTAAATTAATTAAGTGATAAAAAAATAAGTATTTTATCTCTAATTAAATTAAATTAATTAAGAGATAAATAAGAAGATATTATCTCTAATTAAATTAAATTAATTAAGAGATAAATAAGGAGATTAAGTTCTTTTAAAACTCTCTTTCACCTGGCTAGCTACCACTATAAATAGAGACCTCCTCTTAACACAAATTGACAACTCAGAAAGCCTGAAGAGAAGAAGATTTTGAAGAGCCAAATCCTCTCAAAATTCTTAAGAAGAAATTAGAGAAATTCTAAGAACGCGGTGCTTGTTCTTGAGAATTCTCTAGAAGCTGCTCTCCGATCTTGTTCAGCAAAGGAAAGGAGATAATTCCTGTTTTTCAAGACCAAGTCTAGAAGACCCTTGAAGCAGATCTCGTCGATTCAAGATCAAGTCGTGAAGACCCTTGAATCAAAATTTTACTGAAGAAAAGAATCAAAGGATTTCTTTCTTTAAGAATATTCAGAGATTGTAACCTCAAAGTTTGATTAATAAAAATATTATTTGACTCCAAATTTTCCTTGTCATATTTTTTGACATAAAATTTGTGTGTACAAATTTTGGCACGCCCGGTGGGACAATCTCTGCCTTTCATCTCTCTTCTCCAAAACTCAAGTTATCAAGTTGCAATGGCTCCCAAGAAGAACTTTGCTAACAAACCAACTCTCAAGCCTGCTCGAGCTAATCCTGCAGTCTACCCCACTTCATCATCAAGCGTTGATATCCCTACTCATCCTTATGGCACTAGGAGGAAGACCAAAACTCTTGCTGAATTGTATGAGCAAACTCTTCCTGTGCTCAATCAAAACCCTCTCTATGACACTTCTTCTCCAATTCAAGACTTAGAAGAAGTTTCTGCTAGACAAGTTGATTCTCCTCGAGGATCAAGTGCAAGTCGCCAGTTAACATACCAAGAACAAGACAGCTACTCAAGCAGCAAGCCTATTCCATCATCTACTCCAAAATCAAGTTCTGGATTAATGGCTGTCATGACAACTGGCACCACATCATTGGAAGAACAAGTTGCACTTCTGGCAAAATCTGTTGAAATTCTTTCAGCAAGTATCAAAGAGAAGGATAACCAGATCGCTTCCATGATGGACAAGATCGCCGGTCTCACTGGAAAAAGGAACGAAGCTTCAAACCAAAATTGGCAATCAATCTTTCAAGATGATGGTGAGAACTCTGGCAAGGAAGTTGCTAAGGATTCCGAAGAAAAGATCAATGAGCTCGTCACTACCAGTCAGCTCAAGGATCTTATCAAGGAGGCTATCAAAGATCAAGTTGAAAGCGTCAATCAACCTTCATATACATATGCAAAACCATATTCTCAAAGGATCGATCGTCTGAGGATGCCTGGGAACTATCAACCCCCAAAGTTTCAGCAGTTCGATGGAAAAGGAAATCCACGCCAACATGTTGCACATTTCGTGGAAACTTGCAATAATGCTGGTACCTATGGGGATCTCATGGTGAAGCAGTTCGTTCGCTCCCTAAAAAGCAACGCCTTTGATTGGTATACTGATCTTGAGCCTGGGACGATTGACAGCTGGGAACAACTTGAGCGCGAGTTCCTTAATCGATTCTACAGTACTCGTCGCTTAGTCAGCATGATCGAACTCACAAGCTCACGTCAATGGAAGGATGAGCCAGTCATTGATTACATCCACAGATGGAGAAATCTGAGCCTTAACTGCAAAGAAAGACTGTCTGAGTCTTCTGCCCTTGACATGTGCATCCAAGGCATGAATTGGGGCTTGCGTTACATTCTTCAAGGCATCAAGCCTAAGACCTTTGAAGAATTAGCCACTCGTGCTCATGATATGGAGTTGAGTATGACAGCTGCTGGAAATCAAGAACCTCCGGTGCAAGAGCCAAAGAAAACCAAGGAAAAACAAGATACCCGCAAAGGGGGCAAAACCTTTGTCAACAAGGGAGAAAGCAAACAGTCCATGGCTGTAACTACCAAGCCTCTTAAGATATCTCCCAAGTCAAAACAATCTCAAGAGACGAAATCTTCTCCTATCCAAGACAGAGGTAAAGGCAAGATCACTTTGAAGGAGAGACAAGAAAAGAAGTATCCTTTTCCTGATTCTGATGTTTCAAGCATTCTTGAAGAACTTTTAAAGACTAAGCTGATTCAGTTGCCAGAAATGAAGCGACCTGAAGAAGCTGATAAAATAGAAGACCCCAATTATTGCAAGTATCATCGCTTGATTAGCCATCCTCTGGAGAAGTGCTTTATTTTGAAGGATAGAATCATGCGACTCTATGAAGAGGGGAAAATCGAGTTTGAAGAAGAAATGGTGTCGTCAAATTTGGCATCAGTCGATATGGTTCCTCAATCCAATTCGCTGGATAGAACCATAAAATTTGGCTCTTTTGATCCTATCATACTGGCTCCAAGTACAAGTACGATGGCAGATCTTCAAGGAAGTGGGGGAAACTATTTGCTTCAAAGACAAAATCAAGATCACGATGGTTGGACTCTAGTCACACGCCGAAGAAGCAAAAGGAAGAATCTTCCAAAAGTTGTGAAAGTGCCTACAAGAGCTAAGATGATCAAACAACCATCTAAATCTCCAAAGCCCAATGTGCCTCAAGAAACAAAAATGCCATCTCAGGGCAAAAATTCAGTAGTGAGAAAGTCAAGGAGGCCGATCACTTTAAACGAATTTATGCCAATCCAGCTTAGAGATGAAGATTTGGTTTTCATGACTTGTTACCATAACGGTGGCAATGAAGATAATGAAAACAACATTGACTCAGTAGCATTCGAAGTTGACGATCATTCTTGTGCTACGAAAATTAACTTTTCTGATGAAGATCTGTTGCTGGGGTCAACCCCTCATAATCGGCCGTTGTTCGTCGTAGGATATACTCGGGAACAGAAAATCAATAGAATCTTGATCGACGATGGTTCCGCTGTCAACATACTCCCGTTGATGACAATGAAAGAATTGGGAGTTCCTTCAGATGAATTGATGCAAAGCCGCTTGATGATCCAAGGATTCAACCAAGGGGGACAAAGAGCTCTTGGAAAACTTAGACTTCAACTTTTCATTGGAGATATGGAGTCAAATCCACTTTTCCATGTGATTGATGCCAAAACGACATACAACATGTTGTTAGGACGACCGTGGATACATCAAAATGGTGTAGTCTCCTCAACTCTACACCAGTGTCTCAAGTATTGCAGAAACGGTCAAGTCAAGACGATCCTTGCAGACTCTAAGCCATTTACTATAGCAGAAGCACATTTCGCAGATGCAAAGTTTTATCTCAAAGATACATTTATTGAAGAAGTAATGTCCAACCCGATGCAAGAATTAAAGCAAAAGGGAAAGAATTTGGCTTCTTCCACAATCGGAGAAGATGAAATTGCTCAAGGTTTAAAAGATCTGACTCTTCCCCTCACTAACTTGGAAGAATCAAGAGGCCTTATACCTCCACTGCAAGGATTTGTTAGGCCAATAGAAGAACCTCTTTGTGAACATCAAGATCTTCCTACTCATCGAGCTAAAGATTTTGATCCTAACGCTTATAGGTTGCTTGTCAAAGCTGGGTATAAACAAGAGGATGTCGTAAAATTGGCTCACGAGACAAAAGAGCCTAGCAAAGAAAAGCCGCAAAGTTCATTCAAGATCCGACAGGTCTGGCAAAAGAAGATTGATCACATCGGAACTTCTAGAGAGGGGCTTGGGTATTCTCCATTAAAATTGAAGATTCATAAACAAACTTCGAGGTACATAAATGTGGAGGAAGTTCCCGAGGAGCAAGAAAATGCAGTGAAGCCACCAGGACTTTCAGTGTTTGATCGCTTGGGGGCACGCTCAACACGATGTTCAGTGTTTGATCGTTTGAGCATTCAATCATCACGAAGGTCAGTTTTTGAACGAATGGGAGAAAAATGCAGTGAAGTTTCTGTAAGTAAACCAATTTCCATTCAGTCAAGGCTTGGAAGCCCATACTCTGAAGAAGTTAACTGTGGCCGAAAAAGAAAATCTTCCACTTTAAAGGAATCAAGAGATTTTCACAGCAAAATTCCTTCTCGAATGAAAAGGCAAAGCGAATGGAAGGTAACTACTGGTGAAGTTTTAAAGGCTAGAAAGCACACAGTGGTTATAACCAAATCAGTCTCATCCTCAGAGGAAGAAGAACTTGAAGAAACAGAAATCTTTACTTCGAACCATGTATCTGTAAAAGAAACTGGTGAAAAATCTCAAGAAGAAGAAGCCCAAGAAGCCCCTTCGTCTTTTGAAGAAGGAAATCAAGCTACTATTGATGAGCTAAAAGAGGTTAACATCAGTACTAGTGAAGATCCACGACCGGTCTTCATTAATGCTTGCTTACCACCAGAAGAAGAAAAAGCCTATCTTGATCTTTTGATAGAGTATCGAGATATCTTTGCTTGGACTTACAAAGAAATGCCGGGACTCGATCCAAAAGTAGCTATGCATCATCTGGCTGTCAAGAAAAGTGTCCGACCTATCAAACAAGCTCAACGACGTTTCCATCCTGACTTGATCCCCCAAATTGAAGCTGAGGTCAATAAGCTCATCAAAGCTGGCTTTATTAGAGAAGTCAAGTATCCCACTTGGATCTCAAATATTGTTCCAGTGAGAAAGAAAAATGGTCAACTTCGAGTTTGTGTAGATTTTCGAGATTTGAACAATGCTTGTCCAAAAGACGACTTTCCTCTCCCTATAACAGAAATAATGGTTGATGCTACAACTGGCCATGAAGCTTTGTCATTTATGGATGGATCGTCTGGCTATAATCAAATTCGCATGGCTCCAAGAGATGAAGAACTTACCGCATTTCGAACTCCAAAAGGAATATACTGTTACAAAGTTATGCCGTTTGGGTTAAAGAATGCAGGGGCTACTTATCAAAGAGCAATGCAAAAGATCTTTGATGATATGCTTCACAAAAATGTCGAATGTTATGTTGATGACTTGGTAGTAAAGTCAAAGGAAAAATCCAATCATCTTGCTGATCTTCGCCAAGTGTTTGACAGATTGCGTAGATACCAATTGAAGATGAATCCGCTCAAGTGTGCGTTTGGAGTATCCTCGGGCAAGTTTTTGGGGTTCATCGTACGACATCGTGGGATTGAGATTGATCAATCAAAAATAGATGCAATCATGAAAATGCCTGAACCGCGCAATCTGCATGAACTTAAAAGTCTCCAAGGAAGATTGGCATATATCCGACGTTTTATCTCAAACTTGGCTGGTCGATGTCAACCATTTAGCCGGCTAATGAAGAAGGATGTCCCTTTTGTCTGGGATGAAGCCTGCAGTAATGCTTTTAAGAGCATTAAGACCTTTTTGTTACAACCACCTATTCTGAAGGCACCTATACCAGGACAGCCGTTAATCCTTTATATTGCTGCACAAGAACGTTCCTTAGGAGCATTATTGGCACAAGAAAATGATGAAGGAAAAGAAACTGCACTCTACTATCTTAGTAGAACTCTTAATGGTGCCGAATTAAATTATTCTCCTATTGAAAAGACTTGCTTGTCATTGATGTTTGCAGTTAAAAAGCTGAGGCATTATTTGCAAGCTCATTCTGTTCGTTTGATTTCGCGAGCAGATCCCCTCAAATATCTCATGTCCAAGTCTGTGCTCAGTGGAAGATTGGCAAAATGGGCTCTTTTGCTATAAGAGTTCGATATTACTTATATTCCACAAAAGGCCGTTAAAGGGCAAGCACTTGCCGATTTCCTTGCAAACCATCCGATTCCAGATGATTGGGAATTCTCTGAAGATCTCCCAGATGAAGATGTTCTTTTCATCGAAATTCCCAGGCCATGGAAACTATTCTTCGATGGGGCTGCCCGTCAAGATGGAGCTGGAGCAGGTGTTGTCTTTGTCACTTCAGAAGGAGATGTATTGCCTTATGCATTTACTCTCACTGAAAATTGTTCCAACAATGTAGCAGAATACCAAGCTCTGATCATTGGAATGGAAATGGCAGTGGATATGAAGATCACTCAACTCAAAGTGTTTGGGGATTCCAAATTGGTCATCAACCAACTTCTTTCACTTTATGAAGTTAAGAAGCCTGACCTCTTACCATATGTCGACTATGCGAAGAAAATTTTGGAATGGTTTGACAATGTAAGCTTAGAACATGTACCAAGAAGAGAGAACAAGCAAGCAGATTCTCTAGCTAATTTAGCATCAGCTCTTGCCATGCCAAGTGTAGAAGTAAAAGTCCCTCTTTGCAAACGATGGATTTTGCCTCCAGTTGATTTTAAAGATAATAATACGGAATCCAATGTTGTTTCAGTTTGCGAAGTTGAAAAAGAAGATTGGAGACAACCATTGATTGATTATTTAGAGCATGGGAGGCTACCCAATGATCCAAGGCATAAAACAGAAGTGAAACGTCGAGCTCCTCGATTTATTTACTTCAAGGGTACGCTCTATCGCCGCTCTTTTGATGGTGTCTTCCTTCGATGTTTAGGAGAAGATGAAGTATCCAAAACCTTACAAGAAGCTCACTCAGGAATTTGTGGTGCACATCAGTCTGGAGCTAAATTGCACTTTCAAATTAAAAGAATGGGATACTATTGGCCAACAATGGTAAAGGATAGCATGGACTACTCCAAGAAATGTCAAGCTTGTCAGTTTCATGCAAACTTCATCCATCAACCTCCTGAACCATTACACCCGACAGTCACATCTTAGCCGTTCGATGCTTGGGGACTTGATTTGGTAGGACCATTACCTAAGAGTTCACTAGGACATATGTACATACTTGCCGCTACAGATTATTTTTCAAAGTGGGCAGAAGTGGCACCTTACAGGGAAGTAAAAAAAGAAACTGTTGCAACTTTTATCAGGACAAACATCATTTATCGGTATGGTGTACCTCATCACATCATAACTGATAATGGGAAGCAGTTTGACATGAGCAAATTATGTGCACAGTTTGACTTCAAGCAGTACAAGTCTTCAATGTACCATGCTCCAGCAAACGGATTAGCAGAAGCTTTTAACAAGACTTTGTGCAATCTTCTCAAGAAAGTTGTTAACCGTTCAAAGAAAGATTGGCATGAAAGGATAGGAGAAGCTCTGTGGGCTTATCGAACTACATATCGCACACCAACTCAAGCCACTCCATATGCACTTGTTTATGGTGTGGAAGCTGTTCTACCACTTGAGCGACAAATTCCGTCATTAAGGATTGCAATCCAGGAAGATCTTTCTAGTGAAGACAATGTACGCTTACGTTTGGAAGAATTAGAAGCACTGGATGAGAAAAGGTTGGAAGCCCAACAACGCTTGGAGTGCTATCAAGCTCGACTATCCAAAGCTTTTAATAAGAAAGTCAAGCAGCGATCTTTCCAAGTTGGAGATTTAGTCCTTGCTGTAAGAAGACCCATAAATACTTCACATCGTATTGGCAACAAGTTCCTTTCAAAATGGGATGGACCATACGTTGTTCGAGAAGTTTATACCAATGGTGCCTATAAGATCGTTGATCAAGATGGTGTCAAAGTCGGACCGATCAATGGAAAGTTTTTGAAGCGTTACTATGCTTAAAGAAGATATTGCTCCTAAGCAAGAGCTTAAACTGTCGTATGTTGCTCCTAAGCACGAGCTTAAACTGCACATTAAAAATAAAAAAAAAAAAAAGCCCGCTATGTTGAAAATCCTTTCTAGGACAATTTAGGCAAAAGTTAGGGCACAAAAAAAAAAAAAGATGAACTACGTTATGACTTGATCCTTCAAATTCGAGGGTACGTAGGCAGCTTGGTTTCATTGCCAAGTTCTGTCCAAACAAAAAAAAAATTTCTTTTGATTCAAATATTATCTTTGGTTCACTTGAAAGTATCATGATAATTCTCCATTCAAATTTCATGATTCAAATTATTTTTCAAGTAAAACAAATCTTTTGCAAATTAAAGATCTTTGAGAATTTAATTTGTAGTCCATGCATGATGCAAAAATGCTTCAGAAAGTGCAAAAGAAAGATGATATATGGAGAAAAAGAAATTTAACTTCATTTCAAACTTGAAAAGAACTTACAATAAAAAATAAAATAAAAAAACTAGCAAGCCTAAGAACTAATATAAATTTGAAAAAAAAAAAAAAAGTTACATCAAAAGGGAGTCAGGGCTTCCATTTGAAATTCTTCAAGTCGTCTCGAGAGGCTTCCAACATATTTCGCAACAAATCTAAGTTCTTGGCTTCATCCTCAGTAAGGGTAGTAATAGACTCAACAGAATTCATCTCTTCACGAATCTTGGAGGTGTCGGTTCTTCTTCTTTTCAGTTCATCTTCAGTTTCTTGGAGCGAAGATTCAAGTCTATGTTTTTTGTGTTGCAAAGTAATGAACTCTTGCTCTACATCTGCCAAGTTCGACTGCAGGGTGTTAAGGTTCTCAACAGTCTTATGTTCAAGTAACATTGAATCTTTAAGTCGAATTTCAAGTGCTTGAAGTCTTTCAATTCTATCCTTGGATGAAGAAATGGAAGATTCAAGCTCATTAAATTTCTGGACTTGTGTAAAGTAGTCTTCCACCATGCCTTTCAATAAGGATGAATCAACGGACTTGATTGCTTCTATTGCATCAAAGATCTTGTGAACATCACCACTAAGTGAAGAAACCCGATCAAAAGAAGCGCGAATAATCGTTGGTTGAATGCTTTCCCACAAAATAGTTGCAAGCTTCAACTGGCTATCGGATATCACTTTTTCAGCACTAAACTTAGAAAATTCTGGAAGGGCGAGATGACTAGCTTCAACATGAGGGCCTGTGGGAGTCTTCACTATAGGAGAAGTATTATTAACAATCACATTAGGGCAAGCATCTTCTTGGTTGGGAACGGTACTTGAAACATTATTCCTGATCTTAGCTGCAAGTTTGTTGAACTCATGCGAACTAGAAACTGAAGCTTCACTTTTGGCGGGGGATATATCACCTTGAAAGGATTTCCTTGGCCTGGTTCGCTTCCAATGTCTGTCATGATCACTCTCATCAATCGAATCTTCAACAATCGCATTATGCTTCCCTTCGATGACTTTCGGTAAAACCCTTTGTCCTTCATCAACTAATGATACTGATCGAGGAACTTCTTGTGAAGTCTTCACATGCTCCTCTGTTAAATCTATGGTGGACGAGACTTTGGCTTTATTGGATTTGTCTTGCGAAATCTCTAAAGACTTTTTCTTAACATCCTTTGGAGGTTTTCTTCTCTTCGATGGTGATGTACGGATGCTCGAAATCAAAATATCAATAGAATGCTCAAGATATGGCTCATGAACTTTCGACCACCATTCTATGTATCTTGCGGTTGCATGATCATTAGGATTTAGAGAACGAGCTGGAGAGATCAATCTGGACTTTGTATGAGAACGAGTGCAAATTCTCCAAAACCTACATAAATCATCCACAGATCCAGAACGAATATCTTCCTTAAGAGCTCCGGGAATATCTTGACAAAACCCAAATTGTCTCCCAAATCGATGAGGACTGTAAGGTTCCACAATGATGGCTTGGTTACATCGGGCAGGCAAATAGCTCGAACGAACATTAACAAGGTAGCCATGATTGATCTTACTAAGAGCGTCATCATCAACAATCACTTCATCTCTATTCCTGGGATATAAGTTAGCATTCCACACTATTCCACTATGAATCAATTTACGGGCGTCATAATCCTCAAAGTATTTGGCTCCACCTTCTCCCGAAAACTTGCTCATCAAAGGCCCATATACATCATCTGGATTTTGAAAGTGAGTCCGGAAATAATAACTTAGCCACCCATAAATATAGTGAATTGGAAAACAAGCATCTGAAGAGCCCGCTTGAGCGGAAAGTGTAATTCGGTTTAGTCCGTGGTAAATATTGGCTAACACCGGGACCGCGAGATTAACAGTTCTCCCAATCGCCATCAGGCTGGCTATCTTAAATGTCTCTGGCCGAACAAATTTTGAATCTTTACTTGGAAAAACGAAAACACAAATCCAACAAGAAAGGAAGGCAGCTAAATAAGTGTCTGTTGTTAAACTGTCTTTGATTCCAAGTGCAGTAAATGCTCCATCTCCTGCCATTCCCCGACCTTGGTATTTTCGAAGAATTCCAGTAGGATTATGTGTAGCTTTTGGGCGAACAAGCTTCTTTGTTTTTCGAGCAGGTGGTTTGGTGTAACGCAATTTCCCTTGAAACCAAAAATTGATCCAATCCTCAATAGACACCTTATCCTCCTTGCCTTGCTTCAAAAGATGGAATGCAGCAAATAGATATTCACAACATCTCGGGATGAATCTTCCCTTGTTATCAAAGCCAGTCAATTCGGCAGCACAAGGAATGACTTCATCATAAAATATGCCGTGAATAGGTAAACCGCCTAGCCTATGCAAATCCCATAAGGAGATGGAAGCTTCCCCAGTAGCAAGGTGGAGAGTATTGGTAGCCGGGCACCAAGCTTCACAAAAAGCGCGAATGACGTCTTTGTTGTGATCATAAGTGTATAATGATGCATAAACAGCATCATATATACTAACAGTCGTTAAATTTTTGTTGAAGTGGTACAACACATCTTCAGTCCATTCCCAGTACTTTGGTATGTAACCAAACTCTCCAAAAATCTTGAAGGAAAATCCCCAATATGATCTTTCGGAAATAATACGGCTTCCCAACGTGTCAAACTTCTCATGATTAGAAGTATTGACGTGAAGACTAGACTGAAGAGATCTCGCCTTTGGAGAAGATTGTGAGGTTGGAGAAAGTTCTATCGACCAATCTTCCAAAGTGGTGGGAAAATCAAATGATTTCCAAGCGGATTTATATCTACCCGATATGGGCTTGTCGATGGAGAGATATAATCCTTCTTTTATGTCTTCGTCTTCCTTGGAAAGAATCACAAGATAATCTTTGTGATCTTTGAAGTGCACCATGATGATCCTACAAAAACAAAAACAAAAACAAACAAAAAATGTCAAAATAGGCAGAGAATTAAAAAAAAAAAAAAAAAAAAATTAAGTGTTATGATACGTGTAATTATGCATGGCTTTAAAGAAGAACAATTAATCTTGTTTTAACATGCAAGGTTTGAAAAAAAAAAAAAAAAAAAAAAAAAAAAAAGCCAAGTTTTCATGGCTCATCGACAGTTTCCTCCTGCAAATGGTCTCTAACATCTGTTTGTTCTAAGAAAGTCACCATTGTTGTATAGCTGAAGAACATTGAAGAAAGCATCGAATTCATCAACTCTAAGCCAAACCCTCTTGTTATTTATGCTTTTACTGAGGATGAAACCTTCAAGAAACGAATTTTATCAGAAACATCTTCAGGAACTGTAACATTCAATGATACCATTGTTCAATTTATATGTGATTCGCTACCATTTGGAGGAGTCGGCCAAAGTGGGCTTGGGAGGTACCATGGGAAGTATTCTTTCGATACTTTCAGCCATGAGAAATCTGTCTTACATAGAGCCTTCTATCCTGAATTGGAACCAAGGTATCCTCCATGGACTGATTTCAAGCTGCTATTCCTCAGATTAGCTTACAGGTTCGACTACTTTAGACTAATTCTCCTCCTGATGGGGTTGAAAAAGTCTTAGTTGGACAAGCAGTTTCAAACTTTTCGAACCCTCTTTTGTTGCAATATATTTCCCTTATTAATAATGAAGCTTGTGGAGTTTGTGTGCAATTAATAAAAAAAAAAAAAAAAGCTTGTATTCAAAAAAAAAAAAAAAAAAAAAAAAAAAAGAAAAGAGAACTCACCTGTTAAGCTTTCCAACGTAGCAATCTTTGACAATTAATCTGATATGCAGATTAGTTTGAGAAAGCCTTGCTTTTATAGGGGAAATAATTCAAGTCCCATGTGGTCAAGGAATAGAACTTCTAATTGCATTAGAATTTCTTTAAAACTGGATGTTGAGTTTTAATTGAAATTAATTTGAGCAAAAAAAGCGATTAGATCAAACTCAAATTCTTTGGAACTGTAGAAAGTCTTCAAACTGTGAACTATATTTTGCATGGGTTATTGGGCTCCTTGACAAATCAAATACTTTGAGCAATATTTTAAGTTAGGCCTAATATCCATTTTTTATTTTACATAGGCCAATGTTGGCCCAATATCCATTTTTTGCTAAACCATTTAGAGTGGGCTAATCTTCTATTCATGATCCATTTTGATGCATAGGAAATTATATTTGCTAAATCAATTTTTTTGTCTCGTATACAAAATTATATGAGGATAATTAATTGGTGTAAATAAATTCTGACATCAAAAGCAAATTAAATTTCAAGACTTGTCCACTTGCTACACTAAAAAAAAATTCGTGTACGTAACCAAGTCTTGAGGGGGCATTTGTAGAAGGAGAAAATTTGTAACCAATTACAAATTGCCACGTGTTAATTGAAATTTCTTTTAATTAAGAAATTTTCAATTAAATTATACATTACCATGTGAAATTGATAATATCATATTATAATTAATTATTTTATAATTAATTAAATATGTACACATGGTTTGACCAATCAAATTGCAAGGATTCATGGGTTAGCCAATCAAATTTCACCCATGTGTCATAATTATTTTACCTCTAATTAAATTAAATTAATTAAGAGATAAATAATAAATTTTTATCTCTAATTAAATTAAATTAATTAAGAGATAAATAATAAATTTTTATCTCTAATTAAATTAAATTAATTAAGAGATAAATAATAAATTTTTATCTCTAATTAAATTAAATTAATTAAGAGATAAATAATAAATTTTTATCTCTAATTAAATTAAATTAATTAAGAGATAAATAAAATATTTTATCTCTAATTTAATTAATTAATTAAGTGATAAAAATAAATATTTTATCTCTAATTAAATTAAATTAATTAAGAGATAAATAATAAATTTTTATCTCTAATTAAATTAAATTAATTAAGTGATAAAAAAATAAGTATTTTATCTCTAATTAAATTAAATTAATTAAGAGATAAATAAGAAGATATTATCTCTAATTAAATTAAATTAATTAAGAGATAAATAAGGAGATTAAGTTCTTTTAAAACTCTCTTTCACCTGGCTAGCTACCACTATAAATAGAGACCTCCTCTTAACACAAATTGACAACTCAGAAAGCCTGAAGAGAAGAAGATTTTGAAGAGCCAAATCCTCTCAAAATTCTTAAGAAGAAATTAGAGAAATTCTAAGAACGCGGTGCTTGTTCTTGAGAATTCTCTAGAAGCTGCTCTCCGATCTTGTTCAGCAAAGGAAAGGAGATAATTCCTGTTTTTCAAGACCAAGTCTAGAAGACCCTTGAAGCAGATCTCGTCGATTCAAGATCAAGTCGTGAAGACCCTTGAATCAAAATTTTACTGAAGAAAAGAATCAAAGGATTTCTTTCTTTAAGAATATTCAGAGATTGTAACCTCAAAGTTTGATTAATAAAAATATTATTTGACTCCAAATTTTCCTTGTCATATTTTTTGACATAAAATTTGTGTGTACATATAGTAGTAATAAAATTTAAACACAAGTAATTAATTTTTGTAAATGAAAGATGCTTTCTATTATTTAATTTCTCCATGCATATGAAAACTTCTTTTGCTTGAAACTAATTAGTTGTAAAAAACCAGGCTGCTCTGCTCTTAAAATAACACAATCTTTTTTTATTATTATTATTATTATTTGCCTCTTTATGGAGGATATATACATCTTTTTTATTAGTGAAGTGCATAAAATTATTTTATATGAAAGAAGGAGATTCAAATCTACTTAAATAATAGGAATAAGGTATTGTGTATCAATCAATTGAATCAAATGTTCGGTTGTAAATACATCACTAATAGAACTTATATGAAAAAGGGAGATTCGAATTCTGTTTAAATAATAAGAGATTGTGCACCAATTAATTGAATTAAATATTCGAATGCAAGTACATCACCAAATACAACATAATTTGTTGCCAATAATAATAATGTGATCTGTTGATAAGGTACTAAATTTTTAATTTCAATGATCGGGTTTCAATTTTTGACAACTTCAAATATAAAAAAAATAAACACAATTTGCATGTTTACAACTCATATATTCGTTTATATGCACTAAAAGTGAGGTTTTCTAACTCCACAAACAGAGTTAAAAAAATGACATATATTTTATTTTTAATTTTTTTAATATATATTTTAAGAGATATGTGTTACTCTATTAACTCCGTCGGTGAAATTTAAAATTTTCATTGACAATGGGTGAAATAATTTTTCATGTATATAATATATATTTTGGTTACTTTTGGAATCTAGATTGAATACATGCACCTTTATTTTTAAAGAGCATTCAAATCTTAAGAAATTGATTTTTTTTTTTGATAATTGGATAAGGAGAGGGGTTGCTTGGGTTTGAACCCAAAATTTCATGCTCTTAACTCTCTTAACCACTCGGCCAAGAGCTTGTTGTGAAAGTGAGTTTAATAGGGATGGCAATTTAAAATGCGAATTCGGATATCCGATCCGTTTTTTGCGGATTCGGATTTGCGAATTCGAATAAAAATCGGATTCAAATATTATAATTACTATCAGCAACGGATTCGAACAGGATGCGAATATGAAACATTGGATGTCCATTATCCGAATCCGCATTACTTCTGCAGATTCGGATTGCGGATTCGAATATCGAATCCGCTTATTTGTAAAACACATAAATTTTATATTTTTATTTTAAAAAAATTGATTTATTGAATTCGGATTTTTAGTGAATTCAGATATCAGCGGATAATATTATTTAATTCGGATTCTAATAGTAATATGTGGATTAAATGCGGATAATTTACGAATTCGAATTTTAAAATAATTTTACAAATTTAAATTCAAATAATATAAAAAATATAAATATTCGACCTATTGCCAAGAGTTTAAGTTATATAAGCAAAGCGTTAATCTATTTGTTACATTCACACCTTTTATACTATAATAATTAAAGACGCTTCAAACTCAAAAAGCAATGCCTAATTAAGATCTTCATATACGTCACCGTTAAAACCTTTTGTTATTTGACAAATTGTTAGAGTTACATCACTTTTATCATATTTATCATGTGTTTATTTTAAGATAATTTTCATTCATGATTCCTAATATGGTTCTTTTAATATATATTTTATTCATGATCCCCCAATCTTTTTATTCATGTTGAACTTTATTTTTAAATTATTTTATTTAAATTCTTAATATTTTAGTTTCATTTTGATCTTTTAATCACATTTTTTTCACTAACAAATATATAAGAAAAATATTCACTCATACCACATTAGATACAAATTAGAATCTTTACCTATGGGATTAAATAAAATACAAAAACAGTTTTTTAAAACTTTGGAATGATTTTATAAGATAATAATTAATCACAAAATCATTCCTTTAACTTCTCTTTAAAATTCTCCCTCTCAAAAAAAAAAAAAAAAAACTTTCTCTGTATAATTAATGAAGTTGAAAATTCAAATCAAACCGGCAGGCAAATATTGATTCCACGGCTGCACTTGAGTGGAAGATCTTTTGTCTTAATTTCCATGGGTGACCCTTGTTTTGGATTCTGCTGCTTCCTCGTAGTCGTAGATGTGACCAGTCAACGCCAAGCATGCTAAACCGGCCGCTGCAGTTAGCCAGCCAGGCAGCCACTTTACACTTAATTATATTAGACACGACACGATTATATGATATAAATATGATATGAAAAAAATGATTAAAAATTTGTCACAAAAATGACATGATATGAAAAATAATACGAACACGACACGAATACACGAATATCTCAAAATTTTTTTAGTACGAATTATTAACGTATCAAAATTTATATAAATATAAAATATTTTAAATATAATTATGATATAATAAAATATATCAATACGATGCGGATAGACAAATTATCAGTCAGTTACCAAATTGCTCTTTTCTTTCCTAATAAAGCAAGAGGTGGCAAATGGAAACATACGTGTCAACAAAACCCTTTGACACGCCAACAAAAATTAACTGCAAACAGCAATAAAACCTGGCATTTAGTTGCATTTACTGCCTATGGCTTCAAATCAACTGCAAAATGCAAATTAGACTTATTTGAAAACCGGATTATTTGATCACATTCAAAGATCTTTTGATATTATGGAGAATTTGATCAAAAATATTAAGTTTAAAAAATGAGTTTGGATCAAAAAATAAGATTTATTTTAAAAATAAATTTAATCTTGATTTTAACATTCAAAATCAACTCGATCATTTTTCAATTATATGATATATCATTTTTATATATAATATAATTTATATCATATAAAAATAAATAAAAATAAATAAATATATAATATTATATTTATATGATATAAATTATATTATATTATAATATAATATAAATATTAAAAAGTATGTTAAATTATTTATATTTTAAAATTTAATAAAAAAATTAAATTATTAAAAATTAAATGAAAAATAACATATTTTTTTAAAAAAATTAAAAAATAATAATATAAAAAAACTTGAATTTAAATTATCTATTTATAAATATAAATGGATCTAAACAAAATGTAAAACATATATTTTAAATCAAACTTAAATAAATATATAAAATATTAATATCGTATCTAAATACGATTGACTTGAGCCATGAGTGAAAACTGATCAATGTAAAAAAAAAATTGACGAAATTTGCTGCTTTTTGTCTGACTTGTCGGTGAAGAGGGAGGACATTCTTGTAGTTTTGCAACAGGTTTTGGTCTTAAAAATACGACAGTATATCTACAATTATTATGATTAATTATAGAATTGTAATAAAAAAATTAATCATTCATATAAGAAGTGGACTGGATTTATATAAATTTTATATTTCGATTACTTCCATGAGCCAAACTTTTTTACGTTGAGTTTTCCTTTCTAAAAAATAATATTAGATAGAAAAAATGAAAGGATTATTATAATTTTGTATGCAATTTTCTTTACCATCGTATTCCTATATGATCAAATTGGAGTTGATAATGAGGGGAGGGGGTGACTAATTTTTCCTTCAAAACCTTACATCAGCTTAATGTAGATTAATAAGGTGCCGTAAACATTTATATAATTATCACTTTGCTTCTTTTTTTTCTTTTCCAATCCATCCATACACATTTTGACATTTTAGTGTAGGAGCTTTGAACTTGTTTTCATCTACACTTAAACTTTTTAAAATACTTTGTTCTTACAATTGATCTGGCAATTGTATAATCATCAATACTTTTTTTTAATCTAGCTACATTGTTTTTGTTATCCACCAATTAATTATTCCCTTTATCCCAAATTTTAAGTCCTCTATTAATTTTTACAGAGTTTAAGAAAAAAATATACTTTGGTATATATATAATATTTAGTTTTTAATTTTTTTTTATAAATTTGATGCTTTATAATTTTTAATGCCAAAAAGTTTAAAAAAAAAAAAATGCGTGAAATTTTGGAATATAAAAAAAGCAAAAGATTTACGTGTTAAAAAAAAAAAGACATAATTTTAGGTACATCTAAAAAAAAAACGAGACGGAATGAATATATATATATTTTCTTAAAGACTTTATTATTTTTTTTGTCTAACCCTTCCAACATTTAAGTGAGTCAATGTCATTAATTAATCATGTGGAAGAAAGTCCAATTTTCGGCATTGTTGTAGCAATCTCTTAAATGAAAATGCAATGAATGTTAATTTACGCTTTCGAGTTCCCATATATAGTCCGTGACATAACACATATTAAATTTTACAAGCTAGCGACAAGCTAGAACACTGCCTCCCCCAAGCCCCTGCTATAAATTCCTAGTCTCCTCTTCATGTTCCATTGATCCATCCATTCCAGAGAATCCCATTCCCTCCACAATTACTTCATTTGATAAACAAAATAGACCCAATTTAGCACAAAGTTATCAGAAACAAAGGAAAAAAGGATGCCTGTTAACATTACCTCCATTAAAATCTCATCAAATGGAGTTTGGCAAGGTGATAATCCTCTCAATTTTGCCTTCCCATTGTTAATAGTTCAAACCACTTTAATTCTTGTCCTTAGCCGTTTCCTTGCTTTCCTTTTCAAACCCCTTCGCCAACCCAAAGTCATTGCTGAAATTGTTGTACGTATACATATTTCTCTTTAATTTACACACATACATATGTATATTAGTATTGAAATTGATGATCATGATTTCAGGGGGGAATTCTTCTTGGACCATCAGCTTTTGGTCGAAACAAAGACTACTTACATCAGATATTTCCGTCATGGAGTATGCCGATACTCGAAACCGTGGCAAGCATTGGTCTTCTTTTCTTCCTTTTCCTTGTAGGTCTCGAACTCGATTTGAGCTCAATTCGTCGAAGCGGAAGGAGGGCCTTTGGCATAGCATTTGCCGGCATATCCCTCCCATTCATCTGTGGCATAGGCGTTGCCTTTGTCCTTAGAAAAACCGTTGATGGAGCTGACAAAGTCGGCTATGGCCAGTTCCTAGTCTTCATGGGAGTAGCACTCTCCATCACTGCTTTCCCTGTTCTCGCCCGAATTTTAGCAGAGCTTAAATTGTTAACAACCGAAGTGGGAGAAATCGCCATGGCCGCAGCCGCATTCAACGATGTCGCTGCATGGATTTTATTAGCTCTAGCCGTCGCTCTTGCTGGCAGCGGCTCTGGTGAACACAAAAGCCCCTTAATAGCAATCTGGGTCCTTCTCTCAGGTGTTGCTTTTGTTGCTTTTATGTTATTAGTAATCCGACCCGCCATGAAATGGGTCGCTCGCCGGTGCTCCCCCGAGCGAGACGTCGTCGACGAGGCTTATATTTGTTTAACCTTAGCTGGTGTAATGGTATGCGGGTTCATAACTGACCTGATTGGAATCCATTCAATCTTTGGTGCCTTTATTTTTGGACTAACAATTCCTAAAGAAGGAGAATTTGCAGAGAGATTGATAGAGAGGATTGAAGATTTCGTCTCGGGTTTGCTTCTTCCACTTTACTTTGCGTCTAGCGGGTTGAAAACTGATGTGGCTAAAATTAGCGGTGGGAGGGCTTGGGCCCTCTTGATGCTGGTTATATCGACGGCCTGCGCAGGGAAAATCATAGGGACATTTGCGGTAGCTTTGATGTTTAGGATGCCCGTGAGAGAGTCGTTGACGCTTGGGGTTTTGATGAATACTAAAGGATTGGTTGAACTCATTGTACTCAACATTGGCAAGGAAAAAAAGGTGAGTTTTTTTTTTTTTTTTTTACTTTTGGTTTGTTAGGACTAATAATTAGTAGCAGTAATTCTTTATTTAATAATATCTTTGATTGCATCCATGAAGTACAGATTAAGCATTATTAAAATATTAATTCATTAATTAATATTTTCCCATTAGTTTTAGGTTAAAAAGTTGATATTCTTTTACCTAACTTTGATTAGATTATTACAAGAGCCAATCATCTATATTTTTAATTTCCTATCTTGGGTCAAAATTTAAATCTAAAATTCCAAGCTTTTTTAAAGAAATTTTCTTGATAGTTATCACCTAGTGGCTATTAAAATTGAAAAAACGAAGGTAAGTGAAGAAAATTCTAGTGGTTTGTCACTGCTCTAAACCAAAGAAACATACATGTTTTTTTTTTCTTCTCAGTACATGTCATGCCTCTCTTTTTTCCATAATTTATACCCCACGTAACTAGGATTTCCAATGATAAGATAGGAAAGGAGAAGAGTAGATTTCCCTTTGCAAATAAAATTCTCCCTTGTTGACAAACTTATGTGCCGGCCAATATTGCCGCCTTAGTCTAACACTCTAAAGCGCTGAAATTTCAATTTTGGATGGCAAATTCTTACACACGTGAAAGACAAGCTATTTGTCCACCTTATTAGTTTGTAGTAGGAGTATTAGTTTTATCAATAATTAGCTTAAGCTTCCTACTTCAGCTATTCATGCCTAATTAGTAAGAAAGCTAGAAATTTTAAACAATAAAATGAATAGAAGTTGTCAAACTTAACCATTAAACTATAAAAATTTCTGTCATTCAACATTTCCATGTTCCTTGGCAGCCTTAAATGTTGGTTCAAATAGTTAAAGTTGAATTGCATGTTAATAATAATGCCCATCACGACTTTAGTATTTTTTTTTAAATTAAATTTGCTTTCAGAGCTTAATTTCTCCTAGATGTTGACAACTGGGCTACAACATAAAAAATATATTAATATTCCTACAAGAAACCTTAATTTTTCCATTCCAAGGACGTAGGACAATTTGCAAACTCAGGTTTCAGTTTTGATTGACGCCCTGTTCTTCCTCAAAACAAGAGTGGTTCCATCAGTGCAAAACTTTATAAAAAAAAAAATCAACAGAAAAACTCCAAACAGATACTTTCAGTTTCAGCAGCCGAATTTTCTTACAAGCCATCATTTAGCCATCGGGTAAGTCGACAACATTATCATCATTGTTGTGATCGAAGAGTAGCGGGCTAGAATTACAGCTTTCACAACTCTGAAAGCACGTTAACATCGTTACATATTCAACATTTTCTTTTCTGCTATTGAACTCATTTAGAAATTACTGACTAGCTTTCTTTTTCTAGCTTTAAATATTCACATATACACCACACACAAAGTCAATTGTTATTCGAATTTAAACATAATAGTTGGTCATGTTTTATCATTTTAAGTTTTTGAAATCATTGATCACTCAATTTAACATAATATCATAATTTTGAGTTCAAATCTTGAAAATCGTTTTCTATTTTAATATTTTTTTTCATCCAGTAACTTATTACCCATCAAGCTATTTATTGTTACTCTAATCCTTCTTTAACTTGCATTTTTTTTTTTACATTTGGATTGATGTATAAATCCATTTAATCATTTATCTAATTTGCACATGAAAAAGTGTTGTAATTGACCATTTTTTATCGCCTTAAATTTTTAAGATATTTAATCAGCCAATCCAATTTATTCTTTGTTACAACTACTTCCATTAATTGGACAATGTTGCAATACTAATGATGTTGGACTTTGCAGGTGCTTAATGATGAGACTTTTGCTATATTAGTTCTCATGGCACTCTTCACCACCTTTATCACAACCCCAACCGTTATGGCCATCTACAAACCGGCCCGCGGTTCCGACGCCATTGCTCACCGGAAATTACGTGACTTGACCAACACTGATAAGTCAAAAGATGAGCTTAGGGTCCTGGCTTGCCTCCATGGCGTTAGCAACGTAGCCTCAATCATCAGCCTTATTGAGTCAACTAGAAGTACCAAAAAATCCCAACTCAAACTTTTCATTATGCACCTTGTCGAACTCACTGAACGCTCTTCTTCAATCATCATGGTCCATCGGGCTCGAAGGAATGGGCTTCCTTTCATTAACAGGCTTCGCAGGGGAGAGTGGCACGATCGAGTTGCCGGAGCTTTCCAGGCCTACAGTCAATTGGGTCGAGTCTCGGTCAGACCCACGACGGCTATCTCTGCTTTGCACACCATTCATGAGGATATTTGCCACGTGGCAGAGACCAAAAGGGTGACGATGATCGTCTTGCCTTTCCACAAACAACAATGGAGGGGAGAGGGTGACCAGCAGACGGTAGAAAATGTGGGCCACGGATGGAGAATGGTCAATCAAAGGGTGCTAAAAAGCGCACCATGTTCAGTGGCGGTGCTCGTGGACCGTGGATTTGGTAACGTAGCCCAGACTCCTGGTCCCTCAGCCACTGCAGCTGCTCAACGGGTTTGCATCTTGTTCTTTGGTGGACCAGATGATCGTGAGGCTTTGGAGTTAGGTGGTAGAATGGCTGAGCACCCAGCAGTTAAAGTGGCCGTTGTAAGGTTCGTTGAAAATGAAGGATTAGAAAGAAATGGCATAATATTGAGGCCTTCAGCAAGCAAGTCCACCGAAAAGAATTACAGCTTCTCCACTGCCAAAATGAACCCTGAAAAAGAAAAGGCAAGTCCTATCAACAAGTACAAAAAGACTATGAATTTCAAATCTAGTAATTCCATCAAATTGAATAAATAAATTGTAACGCTGTTAATCGGAGGTTATGCTAAAAATGTGCTTTTTTTTTTTTTTTTAATTAAATCAGGAATTGGATGAGGCTGTAGTGGCAGAATTCAGAAGCAAATGGGATGGAATGGTGGAGTATATAGAGAAGACAGCTAGCAACATTGTTGAGGAAGTGTTAGGATTAGGACAATGTGGGGATTATGATCTTATAGTTGTCGGGAAAGGGAGGTTCCCATCACCCATGGTGGCAAAATTGGCGGACCGCCAAGCCGAGCACGCGGAATTAGGGCCTGTAGGAGACTTGTTGGCCTCATCAGGTCGCCGTGTTTTGTCATCGGTGCTGGTAATTCAACAGCACGATCCGGCACATACGGAGGAGACACCAGTATCAAAGGTAGTTCAAAATGATTGTGACAAGCTTAAGGGCGATGGAACTGCAGGGATGGGAGAGATTTCAAAGGTTGTGTAATTACAATTAACTGGTATACAGCAAATGTATATGTATGTTGCCATAGTTCATTTCAAGTTTTTTTTTTTTTCCTTTTAAATTTTGAATATGCATTATATATATATATATAGAATATTTTCTAGTTCACCTTTTTTTTTTTTTTGAGAGGCAAAAAAAGAAAGAAGGGAAAAAGAAAAGAGAAAAGAGAAAAAAAATAAAAATGAAAAATTTATGTATTTGTGTTATTTTTTTATATTTAAAGTATTATAAATTTATATAAATTTATACATATTAATAATTTATTTATGTATATTTTTACACGTTCGGATATTCGTGTAGTGTCATGTTATTTTCCAGTGTTTTAATTATTTTTTTTATGTTGTGTTCGTATCGTTTCTCAATTCATCTCATATTTTATATAATTTGTTATAGTGGTTCAATTTAGAAAAAATTTTGTGTGTTGGTGACGTGTTCGTGTTATTTTTTTTATATTTTTAAAATATTATAAATTTATATAAATTTTTACACGTACGTTAATAATTTATACAAAATATTATAAATTTATATGATTTTTTACACTTTAATAATTCATTATATATATTTTTACACGTTTGTATTTTCGTGTCGTGCTCATATTATTTTTCGTGTTGTGTTTTAATTATTTTTTCTATGTTGTGTTTTTGTCGTGTTTCAATTCATCTCATATTTTACATATTTTGTCATAGTGATTTAATTTTTTTAAAAAATTATGTTTGTGTTAATTTTTGTGTTTTCAAAATATTATAAATTTATATAAATTTTTACACGTTAATAATTTATATAAAGAATTATAAATCCATGCAATTGGCATAGGAAATTTTGGAACATGGAGAAGCCATCCACGGGTCATTAGCTACATTAATTTTTTATTTTATTTTTACAGAGCATTGTTATTGTGCTCAGAAAGAGAGAAAGAGAAAAAAAAAAAAAAGTAAGAGAGAGAAAGATAAAGAAAATAAAATAAAATAAAGAGGAAAAAATATTTAAAAAATTGTGTGTTCGTGTTTGTGTTATTCTTTCGTATGTTTAAAGTATTATAAATTTATATACATTTTTTGCATGTTAAGAATTTGTGTTATGTATATTTTGACACGTTTGTATATTCTTCTAGTTGTTATATTATTTTTGTGTTGTGTTTTAATTATTTTTTTATGATGTGTTCGTGTCGTGTCTCAATTCATTTCATGTTTTGCATAATTTGTTATTGTAATTCAATTTTGAAAAAATTTTGTGTGTTAGTGTCGTGTTTCAATTCATGACATATTTTGTATAACTTATCATAGTGATTCAATTTAGAGGAAAATTTGCGTGTTCGTGTTCGTGTTATTTTTGTGTGTGTTCAAAGTATTATAAATTTATATAAAATTTTATACGTTAATAATTCGTTTTATATAGATTTTGACACGTTTGTGTATTCATGTCATATTTATGTTATTTTTCGTGTCGTGTTTTAATTATTTTCTCATGTTGTGTTTATGTCATATCTCAATTCATCTTATATTTTGCATAATCTATCATAGTGGTTCAATTTTAACTCTAAATTTATTTATTTAAAATATTTAATATTTAAATAAATTATATACAAAATTTATTGTACGGATTATTTTTTCGCTTTCACATAAATTTATCTTTTAAGCTGACATTATAAATTGTTTAAAACTTTAAATTGTTATGACAATTTTTTTTTTCTATTTTATAAAATATATATTTTTTTGTTTAATTATTAATTTTCGTTTTTAAGAATATTGTCATCATATATTTAATATTTGATTTCTGCGACATCACGTGGGTATCATTCTAGTATATATAAAAGATGATCTACTTGAATTCTAAACAATTTATGTATTATATAATATATATGAGAAAGAATTTATTTTTATTAATATAAAATTAATTTAATTTTATACAGTTTTCATAATTTTAACGACATTGCAATTAACTGCATTTATCCTTAAATTTGTGAGGAAAAGTAAAAAAATTGACTGCACTATATAGAAGAATCATAATCAATTAATAAAATCGCTTACATAAATTATACCACAAAATACAAATCATGATATAAATCATTGATTATTGATTATCATAATAAAAAAAAACACATTGATTATCGATATTGACAATTCACTGTAAATTAATGAGCACGTTTATTCTTCAACTTTTGTCCGTTTTCAAAGGCTTTTATTCATGAAAATCAAGATGAGACTTGTGAAATCGCTTTTGGAATCTAGAACCAAAGATTTGAGAACTTTTAAAGATTGAAAATTTAAATTTTAAAAGGTATATTTTGATTTTAAAATAATATAAATTATGAATAAAATATATTTAAAAGTAACTTTGATGATTATGTTTTAAATTCATAGATTTGTTAGATGCTTATTTAGTAATGAATTTGAAATATCTATAGTTATTTGTAAATTTGAAATTCATGTTTTTATATATTTCAAATATATAACCATATTGAGCTTAACTAATTTATATATAATATATGCATTTTATATTCACAATTTATATAATAAATGAAATCCAAATCTAAATTTTCAATTACATTTACTAAACATAGCAAAAGATAATCAATAAGATTTGGTAGTATTATCTTCAAATTCTTATGGCAATAGTAATATATTATTAGGTAAATATGAAAAACATGCCTTAAATAATTAAATAATTGTTAAATGGTCTAATAATTAAGAGTTATTTGAAAAAAAAGAAATGAAGAGTTAGAAATTGCTAGGAAGGATATTGTAAAGACAAAATTATCCTTAATGGAAAAAACTTTCTTTCCCATTCTCCTTCCATTAAAAAAATATTATTTTTAAAAAATTTTAATTAAAAATAAATTTTAAAATAAAATATTTATTTTTTAAAAAATAAAAAAAAAAATTAATTTTAGAAATATTATTTGTATTATTTATTATTTTTTTATTTTTTAATTAAAAAATTAAAAAAATTATGTTTTAAAATTAAAATATTTATTTTTAGAATTTTTTTAATTAAAAAATAAGAGGAAAAGAGAGAAGAAATTTTTTTATCAAGGGTAATTTTGTTTTTACAATTTTCTTCCTAACAATTATATATATATATATATATTTCAAATAATTCTTACTCATTATATCATTTAATAATTATTGTATTGTAAAGGATATGTTTTTCAAATTTATCCTATATTCTTATCAAACTGATCATTAAAAGTTGAAACATGTTATACCCATAAATACTTTAAAGATATTTGAGTAATTGTACTACTTATAAGCTTTATATAAATATATATATATATATATATATATATATATATATAAGGTGAGGATATAAGAAAGGGTACTCTCTCGATATCTCTTTACTCTTCATTTATTTTGTCTTTCTCGATTTATTGGATAATCACTCACTTGAGTGTTAGAGCACTATTCCGACGCTCCTGACCATCTTTATTTTGCAGGTTTTCTCGTCAAATGACTACGATCAATTTGGACATCAACTGTATTTATCCTTAAATTTGTGAGGAAAAGTAAAAAAAAAAAATTGACTGAACTATATAGAAGAATCATAATCATTTAATAGAATCGCTTACATAAATTATAGAGATAATTATAATTTTAGTCTTAAAACATAATTTTTTTTTTCATTTCAGTCCTAAAACTTTTAGATGTAAACATTCAGTTCTAAAAATTGTTAATATGTTAAAAATTAGTCTTTCAATCATTTTTCAAATTGAAACACTAACATAAAACTTAGCTGGCATATAATAAATACATGTGGATGTCATTTCAATAATTTATAAAATATTAAAAAATTATTTAAAAAAAACTTTTTTATGAAGATTAAAAAATCACTATTTCATTTTTTTACTTTTCTCTTCTCTCATTAAACTAACAGTTTTTTTCTCTTTCTCACTAAACAAACAGTCTTTAATGAAATGAAGTAGAGTTTTTTTATCTTTTATTTGGAATTGTTTTTTTCTTTTGACAAATAATTTTTTTAATATTTTATAAATTAATGAAATGCTACGTAAATTTCACATAGAATTCATTATATGCCACATAAATTTTTTATATAAACTTTCAGTTAACGTTTCTATTCGGAAAAACGATTAAAAGATTCTCTTTTAACACATTTGTAACTTTTAAGACTAAATATTTACAAGTAAAAGCTTTAGAACTGATATAAAAAAAATATATGTATGTTTTAGAACTAAAATTATAATTACCTCTAAATTATATTACAAAATACAAATCATCATGATATAAAGCATTGATTATTGATTATCATAAAAAATAAAAAAAATAAAATTGATTATTGATATTTGACAATTCACTGAGCAAGTTTATTCTTCAACTTTTGTCCGTTTTCAAAGGCTTTTATTCATGAAAATCAAAATGAGACTTGTGAAATCGCTTTTGGAATCTAGAATCAAATATTTGAGAATTTTTAAAAAGAATCAATAAGATTTGGTAGTATTATCTTCAAATTTTTATGGCAATAGTAATATATTCTTATCAAACTGATAATTAAAAGTTGAAACCCAATACCGTTTCTTACTTTTTTAATGCTATGAGATATTTCGGATTTTATTTGAACTTAATTTTCTCTCAGATAATTTTAAAAGCACATTTATTTTACATCAATTTGATAATATTCATTAGTAATTTTATTTTCGAGTACTTCCGCAAAGATTAAACCCCACCGCCCAGAAGGCCAGAACAAGGCAGTGCTAGTGTTAGTTTCCCCTCTATATATTCTGGTATTCCTCTCCTTCCATATAAAAAGTATATATAAGCACTCCAAGGTCAGAAGAGCTCTACCATTTAGCCTGTCTATTGCCCACTGAAACTCCACTGACCAGTCTTCGACTTGGTGCATTCATTAATAAAGGAATAAAGATTAGAAGGCTCCCAAACAATGGAGCTGCACTCCACCACTAAACACAGAATATATGTCACAAAATAGCATCTACAACAGAGAAAAAACAAAGAAACACTGAAAAGAACTCCTTAATCTGTACGCAAACCATGACAATTTGATTATAAAACTTCGACAGATCAACTTTTTTAAGCATCTGTTAACCTCTGTAGGGACCGAGGACAAGCAGCTTTTTAGCGCACCAAAAATGAGTGCAATTAATTAAATTCCAATATCCCATTGACAAGAGCTGGCATTAATTAACAACAGGATCACTTCATCAATATTCAACTCTATAAGACATTAGGTTTAGTCTGATTTACCTCCGCCATTTTCAAATTTTCGACAAACAGAGCCTCAAATTGCGAAATTTTACATACTTGGCATTGTCAGATTTCACTGGTACTGAACTATACAGATCCTGAGCAGGCGATAGCAACCATGCAACAAAACATAACCACTATAAGAACCTCGTCCGATGGAGCCTGGCAAGGCGAGAATCCTCTAAACTACGCCTTACCATTACTGATCGTTCAAACAACTTTGGTTCTCTTCACCAGCCGCTTACTTGCCTTTCTTCTCAAACCTCTGCACCAGCCCAAAGTCGTCGCCGAGATTGTTGTACGTTAACAATAGTTTACAATCTCATTTTCATGACTTATGATTAGTACTCTTTGATGTTCTTAAATGAATTGTTTCCTGTGTTTTTTCATTTGTCAGGGTGGAATTTTGCTTGGCCCGTCTGCTTTAGGCCGCAACAAAGATTTCTTGAACTTGGTTTTCCCTCCATGGAGTACACCAATACTCGAAACCGTGGCAAGTATTGGTCTTATCTTCTTTCTCTTCCTTGTGGGACTTGAACTTGAACTAAGCACAATTCGTCAAAGCGGTAGAAAAGTTTTTAGCATAGCCATAGCTGGGATGTCCCTCCCTTTCATTTTCGGAGCTGGACTTTCCTTCTTTCTCCGAAAAGCAGTAAATGGAGAGGATAAAGTAGGTTACGGTCAGTACATCTTGTTCCTAGGCGTGGCTCTTTCCATCACAGCTTTTCCTGTCCTCGCCCGCATTCTAGCAGAGCTCAAGCTACTAACAACCCATGTGGGCCAAACCGCCATGGCTGCAGCTGCGTTAAACGACGTTGCGGCATGGATATTGCTGGCCTTGGCGGTGGCTCTAGCAGACAACGGCTCAGGTGGAGCTCACAAGAGCCCCTTAGTATCCATATGGGTTCTAATTTCTGGAGTAGCTTTCGTTGCTTTCATGTTAATTCTTGTCCGGCCCATGATGAACTGGGTTGCTCGGCAGTGCTCGCCTGAACAAGACTATGTAATTGATGAAGCCTGCATATGTTTAACCTTAGCTGGGGTAATGTTATCAGGGTTCATGACTGACCTTATAGGAATCCATGCAATTTTTGGTGCTTTTGTATTTGGACTAACCATTCCTAAAGGAGGTGAATTCGCACCAAAATTGATAAAAAGGATTGAGGACTTCGTAGCTGGTTTGCTTCTTCCTCTTTACTTTGCGTCTAGCGGGTTAAGAACGGACTTAGCTAAAATTCAAGGCGTAGAGGCGTGGGGACTTTTGGCGCTTATTATATCCACGGCTTGCGCTGGGAAGATTTTGGGGACGTTTGTGGTAGCGATGCTGTGTATGATTCCCGTAAGAGAGTCATTGGCGCTTGGCGTTTTGATGAATACCAAAGGGTTGGTGGAGCTAATTGTTCTCAACATTGGCAGGGAAAAAAAGGTGAGTTAAAAACTGATCTTTTGCCATGGAGTTTCTTACAGAAACTTAATTTCTTACGTCTCTGATTAGCAGGGAGCCTTGGCATTCAATAATATCATATTCGTAGCTTTTAACAGTTTCATCTACATTGCAAAATTTAGTACTGATTATATATTGTTGTTATTGCAGGTTCTAAATGATGAAATGTTTGCGATTTTAGTCCTGATGGCACTTTTTACCACTTTCCTGACAACTCCAGCAGTTATGGCCATATACAAACCTTTGCGTCGATTGGAACGAGCATTGCCCCGGCCTGCTCAAAACTCAGAAAACAAGCTTGGAATCCTGGCATGTATCCACGGACCTGGCAATGTGCCTTCACTCATCAACCTCATGGAGTCAATCCATACCACCAATAAATCCCCACTCAAGCTCTATGTCATGCACCTTGTTGAACTTACTGAACGTTCTTCATCTATTTTGATGGTTCAGAGAGCCCGAGAGAATGGTTTTCCCTTCGTTAATCACCTACGCCGAGGCAGCACTAAACGTGATCAAATTGCGGCTGCATTCGAGGCGTATGGACAACTTGGGAGGGTTACCATCCACCACTCAACAGCCATTTCAGCGTTGTCAACAATGCATGAGGATATTTGCCATGTAGCAGAGGATAGAAGGGTTGAAATGATCATCTTACCTTTCCACAAGCAGTGGAGAAGAAGGGAAGGCGAGGAGGCAGCAATTGAGAACATTGGCCATTGCTGGAGAGAGGTCAATCAAAGGGTGCTAAAAACCGCACCATGCTCAGTGGCAGTGCTTATAGACGACCGTGGATTCAATAGTCCACCACCAGAGGCGCAAGCGGAAGAACCCACCACCACAATGCCAAAAAGAGTAGGAATTCTGTTCATTGGAGGACCAGATGATCGTGAAGCTGTAGAGCTCGGTGGGAGAATGGCTGGACATCAACTAGTTCAGGTGACTCTTGTGAGGTTCCTCCAAAGGGATGGGAACATAAGGGAGAAGGTAAACAAACATACACAATTTTATCCAAGATTTTCAAAATATTTATGACTTTCTTTCTTTGCTGAAGAAATGGTTTTAGCAGGAACTGGACGAGATTGCATTGGCAGAGTTTAGAAGGTCTGATAGATCTGTACAATACGAAGAGAAGGAGGTGAGCAACGTGGCAGAAGAAGTGCTAAGGATAGGACAAAGCAGGGAGTATGATATTCTTGTCGTTGGAAAGGGGCAGCCGCAGCTCCCATTATCAATGGAATTAGCAGGAAATCATAGAGAGAGTGAAGAATTGGGAGCTATTGGAGATATTCTGACTTCAGTAAATCTAGGCATCTTTCCATCTACCCTTGTGATCCAACGACGAAAAGAAACAGATGAAAATGAGGGAACTGTCTCAAAGATGATATGAGACAAGGAAGCTATTCATAGATTTGGGATGAACAAGTATGGCGCTGTTAATCTAAAAGTCATTGGAACATGTCCAACCCCCCAAAAAAGAAAAGTGAACCAGAATCCAAATCTACAACTCAAAAATATGGAGAATCATCAAATAGTTAATAAATAACATTACGTCCTGGCAAATCTAGCATTGGTTTCCAATTCTCCTGTCCCTTAATGGTGTAACTCTTTTTACGATGGTGCACGATTTGCCTCTAATGCAAATGAATATTAAACCAGATGAAAAAAAAAAAAGAGCCCTTTTGCTAACAGAGCTATTTGCCAACAGGATGGCCTAATTATTCCAAGGAACAAGAAGAGCTTGTCTCGTGGGGCAATGTCTTATAGCTTAAGCACAAAAATAAGGATGATTTTTTTTTTTTTAAACACAGCCGTTACTTAATGTTATTTAAAGTTTTTTTTTTTTTAAATACTCGTGTCTGACACATATTCAAATATAAATATAAATATATAATTTTTTAAATATAAAAAAAAATAAAAAATTAAACATATCGATGTACGAGAGTCCGGATAATATTAAGTTGATACAGATCAAAAGCAATTTTGAATTTTCATTTCACAAATAATGTTTCCTCACACTCACAACCAGTCCTCTTTCCAATTGGGCAATTAACCCTTTCTGTCCACAGTTTTACAAATATAAACTACTCTTAAAAACGAAATTTACCCATGAAATTACATAGTAAATTTTTTTTTAAAGATAAAAACAAAAAAAATAAAAAGGGCAAAAGAGTTGCTAAAAGACATACTAACTTCATGAAAAAGCATCCCCCCTTCCACTTGTAGATCTAATTCATGAACAATTTTCTTAGCAGCTCTGCTAAGGTAGAAAAAGTTCCATCCATCTCCTGTGTGCATTATCCCAGCAGGAATCAATTCTGTAATCTGTATACCCTTTGTGGGTAAGTAAGGTTCTGATAACTGTAATATCATTCAAGTTCAACCTGGCCACACATCAGACAATTTCATTTATGTATCAGAACTCATACAAAACATGATCACAAAATAGAAACTAATAGTCTAATACTATAGAAAATTTGAAAGGGAATTTATAAGAAATTAACCTTAAAGAAAGCCTCCACCCGTCCAGGTGGAATCTGATTTTCCATTGTGGCCAACAGCTTTTTTATCAGATGCACCGTTATCGAAATTATCATATCCATCATCCTTGGCATCATCCCAGCCAGCCCAACCATCATTGCTATGAGAAGTAGTCACTTTCGAAGTATTATCTTCCTTCCTATTGTCTTTCGTGTCCCAGTCATCCCAAGAACTTGAGCTATGAGAATTATAATTCCCATCAGAGGAAGATTGTCCTCCAGAAGTAGAATTCCATCCTTTATTCCCTTGTTTAAACTCCTGATAATATCCATTCTTCTCACTATCATTTTGCTGCAAGTTATCATTTTTCCAGTTCATGTCATCTTTTGTGTACTCCTCAACCTTTTGTGAAGCTAATGCCATGACCCCTTTCATGATCCCCCATGTCCTCTGGCCAATCTCACTTGTCTTTGCAGTGACAACATTAACAGTTTCGTTAACCTTGGTATCATAGCCACCCTCCTTAACCTGAAAAAAAAAAAAAGGTGCATCGTACCCCAGTGTATGTAATTCCAAATCCCCATATCCTTATAAATAGCAATACATGGAAAGCAAATCCATCAAGTTATAACTATGACATCAACAGTTTAGCCAAATAAAGTGCCAAAAGTAAAGCAGCGTGTTTTTACCAAGGTACTAATTCCAGGAATGAGAGTTTGACTTGAATGTAATGATAGACACTCAGGGCCACAAAAAGCAACCCTCAAATCAAAAACCAATTTGCTTTGCAGAATAAGAATTAAATAGTTGTAAATCCATAGGATTTGGAACCAACAGATAACAAAGGATTGACGATTGAAAGAATTCAAATTTCTCTGCTTTATTTTTAAAACAGAATAACACCAAAGATTCTAGTCAGTACTTCATATATCTTCCATGTAACAGTTATATAACCCAGCAGTCTTGCTGTTTAAAATGAATAAAGAAAATTAACACTCCAACAAGTTAAAGGAGCATCTTGACCCTAAAAACACCTTTGAATACTTAAAAGAGCATAGAAAAGTAGAGAAGTAGTAAGTAAGAAATAAAAAGTAGGTTTAAATGGAGTGAAAGTTACTTTTCTCTTTAGTTTGGACATTAGCAAAGCAATTAGGAGAAAAATGAAATGAAATTACAACTATAGGTTGATTAACTTTAACCCGTTGATTGAGAGGCATATTTTAAAGTTGGAAGAATTTAACTTAGGAGAGATTTGAACCTACAATTCCCTCTTCTTCTTTTTTTCTACTCATTCGGTTATCCAAACAAGGAATGGTGAAACTACATGTACCACGCAGAAGATTACCAACTTGACAAAAGAATACACTGACCTTTCTGGCTTTATTATATTTACATATATTTTACTCAATGATCGTATAACAGAAAATATTAAGTCTTATATACTTTAAATATTTTTTACATATCGTATTTATATTATATATATAGACATTGAGGGTCTAATGATAGAATAAGTGTTGAATTTGACTGTTCACCATGCACTTTTGTATAAAATCATAGAAGGATAAACAATTCATCTAACAATAAACGCATAAATATAAAAGTGATTAGCTGAAAGTTGCTTTATACACGGAAAGAATTTATCCAAGAGAGGTTCACTCTACAATGCATCTCATACATCGCATTATGAACAAACCATATAAAGTTAAACAATGTGGATGCGTCTAAAAGAAGATTAGCATGCAAACATGGACAACATATCATCATTACTCAATGTAAGATATCAACTTGCAAAACAATCACAAAAGAAATCAAAATTCCCAAAAATACCTTCGAGCTGAACTCCTTCGTTCCTGCTTGGACAACATTTGCAGCAGATTGAGCTGCGGATGCAGCAACCAAAGATAACTTCCCAATCCCCTGCACCACAGCCGAATTCAACCAATAACTAATAACTATTACCATAAAAAAAAAAAAAAAAATCACCCATTTCACAACAAAAAAAAGAAAAGAAATAATTCTTAACCTGGGACACAACAGAGAGCACATCCCCCTGAGAATTATTATTCCTCTGGGTAGGCATAGGACTCGATCCAAACCCAACATATTTCCCTCCTTGCGAAGGTGGTAGCCCTTCAGGCCTAGATTCATTCTCCGTCATCTTCCTCGCAAAAAAGCTCTCCTTGTTCGCCGCGGAAGCCTCCAATTCGGATCTCGTGAATATATCCTCCGTGGACCTCGACCTCACCGGAGCACCTCCCATTCCCCCACCATGATTATTCCCTCCTCTAAAATCACTCGCCGATTGATTCCTCCTCAAATCACTCGAAGATCTAAATGAATCGTCATTATCCCAACTATCCCACCCTTCATTATTATTTCCATAATTACTGCCCCTGCCACCGCCACCGCTCAACGGCGGCTTTCTATTACCACCACCTCCGTTGAGAGTCTCTTTCACAACGGGTGGATCCCGCCATGGGCGGCCCTCGGCTAGGGCTCGGATACGATCGCGATAAATACTCGCGGCATTGGTGTTATATTTGGTAACGATAACGGTTTCTTTAGGGATCCCGTATTGAGCCAAAAAAGCGTTGAGCTTCTCGTTACCTCCGGATTCCATTTTCTTTATCTGGATCTCGGACCATGAATCCATGGTAACGGATCGGACGAATGAGATGTGGACACCTAAGCCACGGTGTTTCCCGGAGCATTCTAAGCACATGAAAATACCGTAGGAAACTGAAGCCCATTGGGGATTCTTTTGGTCGCAATCGACGCAAGTTTTGTTACCTAGCTGCGATTGGAGGTCGCGTAACCGTCTACTTGCCGCCATTTTTGAATCCGATCTGAATCGGATTCGGTGCCAAAAAAAATAAGAATTTTAGATCAGAAAAAAAGGAGAGGAAAAAATATCTATAAAAAAATTAAAAATTATATCTAAAAAGAGAAAAAAAATAAAAATTAATGGAAGGCTAAAATTTCTTGGAGAGGAAGGAGATCAGCCACACCGTCAAAACATATTTAGGGGAAAGGGGTGGAGATTGACTGGTGGTGTGTTGTTGTTGAAATACGCGATTTTGGGCTTTTTTTAAAATAAAAGTAAATAAATAAAATTTCAGTTTCCTTATATTAACACACGTTTCGTTCGTGTGAAAAAAAAAAAAATTCAACTCGGTTGTGAGTTGTGACTCGTTTTTGCACTTTGTAAAGCGTCCCTCCTCCTTTGCTGGTGCTGTGTGTATTGGATTTGGAAATGGATGGTGATTTAAAATAAATAAATAAATAATAAGGCTGAAAGAGTCCCAAACTGCTTTCGCCTACCTAAATTCCCATTTCTAAATATAAATGAATTAAAAATAAAAGTTGTAAAATGATGAATTTGTTATGTTAGAAGCCTTGATTTATCCTCCATAATGCTAGCAAAAATTTGAACTATAACTTATAGTGTAAAAAAAAGATTTAGTTTGATTTATAATTTTACTTTTTGTTTTTCAATAAAAAGTAAAAAGCCAAAATTAAAAAAATAAACTGAAAACAATAAATAAATAGAGAAAAATAAAAACCAAAACCAAAACATAGAATCTAAGATTATATTTGGTTGGTGCTTTTATTTTTATGTTTTTTAATACAAAATTGATAATAAAATTTTAAACATTCAAAATAAAGAACAAATAACCAAAAGTAAAAAAAACAAAAATATCAACTAAACAGAGTCTAAATAAATCATTCTTTTTGTGGTCATGTTTGTTACTAGCCCTTACAAATTAATCAATCTTGTTATTTGTTCATGTCGTAAATATACAAGAGAATATTAATCATTTAAGGTGGTTATTAAATTCCATCCATAGGCCTTCACCTTTTATTTTGGTTTCACTTTACTCTATTTGTTATTAACATTGCTTAATGCCCATGTCGTAACTTACATGTAGACATGCTCATAGCTGTGCAGCTCGTTTAGTTTGACAAATTTAATTTGTATTGGATCAAATTTAAATAAAAAATTTCGTGATTCGAATCAGTTTGAATCAGTGTTTAAATAATAATAAAAAATATTTTTTATTTAAATTTAATTATAAAAATATAAAAAATATTTTTTAATATTAAATAAACAGTAAAACGAGCTAGACTAAGTCGGGTTTAGATAAAAAAATTTAAGAAAATCTGAGCTGCGACCCAACCCGATCTAACGTAAACATTTTATTGGCATGCCACATGGATATTTTTACGATTATTAATGGAAAGTATAACAAAATAATCAAAATGAAACCATTAACTTTTACTTTTATTTTATGAGAAATGGTAATTAGTATATAGTGAATTGATTAAAGTCAATTATAAAAATAAAAAAAATGATTAAAGTGATATATATACACACAAAATTATAATTAATTCATTATTTTTTAAATTTAATAAAAAAAATATATTAAATGTAAATAAAATTAAATAATTCTTAAATAATACCTATTATGCTATTAGTTTTTCACACTCACTTTGTGAGTGAAAATATATTTTAAAAAATAAATAATTTGTGTTAAAAAAATTAAATATAAAAAATGGATAATCTTTTTAAGTGGGTAATTTTTTAGAAAAATGGATAAAATATGATAGTTTTTTAGTGGGTGCTTTTTTAGAAGATTGGATGGTTTTTATTTTTTTATTAAAAATATTATATAAAATATTAAAAGACATAATTATTTTTATTTAATTTTTTGATTTTATAATTTAATTTGGTTGTTTTGTATTTTCACTAATTGATTTGATGTCACTTGACTCATGACATCAACTCAATCACTCATTTTATAACAATATAAATAGATAAAACTAACTTTTTATTTTGTTTTATGGATATATACCCATAAACCAATTTATTTTATTTTTTTTAAAAGGAAAAAGAAACAAAAACAACCAAATAAAAGACTAGGATTAGTCTCTTAGTCCCTAAAAAAAAAAAACTACTCCTTACTTTGTGCTCATTTTGTGGGCCAATAAATTTCAGTTGACCATCCTGTTTCAACATCATAACTCATAAGGTAGGTAACAACGTTTAGACGGTTCAGATTGTGAGTTGGTGTGACCAGTTTCTTACATTGATAGTCTGATCGGATGGCTCGGAAATTATGAAAAAATTGAAAGAAAAAAACAAATTTAGGGCCCAACCGGGTTCGAACCGGTGACCTCTTGATCTGCAGTCAAATGCTCTACCACTGAGCTATGGACCCCTTAGTTGCTATTTTACGCTTTATAGATTTAATATTCAAGTTCATCTTAATCCAGATTTATTTTACTTTCTTTTCTATACATAAAATAAAAGAGTAAAGATATAAAAGAAACTATAACTTAATACACCTGGCCACGAGCATCAGCTTGAAGCACAGAAATAAGACTTGCAGATCAAGTTACTCCAAAAGTTGCTTTCTGAGCCATAATAGTTGTTAGATGATTAGCATAAGGATTCCCTTCTTTAAAATATATCTTACTTACATCAGTGACCCATTATTGTTTTATAAGCTTACAACAATCATTAAATCTTATTGCAACTTGAATTAGCCTTCTTAATAGTTGAAAGGGAAAATTAAAAAATCATGATTATCAAGTTGACAATTAAACGTTTAAAAATGATGGACTAAAGAAAATGTAACCAAGAAACAATTTTATGCAGTAGTAGTTTCATTAACTGACTAAAAGTTGGCCTGCCCTTTATAAAATGATTTACAGAAACGAAAATTGGCATAGCAAATACGAAAGATGATGCTAAACATTTGATTTTCTGGATACATTGGTCTTTACAAATGAAACCCAGTTTAGTCTAGAGCCCAAACCAGTAACCAAAACACAAAACAGAAGTTAATTCCCATGTTTATTTCAACTTTCTTTATTTTAAACAGAATTACATTAATTACTAGCTGTTTGAGATATCTTGATAAAAGAACTGAGTTTCATATATATATATATATATATATATATATATACCTTTCCTGCAATTCCATCAACTGCAGAACCACCAGGGTAGAGAATATCTTCATTGTATATTCAGGGGATTTACAGATTGTTTTCCCAACAATTTTCTTGTTCATGAACAAAATGTGCTCAATGTAGAACTGCAAAAGTCAAGGTCCTGACAATTTTTTTTTTAAGTTCAGCTTGTTGATGATTGGTAAACATTGGCAAGAATTAACAGCTATTTGAAAGGATGCTTACCTCGATGTTGTAGCCAGAGCAACCACAATATAGCTTATCTCCTGTCATGGCTAGGCATGATTAAGCATAAAAGAAGAAGCGAAAAGAAACAAAAAAAAAAATTAATCAGAAATCAGTTTGAATGATAACAAGTATTGATTATTGAAATCTAAGTCATAGTCAAATATTTTTCCCATCATTTGTCTCCTATTATTTAATTTGTCCTCCTTTTCCTCCTCTTTTTTCTCCTCCCTTTTATATTTCATCTCATTTAATTTCTTCTAAATATTTTCTTAAAATAGTTATACAATTTAGATATTTCCAAATATAAGTTCAATCTTCAACAAAGGGTTTTTATATCCTAATCAAATTATTCTTAAAACTAAATTTATTAATCCTTAATAGTCATTTTATCTTTTAATTGCACTTTCACAACCAAAAAAAATCTACATAAATATAAACACGTATGACAACCTATAATAAAATAGGATATCTTTTATCTTTCCTAAGTTGAGGGAAATCCTTGAGGGAAATAGCACACAGGCGGGTTATCTTTCCTAGTTCTATGGATGGCTGTATGAGCTGGACTACTTCAACAACTGGGGTCTTTTCGATTGCAGGAACTTGGAACTATCTGAGGACAAAGCATATTAGAGTATTTTGGCATCATTTAGTTTGGTTTTCATTTCATGTGCCTAAATTCTCTTTTATTACTTGATTGGCTATCTTAGACAGAATAAGTACTTTGGTAAGGATGAGATCATGGGGCATTGTTCAAGATGCAACTTGTCTACTTTGCAGGGAAGAGGAGGAATGTCGAGATCATCTACTTTTCTCTTGTTCTTTTTCATCCCAGGTTTGGAAGAAAGTTCTTGCAGCATTATCCATTCAGAGAGGGTTTGTTAGTTTGAATGATGATTTACAGTGGGCAGCAAAGCAGTTTAAAGGCAAATCTTATCGTTCTATTTTGTTCAGATTCGCATGGACAACAACGATATACTACATATGGTGGGATATGAATTCTCGGAAGCACTCAACCAGACGACGAACACCAGAGAAATTATTTCAGTTAATTGCTAAAGCTGTTAAGACCCGTTTTTATATAGTTTCAAAATTTACAAACAATGATATAAATACTCACTTATGCAGTGGGGTTTAAGCCAGTGACTTGTAAGGCTTTCCCTTAATCTTCATGTAGCAGATTTTTTGCTTTTTTTGGATTTTGAAATGAAATTTCAATTATCAAAACAAAAAAAACAAAAAAAATTCTTTAAAATTTGATTAACAAAATATTTTTTTAATTAAAATTAACCTTTTTTGCATCTATAAATTATAAAAACACGCCTTTGCAATTGCATAGCACTCAAATCGCCCTATTTAACTGGATTATTATCTATTATATTCCAACAGCCCATAAAACATAGTTATGGCCTATAGATCATGGACCAGGCAGGACCAAGACCAAGCCAAGCCCCAGCTTTTTTTCCCCCACTTTTGTCATGTTATTATTTTTTAGGGCTTTAGCTCAACAAAAATCTCTGAAAACCACTCTCAAAGTTTTTAAGGATTTTGTTTACGGAAGTTAATTAATATTATATGAATTTTTTTGAACATTTTTAAGAGTATTTATTAAGGTTAGTTAATATTATATAAATTTTGTTGAATATTTTTAAAAGCATTTATTAAGGTTAATTAATTAAATATTAATAATATTTTATATTAAATACAATATTTAATATTTAATTTAATAAGTTTTAACACATTAAAAATAATAACCTTAAAAAATGATCTTATGATACTAGTTATCAAAATCTATTTTATTATAATAATATTTTATTATTAAATATGATAGTTGTCTAGTGATAGTTAATATGTTGATTTTCAATGCATTAAAAAAATATAATTTTATATAATAATTTTTAAAATACTCATCAGAAATTCAAAATTTAAAATCAAGTTTCATGGTTTAGACTATAGAGGTGAGAAAAAGATTATTATTTTCTCATTACACATTTAAGTTGCCGACCACTAAAAACTTCAAAATCTAAGTTGTGTTTAAATTTTGTAGTCACCCCAAGCTTCCCAATATCCTTCTCATTCTCTCAGTACTTTGGAGAAGGAAACAAGTATTATATATGTTGGCCGACAAGAACATTAGTTTTTTTAATATGATAATTCGTACAAATTAATATAAATATAATATAAATTATTAAATATGTTAAAATTTTAAATACGAATATAATATATGTATTAAACGTATCGTGTTAATTATATTAATCATATTTAAATATATCGTGTGTTTATTATATTATTTTTCTGTATATATTAAATATATTTTATTTATATCATATTTTTGTATTGTTTTAAGAATTATCATATCTATCCTTAGCCTTGCCTTGACTCATGTGCCATTGATTTCTGCATGGATAAGCTGATCGATCGAGTAGCTGACCAACTTCCCAACTTCTTTGACCAAAATAAAAACAGCCCGAAATTCCTCCATACCAGCAGGGGATTCCCATCCAACATGATGGGCAATTGGAACTTGGAACCCTTACTAGCATGGAGCAAAAGCCATCAAGCCCATACATTGCATTAAAAAAAAAAAAAATCGGGTTTAGTTAAGTTGATTCATGCAGTCATTTTCAAGAGTTGTCATCCGACAAATTGAAAGTTTGAATCTCAACATTTACAATCTATTATCCAATTCTCAAATTATGACTTTTTTGTAGTAAAAATAAATTAAAGAATTAAAGAATGGGATGCTTGGAAGGAAACGCTTGCATCTCCCTACCTTTTAGACGTTGAGGTAGGAAGGATGAGATGAGAATGAAGATTAGGTAGGTTTTCTTTTTCTACATAAATATTTGTGTTAATGGTTTTAGTGGGAATTAATTGAATCAAGGCCTACTGATTAATAATATTACCATTTTGTGAATTATTTTTCACACTATTTTATTTTTCTTATTATGCTTTTTAAATGTCAATTGAAAGAGATAAAAAAAAGGCATGAAAATTTGGTGTTAAAAACCGGAAAAGACGAGGATATTTATTTTGTTCTTCTAACATACAAGATTAGAAGTACTTTTCACTTGTTATTGTCTAACTCTAAAGTCTAAACCATGTGGAGGATGATTTCATGTCTTTTTCAGTTTTTATTTTCATTTATTTTTTCTTTGTGTATACTTTTCAAACACTCTTTTGGAATAATTCTGAATTTCGGTGGATGATTATACATTTATCTCTACTGCATGGTCCCCCAAACATGAATGGTCCATCTTTCTATTTAATTTGTACTCTATATATAGTCAAATGTATGTGAACGAAAACGACATATTTGGAGCAAAATTATGAATGATTAATGCAAATTAATGTGCACTTATTTTGAGATAATTTGGTTCTATGTATAATTTTTGGAATTTTTACCATTGAAAAATTCAACTATTTCTTGCCTTTCAAAAGCATAAGCATAGAAAGGTTTTTTTTTTTTTTTTTAAATACAGGAAATTAATATCTCAAATCTCAAGTAATGGAAATATGAGTTAACATCTTGTCGACTATTTTTTTCATTTATTATTTTTTAATATATTCATCATTATATGTGTGTATATTTATTAATAAATTATAAAAATATATATATTTATAAATAATGATTTAAATTGTATTGAAAAGTAATAAATTAAAAAATAATAGAGAGTCGGATCCGAAAATATAATCATAAATGCAATATTGCAAAATTTTGGAAACATCCATGAACCAAATATAATCATACATTGCCTATAATTGAAAATTACAAGGATGCTAATTATACAAATCAGAAATCAAAAATTTTCCCCATTCACGAACCAGTTGAAAGATTGTGTTGGTTTCAAGAGTTGATCAAAACAGAAAGATATGATATTGGTTTCTCATTTCTTCCTTACTTAGTAGTATATTACTATTGGTATTTCCCAATTCAAATTGCAGCAAATTCCCAATTTACTAATCAAATTCAATTAAGGTCAGCTAATTTATAGTTATTTTTGCTATTTGATTTTAAGTAGAAACACAAATTAATAACATATTATTAGTAGCAAAATGAAGATAATTTTAGTTTTATATTATGAAAATAACTATGCAAGTGTAATTCAATTATCATGAAAAAAATGAAGGGTAAATATGAAAAACATGCCCTACATAAGCAAATAATTGTTAAATGATCTAATGAATAAAAATTATTTGAAAAAGAGAAATGAACAATTAGAAATTGTTATAAAAGATATTATAAAGATAAAATTATCTTTGATAAAAAATTTCCTCTTTTTTTTTTTAATTTACCTTTTAATTAAAAAATAAAAATTTCTGAAAATAATTTTTTTTAATTTTAAAAAATAAAATTTAAAAATTTTTTATTTACTTTTTTTAATTAAAGAATTTTAAAAAATAAAAATAATATTTCTAAAATTAATTTTTTTTTTATTTTTTTAAATTTTAAATTTTAAAAAAATAAATATTTAAATATTTTATTTTTTAAAGTTATTTTCAATTAAAATTTTTAAAAAAATAATATTTTTTTAACGAAAGAGAAAGAAAAAGTAAATTTTTTCGTTAAGGGTAATTTTGTCTTTACAATATCTTTTACAATAATTTTTAATTGTTTATATTTTTAAATAACTTTTATTTATTAAATCATTTAATAATTATTTGCTTATTGAAAATATGTTTTTCATATTTACCCAAAAATGAAACAAAAAATAAAATAGGGTACCCACCTTTCTTTGAATAAGTTGAAGCTTGAAGAAAAGTACAAAAGTTTGCAATAAATGACCACCATTCATGGTCAGCCTTTAATTTAGTAATACATATGGATTAAACGGGTGTCTATAGACTACCATCATTATTTAAAAATGTTAAAATATAAATATTTTTAAAAAAAGTACATTTGATATATTATCTTTTTCAAATTCCAAGAAAAAATGGTAACATTTTGAGCTTATTACTTCCATTTTATTGGGTTAATATGAAAAACATGCCCTCAATAAAAAAATTATTGTTAAATGGTCTAATGAATAAAAGTTATTTGAAAAAAAGAAATGAATAATTAAAAATTATTATAAAGGATATTTGTAAAGACAAAATTACCCTTAATGAAAAAACTTACTTTTCCTTTTTCTTTCATTAAGGAAATATTATTTTTTTTAAAATTTTAATTAAAAATAAATTTAAAAAATAAAATAAAATATTTAAATATATATATTTTTTTAAATTTAAAAAATTTAAAAAAATAAAGAAAAATTAATTTTAGGCATATTATTTTTATTTTTTAAAATTTTTTAATTAAAAAAAGTAAATAAAAAATTTAAAAATTTATTTTTTAAAATTAAAAAATTTTTATTTTCAAAATTTTTATTTTTTAATTAAAAAATAAATTAAAAAATAAAAGAAAAAGGGAGGAAAATATTTTTTTATCAAGGATAATTTTATCTTTACAATATCTTTTATAATAATTTTTAATTATTTTTTTTTCAAATAACTTTTATTCATTATATCATTTAACAAATACTTCCTTATGGCATGTTTTTCATATTTACCATATTTTATTTTATAGATTTTATAGATAAGATGCAGCTGCTATTGTCTAGAAACATGAGGTGACAGTATTAGTAATTACTTTATCAAATAAATTCACAATTTTTTTTAATAATAATCTAGTAATTTTTTTTTATAGTAATAATCTAATATTAAATATAATAATTATTATGCATTGAATGAAAATATTATTTTATATAAATAATTTTAAGATACTTTTTAACAAAATTTATTTCTTTTATACAAATTTATCATCAAAGGAACAGTTCAACATTTTCAATTTTCAACTTAAAAAATTTTATCTTTTATTTTCTAGTTTGTCACATCTGTACCACTTGAATTAAGTCTAAGCCAATAAACTTTTTTTTTTTTGGTTGCAAAAAGCAAGAAAATGGGAAAAGAAAATCCATCCAAATTGTTGGGTAGATGATCGTAAAGCTGCATGTTCCAACTTGCATTCATTATTCATAGGTATAGTTGATGGGTTGTTGAGAGTATTAATTGTTCTTCACCGGCGAACATTAAATCGAGAGAGCCTCGTAAGTATTCAGAAATTAATACTTTTTAATGATAGGGTTATCCATTTAAATTCAAAAATTCATTCGATATATGAAGTGTTTTAGATAATATTAAGTTCAAAATATGAATTTGAATAAAAAAAAAAAAAACTCGTTTAGAAAATAAATCGAATCTTGATTTTAACAATTAAGGCTCGAATTTGATCTGATTCGATCTGTTTTTATTTATATAATATATTTTTATGTCATATAAAGAATATAAATATATATAATATTATAATATAAACATTTAAAAATATATTATGTTATATGAACGGTTTAAACGAGTTTTAATTATTTATTTATAAATATAAATAAATTTGAACAAAATTCATGATTTGTATTTTAAATCGAATCAAATTTGAATAAATATATATAATATTAATACCATATTTAAAGCGCTCGGCCGGCCATAAACTCCTCTACCAGAAATGGCCACCTAAATATCGCTAAACCCATAAATACCCATGCACCTCCTTCCCCTTATTAGTCAATACTCCTTGTCTCTTCTTTTTTCAGCTTTATTTTTCTTCCTCTCTTACATCTGAGAAAAGAAAGAGAATCTTTCCTTCTTTGTCTCTTCCTGATCAGTTTTTCCTTGCTGATCAGGTCCTCAAGTTTCAGAGCTTGTTATTGGCCTCTTTTTGAGTGATTTTTGAAGTGTTTATTAAGAAATGGTTGGTATCTTTTCGTTGGTGACAGGGTGGCCAGGACCAAGCGGCTTTGGTTCAGCTTCTACTGCTGAAGATGTTACTGAAGGAATTGATGGAAACAACCTGACTGCTATAATAACCGGTCGGCTCTTGCGTTTTCTCTCTCAATTTGTTTAAAATTTTAGGATCATCTGAATTCTGATCTCTAAGTTTCATGCATTTTGCTTGTCGCATGCTGGTACCCTTTAGCCTTAGGCTTTTTTTTTTTTTATTTTAAGAAGATATAAAAGAAAGGATGACACAAACATTTGATTAAAAGATCTTATGATTCGAACTCGAAATCTACTGAATATAATCGTTTAAAAGAGATTGTATGAACTAATTAAGCTGAACCCGTGTTTTATTTCATGATCTTGGTTCTTCTCTAAACTGGCTTTTTTTTTTTTAATTATTATTATTTGTTCAAAATAATGGCTTCTCCGCTGTTTTCAAACGCCGCTTTTACCCAACTATTTCATAAAACCGACATTTTAAACTAGTTAATTAACCAGATAATTCATAAAACCGAAAAAGAAAGTTTTTAATTATTGAAGGGTTCTATTTTTTTTTTTTTTTGGGTAAATGAAGGAGGAGCAAGTGGAATTGGGTTGGAGACTTCACGAGTATTGGCTCTTCGAGGAGTCCATGTCATAATCGCTGCAAGGAACTTGAAAGCTGCCAATGAAGCAAAAAAAATTATTCTTACAGAGGATGAAACCGCCAGTGTAGATGTTTTGGAGCTCGATCTTTGCTCTATTAAGTCTATTAGAACATTTGCTGACAATTTCATTGCTCTTAATCTTCCTCTCAATATCTTAATGTAATCTCTCTCTCTCTCTCTCTTTCCTCTCTTAAAGGCCATGCACGACCATACTTTTAGATTTCAATTTCATTTTGTTGATTTTAAGGAACCAATGACAAGATTTACAATGTGTCTGTCTCAGAAACAACGCTGGGATCATGTTCTGTCCCTTTCAGCTTTCTCAAGATGGAATAGAGGTGCAGTTTGCAACTAATCATATTGGTAGGTACCAAGAAATTATATATAGCAATTAAATATCCATTCCAGTAACTAATCCAAGATTAATCCTTGTTGCATTTACAGGGCATTTCCTTTTAACAGACCTTCTTTTAGACAAAATGAAGAACACAGCTAAATCAACTGGTATTCAGGGAAGGATTGTTAACTTATCATCAATTGCCCACACTCACTGTTATAAAAATGGGATCCGATTTGATAAGATCAGTGCTAAAGCTGGGTACGCTCAATAATATTATAGTTTTATTTTATGATTTTTGCTAAAATTTTGTTTCCCATCAATCAGCTAATCTAATGAAGGTTCTCTTATTTCTTTCAGTTACAATGACAAAAGAGCATATGGGCAATCCAAATTAGCAAATATATTACATGCCAATGAACTCTCTCGTCGATTGCAGGTGAAACTTAGAAGTGATCTAGATCTATAGTTTCAGGAAAAAGAGTTATTACTAGGATGTAATCAAGCCGAGTCGAGTCAGTTTCAGTCTCAAGCTCGAACTCGGGCTTAGTTTTTTTTTTTTCAACCAACCAGCAAAAACTTGATGCTGATGGATCAATTCCTTCATATTATAAATGAAATAAGTTTGGCTAAAAAAAGTTGAACATTTTGGGTTAATTGATTTGTAGGAGGAGGGTGTGAACATCACAGTAAATTCGATCCACCCAGGATTGATTATGACGCCTCTTTTTAGGCACTCTGCCGCTCTAATGAGTATGTTTACAATTCCATAAAACAAATTTCCTTCTTATATATACTTTTTTCACCACTAACTTACCTGCTGCTTCTGCAGAGTTTTTGAAGTTCTTCAGTTTCTTCCTCTGGAAGAATGTTCCTCAGGTAAAACCCACAATTCAATCTTAAGAAAAAGCTTTTTTTCAACTTCAAAAATGGAAATCTTCAACTGATTTTTTTTTTTTTTTTTCTCTTTTGGTTACTATAATAATCTTTAGGGGGCAGCTACAACCTGCTACGTGGCGCTCCACCCACGGCTGAAGGGAGTCACCGGGAAATACTTTGTAGACTGCAATGAGATGGCACCAAGTTCATATGCTAGAGATGAGGCTTTGGCAAAGGAACTATGGGATTTCAGCCATAAATTGATTAACTCAGTTTCAAAACCTTAAATCAAATCAGAAGCTCTCTATCCAAATGAAAATTACATTATATAAAGACAGAAGCCTAGTTCGTGCTATTCCCTATTAGTTGAAACAGTTGCACTTTTACGGAATTCTCTCTAGATGTTTTATGTTCCCAATTCTTATTTTATTAGTAAAAGTGCTAAAAAAGGGGTTTCCTCCTTGGCATGGCTAGGATGATTTTAACCATGGGAAAGTTGAAGCATATTAAGAGTTTAAATTGTTGTCATTTTCACATAACTGTTACAACAAGATAGTAGTTTCATGCATGTGTGCATTTTTCAATGTTTCTAAGGAATAAAATCCCCTATATTCATATTAATATAGTTTCTTTCACTTTTTTTTTCTTCTTAATTTATCGTTTGTCATAAATTTGTGACACACTCACAAGGAATTAGTTCAGTTGATAAGGGAATGACTTATTTTCCTTATCAACTTGAGTTATTTCTTACAAGGTGCATTTCGAAAGTAAAATTTTGAATGCATTAAATTGATATAAGAAAATGTATCTTTAAAATTATTCGAGAAAACATTAAGCGAAGCAAATTGCAGGCAGCCTAGAGTAACACCGGCCGGCCACCGTAAGGTGAGTCTATGAAGCACGGATGTGAGAAAAAGGCTATTCATATATATGTTTTTTGTTTTGTTATATGCTTTAAATATTGTAGCTGTTATATTAATTGTCATTGGAATTTGAGATGAGTGAAAATATAATATTTTCAAAAAAAAAATGTTTAAAAGAATTCAATATAAAAAATGGATAATTTTTTTAAGTGGACAATTTTTTTTTAAAGTGAGTAAAAAGTTGGGTAAATTTTTTTAGTGGGTAGTTTTTTAGAAGAGTGGATAATTTTTTAAAAGTAAATAAATATTTTTTTATTAAATATATTACAATAAATATATATTTTTTTACTTTTTAATTTTATAATTTTATTTAATTTTTTTGTATTTTTTTCAATTGAATTTGTGTCCGATTAATTCGTAACACCAATTCAGTCATCTTTTTAATATAGTATAGATAAATGGGGTAGCTGTCGGGCCCTTTTCTATTTATTTAGATTTTATCCAGCCAATAGTGCAATTAGCAGCTAGGAGATAGTTACAACTTGCAAGGTTGGTTGTCACCCCATTTTCATGATTTGGGAATAAAATCATTGGGAATCTTTTATCTCTCCTCTCTCTGAATCTTTCTCCCCTTTTCTTATCTTTTTTGCTAGTGAGTCTTTCTTCTGCTTCCTTGTTCTAATTCTCCATTTTCTTCTGCAAATTCTCTGTTTTTTTTTATTATTATTATTTCTGTTGAGGTATTATCATCTATGTTACTCGGACTCTTCATTTTTCATAAAATATTCGTGTACAACACATATTCAGATATAAATACGAAATATATGAAAAAACTTTAAAAAAATTAAATATATTTATATCAAACACATATCTATATCCGATACTCACTTTGCGTTCGAATAACTTAGAATAGCATTGATATCAGAGCATCGATCTTGACACTCATGGCAGATAGTATTACTTCTTGTTATAGAATAAGGTCAACCAACTACAAGATCGATGGTTTTAGATCAAACTTGAAGCTGGAGTTCAAGAAGTTCTTCAAGCTTAGGAGTTATGGCTACTCGAGATGAGAATCGTTCTGAAGGGAAGAGAGGAGTCGAATCTTTTCAGGCTAATGAAGGCTTGCTTTCGGGTTACTCGAGCCAAGTAAGAATTTCTTTCTATGAAACTTACAGGCAAAGAAAGAAACTTAAAGGCAATTTAAACTTGAATATCCTAAGTTTAATGGGAAAGATTTTAAAGGCTGGTATATGAAATTGGAGCAATACTTTGAAACAGAGAGAGTGCTCTGAAAAGGCTCCCACCCCATGCTATTAAATGAACTGTAAAAATGGAAAATAATTTCACAATCCACTTGCATTTAAAGGGATTTTCAGAACCATGAATTAATAATAATATTGGAAGCTAGACTTGGAATTGGGGTGGATATTACAATTACAAACAGCTAAACCAGACGATATCAACTTGTATAGATATGAAGTTTTCTCACTCTTGAAAAAGAACATTGATTATACCTTAGCTGGCTGAAATATCACAAGTTGTGGGGGGCTAAGAGAATGTTTTCTCTACCTTTAGAACAAGGTATAGAAATGGAACCAAGGAAACACAAATTGCAGCAAGCATAATCACCACCATTGTCTGCAATGTAATGGCAGGGCTCAAAAAGAAGACGACCGCAATGGCTGAACTCTGCCACACCTTGAGCTGTGCAAATGCTCCTTCCTGTTCTCACAAGAAATATCCATTTGTGATTAGAGATTTGAAGTCTATAAGGTAGCTTGCACCAGAGAACAGCTATCAAGATAATGGAAAGTTTAGACCAAACATATACTTGTCTCGTATAAACAGAGATAAGTCCGTACCGTGTCATGCTTAAAAAGTAGAGCAAGCAAAGCACTGAGCTGTGTATTCAATACCCCATCACCAATGCCCAGTAAAGCTGCCATGAGAAGTGGATATACTATGCCAAGCACTCCACTAGTTGCGCTACATCATGACGTATAACCAGCAGTGAGTAGGATAGACTATAGAGAATGAAAATAGCAGGAAGTTAATGTAGAAAGCTTTATACGACTGCATTTTCCTAACCTGTATTTTAGCAAAAGCCAGAGGAATATCACTGCCTGAAAAAAAACTCCCCCACAAACTATGAACGTTATTGACCTGAGGCCAGATGTGAGTCGACCAGCCACTAGTGAACACTAACAGAAGTTTTACCAACGAGATGAGATTAGATAATAAATCATCCAATTGAGCTGCTTTATACCAAAATGTTTTCTACAAGATTCCACAATAATGATGTGCTTATGTCAAGATTTTACTGACTTTGTAAGACTAAAGTGAGCACTGCCCTACTATACCAAGAAAACTTACATGACTTTGTAAAAGAGAACATTTCTTAACGGAGGCATATGGATAATTATCTATGAAAAAGAAAAACATTGCTACGGTCCAATTGTGAAGTTTGTTGATAAAAATAATCTGAAGGATTTTGAGAATTTTTATATCTTTCACTAAGGTTAAGTGAGAAAGTTGGTTGCGAAGAATCTAGTCCATAAAGAGCTAATTTCAAGCAAAACTCATCGCAAATAACTAGTAATCATTTCTGAATTTTAAGTACTTACAATTGCATCAAAAGCCCCATAAACTGCCATTGCACCACCCACACCAGCCTCTCCAAGAGTTGGGTTTACAACATCCTTGGTGTAATCAGCCCTGAAATTGCAAACATGTCTCTCATTAAGAAAATAGGTGGAATTTTTTCCTTTAAAGAAGGCAAAGCTTGAAACATATTGTTGCAGTAATGGCCTCAATAAGCAATATACCATACAAAAGCTTGCTGTAATCCAGAATAAGCAATAAGAGGAATGATCAAAAGCATCCGTATGTCGAGCAAAGGAGTGATAACTGACTTCAATCGAGATACCACAGCAGAACAAAAACTGACAGAAGAATCTGCTGATACCTTCTCTTCTTTGTCATCGATTTTACGCAAGAAACACATAAGAATGGTACCTAATGTCATACTACAAAGAAACACAATGAACAGCAAAGTTGTGTTGCTGGTACTTCCTTCCTACAGTGTTAAGAATAACTTATCAGCAACTGTTAAACATTTTAAAAAGGAAAGAAAACACTTAACCCCAACCAAAAGATCCATGGCATCAACTATTATGACTGAATCAAATCTAATGTTGCTTGAGTTTTTTGTTTTGGGATATTGGAAGTAGTTGTGTGCATATAATTATGTAAAGAAGGAATCAGTTCTTGAAAGAGAAGTTCGGAGGCAAGTATAAAAATCAAGCATATCTGGAAGCATGCATCCAATGCCCGAATGCTTTTTCCACCCTTATATTACACAGAACACTGTCTTCCAGACCACAAAAGGTATTTATAAAATCTTTGGGTACATAGAAATATTGAATAGATTATAGAAGCAACACATACCGCTCCATTTTCCAACACTGCAAGCGTGATAAGATTTCCAACAAACTGCAAATTTTAAGAAAATCAAATTGGGGTAAGAGATTAATATTTACAACTTCATCATAGCAAGTTAAAGATATTCAAAGAAAAGAGTTATTCAGACTAAAAGAATTGGAAAATGACTAATTGTCACAGCAGAGATCAATCGTCACCTGGTGAAGAGCAAACATTGCCCAAAATTCTCCATTGAAGTTACCAATCACGGTTCCTTCATGTAAGTTGGTATCTCTAGCATGACTGCGTGCCATAGAAGTAAGATATGTCCCCTAATAAACCAAAATAGTTAAGGATCGAAAATCAATCAATAACCATCATTAAATAAGAAAGATAAATGAACTTAACAAGTCTAAAACATAGACATACCTCCCCAACCCATATTATTGAAGCTGCAAAACCAAGGTACACAGAAACTGGTACCATAGTATACCTACAACAATAAGATTAAAAGATGTTCAATCTCAAAGTTTCATCACAACATGATTAATACATAGTATGGAAACAAGCCAGATGTTTATCCAGTATTGCATGTATTAAAACAAAAAATTGCACAAAAAGTCAGATGTTGATTTCAACATTACCATTCAAAACCTGAAAAATAACTTTCTTTCAGTTTTGGTTTACTTTTAAGATTCACCAAGTGAATAAATGTGCAGTAATTACCATGTCGGCTTCAAATTTGCAGCTATGTACAACCAATAACCAGTAGTTCCCAGAACCACAGCATTCTTCGACCCTAGAACTCGAACCACCAACGACGCAAACAGCGAGAAAAACGCAAAAGATACATACAGTATCCCAAGCGTCACCGTTCCCAAGTTTCCTTGCTAAAACCCACAAAAAAAAAAGTTCAAACTTTTCAATTTTAATGATTCTGCAAAATTATAAAATCTCCAAATTTTCCGGGAATTTCAAATAGCAGTCAGTCTTGTCAGCAATCAAACAGCTGGAAGAAAATTCAATCGAATTAATAACAATGAAAACCAGTAGAAGAAACTCACAGCATTAACAGTAGTCTCCAAATTCTGGGCAGCTCCATAAGCAAGGAAGACCAACAAGAAGGCACAGCTCAAAATATGAACATCCCTGGTTCGGTTTTTAGGAGTTTCACTTTCCGAAATATCAACAACCAGAGGCGTTTCCTCATCGCGAGTATCCATCGATTCGATTGCCATTTGACTTCTAATTTTTCTCCAGCCGATTTAAAACCCCCTAAGAATTCGAGAGATAATCCAAGAGAGTGAGGTCAAAATGGGAAGAGTGCCGGCTTGAAGCTTGAGAAGTAAAGGACATATGGAAAACCTTGGAGGGTTTAATTAAAGAATTGGGTGAGAGGCGAGGGCCCGAGAGGTTAGTAAAAATTGTAGGAAATGAAAGAAAATTTTTGGAAGGATTCTGAATATTCTTATGATTTCGAAAGGAATCAAAAGTCTTCGAATCAATCGAAGATGATGAAACCTGATGGGAGGACGGACGGCGATTATTTGGACTTTTGTTTATATTTTTCAATTAATTTATTACAAGGGCACAGTACAAATTTGGTTAAATATCACGCATTTATTAATAAAAACTATACTTGTTTTATGGGAAAAAAAATGATGGATCTCTTGAAACAAAATTACAGTAATTATTATTATACTTTAAAAATTACTAACAACAACGTTCAAAATATAGACTAAATTGGGTTCATGATTATGCCTTTGGTTTCTGCATGCATCCCTTCTGCGAATGTATCAGATGGAAGTTTCGGCCATTCTTGCAAAATAAATCTGCTTTGGTCTAGCTGCAACTTGCAAAACAAGGCTTTTTGTAATACGATTCTTGGGCTAATTCAGACCATGTACGATGTTAAAAACGAATTCCTATGAATTCCCACTGATTGCACAATATGACCTTTAGGACGGACTTTGATCCAGAGTTTAAGCTCTGATTTCTAAAATCCTAAACATTGCTTTATATATCAAGGTCAAGAAAAAGATAAATATTCTTGTATCTACCTGAAAAATTAAAAGCTGTAAGAGGAAATCTCCTCCTCCACTCTAGAAAAAGAAAGAAAACAGTACCATAATTTTATTAAATTCTGAGTACAAGCATTTCATCTTCTGAAATTTCTGTCAAAATTGTGAATAAATTCATGCTCTATTAGCAACAGGGTAGGAACTTACATTCAAAATAACACTGAACGCCAACTTTATATGATGAACAATGAGGCTTCTTGTTTGCCACCTGTTTGCTAGGAGCAGTATCTAGCTTCATCTTGACCAGAAAGATTTCTTCTGCTTTCTGCTGTCCAGGATGTTTCCAAGGATAGCCAATGCATCTTGAAATTTACGAATTCTAAGAAAACCTCTTATCATGGAAACCTCGCTGTCTGCGCAGTTTGCTTTCTCGATTACCATATTAACGAGCTTAATTAAGGTATCCTCCATAGATAATGCACAAAGTCCTTCAGCAAGCATAAAGAATGATGAGAATTCAGGTAAATATCCTTTCTCAACCATCTCAACTACAAAATCAACAGCTTCTCCAATTGGTCCTCCACCACTGCAAAGGCCGCGAAATACTACCTTATATGTGATGGCATCTGGAGGGTCACCCTTCTCCAACATCTCTCTATAAAGCCTCATAGCTTCATTACCTCTCTTTCGCCTAAATAGTGCTTGAATAACAGGGTTATAAGCATGTGGAGTCAAAACCATCCCTTTCATCTGAATAGTTCTAAGGAGTCTACTTGCAACCTCAACTCTACCTGCCTTACAAAGGCCCCCAATCAGGGTTCCATAGGTGACAATATCTGGTTCACACCCATTTGAAGTCATGGTTTGGACAATATCCGCTGCCTTTTTAATATCACCAGCCCTGCAAAAGTATGTAAGCAAAGAATTATATGTGAATTTGTCAGGCTTCAATCCTTCCATTAGCATTTGGTCCATGAGCTGAGAAGCCTCTTCTACCCTCCTGCTCTTGCAGAGACCATCGATGAGGGTGTTATAGGTCACGGAATTTCTTGAAACCCCTTGAATTTCCATCTCATCAAAGATTTCCTCTGCTTCTCGGATCCTCTTGTTTTTGCAGAATCCATCAATCAAAGTATTATAAGTAACAACATTCCGAGCACAGCCACTAGACTCCATTTCTTTAAGCAGGCTTAAAGCTTCTTCTAGTTTCCCTCTACAACAGAAGCTATCAATCAACATGTTGTAGGTAAATTCATCAGGTTGGCACCCTTTATTCTTCATCTCCTCAAACAATTCCACAGCAATACTATGATTTCTCGTCAGGCACAGACCTTGTATCAAAGAATTAAATGTGCAAACATCAGGTAAAATTCCTTTACTCGTAAGTACACGAGCAAGCTCAGTGGCCTCTTCAATTTGGTTCTCCTTACACAGGGTGCTAATCAAGGTATTATATGTAACAGTGTTCGGCGCACATTCCCTCGAAATCATTTGGTTTAAAATTTCCACTGCCTCCTCAATCTCGCCAATTTTACACAATCCAGAAATCAAAGAGTTGTATGTAAATATATCTGGATCAAACCCTTCTTGAAGCATCACATCCATGATCTCCAAAGCATGCTTAACATAACCTGCCTTACACAAACCATTCACCAACGTATTGAAGGTGAATTGATCCGGGTAAAACCCGTCATTCGTCATCTCTTGTATAAAATCCAAGGCTTCCTCAACCCTACCTTCCTTACAGAACCCGTGTACCAAAACATTGACAGTCACATTAGTAACCGGACAACCAGCCTCCACCATTTGTTCTCTAATCCTCAACGCACCATCCATATTACCTTCATCAATAAACCCTTGAATTATCGTGGTAAACGTTTTCTCATCAGGGCTTAAACCATAACTAGCCATTTCTTCCATCATTAAAATAGCAGGCCTAATTTGATGTGCATTACATAAAGCCTTAATCAATATGTTAAAAGTTGAAACATCAGGCTTAATCCCTCTACTAATCATTCCACTATGAGCAGTTTCTACTAATTTTAACTTGTTCCCATCAACTAGAACATTCAAAAAGAAATTATAAAAATGGGTGTCCGGTTTTAACCCAAACTCACTCTCCATCAACACAACAACTTCAAGAATTTCATCGTACAAACCAAACTCAGCATAACTTTCAATAAGAATTAAAAAAGTACCTCTACGAAGTTCACAGCCAGAGAGCTTTATTTGTTGTAAAATAGGCTTCATGGAATCAAAGGAGCCAAGTTTTCCAAGCTTGGTGAGGAGTTCTTCGTAGATGGATAAGGTTGGGGTGAAATTGGGTTGCTTTGAGGCCCAATCGAATAAGCGAAGAGCTGAGGATTCGTCGTTTTGGCGGCGGAGGGTGTGGAGGAGTTGAGTTGGAGTGAAATCGTGGGAGAGAGGAAATTGGGTTAGGTTTTGTTGAGTGGATGAGAAGGAGATGGATGAGAAATGTGAAGTGGGCTTCTGGAAGAAAGGGAGAGAAGGAGAGTAAGACCAAGGGTAGCATTTGAAACATGTAGAGGAAGACATTTTTTTTTGTTTTTGTTTTAAGGAAGAGAGAGCCTCAGCTCAGCATTCAGCAAAGCAACGAGTGAGAAAGAGAAAGACGAGAGATATTTGGGGTCATTTTTTGCTTCTGGTGTGTGTGAGTCTGACAAAGCAATCCTTAAACAGGGAGATAAAGGAAACAGAAACGGCGTCGTTTCAGGAGTAAACAATTTTTATGGTCTCTGGATTCTGTTGTCTGCCCCAAAAATAAAAGGAAAAAAAAAACCATATTTTTTTTTCTTTATGGTCTCTCTGGAGATCCGGCCCAAAAATAAACCTAGTAGCAATAGGCAATAGCATTGACAAGCTACGAAATATACCCTACTCAGCTGGTTAGTCCGTCCATGTTTATGTCAATTGGCAAATTTTAGCTTTTCATCAATGACCAAGATTCCTCCTTTTCGAGTGTAGTCACTCCACAGTTTACAGCAAAAGATAGATCGGCATAATTATCCTGGAACGAACTAAAAAAAAGCCCAAGGCCCAAGGGAGAGGAAGGATGCATGATGTTGGAGTTTTCTTCATCTCCCTAAGCATTGCAATCCAACTAAAACTCTTAAAAGTCCAAAGACTAAAATTGGGAAAATCTAGTTTTACAAATAAAAGGACCAATTTTTTTTTATCTATTAGTGAAAGCAAATTTGAATAAGCACTTTTTAGTCCAGTTTCCCAAATTAAGCACTCCAGCAAATATAAACCAACCTAACACGTTTTTTTTTTTTTTTTTTGTATTCTTAAAACGAAGACTTCGTTTTTTATAAATCAGAGATGAAAATTTTTAATATCACAAATGAAATAAGAGACTATCACATATTCACTTCGATTTTAATTAATTTTTTATTTATTTTAATATATCTACAAACATAATTTAAAATTTTCATTGATTGTGGATAAAATAATTTTGGTTAAAAGAATGCCTTTTCCGACCAAAATAGAAATCATCTTCTTAACTGTTGGACACATCAAACATTACCATATGTCACTATCATTGTCAGGTATATGAAAAACATTTGAAGTTTGACACAATTCTAAATATCTAACTGGTTTCTTTTTTCATTCCAAAACCCTGGTTTCTATCAAAACATAGAAGCAATAAAATCATTGTAGCAAAACAGCGTCACCTTATGGTCTTGAAAACCAGTCCAACCAAACAAACTACAAGCACAACATTTAAACAAGTCAAGCAAGAGAAATAGTTAAGTACATGATAAGCATCAGTATTGAAAGCAAGTTGGCATCCAATCGTTTGGTTAACACCCAAAAACAGTAAAAAGTTTTACGTAATTGATCTCGCACATATGACCTTATAAGCCAAGCCTCTTCAGCCACATCAATCCACAAATTCAGTCTACCAACAGCGCATCAATAAGCAAAAGATGGATTTAGTTTCATCATGATCTAATAAAAGTTCGATATAGTAAAATCTAGAACTTCTACAAAATATGTTTGTAAGAACCATAATCGGTTCTCCGAACACATCATTCTAGAGTCATACATAATAATGGCAAAAAATCAGTGGCTCGGAAGCCATGAAAGGATGCCCTTTAACACTCCAAAACAAATTGATGCGGGTCAACATTCAAAAAATCTTGAAAATGAACTAAAGGTGTTGTCTAACCCCTCACAAACAATTACATATTAGCTTGATGAGATAAGACTACACAAAGGCACTCAACATATAAGTTCTATAGATAAGAAATCACATATACCTGAAAGCGCAGGTTTTATCATCGAGACTAAGGCAACGCTTGGAAATTCGCATCCTAATTCTCCAAGTTCACCATTCCACAACCTATAAGCATTTCACTCAAGCAAAGACAACTGGAGGAAGCCCCCATTGCAAGGCCTAAAAGATCCATATTCAGCTAGCACGGCTTTTGATGACGTCAAGACCCATCTCAGTTGGATCTGTTGCTTGCAGCTCCACCTGAATTCCATCCAGTTCTCTCTTGAATCTGTCTTTGGAGCTAGCATATATCATCTTACTCCTGACCCTTGATGTATCGGGAGACCTTCACAGGACAAGAACGTAATAAGCACAAAAGGCAACAAAAAAATACCAAGCAGTAAAGATCAAGAAACTTGCCATGCAATGAAAAAAATTCTGCTCTTTTGGACGTTCTCTGCCGTTAGAAAATCAAAATCATACACGGCATATCGGCATTCATCAGCAGGAAGACTTTTGGTAAAATCCTCATAGCTCTCAGTCGGCTCACCAACCTTCTCCACAATAACTTGCTTCTGCTTCTCCTCAACTTTGAAGACAATGAAGCGGTAGGTTCTTTTTGTCTTAAGCTCCAAAAACTTCAACTTGCACTCATCGTGCACAGCCATTCCTGATGCTGCATTGGCCTGAAGGATAAGACAATATCACATGACAAAACATCAAATATCTAAGGCAAGTCCAATGTTTCATTTTATCAATAGGGTGCAGCTGCAACATTGACATTTGTCGTAAAGGGGATAATAAAAGAACAAAAACCAAAATGAAGTGATAATCATCTAGTCCCCTTACTCTCTATCAGCATGGTTTGGCCCTAACAAAGTGGAGGATAACGAAACAGAACAAAAACCACACTTAGATACCCTTTACACTAGGTTCTAACTTGATCTATTTCAGCTGCCACCTACATTGGCAAAGCATGGTGTAACGACAACATCACCTAAGGGTACAGCAGCATATCGGGCTCAATTCTTACATCACCTTGAGAACAACAAAATAAAATGAACAAAACGGCTGTTTGGGCTTGGCAATGGAGCGTCAAAGTTTATTGTTATGATCATACTCTTATGTTTGGAAAAATAAAATAAGACTTTTTTTTTTGCTAAAAAAAATGAAAGAATGCAGACAGAAATAAGAACAAACAAAACTACAGAGATCCAAATTAAAAGTACAGACAGATTGGATCAACATATCAATATATTAAACAAGTAAAAATCAGTGGCCAAGAAAATAGGTGAAAATCGGCTAACCATAACGTAGATATCCAAACGTATTAGATTTAACAGCAAATACAGCAGAATCAAGCGGCTAAAGACACTAGAATCTAGATCAGTGACAGTTAATCTAATTCCATAGAAATAAAATCAAGTCATTAAATCCACATCATAAAAGCACAAGTTATAGATTTAAAACCCTAAGATCTAGACACTCAATAAATAAATAAATAACAGATAAAATCAGTTGATGCAAACAAAAAAATCCACAAACATTTCTAGCATCGCAGCTTCAATAAAGAGATCAATCAACCGATCAAACACCATATTTAGTAAAGAAAAGTCAACAAAAAGCGACGATCCACTAAGATTACTAAGAAATTACACAATAAAATCAGAGTTTTAATTCAAGGAAGAATTATTTAAAACCAAAAATAAATAAAAAGGCAGCTGAAACATTACCATCTTTTCTCGGTTGTTTTGGAAACGAGGATAGGGATCGAGATCGACGGAGGAGAAAACGTAGAGAGAAAAAAAAAAAAAAACTCCTCCGATGACGAGGGTGGAAAAGGGAGGGAATGTTAAAAAGGTCCTTTCATTTCGGTTACCCTGCCCAATGGAGAATTAATATCCTGGTTATATTGTATGTTAAGTTATCGTACGAAACATTCCATCGTTTAATTAGGTGCTGCCACGTCGTGTATTGTTTATAGAGGGCACATTTTTGTTTGGTTTTGTGTCGTGATCATGATTAAGCGCTGTCTATGATGGGCTTTACAAACTGGTCATTAATTTGTAATTTGTATTTAAATAAATTTTTAATATTTAATTTGTATTTAAATAAATTATAAGTTTTAATTTATATTTATATTTATATTTATATTTATATTTAAATAATTTTTATTTAAGTAAAAATCAAAAGATCAGAATTAATTTAAGCACAATAAAAATTTATTTAAAAAAACTAAAATAATTTAAATTTTTTACTATTTTAACCTTTCTTTACAAGTTCTACATAACAATAATATCATATAGTGTTTTTGCTAATGAATGCTTTAATTATTCTTTAAAATTAATTAATATATTAATCATAATACTATTATTAATATATTAAATATAATAATTAATAATTTTATTCATTATTTTTATATTAAATAAAAATATTATTATATATAATAATTTTTTAAAATACTTTTAGAACACTAAAAAAATAAAATAAACAGAATTTTCAGCTATGCATGAAAAGTATAATTTCCTAAAGGTTTAAAAATATCGTGATTTATTTTTTATTTTTTGTAACCAAAAAATAAAAAATAAAAAGAAAGTTTTTAAGTATTAGTATTAAGATGGAGAAATTGTAATAAGTCAATATTATTTGTTTTCGTAATTGACTAGTAATTATAATTTAATATTAATTCATTCGGATAAGTTGTAACAGTCATGTGGAAATAGTCACCAACACCTGGGTTGGGTCCACCTCCCTTTCTCAACATTTTCTTATTTGAATTTTTCATAGTTGACAACTACATTTATCACTATTTTCACGCCTCCTTTCTTTCCTTTTACTTTTTTTTTTTTTTTAAATACAAAATAAGTAAGTATTTAATTACAATACCTTATTACCAAATTGCATACTATATTAAACAATCTCTCATGAATTTTACTCCATAAGTAATAATATGCAAATATATATTATATTCATAAATAAGTTTTTGTTTGTTTCACATAATTTGACTTTTAAAAAATAATTTTTTATGTTTGTTTGACAAAAATGTATCTGGTTAACAAAAATAATTTTTTTATTAAAAATAAGGTAAATTTTTTTATTAAAAACAATTATTAAAATCAATCTGTCAATGGATATTAAACTATTCGTCAAAGCTCGTGAGCTTAGTCTGATTTGGCTTATACATGATTATTTAGGTCCAAACGTAGCTGAATATAATATGAAATATTATTATATTAAATAAAATTATTTTTAATTGTTTTAATTCAAAAAATATTTAAAGTTTTTGTAAAAAAATTACAATTTTAATAATATTAATGTTTTGATTTTTTAGTAATAAGTATTACTATTTTTAATATTAATATAAATAATATTTAAAGTATTTTAAAATATTAATGTAAATAATTTTTTAATAATAAATAGTATTGTTTTAAATATTTTGATATTAGTATAGTACTTTTGATATTTTAAAAATAGAAACTATTATTAAAATATTTATATCAATATTATTATTTAAAAATAGCAAAACAATAAAAATTATTTTCATTCTATTATTCAAACAATAAAAAATATCTATTTTCTGAAAAATATTAATATTTTTCAAAAATTATTTTGTGAAAAGTAATTTATACAAAACAAACAAAACCTGAAAATTGTTAAAAAAAAATTTGGTAATACAATCAAAGGTGTCTTCAAAATTTATTGGAGTGGTACGTTATTTGAGAGCTCTTTTTGATCGGACATCCCTTGTATTTTGACTTCCTTTCCGTTTTTGCTATATGCACCAATAACACGTATGGTTCGATATAATGGAATAAAATGATGAATGAAATAGAAAGAAAATGAAATAAAGGATAAATAGAATAGAGAGTTGGTTGAATAAAGTAAAAGGGATATTATTATTTTGTTTGATTGATTAAAAATTTAAAATAATGTTAAAGAATAAGTAAAAAAATAGATATAAAAAATTATTTTACTCTTAATATAAATAATAATATTTTTATTTAATGAAAAATAAAATGATTTTATTGATCTTTTAAATTATATTATATATTAAAATATAAATTATAATAATAAATAAATAAAATAAAAACTAATAATTTTTATATTTTCTAATTAAAAATAATTTTTAAAAATAATTTTTTTTTCTTGATTTCCTCACTTCTCTCTCTAACTTTTCCCCTCTCTCTAAAACCTCTCATTCTCTCTCTAAAAACCTTAATTTTTCTCTCTAAAGCCTCTTCATCTCTCTTGAAACGATTCTCTCTCTAACCTTAAATTATTTCTCGAACTTCTCTCTCTATAACTTCTCCTTTCTCTCTAAATTCTCCTTTCAATTTTCAGTATCCTGTAAATGCACAAATTAGAAATTAAACAAAACCTAAATATTATGTGAATAAAGTCATATCCAGAGAGTTCACCCAGCTGTACTCCATAAAAAGGTGACAAACTATGTATCCTAGTTTTCAAGAACCTCGCATCCTCCCCAACAAAAACTAAATCCAGATTTCTGTTACCCAGAAACCAACTTTGATACCTTTGGCTTTCCTTTCCATCCATTCGTTGATCCTCCCACGAAATGGTAGAGTAGAGAGATGAAGAGCGGAAGAGTTTTGAAATAGGGATGGAAGAAAAATGTTTTTAGATTTGATATATATAAGCTTGTAAATTTGTAAATTCTTGAAGGGTATGCTGGGAACAAAATTTTTTAAGTTATTCCTCATCTCGTCGAATAGCTATTATCTTGGGCATCAATTGTGGCACGATTTTTTAAAGCAAAGCCCCGAGACAAGACATCAGAGGGGCTTAAAATTGTCGAGTATTTTTTTAAAATTTTTACATTTTAGATTGCTTCAGCACCAGACACGGAGTCGGGAGTTCCCTCTACCAAAACAGGCTTAAGCACATGTCACATGACATGCACATGGCAATTAAAATGTACCAAAAATGCATTGGAATTGAAAATTTGAGCAGCCAGAAATCTAATATTAAAGTATACAATGCAATGAACAATGCCAAGTTCAAGTTGCTAAACAAACATGAAAACTTCAAAATGTGGATTTAAATATGTTCAAAGATTGGATTATTTATTCAAGTTTGAAGGTCTGTTGATATTTGAGAGGATTTAAATAAAAATATTAAACTCGAAATATAAAGTTAACCAAAAAATTAATCGGATCTTGATTTCAATAAACAAGACTCGAACCCAGCTCGTCATACTCGACAAGCAATATCAACCTTTCCTTTATTGAATTTTTATTGATAAATTAACATCTCCTAATCCTAATCGTAGATTAAGGGTTTTTAACATCGAAACAATATCTAATTATGGTATAAATCAAAACAACACATTCAATACTTATTCAATCGATAGAATTTTTTTTATAAAAATAATCAAAATTTAAGAGATTAAAAAGGGAACTCTAATCTTATGAAAATGTATCTCTTAAAAAATGTGACCGAATTATTTAAATTAAACCCCGGTTGATAACATATTCATTGCAATTGTTTGAAACAAAAGCTCTTTTGTCGCGAGTGTATTTATTTTAATATTCTTTATTAAGAAAATAGATTTATTAATAAATGATTTTTTTAGAGATATAGTATTTACTACTGACAGTTGTAGTAGCATATGATGCGTATTATTTTTTAATAAAATACAGAAAGCAACATTATGAAGGAAAACCCATTTAAAATCAGAACTCGAATCGAGGAGATAAGGATAAAGATTTCTTCATTGTAAATTGCAATCACATCAAAATGCTGATTTTAACACGAATTACGAATATATGGAACTGATAAACGAGTTTCTTTTTTAATTTCGTAAAACCGATCAACATAACACAAATTAAACAAACTACAGAAAATAGTCAAATACTAGGACGGAATTAATTTATAACATCAACTTGTAGCATTTTTGGGTTTCTCGCCGTCTTCGGCTGCAATTTCAGACGTCTCCGCCGGTGCCAAAGCTGCTACAGGAGGAGTAGGGGCACGAACCGGCTGGGAAGGTGGCGCTTGGTTGGATGGTGCGGGCTTAGTATCTGTAACATTATCAGATATGGGGGCCGAGATGTCCTCGAAGGACACAAAAACGCTTTGCGATGCCTTCCTTTGGTGGCGATTGGGTCTTTGAGACATGTTTCTTTTGACAACGATCAAGCAAAAGAGTGAAAGATTGTGGAAGTTTTTAATGATAAGAAGAGAGAAATGAAACAAAGCTTTGATATCTCGTACGTTGTAATATCACTAAAAGGTTGATTACTCGATTGGTCTTATAAAGAAGAGGTGTTGGGAAACCTTGAGATCTTAACATATGAAAATAAACCACGTAATCTTGTAGTATCAATATATGATTACGAATTGAATTGATTTATGTATCTCATTTTTAAGAGGTGGTATTCGATAATTTTGAGATTCGAATTTCTGCATTTATAATATTTTCCTTAGGAGGTGTGCAAATTGTCGGTTTATCGAACAAACCGACCGAAATCGATGCTATTCGATTTATTCAGTTCGATTTCAGTTGTAATCAGTTAGCAAGTTCGGTTTAAATGTATTTATTCGATCAGTTTGCGATTTTTTCATCCTAAACTGAACCGATAAAAAAATTGACATTTAATTAAAAAATAAATAATTATTATTATTTTTTATTTAATTCATAAAATAATCAATTATAAAAAAAAAATCAATACACATAACCCAAACCCATAAGATCATAACCAAACAAACCTACCGAACTGAACTGAACCGATTAAGTTTGGTTTGATTTGAGAATTCTTTGTCTGTCAATTCGGTCGGTTTTGTGGGTTTATTCGATTTAATCGATTATTGATATTTTAGAATCGAACCAATTGAACAGATCGAATTCTTACTCTTACTTTTCTCTATTCCCGACTACGACCACATTTGTAAAAAAAATATGATTATAATTTGTATTTTAATATATAATTACTTATAAAAAAATATTATATCATCCAACAGGGATATAAATATGCTTTATTTATTTTTAAATTAAATTTTATGATTATAAATATGCCATATAAAATTTCGAAGTTTTTTTACATAAATTTGAGTTCATAAGATTCTTACTCGAAGTTAGATGTTTTTTTTTTATTTTTTTTTATTTTTACCTTTTATACTTTGTATATGCAATTTTTCATTTTGTATTGAATAAAAAGGTCTTTTGTTTAAACATTATTTGAGCATTTGAGCTTTCATTTTATGGATACAAAAAAGCGATGGTGCAAAAAATAAAGCCTTGAATTTCCCTAACCTTATCTTCTTTTTATACTAAAGAACATATTTAACAGTTTAAGCATGTAATTCAGTGGGTCGACATCAAAGGGGCCGTGGCTTATTTAATTATAAATTTTGCTAATAATTATTTTTAAGACATTTGTTAAGGTTATTAAGTTATTATTTATATTAATATAATAATTAATGACTATTTTGATAAATTTCAATACATTAAAAATAATAATTTATCTAATATAATACTCTTACAGAATACTTTTAAGATATTCATTAACAAAATCCTTTAATTATAAATATAAGTTAATGGGCTACATGAATTTTCCCATATTAAAAAAGGAGAGTTTTATGAAGATCTCAATTTTTTAAGGTTATCCTATTAGGTAATTATAATTCATCAAAAATAACTATTAAATATTGTATTTGGTATAAAATATTATTATAAATAATAATTTAATTAATTTTAATAAGTATTCTAAAGACACTCATTAATAAAATTCATAAATATTTACGAAAAATCAAAACTAGGCTACCTGCTCATCTTAATTTTAAATTCTGCATTAAAGTTAAATCTGATAATTTTAAATATAACATGAGAAAATAATTAAAATATGATATAAAATAAAAAACGACACAAAAAAAGTAATACAAACATGCCAAAAATTATATAACACGAACTATTAATATATCAAAATTTATATAAATATTAACACTTTAAATACAAATATAAATATAACATAAAAATAATATAAATACGACATCACGTATACACAAACTATCAAATCTAAGCCCAAAAAAAAAAGGACTTAACGTGTTAAAAATCCTTTAAGAACAGAGGAGGTTTTGCTTATCAGTCTCAAAAGCATATCTTCTTTTGAGTAGATTATATTAATGTAAAATTAAATTAGTCTTATATATTTTTTTAATATTTTGTACGATTTATATTTTAACAAATTGACCGTTGGATTTAACAATATAATTTAACTTGTCGTACACGTAAAATTTCGAATTGATCCGATATCTCTATCATATCGATCGAGAATACTGTATTTTTTAATATTATTTAACTGTTAAAAGTTTTTTACATCGAACAAATAGTTAAACATTTTTAATTTACTTGAAACTCGAAGTGCATAATCTACGTGAATAGAACATGAAATACGATGATCGGATTAAACAAATATAAATCGTACAAAAAGTTATGAAAGTGTGTAAAACTAATTTAATTTTACACTAATATAATTGAATCCCTCTCATCTTCTTTTAATAAAAAAATGTTTCAAAGTATCGAGGAAATATTTTCCAAGTATAGCTAATAATAATATAATGTGTTGTTAGAATGTGAAATTTTTAATTCTAATAATCAAGATTTATTCCGTGATAATCTCAACTTTAAACCTCAAACCTTAATCATAAAATATCGTTTCGTCAAAACTCAAAAGCCCAAATATAAAATTTGGGTTAATCTTCAACCCACTTAACTAGAAAAAAGCCCCCAAAAAAGAATGGATAAATCTTATTTTCGTCCAGGCCCAGCAATCATAATCATAATCAGTGAAACAAACAGAAACAAATATTTTATTTATGGATTTATATTTAAAGACTTTTCACCAATAACAATTGCTTGCGTGTAAGGACTAAGGATAAAATCTCAATACACGTGTCATCTAACTGACACTTCATCCAAAGTTGTCTTAGTTTGTCCCCAGCAGTTCCCGCAGTCAATTCACGTGGTGTATTCTTATAGGTTCCTTTATCCCCTCCCAGGTCCCACCATACGTCCACTTGTCTTCTAGTTCGTCCAATTCCAAATATCGTCAGCAACATTTTCAATTTTTTTTATTGAATTATATTTTTTTTTCTCTCTCTATCTTCTTCCTTTCTTGAAAAGTTAAATCTCGACCGCGAACTAAGCTTTTTTTCCTTCAGTTTGTTGCCGCCCTCCACGTTCACTCAACAAATTCTTTCCTTTCTTTTTTTCTTTTTCACATAAAAAATCAAAAACCCTAACCCAAATCTTTCGCGCTTATTTTTAACCCAAACCTGATTTTTTTTCCCTACTTTCCACGAATCTCAGATCCGCGAGATTTGAAATCTGGCGTTCCAATACTCATGCATGCTTTATTCTTCGATTTGCTAGAACTTTGTGTTATTTGGATTCGATTTCTGAAGATTTTTCCTTGGTTCTTGGCTTTAAATAGGTAGTTTTTTCGGTTAAATTTCCATTTGTCAAAGTTATGTTTCAAATTCGAATAACGGTTAAGTGGTTATTGGATTTCCTTTTTGAATAGTTTGTTAGTTGAATTGAATTTTTCTTTTGTTTGTTTTGCAGTTAAGTCTCTTTGTTTTTTCCGCATATTGTGAAGAATGTCGTTTTAGCATTGCTTTGGATGCACACATTCAAGTTTTCAATACGAATTTGGATTCAATCAAGTTTCATTATATAAATAGTGAAATTTGAGGGTTCATTTCTTTCTTTGGATTTCCTCTTTTGAATGCTATCATTATCAGAAATCTGGATAGAAATTGTTATTGAATGGAGGAAGAAGCAGTTTGTTTGGAAATCTCAGCAGAGGAGATTATGGAGAATGTAAATAGTGCAAAGCCTGAATTGAAACGAGACCGTGAATGTCTTGAACCGGAAACAGAATCCGAACCGGACGCATCTCCTAACAAGAAACAAACGAAAGAAGTTTCCAATGAGGATATCCGATCAGAGGTTTCAAATCCAATTGTTTCTCCTAAAGAAAACACGTCTAGTTTCCATGACATAAGCAGTAGAAACCAAGCTGGTTGCGGTGAGGCTACATCGGTTTGTTCTGGGAATTTGAGCTCTGAGGAGACTCTCAGTGATAGTTCTCAAATGGGTGATACATCTGGTGCTGTGTCGAGTTCCCATGTTACATTGGAAATTCCGAAGCATTTGAGTTCGTCAGGGATTAGGAAAATTACGTTTAAGTTTAGCAAAAGGAAGGAGGATTATGATAATGAAACGTCGTATTCAGTTGGTGGGGAATGTATGAATCTGGAAAACGTTTCTGGGAATGGTTCAGTTGAATGGAGTAGTCGATATTCTTCTTCTCCCAATTTGGAATTGAAAATGTCTAAGAAGATCGTTCCTAGTAACTACCCTACAAATGTTAAGAAGTTGTTGGGAACTGGCATTCTGGATGGAGCCCGAGCGAAGTATATTTCTATCTCGATGGAGGTAAATTGGTTTTTTTTTTCCTATCTAAATTAAGGTTAATTTTGTTTTTTGTTAAGTTTTTGACTTGTTTTTGAAAGTTATTACCATTTTTCTTTATGGTTGTTAGAGAGTGCTGGATGGAATTATTCATGCGGGTGGATATTTGTGTGGATGCTCATTCTGTAATTTTTCTAAAGTAAGTCAGTCACACAACTGTTCTAATTATTACTATTAATTTTTCTCATTGTGCTTAGTTCTTAGGATGTATTATTTTAGCTGAATGGTTTGTCTGGTGTGTGAGTAGGTGCTGAGTGCCTATGAGTTTGAGCAGCATGCTGGTGCCAAAACTAGGCATCCAAATAATCACATATACTTGGAGAATGGGAAGCCAATATATAATATTATTCAAGAACTAAAGACTTCTCCACTCAGCATTCTGGATGAAGTGATAAAAGACGTTGCTGGTACATCTATAAATGAGAAGTCCTTTCAGGAATGGAAAGGTAATTTCTGTTTTAATGCTGTGAGTAGGTTTATTTTGGTTGGGTGCAGTCCTATCTCATCTGGTGTATTGGGTCTTTTGAGTTTGTGAATATATTTGTAATTCCTTTTTTTCTCTCTCCAAATACAGCTTATTTGATACACGGGCAAATTCTTTTGAAAGTAAAAGAAACAAAATGATGAGAATTGAATTAGAGGACTGCCATTTTACTTGAGGTTGCTTCCTTTACTTGTTAATTGTTATAGGCAAGTGTATTTAGGGTCTCAGGCTTCCAAGTCTAGTTATGCAAAAAGACCATAAAACCACAGTGAGGAGAAATATCTAGAATCAGGTTGCTACATGTACGTAGTAGCTTATCTGATACATCCAATGCTTGTGAATATTACATGGAAATTCACGACAGTGCAATAATAGAAATTAACTCTAAATGGGAAAGAAATGAATTGATATAATCTCAATCAAAGGACAGCAATTACATTCGAGGTAACTACTGTCAGATCCGGTTGGCATGTGTAAAGTTTAAGCAAAGAAGGTAAGTAAGAGTGGCCCATTCAAGCTGCCCATGCAAGAGTATAATAAACAATGCAGACTCTTCTGCCCTCTCACATGTAGTTGTGCAATAAGAATACTTGATTCTTTTTCCCCTTTTCTGCAATCTCATTGTGTTGGAAGTCAGGATGAATTTTAAGAGTTAGATATCAAATCTACTATTCCAGGTTTATTAGTAGATATAATGTCAACCTACTTAGAGAAAAGGGAAACCTGATTTTATACCTTGCCAGTACAGAGCCACATTTTGCTTTTGCTATTGTATAGGTTTTGACATGCTGTTACTTCTGCAGCTAGTCTTCAGCGAAGTAACGTAAAGGTTGAAGCAGAGAAGAAATATAACATGAAACCTCCTAGTTTGCCTAATTCTCTAAGGTAAAGCGATATCAAGTTTTGGTGACTTCTATTTCTATAATCTTGCATGTTTCAACTTTTAAAAAAAATTTCATCAGTGTCCTTTATTTGATGGACAGGTTTCATTGATTGCATTTTTTTTGGTTTTCAACCTGGATAAGGATTGTACCCTATTGGTTTTATCTGGGTGCGTAGTGGAATTGAATCTAGCATTTAAATGTCATGTTTGCCTTTTCAATTTAGTTCTCATAGGAGTTGTTGAAAGGAATTTTTTTTGTGTGTGACTAATTTACAAGATTGCATGATTATGGCTAATTCCTGAAGAGGGATGTTATTAGAGCTTTCTACATTTCTCATAAGATGGCTAGTGTTGTTCTTTTTCTTCTGCACACTTACACTAACATTCTATCTTTTTTGTAGGCCTAACTCAGCCATGCAACGAAAGAGAACTGCTGATGGTGGTATGAAGAAAAGGTATGCTATGGCATATATTGCGCTCCCTCTCTATGTAAATTTTAGATCTGCCTGATTTAAGCTGGAATTTCTTCAAATTGTTGGCAGGGATAATGATTTACACCGGTTACTTTTTATGCCAAAAGGACTTCCAGATGGGGCTGAATTGGCTTACTTTATCAAAGGACAGGTGCAATAGTTTATAGGAAATAATATGGTTGATTAGCAATAATTTATGCTTATTACTGACTGAAGCTCTGAAAATGTGTTTTTCAGAAGTTACTTGAGGGCTACAAGCAGGGAAACGGTATAGTCTGTAGCTGTTGTGAGAGAGAGGTAAGTTTCTAATTCATTATCAATTTGATGCTAGATCACCTCTCTCATCTATGATTTTCTTTAATTTTATTTTATTTTTTGGTGTGAGCAGCTTAGCCCTTCACAGTTTGAAGCACATGCTGGAATGGCTGCCAGAAGACAACCGTGAGTAGCCTTTACAGAATTTGGTCTTTCGCTAGAATGTTACGAGTCATTCTTTGTTAAGTTTCTTTCTTTACACAGGTATCGCCACATCTATACATCTAATGGGTTGACGCTTCATGATATAGCCTTGTCATTGGCAAATGGGCAACGTGTTACAACTGGTTTCAGTGATGATATGTGTGCAATATGTGGAGATGCTGGAGATCTGCTTCCTTGTCGTGAATGCCCTCAGGCTTTTCATCCAGGTCTGTAATTTCTTTTATTTTCAGCTGTTTCTTTTTTTTGTTTATGTTTTTGTTTAGATAGGTACTTGATTTACAATTAATGTTATAAACATTTGATATTGAGTGGCCAACATCAAATGATACTTCATGTGACCAGTTCATTTACTACACATTGCATGTGAGTCAGGATTTGGAGCTCTAATTGGCTTTGTGCTTTCATGCCAAATGATTATCCTGACTGTCTTTCTACGAATTATTTTCAAATAATAAAACGGTGGAGGCACATGTCTCTTAACTTTTTTTGTCATTTTACATCTTAGTTGTAAAAATGTGCTTGGTACCTTTATCTTTATGTTGTGCCTGATTTTCTTTTTGGTGTATGGTTTTTTCATCATTAATTCCATTGAATGTTTTTGTTGCAGCTTGTTTGAATTTAGAGCACCTTCCTGAAGGTGAGTGGCGTTGTGCAAATTGTGCAGATGAACATGGTCCGGGTAGAAAAGCTGTTTCTGGAGAAGCTTCGAGTATGGCGAGACCAATTGTGATACGATTGACAAGAGTTGTTAAAGCACCAGAGTTTGAAAGTGGTGGTTGTGTTGTTTGCAGGTTGGTACCTCTGTATTTATTTATTCTTTCCAGTTTATTCTGTCCCTGACAATACCAATATCTTTGAATATGAGCTTGAATGTGTGACTAAATCCCTCCATGGCTCCATCTATACGAGTCAATAATCTCTTGATAGTTTCTTATTTGGATTTTTTTTTTTGGTTCCGGTTTTCCTATTCTTTTTCCATTTTATTTATGGATTTCTTACATGTTTACTGCTTTTAGTCTTTATCTGTTACCAATATTTCTGTTATGGATGATTATTATTTTTTGCCAGGGGCTACGACTTTAGTGCCTCTACGTTTGATGATCGAACAGTTATTCTCTGTGACCAAGTATGTGCAGTTTCCTCATCATATTTCTATCCAAGCAAGAATTTGCTTTGGTATAATATTATCTTTTTCTTTTGTTCTTTCTTAGTGCGAGAAGGAGTTCCATGTTGGTTGCCTGCGGGATAGTGGACTATCCGATTTGAAAGTAAGTCTGAAATGTTCTGGCAGATTAATTGTTAACATATACATGGTAGTTGAAGTGTTTACCATTTTGTTTTTCGTCCACGCAACAGGAAATTCCCAAGGATAAATGGTTCTGTTGTGATGACTGCTACAGGATTCATGGGGCTCTCCAGAGTTCTGTTTCCGATGGGGTGCAGATAGTTCCTACTTCATTCTCAAATATAATCAGAAGAAAGCATTTAGAAAAAGGATTGTTTATTGATGGAGCTATCGATTGTGTCAAATGGCGAATACTGAGCGGAAAAAGCCGTTATCCTGAACATCTGCCATTACTTTCAAGTGCAGCTGCAATATTTCGAGTAAGTTTTTCCTGATATGAAACATATTCAGTGTATTAACCTAGTTGCTCAAGATTTTTGTATACTTTTTTGTCACCTGACCTTTTTGTTAGAACATATGTTACTTTTTACCAAACTTTTTAGTCATGTACTGCGAGTTTGTTGGGAACAAGGCATGTTGATCAAACTTTTTCAAATTGAAATTTTAAGATAAGCTCAGTTCCATGAGTGGTTATGACTTTTGAACAATATATAAAAGGAAGTTGTTCTTAGGGTGAATACAAATGAGCTCACAGAAACATTTTCAGAAAGACTGCTGTTTGCATATACTTCCATAGTTCCATCCACATTTCAGATTATACTTTTAATTAAAGCAGTTGAAATTCTTAAGCTTATAATCATGATGAGGTTGGGATACAAAGGAAATCGTCAAATCTTAGAGAGTAGGATCACTTATATTTTGAATTTTGTGCACTTATTATGGATGGCTGGTGGATAGTATTAAGATCCAGCTTAACAAAAAGAAATTGTATTTCTTAGATCAAATTGATGAAAACCCATCCTTGTAGATAATTAGAATTTAGAATTGCACTTGAGGTGAAGTTAGGATTTCAAAAATAAACTAATGTTGTAACTGAATTTGATTACAGTCAGAAGTATTTGGTTTTTCTATGGGATTTTTGTGAACATACCTATGTATGTATACTAGCTGCCTTTAGATTGTTAATTATCCTGCAAATATCTTATTATTTCAGTTGTATTTAGCAATTTCCTGTCTGCTCAAGTTATTTTGCACTTCCTTTTTGACAGGAATGTTTTGATCCCATTGTTGCAAAATCTGGTCGTGATTTGATTCCTGTCATGGTCTATGGGTATGTACTCGTTCTTAACTGTGCCATTTTCTTTTTTGCCTTAAAAAAAGTAGAATCTCTTTATGGTAAGAAAAGATGTTCTCAAGAATATGTGGTTAATATGACATCTTGCTTTATTTATCACAATTTTTGCAGCCTAATGATGTTACTAACATTGTTAAGACATAATTTGCAAGTGGTCTGGTTTGTTCTGATCGGATCTGATTGTTACTTTTTGAACTTTTTTAGGAGAAATATATCCGGACAAGAGTTTGGTGGAATGTATTGTGTGGTTTTGATTGTGAGGTATATTGCGCGCTCTCTCTTTCTCATGGGAGTGGGGTTGCAAGGTGTTCTTGTCTTGTTTTCACTTGATTACTTTATTGCTGTATGAATTTATGCATGGTGCATATGGCGCAGGTCTGTTGTTGTGTCAGCTGGTCTTCTTAGGATATTTGGTCGGAAGGCTGCTGAGCTCCCTATAGTAGCTACGAGCCGAAAACATCAAGGAAAAGTAAGTATTTTATTAGATTGGACTAAGAATAAGCTGTGTTCTTGCTGTCAACTTCTTTCCTTCTCTTTTACTCTGTTTGAAGTTCAATGCAATTTCTATGTTGAACTTTACAAATTTGTCACCTTAAAATGCTTTAAGATGGACCACTAACGCGGTTATACTCTCACGTAGTGTCTCGGATTTGTTCTTAGTCTTCCAATCTGTATGAAACACAATGGCTATACTAATGTCCGACCTAGCTAACTTATCATCTTTGATCTTGTTATAGGGATATTTCCAGGCATTATTTGCTTGTATTAAGAGGTTACTGAGTTCCCTGAATGTGGAAAATCTGGTGCTCCCTGCAGCTGAGGAAGCTTTGTCAATTTGGACAAAGAAATTTGGCTTTGCAAAGATGAGTGAGCAGCAAGTAAGTGCATTCTAAATCTTTAGCTTGACAAAAAAAGGTATTATTTTCTATGTTAGTCCGACTTTTCATTTTTCTTGAAGTATTCGTGTCTGGCACATATCCAGACATGGGTATGGGGATATGATCCTTCAAGGACCCTCCAAATACATGAAAATCTTGAAAAAAAATTGAACATACCCGTGTCCGACACTCACACCCGAATCCGAGTAACATAGATTATTTTAACCTGTTTCTAGTTCTACCAAATACTTATAAACAAGAGAATTAAGCCATTGTGAACTTTATTTTATGTTCAGTTGTCCAAGTACCAAAAGGAGCTTCAATTGACTATTTTTAAGGGGACATCCATGCTTGAGAAAAAAGTGCAGCAGATATCGGAGTAACTCCGATCATCTTCCCGGTAACTTTTCATCAACATAGCCAGAGTTGGCCATTAACATTAGTTTTATTTTGTGTTTTCAAGTCTTTTCTTCCCCCCCCCCCCCCCCCCCCCCTTTGTAAAATTGGGGAGAAAAGTTTCCCTTTCTTCCTAGTTTTTCTCCCCCCCAGTATCCATGGTAGGACTTGAAAGGAAGAGTGACTGAATCAAGCAAACATTGCATGCTGACCTTTTATCATGCATGCATGCATGCGGCAAGAATAATTTTTTTTGTTTGGGTATTCTTTTTAAGCTTTTTGAATATGTAAAAAGAAAAAAAAAAAGAAGGAAATCTTCTCTAACAAAATGTGGTTAGTGTCATTGTACTTCTCTTAGTAAAATGAAAAAAAAAAAAAATTCATAATGGCTTGTCTAGAATTTTCTTTTATGTGCTTATTTCCTGCATGGATTTGGTCATGAAGAGCTAAAATTTATTCCTAGTTCCATAGACATGTTTAAGAGTTTGGGTTATTCGTACAGCTCATATTGAGTCATATTTTAACATAAATTTTTTTGATTTGGGTCGGTCCTACTCGAATTATTATTTATTTATAAAAATATATAAATAGTAATATAAAATATTTTTTTAAAAATTTTAATATTTTTTAAAATAATGAAACGGGTTTTCGAGCCGAGTTTGGATAAAAAATCTTAAATTTTTTTTAATTGCGGCATAATTCGGTCCTACCCGATTCATAAACACCTTTAAGCTCCATTCTCTTATTTTCTCATGCAATTTCCAAGCTTTATAAGCTCACGAAGTTGTTTTGTTTTTTTTAATAATGGGGCGAGGATTCTAATTCCATATTTCGAATAGGGAAAATATGAACATCGAATGTATAAATTAGACCTGTACATAGATCGGGTAATTCGTTCGACTTGTATTGAGCTAGATTTGGATATGAATTTTTATGATCCGGGTCGGTCCGGCCTGGATCACTGTTTAAATATTAAAATATTTTTTTATTTAAATTTAATTATAAAAAATATATAAATATTAATAAAAAATAATATTTTAATATATTTGAATAGTAAAATGGGTTTATATGGGCCCGGTCCGGGTTCGGCCCGAATGGGTTTGGGCAAAAAAAGAAAAAAAATTCGAGTCGCGACCTGATCCATGGATAGGTCTAGTATAAACTCTCGAAGTGAATGCAATAATTATTGTTGCATTGATTATTTTTTTATTGTTAGCTTTTGATTAGAGATGTACATGAATAGGATTAAATTAAGTCAAATTTAATTGACATGTTAGTTTAATTATTAAAAAAATTGTATACTTCAAATATATTTTAAATTTATAATATGTTTATTAATATAAAATATTTTTGAGCCTGGCCTGAAGCTAAAATATCATATTCAATACTTGAGTTGAGTCCAGTCTTACGAGTTTTGAAAATGACTTGATTCGTGAATATTTTTAAATCAAATTAAAAAATATAATGGTTAAATTGTATAAATTTAAACTTGTATAGTAAATTGGATTTTATCATTTAAAAAATAAACTAAAATAAATTAAAAGCAATCAATTGTATATAAACATCTCATAACATTTTAATATAATAATTTTATTATAAAGTAAATATACTAATTTAACAATACTAAAAATCGTGAACATCGAATAGTTGGGACGTTCCATCGAGCTGGCACATCATGATCAAGCTAGCAGTGCATCAATACATTTATTATAATAAAAAAGATTTTATTAACGAATGTTTTTAATGCACTTTTTAAGATTAATTAATATATTATTTATAGTAAAAGTATTGTATTAAATACAAAAGCTGACAACTTTATTCATCATTTTCAATGCATTGAATGAAGATATTATTATACATAGTAATTTTAAAAAGTACCCTTAGGACACTTGTTAGTAAAATCCTAATAAAAATTGAGTCCTAGGGATTTATTGGGCATTTTTTGAAAGATCAAATATTTTCGTCTTATTTTATCTTGTAGTGAGGGAGAGGAGAGATAAGAAGAGAGAGGTGGGTGAGGGAGGTCGGTGGTAACTTACCGACGGATAGTTGGTCGAAGAAGAGAAAATGGTGGAGGAAATGAAAAAAATAGAAGAGAGAAAATCGAGGGAGGAGAGCCGACGACGATGAAAGAGAGGAGGATGAGGAAATCAAGGAGCGGGCGACTGCCTCGATGTGCCGACGTACGCAAGCAACCGATCGGCTCGAAGAGAAGAAGAAGTATGAGAAGAAGAAAAGAAGAAAAAAATTGTTTTTATTTTTTTAATTTATTATTTTCATAAAAAATCATAAATTACATGATAGGAAAAGAAAAAAAAAAAAAGAAAGAAAGAAATTCATTTTTTTTCATTATTATTGTGTTTATTTTATTGAAAATTTTCAATAAATTATAATTTATAATAATTTCACTAAAAAATCAACAAATACATATTTAGTGAAAATTTTGACTTGATTTTAGATTTATATGTATAAAAAAAAATATAGATATTTTTCATAAATTTTTTTCTCTTATTTTTTTTTTAAATATCTTATTAAAAATAATTTTAAAATTTAATCTACCTTCTTTCAAAAAATTGAATAAAAAAAAGAAAAAAAAATAATAAAACATGTTATTTTTCTTTATTTATTTTTTCTTAAAATAATTTAATAAAATTACTTATTTTTTATAAAAAATATATAATTTCCGCGTTAGAAAGCGGGTAAAATTCTAGTTGTATTAAGTAACTGAGTTAATATGTGGGGCTACCTTCACGTGCTGAGATGATGGGTTTTCTTCCCATCAGATTGAGGTTTTTTTCCACGTGGCGAAAACACAAAGACCAAAAACAAATATCCTCATTTTCTAGTTTACTATTACTCGAATGTCGAAACTTCGAAAATCGTCACAACTTAACGGACGTTTAAACGGGGTTTTAGCCGTTCGTTTCAACATTTAAAACTCATAAACCCTTAAAACCCCAACTCAATAGGGTTCATTGCTCTATTTTTTTCCAACGGCCGTCGGCTCTACCTCTGACTCCTTCCGATGGCTTTCGCTTCCAGATCCGCCGCGTCTTCACCGGACCCTCCACTCTACGTTTGCAGTTCGCTTCAATTCGTCTGAATTCGACTCTCACTTCCCCGAAGCTCTTCATTAGCGGTATTTTCTCATTTCCTTTGTTTATCTTTTGGTTTTTCCTTGGTTGTCATTGTCATAAAATGATTCATTTTCATTTCTTTATTTTTTTTTTTTTTCAAATTGCAACATTTAATGCTTTCATTGGGTTAATGAAAAAGTAAAAGAAAATTACATGAAAAATGGAAGCCATCTTATAAAATTAGGGAAAAAGTGATTTAATAAGATGCTAATAAAAAGCTGAGGGGCAAAAATTGGAGAATTTATTCCTTTTTCTATTGAATTAAACATAAAGCATACATTTATGGACTAATCAAGCTTTAGAGGCATAACCTTTATTGTTATTTTAGACTACGATTTCTAATCAGAAGATGAGCTAGTAGGAGAAAAAAAAAATATAAGAAAAAAGTTTGATCTTTTAGTATAAACCCGGTTACCTTTCTTACCTATTTAGTTATTCCACAAAGAATTTAGTATTTGCCTTGTCATTTGTATGAATAATGCACTGCAATCACTTTCTTACTTCAAAGGTAGGTGAACAAAGGATTGAAGTAGTAGTGTCTGTCTATGGTGTTGTGGCGTTGTGGCGTTGTGCCATTGTGCCTTTGGACCTTTCCAATCAAGGTTCCAATTTTTTGGCATCTGTTGTGGCTGTTTTAGTAACCCTGAGGAGTCCTTGAAATGCAAAAGCTGGTTCAGGGTCTTTAGTCAACATGTGATGCTAGCATTCATTGAAATAGCAGTCAGGATTAGTTGGATAGAGGTGGTGTCTAGTGAAACCTACTATAAAATTTTTTGGTGTCATTGGCTTACTGGTATTATACCTTAGAATTAATTGTCATTGGGTTAGTTGGATTAAGGTAGCATCTCGTGGGGCATGATCAGTGTTGTCAAGGCGTGCGCCTAGGCGCGCCTACGCCTTGCGCCTTAGCGTCAGATAACAAAAGCGCCTCAGACCCTTTCGGGCGAGGCTCATTTGATCAGGCGCACGCCTGGTGCGCCTAGGCGCGCTTTTTTGTAAGGCGATAGGCGTAAAAAAAGCTCGCCTGATTGAAGTTTTCTTTAATTTTAACTTTTTTCATTAGATGTACCTTTTATAGTAAGAAAGGGGATAGTATCAAACTCTCCACTTCTCAATATTTGAGAATTCAACAACAGATATGGGACCGTAAGGAAAGCATGCATATTGGGAAATTTTTTTTTTTTTTTCATGTTTTGTAAATAAACTGGATCACTCTTTAATCATAATTATATATCTTAAGCTTATTATATATATACATATATATACACACACATTTACATATTGCGCCTTACTTCACTCAGGCGAGCGCTTTTTTTGCGCCTTGCACCTAAGGCAATATAAGGGTTCTAGCGCCTAGAGTGCGCCTTGCGCCCTTGACAACACTGGGCATTATAAATAACTTATGGTACCATGAAGTTCAATGCCATTATCTACTATGATTGATTGGCATTAAAATGACAATATTTCGGGCAAAAGGAAAGGATTTTGTGGACGGTTGATCTCTTTATCCGCTTAGTTGTTGGATGTTGTTGTCAAAGTGCCAACTTGTAAGCATGTACCAAAATCTACATTAACAGTTGTAGGATTATTACTGGCTTAAAATAGCTTTTTCGGCGATGAACTATCCTTTCTTTTTGTTTTGTTGTTTTGCTGTTATACTCGGGTTTCAAAGGAAGAAATTCAAGTATATCATGTTGAACCTAGTCACAATTATGGGTTAGATGAAGAACGAATAGCATTCGTAAAAGAGTGACAGGAAAGCTCTAAGATTCGATTTGTGTATCGATATGCATGTGGATCAGATGCGTATTCTCTCGTAAGTTGTTCAAAGTGAGAGGTTGTAAATGTAAAACTCCTGTCCTTTCATTTTCACCTTTTCATTTAACCCAAGATCATGTCTAGGTTCAGCTTATCTTATTTGCTAAGACTCTGAGGTTCCCTTTGTTTCCTACAGTAGAAGTGTGGAACCTAGTATAAATAACTAGAGCTGGCATTTACTTTACCAAGCAAGAACTAAGAGAAAGGGTATGCCAGGTGCCCACTAGAGGTCCCTCAAGCACTTCAGTTTACTTCTAGAGTTCAAAACCTCTTTGCAATTTACTGAAGTGTTTGGGGGAACTCCAGTTGCCATCTGAGACGGTTAAAATTAGAAAGGGTATGCCAGGTGCCCACTAGAGTTCCCTCAGGCTCTTCAGTTTATTTCTAGAGTTCAAAACCTCTTTGCAATTTACTGAAGTGTTTGGGGGAACTCCGGTTGCCATCTGAGACGGTTAAAATTAGGATGGGGAGAACATTTCTGCGTATGGATATTCGTAATTACAGGGCTGAAATGCTATTGTGCCTTTGGACCTTTCTAATCAAGTTTCCAATTTTTTGGCATCTTCTGTGGCAGTTTTAGTAACCCTGAGGAGTCCTTGAAATGCAATAGCTGTTTCAGGGTCTTTAGTCAACATGAGAAGCTAGCGTTCATTGAAATAGCAGTCAGGATTAGTTGGATAGAGGTGGTGTCTAGTGAAACCTACTATAAATTTTTTTGGTGTTATTAGTTTACTGGCATTATACCTCAGAATTAATTGTCATTGGGTTAGTTGGATTAAGGTAGCATCTCGTGGAGCATGATAAATAACTTATGGTACCATGAAGTTCAATGCCATTATCTACTATGATTTATTGCCATTAAAATGACAATATTTTGGGGCAAAAGGAAAGGATTTTGTGGACTGTTGATCTCTTCGTCCGCTTAATAGTTGGATGTTGTTGTCAAAGTGCCAACCAAAATCTACATTAACAGTTGTAGGATTATTACTGGCTTAAAATAGCTTTTTCAGCAATGAACTACCTTTTCTTTTTGTTTGGTTGTTTTGCTGTTCGGGTTTCAAAGGAAAAAAAATTCAAGTATATCATGTTGAACCTAGTCACAATTATGGGTTAGATGAAGAACGAATAGAACTCGTAAAAGAGTGACAGGAAAGCTCTGAGATTGGGTTTGTGTCTTGATATGCATGTGGATCAGATGCATATTCTCTCGTAAGTTGTTCAAAGTGAGAGGTTATAATTATAAATGTGTATTGAGCGGAAAGGTAAAACTCCTGTCCTTTCATTTTCACCTTTTCATTTAATCCAAGATCATGTCTAGGTTCAGCCTATCTTATTTGCTAAGACTCTGAGGTTCCCTTTGTTTCCTACAGTAGAAGTGTGGAACCCAGTATAAATAACTAGAGCTGGCATTTACTTTACCAAGCAAGAACTAAGAGAAAGGGTATGCCAGGTGCCCGCTAGAGGTCCCTCAGGCACTTCAGTTTATTTCTAGAGTTCAAAACCTCTTTGCAATTTACTGAAGTGTTTGGGGGCACTCCGGTTGCCATCTGAGACGGTTAAAATTAGAATGGGGAGAACATTTCTGCGTATGGATATTCGTAATTAAAAGGGCTGAAACACTAGGTTTATAGTTCAATAGCATATTGACTCATGGATGAATTCTATTACAATTGGTGCACACTGAAATTTTAGTTAGAATTCCCCTTTTTCTCCTTAAGGTACTGGTGTTCCTCCAGATGAAACAAACAAGAGAACTTGGCATTATTCTTTTCTTTTTCTTAAGTTTCATTTAATGGTTACTTTTATCATTGTCTGCTGACACTTTTTGAATCATAATCGCCCCTTATCCTGGTCTATTGAACAGGTCTCTCAAGAGAAACAACTGATGAACAGTTTAAAGAGGCATTTAACTCATTTGGCCAGATTGTTGAAGGTTTAATTTAACACCCCACATTGTCTCTTTTTATCTTTGGACTTTGGAGTTATGTTTCTTGACTAGCAGCATACTTCTTGGTTCTTCTTTCATCCTGATATATTGCTTTAAATGATCTTGCAGTCAAAGTCATAAGAGATAGAGCCACTGGGAGGTCGAAAGGATTTGGTTTTGTTACATATATTCATTTCGGGATGGGGAAACCTGTTAACCTATTTGTTACTCATTTTATTTTCCTCGTTGAACCTGTTAATTGTATTGTGCTAAACTTCCATTAATACTTTTAACCTTCAACCTTACCATCAGAGTTTTCTACTTATGAGATCCCTTTGAATTCATTCGCACAGCCATGAACTTGCTAAGGATAACTACTGAACATAATGATATGGTTGGCTTGTAAGTAAGAGTTTAACTCAAGATCAAAAAGGCCATAGCAGGTTCCTTGAAGAACATTCAAGTTACTTCGGACTTTGCAGGCTTAATGAATCTAACCAAGTTGATTCTTTATTTTATTATATAATTTAAATTATAAATCTTCAATTTACCATCATATATATATATATATATTTGAGTGGATGGATCTTATTGCTTGATTGATGCTTTGAAAAACTTGAATTTGGCTCTTTGGGTTGGATTCATTTTGCCGACTCTGACTCTGCTACCCGAATGCCAAAACCCTCACAAAATTTCTTTTTTGTCTTGCATTTCTTCTAGCCAGGAATTTTCAAAAACTCCTCCAACAAAAAACGAACAAGAAAGCCAAAAGAAGCTTCACACTCTCACTTGCAGAAATGTATTCACGTGCTCCTCATTTCGTCTCTTTGAAATTCTCTGATATGTTTTCCCCTAATAAGGTCAATGCCATTTTCTCATTTTCTGTTTGAAGTCTCTGTTTGGCTGCTCTGAAACAATATAATTTTAAGTTCCTTTTTTTTTTTCTTTCTTTCTAAAAAGAGAAAAAAATGAGGGAGAGAGATTCTTTTTAAGGTTTTTATTTTTATTTATTTTATTTTGCAGATTATAAGCTCTATTTGTTTGTCAAAGGTGGATTTTAAAGTGTTTGCGGCTGCATCGAATGTTAAAGAAGCATCCAATTATATACCAACAGCTCCTATTCTTCTCCCTGACGGAGTATGGAAGCAGGTCAGCCACTTGATTATTTCGATTATTAATTCTTTATATATTTCTTTTCGTTTTGATTTCGTTTTTTCTATCTAATATTTTATTGTTTTGTTTCCCGTTGCAATTGCATAGATTCCGGGGGAGAGTTACTGCGGCTAAGGGATTTAAAGCTGCGGGCTTTATATGGCGGATTACGCGCCGCCAAAGGAGAAAAACCCGATCTTGCGCTTGTCACTTGCGACGTTGATGCCAATGTTGCAGGTAAAGTTTCACTTGGTGGAATTTTGGATGCTTATTCTATATTTAGAAACGTAATTGTATATTTCTTCTTTACAAATTCGAACCTAAAATCCATCTAACATTCATCTTAGCATTGTCTAATACAAATATTGCTATCAGGCTGAAGTATATGGGAGAGACCCGAACTGGGGACGTATAGCTGCTGCTGCTGGGTATTCAGATATTTCTTTTGACCCAAACAACCTCCAGATAATACTTCTTGGAGATATTATGCTCATGGATATTGCATGAAACGATTACTCCACGTTAGTATATATCCATTCCATTCAAATTATACCACGTAATCAGTTTTTAACAAAAAATCAATTATTTATTACACATTACATATAATAATTAAATGATAAATATTTATTTCAATAGTTCATTAATGATTTTTGTAATAAATAGTTGATTTTTTGTTAAAAACTGATTACATGACATGATAATTTAAATGGAAGTGATATATGCTGACGTGGATTAATCGTTTCATACAATCTTTTCTGAAGTTTGACAGGTAATGTTTGCTGATGATCCCACCTGACAAAGCGAAAAACATAAGATTACATGCTACAAAGAAAGCAGTTACGAGACAGATTTTGAGTTAAATTGTTAAACCACATATATATCATGCACTTAGCTAGTGGTTATGTTATCCGGACTCTTCATTTTCTTAAAATACTCGTGTCCGACATTTGTGTTCGGTACATATCAGATATGGATATGAGGATATGATTCTCCAAATATATATATAAAAAAAAAAAACTCAGAAAAAATTTATAATACTTGTGTTGGACACATACACGTATTCGATATTTACCCCGAGTCCGGGTAACATAGGCTAGTGATTTTTATGCCCCATTGGTAGATAAACCTAATTCCATCTTCAGGGTGGTTAAGGAGAAATAATGAGTTATTTAGAGGGGTTGAGAGGTGAGCTTGTGAATATATTCAAAGCCTGTTATACCTAATCATAATTGCCCTTAACATAATTTCAGGGTGGCAGCCAGCAACTATCTCATTAAGGCTGGTGAGACACATGGAACAGTGGAAATTAAAATATCTGTTGGTAAGTTTCCCCAAATTTGACTAAAAAAAAAATGACCTTAAAACTTGTACATCTCATATTTTCAAGATTTTTAATGTATTTGATTGACCTGCAACAGGTGATGGACCAGGATATGGTAAAGCATGGGGTTGTGATTTAAGTTACGACTCTGTCAAAATAAACGCAAAATATACAACATAGACATTGTTGCAGCTACTTTTGAAAAATAATATCCAATATATTTGAATTCGAATTCTAGCATTTGCAATTTTTTTTTTCTATCCTCGAACTGTCATCTTTTAAAAATAAAAAAAAGAGATTGTTGCATGGAAAGTTACAATGTCCGTTCAGATGCTTCTTTGATTGTTCATTTAATCATTATGTATAACAACCCTTTCATAATCTCAAATGCAATAAAATCTTCTATTGCTCCCTGTCTACCTTCTTCAAGCACAATTTTTACACCATGTCTACAAGCAGGGAACCATGTCAGCCAATATACGGGGAATCAACCTTAAATTTCTTTAAATTGTTCTTATCTCAAGCCTAGATTTGTGGCAAGAGTACAAAAGCACAAATGAACAACCTGCGTGCAGAATTAGATGCAAACTTTGTGGATTTAGAAGACACATTCATAGGGAACGAACAGAACGTTCGACGAATCGTTCATGAACAGTTCAATTTTTATTCGTTTATTAAGCTAAATAAACGATTATGAATATAATTTTATTGTTCGTTTATTAAATGAATCGAGTTTAAACAAATGTGTGTTCGGTTTGTGAACATTAAATGAACGAACACGAACATCCTCAATTTTAAACGAATAGAGTTTGAACATAATTTTTAAATCTTTAAGATCACGAATCGAATACAAACAAGCTTAAAAATAAATAAACGAACACGAACAAAAATCTGTTCGTTCAAATTCAGTTCATTTACAGCCCTAATCATTTCTGGAAATGCTATGTTAGTTCACAAACTAATAAATAATAAGCATAAAATTCCATTGCATCTGGCTGGCCTTCTCATCAAAGTGGCACTAATAATATATTCTATTTTACAAAGCAAAAGACAGTTCAGGTGCTGCCTTCTACACAACATAAAACAGCACACTAACAAAACTTTCAAACCCACACCATTATCAAGAACCATTGCATAACTGCACTCAAGTAATAATTGTTTAAATATCCATGCTAGAGAAGAGAAAGCAGAAACGAGCTTATTTATCTACAAGGATTGGTAAAAGCAAGGGCCTTTTCTCCATGATGTGAAGACTGAAGAGAGAGATTTACTTATAGAGCCTCTGCCACGGAGTAGTGCATTCTAGTGGGTGATTTTTTCAGAAAACTACTCCCACAATAGGGGTCTGGACTGCCAACATTAAAACCATCGAGGTCGCCTGAGGCGTTGACTACTTTATCCCAAACCTCCGGTGGTTTACAACACTTATCAGAACTCCCACCGCCTCTGCGAAACTGTTTCTTGTCTTTAATACCACCACTACCACGTGAGGAGTTGTTGCCCTTCTGCCCTTTCTTTCCATTTTTCTTCTTGTCATTGTTCTTCTTCGACTTCTGCTGCTTTTTGCCTCTAACCGTGTGCAATACGGACTTTGGCATCGGATCATACACATCAGGGGCCCATGTCACTGTCAGCTTCTCTGGTGGTAATGGTAATCCCTGTTTCTCACGGCTACCTTTCAGGGCAGACACTAGCTTCAAGGGAGTCTGTTAAAGGGTAAATGCCAGTAAGTAAGAAAGCAATGGACCTAGGAAAACTTTAACCAACCAAAGTCCTGCCTAACAAAAGACACTTACAGGCAAAGAAATTGAACGGGAGCAAGGTGACTGAACCGAATCCTCAGAGAATATCCGCCTCAATGCAGTTTCAATTTCATCATAATCATCATCATCTTCAGGAGGAGAGACAGCAGAAGGAAATGATGCACACTTGCCTAAACACTTTTGAGGAGATTTGCTTTGATCCTCATCAGATTCATTCTCATATTCATTCAAACAAGCACGAAGTATAGCCTGCTTAATGTCACCAAGATCATCTACCTCTCGACAATCCAACATATCCATTTCCGATACAAATGAATATAAAGAGTCCTAGCTGCAAAAACTGGACAAACCAGCATTGTCACAACAGTTGAGCAGAAAAAACCTTATGGGCAAGTAAAAGATCATACTTGGTTTAGAAGCTAATACTAAAATTAATTCTAAATCAAGCTGAATATATTCATATAAGTAAGATGAACTCAATATTGAAACACTACAACAAATAAACTAGGAAAGAAAAAATTTGTGGGATTCATTCTTTGAGGAGTAGTAATATTCACATAAATGTAGATAACAAATTCAGACATCCACCATAAATAGTGCAAAATATTAATAAATAAAAAAACAAAATAAGCAAGATTCGAACCAGCTATCAGCTAGATACCTACTCATCAAACGTGCGGATAGCACGTGCTAAATGGATAAGGATAATATACCTTTCTTAATACAGCTACTGCAATCAATTCACGATCGAAACCAAACCTCCGATTTTCTGAACAAACTAGATTCCTTTGTATCGTACGGTAAAACAGAAGAATCTAGAAGAAGACGGAAAATAGAAAGGAAAGGAAAGAAAGAGGGAATAAAAATCACTAAAAAAATAATAATAATTTTGATGGGAAAATTTTAACTAAGATTACCACGCCGATCACTCTTTTCAAGATGTTTCAAACGATGGGAACATAAACCAGCATGAAAAGGAGTCAAAGAAGGGATCAAAGGAAGCAAAATCGATTCAAAGGGTAACGAAGGCATATTATCTTTCTATGCTCTTCGAAACCCCTAATTTTGTAAGATAAAAAACCCCTATTTTTCTTTTCTTTTTGTTTTTGGATCGATCAAGATTTAGAAAAACCCTAATAAAAAAGATTAGATAGAAGGAGAAGAGGAAGGGGACGGGGATGAGATCAGCTGAGGAAACGCAGACAAGGGTCAAGTGATGTACTACTATAACATAAGGAGGAAAGAATCCTGTGTGAGAGTCGTTGGATATTGGCGGTATTTGATTCTGAATCAGGAACGAACACGTTTCAATCATGAATTGTACTCTATTTTTTTCTTTATGATTAAAATATTTTTGTTAGATTTTGTTCATTCTATATTCTTGAAAATTGTAAATATATATTTTTTTACAGTGTACAAATTCGGTAGTATAGGGTAGAAGTAGAACCAAAAACCTACCCTCCTCTAAAATTATGTTAGATCAATCATTCTTTTTAATATTTTAGAGATTTTAGAAGAAATTTTTTTTTAACTCTTATATTTTTAGAAAATTAATATTTTTACTATATTATTTTTAAATCTAATTATAAAACAAAAAAATATTAATCAATATTTAATAATATTAATTAATATGATATTATAAAAAATATAATTAATACTTTAATTTTTTTTAATAAAAATTCGAACTCAAAATAATAGCGAGCATCAATTTATGCTTCGCTACACTCTTTTTTCATTTTAAGCAAAACCCTAGCCACTTTGTTGCTCTGCCACCACCCACCAAGTTACACCGCCGCTTTGCCTTGTCTCCAACCATAGCTGCTCCGCCGCTCTACCTTCGACTAGTCACTGCACCTCCGCTCTGACTTCGACCACTCATCTTTTCTGTGAAAGGCATCAACGCTGCTCTTGAAAGGTAAGTTAATCCTTTCATTTTTTTTTTTCATCATGAAAGCTTTTTCTTTACTCGCATATTCAATTGCTTTTTAGAGTATTTAAGCAAATTAACAATCTATTTTCAACAATTTTTTTTTTTTTAATTTCTCAAAAGTTTTGTTTTCTATGTATTGCAATCTAAGATTGATCCGTTTGTTGTAAAAAAATCATTCAATTTTGAAGTTTTGATCAGAACAAATAAATTTTCCAAATAAAATTAGGGCTTAAAAATATGTTATATAAGATTGAAAACTAATTTCAATTTAAAAAATTTCAATAACTTTTATTAATTTAATATAATAAATAACTTTATATAATTCTCTATTAAATAATTAATAACCAATTAAATTTTAAATAAATAAATAATAAATTATTAATAAATAAACAAAAGTAAATAACTTCATAATAAAAATAGATGACTATATATTAAAAAATAAATAATTAAATAATTTATTTTTTAATATTAATAAATAATATATTTACAAAAGTATCATTTGATATATGAATAATTTTAATATTTTTTATTTATTCATTCATTTTTAATTATAAATTTTAATTTAATATTTTTAATTATCAATTTTCTTCTAATTATATTTTTCTCATTAGTGATGCTTTTGCATTTAAAAATATATCTTATCATTAATTTTAATCTCACTGTTTAATGTTATTTTCAATATTATAAAATTGATTTTATTATCCATCCAAATGAACCTAACTCAAACTTCATTTTGTGATTGGGTTTTAAAAAAAAAAAAAAAATTATATCTTAAACTTGTATCTAACTATAATATAAAATGGAATACATGAGATTATATGGTATTGAAACATGGCACCTTTGTTTTTTTTTTTTAAATAAAAAAAAATGTATGTTCGTGTTCATGTTATTTTTATATGTGTTTAAAGTATCATAAATATAAATTTTACATGTTAATAATCCGTTTTATGTATATTTTGACACGTTCGTGTATTCAAGTAGTGTTCATGTTCTTTTTTGTGTTGTGTTTTAATTATTTTTCCTATGCTTTTTTCGTATCATGTCTCAATTCATTTTATATTTTACATAATTTGAAATCGTGATTCAATTTAGATAAAATTTTGTGTGTTCATGTCGTGTCTCAATTCATGATATATTTTGTATAATTTGTCATAATGATTCAATTTAGAAAAAAATTTATATATTTGTGACATGTTCATGTTATTTTTTTGTGTTCAAAGTATTATAAATTTATATAAATTTTTACACATTAATAATTCGTTTTATATAGATTTTGATATGTCTGTGTATTCGTATCGTGTTCATATTATTTTTCATGTTGTGTCGTGTTTTAATTATTTCTTCATGTTGTGTTTGTGTCGTGTCTCAATTTATTCCATATTTTGTTTGTATTGTTTTTTCATGTGTTTAGAGTATTATAAATTTATATAATTTTTACACGTTAATAATTCATTTTATTTATATTTCGACACGTTTGTATATGCGTGTCCTGTTCATGTTATTTTTTGTATTGTTTTTAATTAATTTTCTTATTTTGTGTTCGTGTCATGTCTCAACTTATTTCATATTTTGCATAGTTTGTCATTTGATTCAATTTATAGAAAAAATTGTGTGTTTATATCGTGTCTCAATTCATGACATATTTTGCATAATTTATCATAGTGATTCAATTTAGAAAAAAATTTGTGTGTTCGTGACATGTTCGTGTTAATGTCATTTTTTGTGTATTTTTAAAGTATTATAAATTTATATAAATTTTTATGCGTTAATAATTAATTTTATATACATTTTGACACGTTCGTGTATTTTTGTCGTGTTCATGTTATTTTTCTTATTGTGTTTTAATTATTTTTCTATGTTGTGTTCGTGTCGTGTCTCAACTCATTTCATTTTTTTGCACAGTTTGTCATTGTGATTCAATTTAGAAAAAAAAGAAAATTTGCATGTTCGTGTCATGTCTCAATTAATGACATATTTGCATAATTTTGTCAAAGTGATTCAATTAAGAGAAAAAATTGTGTGTTCATGATATGTTATTTTTTGTGTTTTTAAAGTATTATAAATTTATATAAATTTTTACGTGTTAATAATTTGTTTTATTTAGATTTTGACACGTTTATATATTCGTGTAGTGTTCATGTTATTTTTCGTGTCGTGTTTTAATTATTTTTTCATAAACTATTGTATCGTATCTCAATTCATCTCATATTTTGCATAATTTGTCATAATTATTCGATTTTAATTTTAAATTCGTATACTTAAGATATTATAAAATATAAAAATTTACTTAAATAAATGATAATTATTTAATATGATTTAATTTAAATTTATTTGTGATTGTTATTTTAATTAAAATTTTATAGATATTTTAAAAAATCCCTCACAAAGCAGGGTGAGAATTCTAGTTACTAAAATTATTAAGTTACTTTATTATTAATATTTTATATTTTAATAATATTTAAGTCATTAAGATTATGTTTGGTAGAGTGAAATAATGGAAGGATGGAAAGAGGAGTGAAAAAGTGAGAAGAAAATGAATTTTGAGTGTGTTTGGTTGGAAAGAAAAGTGAGAGAAAAGAAAATAGGAAAGATTATTATTTTTCACACCTATTAACAAAAATAAATTACTCCAAATTGAAAAAAAAGAAAAAAGAAAAAGAAAATGAGAGTGGTGTGAGTCATCTTAACTTACATTGAATATAATAATAAAATAATATTTTTATTTTTTTAACTTTATCAAAAAAAATGATGGAAAGAAAATTATTATTTTTTTTATTTTTATTTTTTTCTTATCAAACACATCAATGAAAAAAATATATATTTTTCATCTTTTTATTTTTTATTTTTATCTTACCAAGCAAAACTTAAATGAAAAAATAAACATTAGGTTGGTTATGGGCTCAAATAGGCCGATGGGTGAGTTACGAAAAAAATTATGCACCGGTGATCTTGATTACTTTGATTTCAACCATATCAAAAATGACGTAGCACTTGCATCACATAACGGCCGGGTCCACTATTGAGAACTTATCCAATCCATGTTGTTTGCCTTGCCCCTATTTCTATTTTCTCACTCAAAATCCAGCCTTTCAATTTTTTATAAAATTTTATTAACAACTATTTTAAATATATATTTTTTTATTTTTACTTAATTTATTAAAAATAATAAATAAAATTATTAATTTTTATTTTTAATATTATATATAATATATTACCTAATTTTAAAAAATATCTACTTGTGTTTGTTAACAAAACTTTTTTAATAAATAAAAGACAAAAAAAAAAATCATGCGGCAGTCCCATTGGAACCGTTCTATTTCACGAGGATCGCCAAACAAGTCATTTCTCCACCGTCGATTAAAACCAATCGAACGGCTTAAAATCTCTAAGTTCCTAAGCCGAATGTCTCCCCTTTTCTCACCCAATCCCATATAAATAGCACCTCTTTCTCCTACAAAAAAACCCCCAATTTTTTTCTCCGTTATTTTTCGAGAAAAAAGTTACTGCGGAATTCATTTTCCTATTTATTTTCTCTAATTTTATTCTGTTTTTTAAGTGATGGATTCTGGAGCGAAAGTGAAGAAGGGAGCCGGAGGAAGGAAAGGAGGCGGTCCAAAGAAGAAATCGGTTTCTCGCTCTGTGAAAGCCGGGTTACAGTTTCCGGTTGGTCGGATCGGTCGTTACTTGAAGAAAGGCCGTTACGCTCAGCGCTTGGGGGCCGGTGCTCCCGTTTACCTAGCTGCTGTTCTTGAGTACCTTGCTGCTGAGGTAATTTCACATTTTACATATTTTTGGCATTTCCAGAGGAAAGTAATTAGATCTAGAAAGTACAAATTTGCTTTTGATTCTATAAGAAATGATCTGCATTGAATTTGGGTTACTTTTTAAGGTTTCTTTTGGCTGGTAAATTTACAGTTTTAGATACACTTAAGTATGTTGTTAAGTTTGATTTTGTATTATTTAAGGTTCTGGAGTTGGCTGGTAATGCTGCAAGAGATAACAAGAAGAATAGGATCATTCCAAGACATGTTCTTTTGGCTGTGAGGAATGATGAGGAACTTGGGAAGCTTTTGGCTGGTGTGACTATTGCTCATGGTGGAGTTTTACCCAACATTAACCCAGTTCTTCTGCCTAAGAAAAATGACAAGGTGTCCAAGGAGCCTAAGTCACCATCGAAGGCTACAAAGTCTCCAAAGAAGTCACCTAGGAGGGCTTAGTCTAGTCTTTGTTTCTTATTTCTCTCGTGTATGTAGCTTCCTTAATGTACTTTGGTTGTAGGAAAATGTTGATGTTGGTAGGAACTTGGGGCCATCGTATTTTTTAATTGTCTGTGTTGTTTAGAACATCCTATATTTGGAATGAATGAAACGAAATTTCGATTATCCAATTATGTGTTTATGGTATTAGTTGAATTTGTTATAATCCAATGCTTTTAATTACTTGTTTTTTTATTTTTTTATTTTGATTTAGATGGCTGAATTGGTTACCATTTATGATAAAAAAGAAAAGCTTTGTAATTTTAGTTTTGCAAGATTGAGTTATTAGATATTACATTAAGGGTTTTTTGCTTTCTTATAGTTTAAGGATATTTTTGTACAACATAAAATAATACTACCTGGCAAATAGTTAAGGTTTATTGCTTGCTTCAAACTGGTGAACGAGCAGTGAGTAGTGTCAAATTCTATGTACATCATTGTCGTATAAAAAGTTAAAGGAAAAGAAACAATCTGAAAGCGATTTGAGTTTTCACTCAACCTACCACACCCAGCTGAACTGCTTTGTGCAGCTTCAACATTTCTGCTAAATTTAGTACTATTAGTGGTGTTAGCCTAAGTTTCTTTAACACTTACGTTTGGGAGGAAAAGTTGGAAGGAAGGAGAAAAGTGTAGAAGGAAAAACTGAATGAATTTGATTTTTATCCTTGTTATGAGCTTCAAAAGCAAAGGGAATTCCTTAAAATCATGTATAAGCTGATGAATTTTAATTGAACTAGTCTTTCCTTCTACTTCCACATTGAAGTTTGTATGTTTTGAAATGGTGCAAAAAGCAAATTCACACATCTTCTAACTCATATTTTATTCTTACCAAATAAAAAGTATTGCCCTCTTTTCTTGGAGACAGGTAGAAGTTAAGCAAGTAGCAAGAACAAGTGAAAACTAGTAGAGTCTTAGGTAAGCACCCTTCTCTACTGCCCTCTTTTCTTTTTTTTCTTCCTTCCATCTCAGGTAGAAGTTAAGCAAGTAACAATTCTTTATATTGTTGAACTAGAGACAGGTAGAAGTTAAGCAAGTAACAATGGGAGGTGGAACAAGTAAAAACTAGTTGTTGAACTAGAGACAGGCAGAAGTTAAGCAAGCAGCAATGGGAACTGGAACAAGTAAAAACTAGTAGTCTTAGGTAAGCAGTGTAGATTATAGGTTTACAGCTTCCAATTTTCATGTTGCAAGGGCATCAAAGCATATAAAGGCAAATGTTTCGAAATTGCTTTCCTTTCCTTTCACTTCATGTCTTGACTTCACCTCAAAGAAATCTTTGATTCATTTCCCTCCTCTGAAGTTTTTCATTTGGTTAGGAAAATGAAAATTCTATTCCAATGACTTGAACCTTAGACCCTTTAATACAAATCCATCTCCTATATATCATGCTTCTTTTAGACAATCTCATGAAACAACAAAATCACAAATCTGATGATGTAATAGGATTCCACCGCATCCGACACCGACACCGACCCATCATCCATCTCAATCCAACTCTACGTTTTATATATATATATATATATATATATATATATATATATATATTTAAGGAAATAAGATTCGAACTCTGCTCTTAAACAAGAAAAACATGCACCAACCAATTGAGCTCAATGTTCGGATGCTACTCTTCGTTTCTCAGTTTATCTCCCACCCCAAATCCACGATTATAACCAATAATAGATAAATATTTAAAATCATAATTACTAAATCCAAAAACTTGTATAACCCAATTCCATTTTACTATCCATTACAACTTAGAACATTAAAGCATCATTTAAAATTAAAAAAACCCTAAAATCCGAAACCGAATATACTCATCGGATTGCAATCTCAATTAAAAAAAAAAACCAACAAATCTAAGAACTGGTAAACTTGGTAACCGCCTTGGTTCCTTCAGAGACAGCGTGTTTCGCCAATTCGCCAGGCAAAACCAATCGCACCGCCGTCTGGATCTCCCTCGATGTAATCGTCGGCTTCTTATTATACCTAGCCAATCTCGAAGACTCCTGCGCCAGTTTCTCAAAGATATCATTGATGAAACTGTTCATAATCCCCATGGCTTTGCTTGAGATCCCGATGTCAGGATGAACCTGTTTCAAGACCTTGAAAAGGTAAATCTTGTAAGTCTCGGTGCTCTTCTTGGTCCTCTTCTTCTTCTTTTCTCCGCCTTCTTTTGTGATCTTTTTCTCAGCCTTTGGCCTCTTCTCTGCCAGCGCTGGGGCTTTCTCCGCCACTGGCTTTTTCTCGGCGGGTTTCTTCTCGGCCTTTGGTGCCATTAGATATGAAAATGGGAAGAAAATCAGAGCTTTGGAGAAGGTAAGCAAAATGAGAGGAATCAGGAGAGAGCGAATTGAGAGAGTTCGGTGGAGAGATATAAGGCGAGAGGGGATTGTTTATATAGAGAGGTGAGATGGAATTTGATTGGTTAATTGAGTTTCACGCGGATCAATGACGTGGCGTAGTTTGAGTCGGTCAGATGTGAGGGGAGAGATGTGGACAGTTGAGATAATATTATTTAATTTAATTGAGGAAACTGGATAATGAATGGGCTTTGGATTTTGATTCAGTTCTAAATTTGCCATTTGTTATATAGTCTCTACGGCCCAACACAAGGCCTTCAAATTGGGCCAGGCAGCTTTAGAAGCAGGGAGCATTATTTAAACTTTATATTTTTGGCAAAGCATTTGTATATATTTTTATGTGATCAAATTATACCAATTTAAAATTAATTAGTAACATAATTTTATAATTTAATGTACGATTAGTTTTTTTTAATAAATTAATTATCGAATTTAACAAAATAACTATACTCTGGACGCACGGCATGTAAAATTTCAAGAGTTCAGCTCCGGCTTTTACAAATCAAATCTACTAACAAATTCAATGTTCCAACTTTCGACTGCTTGCAGAACTCTGGTCCGATCAATGGTCACACTGGTGGCATTTGATACAAAAACAACCATGGTTTGCATTTCTTTTTTGACAACTATAGCAAGTGAAAAATAAAGAACCTCGACAAAACACAATCAATTGAAAAGGGTTGGAGAACTAAAAGGATATATAAATACACCGTAGAGAGGGCAGTTCTGTTGAAGCAATAATAATAAAATAATTCACAAATCTGTAAATAAGGTACATCATAGAGCAAAATAAAAGTGATTGGCATTATACAACCAAAAAAACAGTCGAGAGATAACCGAATGAAAAAAAAAAAAAAAATTTATAGCCATTATCATTACAGTGAGAATTATCCGAAATTATCGCCACCATCATTGCATTTGTCATAACTACAAACAACCATTTCACCTAGAAAATGTATTTTAAGGGATAAGCCACACATTTACTTCGTTGGTGTATGCAGGGTGCAGTCTGCATGCGCACAAGATGTGGAGTTTCTTATAACGATGAAAAGGACTTTAACATATAGCAGAAACATATTCATAACTATATATATAGACGGGATGCAATTGAACAACTATCGCCTTAAGCTCTCCACTATGTAGTCTGCGTACAGATTCCTTCAAAATAGAATGTTGAAATGCAATTAAAATCAGTGATAAAAAAAATTCAAACTAGACCGATTAATCGGATCGGATGAATCAAAAATCGAAAACCTATTTAATTCAATTAGAGATATAAAATTGAATACCGAACCAATTGAATGAGTAAAAAACGACAAAATTTTGGTTTTAAATTTATTTTATTATTTAAAATTTTTTTATAAGTAATAAAATTTGAATCTTTAACCTCTAAATTTTATATTAAAAAATATATCATTAACACAAATACATAATTTTATTAAGTATTTAATACATTAAATACTTATTTAATATTAAAATCTCTCCAATTGTACGGGGGTCTTCACCTGTTCAAACTCAGATTCAGTTTTTTAATCTTTGATTAAGAAACTACTGTCAAACTGTTAGCACTTACATGGACGCAAGCAAAAGTTTAAAAAGAAAGAATCACAATTTTTTTTTTTTTTTGTTGATAAAAGCTCTTTAGACTTCCTTGCATTTGAATTTAGACCTGGACAGGATGTACATTCTTATATTAATCTTCGTTCAAAAACTAGGGGATACGCCCTTATATTTGCATATGATCATATCCACGTAATGACTGTCGAATGATGTGGGGGTAATACGTGAAAATTAATGCCAACCATAAGTAGCATGAGAAAACAAAGTCTTATATAAGTTGCTTGTACTTCTCTTGCCAGAGGCACAGGGGAGTAGGGACAGGAAACTATCACTTACAGGGAATGCTGGATTGCCTCGTAAGCAGTAGTGGCGGGCAGAAAGTCATTAACAGCAACTTCCTTGTTCTCATTCTTCTTGTCTGAAGTATTTATTAAGGCAAAGAGAAAGTTAAAAAATGCAACAAGCAGTTTAAAATAGATATCTTTCCTTGTAGAACTTAACTACAGCACTTTATTTGTTACTAAGAATAATTAAACTTACAGTCTTCAAAGAAGCGGCGAATCTCAGCCAAACGGTGAGGTGGAAGTTCCTTGATATCATTGTAGTGACGATACTCAGGATCATCAGCACAAACAGCAATAATCTTGTCATCTTTCTCACCCTACATTCATAATTGCACATTTTTTTTTCTCATTTGCTTTTAAACACATATCCAAGAGTCAGGAGTATTTTAATCAGTGGTTAATGTATACCTGATCAATCATAGGCATAAGACCTATAGCTTTAGCCCGAAGAAAGCATCCTGGAAGAACAGGTTCCTGCACGTGTTTCAATGGTAACATAAGTATTGCCTTAAAAGTCTTAGACCCTTTGAATATGCAAAACATTTTAGTCAATGATTCACTTTAACCATGTCAATCTCAAAGTGCACTGGACAAACCAAAGCGGTACAAGAGAGAGTTTTTCAAAGCAAGAAACATGTTTTGCAACGATGTATTAAACTATGATATTCTCAATAAAAATGTGGATCAAACGGCGTACCTGCATAATAACCAGGACATCCATGGGATCATTGTCTTCACAAAGAGTACGAGGGATGAAACCATAGTTGTGAGGATACACAACTGATGAATAAAGCACACGATCAACCTGCAAATTTATGCACATTTCATCAGCAACTAATTAAGAATCTATAAGGTATTGCAAGTACATTTGGGTAGTAAATGGTAATTACCTTGATCAAACCAGTTTTCTTGTCAAGTTCATATTTTACCTTGCTCCCTTTCCCAATTTCAACCACCTGCACAAATTAACCACGTCTTCAGTATAACAATAATCAAGTAAGAACTCTTAAACGATTTGCTGTTAATGAAGATTTTACTATCTTTCAATTTTAAAGGAATTGCATAAATGTTAATTCTTCATTCCTTTTCTCAAATAAATCCCAAACACGCATGATAACTGATAAATTATATGGCCATGTGAAAAGATCTAAAAAGCCAAATGTTTATAATAAATGTACTAGGGACAATAAAATGTTTACATTGTGTAGGAATTTCTGAAGCATTTTCCATGTCAGACATGCTATTCAAAATATAAATGCTAATAATTGGGAAGAAGGTAGAGTTTAGTATACTTACGCAGTTGAAAATGATTGGAGCTCCAGGTCCTATTATAGAAATTATAAATAGTAGAAAAAAGTAGTATATTATTAGATTCACAACAAACCAATAGGAAAATCCAAAAGAAACCATACACAGCTTTAAGTTGACATTGCATACCGATCTCAAGATCATGCCATGGGTGAGCAGCGACGGACCTCCTGGTCAATGTCGAAAGGATCCTTTCATTCAAAGGAGGATGTGAAGAGTAGTGAGAGTCAGAGGGCTTGGCTGGAGTCTCAATTGGTGGAGCCATCACTGTGTCTGTGAGTTACAAACAATGTATCAATAACTAACTCAACAAGCTATTGAATCAAATTTACTGCGCTAAAAATTCCATTAAAAATTCTCGAGTTAGAAATAAACAGCAATAATAAACAATGATCACAGAAATTTCATTGATCTGTTACAATTTTTTAATTTTCCTTTCATTTTATCGATCATATTGCTTAGCCAATCAAATGCTTGTAAGAATATGCAAGCAAAACAAAATTGTCGCCACACATTGGCTTAAAGTCGTTTCACTTTCAGAAAACTTCCTGAGATTTGCATTTTACACAGAGCTTTTCTGCTTGGAAAGCTGAAGGTTTTCTTAGCAGCAGAGTATCATCAAATAAAACAATAAGCAAACAGGTCAAGGCAAAACTCTCAAGAATCTAAAAGAAAACTGCAAAAAAAAAACAAAAAAAAAAAACCGAAGAACTATTAGAATTTACTTTTTTACTCTCTGTTTGGTAAAGCAATCAGCAATTTTTTTTTATGTGATTTCCTAGCAGAGTCCCTCGCACAGCGATTCCACAGTCGACTTTTTAGAAAAAGATATTGGAATCAAATAAATCTATGAGTGTAACTTAGAAAACACAGATCTATAAACTATTACCACTTAAATCTACACAAAATGCTAAAAAGGAGAAAATTACAGAATCAAAACCAACCAAAAATAATAAGAAGTGATTTCAGCTCAAGATCAAAGCCAGATGATTTTTCACCAGCAAAAACAAAACAAATGAAAAAGAAAATAAAAGAAAAGCAACTAATCTCAGACAAATTTAAAGCAACAAAAAAAAAAAAGGAAAATATGTATCTCGGATTCTATGCTACAGCCAAGTTACAACTTACAACAAGCAGAAGCAATCAGATCCAAAAAAACAGAGCAGAAACAGAGAATAAAAGCGAAAAATCAACGATCTAACCGTTGAAAAAGGGATTTGAAACGTACCTGCAACGGTTTCCAGTTCTGAACAAAATGAAGCTTTCAAGAAGCTAAAGGAAAAAAAACACAGTTCTTAAAACAAAGAGAAAAACAAAGGGAGAATAGTCAAAAGAGAGAAAGAAAGAATAATGAGAAGAAAGAATAAAACGACGCTTAAATAGAGAAATAGCAAAGAAAGCTGTGCGCATTCCCGCTCTCTTTCCTCGTTCCCATTTAAAGGCAACCCCCAGGACACCGAAGAAAGAAAAAATTAAGTCTAAATTAAAGTGGAAAAAAAAAAACGAAGGAAAATTTTCTTACGTTTCAATGCGGGTGAGAAATAAAAATGGAATCACGGATATTCTGCGGAAGCGAATAAATCGTGGTTCCAACTTCCAAGTTGTAATATCCGAGATTACGCGTCGTCTGGTGATTGGGTGATTAAGGTGATGGGGAGGATGGGACCCACTGGGGACAGAGACGGAGTTCCTAACGGTCGTGCGACGCTGTTTGGGATTTGGCCCTCGCGTCGCTTTTTAATGAACGGTGAGGAGTCTTTGTAACGGCTTGTTTGATCCTCCCAAATGGTTGGGTACTTACTTCGAATAAATTAGGAAATTATCTTATTCACAATCTAATTTTTTAAATTTAACAAATGACTTATTATTATTTTAAATATATTTAAAAAATAAAATATATGATAATTTTTTAATTTTATTTGTGAAATTAAAAAAATATATATTATTAATATATCAAAAACGTATTTATTTAATTGAATTTATATTAATTTTATATCTGTTAATATATATTATTTTGCCAAAACATGTAATATTATTTTAAAAATTAATATATTTATTTCAGATAACAATTAAAATTTTATTTTTATGCTAAATCCATAATATAATTAAAATTTTATTGATATAAATCTAATCACTCATAATTTATGAAAGCAATTATGATGGATTGTTTTAAAAATTATTTTCAAACATGTTTATGTTTTTTCTTTTGAAAATTATATATATAATTTAAGATATATAGATTTATATAACCATAGATATCGATTAAAAGATAGGTAAAAATATTCATGATTTTATAAGTGAAGAATGTATAAAGTATAAACTGGAAGAAACCAAGTACTGTATTTGGTTTGATTAGTTAACGTTAAAAGGCATTACTTTCCATGGTGGGTGAGAACAGAGAAGGTATGATTGCCTTGACAGATTTTAAATTAATAATTTTAAATATGATATGATTATGTGATATAAAAAATATAATTAAAACATTAAAAAATAATAGGAACAACATATAAATAAAAATATCAAAATTATTTTATATGAATTTTTAATATATCAAAATTAATATAAATATATAATATTTTAAACATAATTATAATATTTAAAAATAAACAAATCATCACATTTAACAGGTTTCAATATTTCATGCTATAGGGTATTGTTTTTGTGAAGAAATTTTCAATCTTATCGTGCTATGCATGTGTTGGAGCATTGTATGTATGTGTTGGAGCATTGTGGGAAAGTCTATCCAATCCATTACTCAAAGACTGGCTAAGGCTATGTTGGTTGACTTCCATAAACTACCATTCTTCTCATATTCTATTTCTATACAGTCTCGGCTGGCTGGCTGGCTGTACACTTGTCAAACAAAAGGAGAGCTGACGTTAATCCTAGTCCTGTCTCATGGGCCCGGCATACACGGTTTGAATTTTATTTTTATTTTTTAGTGCTAAACTTTATTGACGCAGGCAACGGACAACAGTCGAATCACTTTATTTATTTTTTTTGGTCAGATCGAATCACTTTATTTGATTCTAAACAAAAGAAAAATGTGACCAGTTCAATTCCTCAAGTCTTTCGATCTTCAAGCCCACCCACTAATTGGCAGTGTACAGTATTGTATATAAGTACGTGTAAAATATGAATATATTTTAATTTTTAATTTTTTTTTTAAATTTTTATATTTAAATATATGTCAAATATAATTATTTAAAAAAAAAATTAGAATAACATGAGGGAATTATAGTATGTGAATATTATAATTGTATAGAAATTTTAAATTAAGTGATATATTTTATCTCTGATGGAAAAAAAAATCATGCACGTTAAATATATAAATCAACTATTCATAAAATTATTGGCGTTGAAACTAAAAAGGTTGTTTAAAGTTCATCTACCCATTCATCAACTTTTTTTTTATGAAAACCAAATATGACTTGAGTAAAAGGAAAATGAAAAGTAAATTAAATTAAATTAAATGTGCTACTAACTATACATAATCTATATATAAATAATGGAAAATGCTGAGTATATATGTTAAAACGACATTGATAAGGGAAGAAGATCCGAATACATATTTAAGTAATAATCACAATGAAATATCGCCAACCATAAGCATTAGGAGGAATTGTTTACCAACGTGCATGTTTTACAAGGGTAATTTAAATTCAATTTATACTCTCTTTTTTTCTAATTTTTTATGTTTGCCAAATTTATATTCTTTCCCACTTCCAAGGGTTTCCTTGAATCATAGAATTAACAACCAAATATCAATTTTTGCTATGCCCACAGCCCTAATGTATCCCTTGGAAGAAGACTTGGAACCAACGGAGTTGAAACCAATTCTCGATCTGTATATAAATATTTATAGTGTGACAATTGATACCAATAAATTTATTGAATAATAGCAAATATAAGTATATGCTTACATTTTTTTTCTTCAACTACTAAAGTTTGATGCTTTAAATACACTTCTTTGAGCTGCGCCTGAAAATCTATCAGTGGCAGTCATTTTTCAGAGGTAAAGCACGTAGAAAAAGATGTCTTTAAAGGCTAAAGCTTAAGATTTCATTTTGAAAGTTTCGAATTTGAATCTTATGATAAACTAATAGAATTTATTAAATGAGAGATACACGTACAAAATAAAAGTAAAAAAAAAAAAATTCATAGATGTTGACGTATCATCCTGTTTAATTTTTACTTAGATATCACCTGGATTGAGCCATCATTTTCAGCTCAACTTTTGAATAATTAAAGCTTCGATTCATTCCTTTCATCGAGCTATAGCTTTCCAATTTGGCAACTTTGGGTAGCGTTCATTCCCCTGTTGAGAATGAGCACCAATGCCTTACGGCATTTATCCAAAAATTTGGAAGCTTATTGACGGAACATAGAAATTGTTAGAATTTTGAAGAAGTTTTAATTTTTGGATCACTAGAATTTACTTTCAAGCTCCACTACCCCCTTGATTCCTTTCTTCCCCAGCTGGTTCTATAGGGCCACACCAGCTAATCCTCAATTCTAAAGAAAAGAAAGAACTTTCTCCTGCATTTTGTCGCATGTATATATGTTGAGAAAAACTTAGAGTAGATAACTTTAATTTTATCACTCAAAGAAGAAAGTTTAGATTTTAGGAAAACTCACAAATGCTCACACTTCACTCTAGACTACACTCTTTAGAGAAGAACTCTTTAGGAAAACTTAGAACTTTTATTGCTTATTGAAGCTTACTACTTGATGATTTACAAATGCAAGGGAGGGGGGTATTTATACAATACCAAGACAAACACAAGCCACACAAATATAAAATCTAAATTAATTACAACCACCCATTGTTGTTTAATAACAACCACACATTTAAATCACACAACTACAACCACACATTAAACCACACAACTACAACCACACATTAAACCACACAACTACAACCACACATTAAACCACACAATTACAACCACACATTAAACCACACAATTGCAACCACACATTAAACCACACAATTGCAACCACACATTGTTAGGCTTTTATTTTTTTTCTTGGGCTGGTATTGGACAATTTAACACTCCCCCTCAATACCAGCTCTTCCTCTTTGCACCATGTTGAGTTGACGACGAAACATTTCAAATTTGTTGATACTCAAACCTTTTGTGAATAAATCTGCCATTTGATCATCTGTCTTGATCTGCTTCATCTCAATCTCTTCTTGTAGAACCTTTTCTCTGATAAAGTGATAATGCACTTCTATATGTTTGGTTCTTGCGTGAAAGACTGGATTTTCTGCCAAACGAATTGCTGACTGGTTGTCGCAATACAACGGAACTGCATAATCTACTGGTTGATGTAGATCACTCATTAGTTGTATCAGCCACGTACACTCTTGAGCTGCCATTGCTGCTGCTCGATACTCAGCTTCGGTAGTTGACAATGATACCGTTGGTTGTCTCTTACTGCACCAAGAAATTGTTCCAGAACCAAGTTTAAACATGTACCCAGTTGTTGATCTCCTGGTGTCATGATCTCCTGCATAGTCAGCATCACAATAACCAACTAACTTACAGTCTTCACCTTTCTTGTACAAAAGACCATAATCTATTGTACTTTTCACATATCTCAGTATTCGTCGAACTGCTTCTAAATGAGGCTTCTTCGGATTTTGCATATACCGACTCATCACACCAACTGTATAAGAAATGTCAGGTCGAGTCAAGGTTAAGTAGATCAGGCTACCTACCAATTGTCGATACATAGTTGCATCTTCCAAGTCTTTGCCTTCAAGTGCACACATCTTGCCATTTGGTTCCATCGGTGTTGAAATTGGCTTGCTCTCGAGCATTCCAAACCTTTTTAGCAAATCTTTAGAATATTTTTGTTGACAGAGAAATATTCCTTCTTGTCTGTGATCAACCTCTAGACCAAGAAAGTGCTTGAGTTGTCCAAGTTCTTTCATTTGGAAACGAACTGATAAATTCTCCTTGGTTTGAAGAATTTCTGCCTCATAATCACCAGTTATGATTAAATCATCCACATATATCAATACGATAGCTAGCTTTCCTCCATTAGCTTTGACAAACAAGCTGGAATCTGCAGGTGTCACTGAATAACCACTATGAGTTAAAAATTCAGCAATCTTACCATACCATGCTCTAGGTGCTTGTTTCAATCCGTAAAGTGCCTTTCGCAGCTTACACACATGCTCAGGATGATTTTGGTTTTGAAATCCCAATGGTTGAATCATGTAGATTTCCCGATCTAGCTCTCCATGAAGGAATGCATTCTTCACATCCATCTGCCACAAGTTCCAGTCTTTGTTGGCTGCAAGGGCAAGTAGGACTCGTACGGTTGTAAGTCTTGCCACCGGACTAAACGTTTCATCATAGTCTAGCTCATACTTCTGAGAGAAACCACGAGCCACCAACCGTGCCTTGTACCTTTCAATCGACCCATCTGGACGATGTTTTATCTTGTAAACCCACTTGCAGGATATGGGTTTCACATCTCTTGGTTTTGGCACTAGATCCCAAGTCTGATTCTGCTCAAGCGCAGTGATCTCTTCTTTCATAGCCATAATCCACTCAGAACTCTGTGATGCTTCTTCAAACGTCTCAGGTTCTGTTGCAATTGGTTCTTCCACTATGGCTGCATTAGCATATTTGGGATTTGGCTTCCGTGCTCTTGTTGTCCTTCGGATTTGTGATTGTGGAGATGGTTCTTCCACTTCACTCGATCTAACATCTGGTTGATACACACCAGTTTGCCAAGGACTCTGGACTAACACTTGCTCGTCATCGTCATCATCACATAGGTCTTCTACTTCGTCTGAAGTTGATTGAAGTTGGACAATATACTCTCCCATTTTCTGTTGTAGCATGTCTTCAAATTCTTTTGAATCTGACAACACCTCCTTTTCTGAGGACCACCAAGAAGATGCTTCATCGAATACCACATTGCGTGAAGTGTAACATCTTCCACTCGTAGGATCACAACATTTCCACCCTTTCCTTTGGTTGTCGTATCCCACAAAGATACACCTAGTTGCTTTCTTATCAAACTTGCTACGTAAATGATCAGGAACAAATACATAACATACACAACCAAATACTCGAAAGTAGCTGACTGAAGGTTTCATTTTCCACAATTTCTCAAAGGGTGAAACAAACTCTAACCTTGGTTGAGGAAGTTTGTTGATCACATGGGCTGCGGTTCTCATAGCTTCGGCCCAAAATCTTCCGGGTACATTCTTTGCATGCAGCATACTCCGACAAATTTCTGCAAGATGCCGATTCTTTCTCTCTGCTACACCATTCTGTTGTGGTGTATTGACACAAGTATACTGATGACGTATGTTGCATTCTCGTAGGTATTGAGAAAATTCGCCTGAGCTATATTCTCCTCCATTGTCTGTGCGCAAGCAACATATCTTCTTTCCCACTTCTCCTTCAACTATCTCTTTGAACTCTTTAAACTTTGAGAAAGTGTCAGACTTTTCTTTCATAAAGAAAACCCACACATACCTGGAGAAATCATCAATAAACGTCACCATGTACCGCATTCCACTAATTGATGGTTGCTTAACGGGCCCAAATACATCAGAGTGAACTAACTCTAATGGTTCTTTTGCTTTAAACTTTGACTCCTCGTATGGCAATTGGTGTGCTTTACCATATTGGCATCCTGCACAAACTGTGCCTGTTCTTATGTCAAGCTGAGGAAGTCCCTTAAGCATCGACTTCTTCATCATCATACTTAGCTTGGAATAACTAACATGACCTAACCGCATGTGCCATAAATCTGCTGTATCGCTCCTTCTTGTCTTGTCTACATATGCTGACTCTGCTGACATCACGTAGACTGACTCCAGACGTCGTCCTTCCATCATCGGCTGTCCTGAGATTTTGAGATCACGATATACCTTCACATCCCTTGGACCAAACAGAATATGGTGACCTGACGATGTTAATTGTGCCACTGAAAGCAAATTTTTCTTCATGCCTTGGACATGGTAAACATCTTGTAGTGGTACCTGATTATGACTATATCGAGGTGCTACTACCGTCTTACCGATGTGAGTAATCGGTAATCTTGAATTATCAGCTGTCACAACAATACGATTTCCCTTGTATTCTGACAGGTTCTGCAACTTCTGTTTATCGCCTGTCATGTGATTTGAGCAACCTGAATCGACAATCCAGTCATTCTCATAGTCAATTCGGTCAGCCGTTGTTACTGTGAGAGCTAACTCTTCCTCTTCCATAGCAAAAAATGCTTCAGCGTCCCAATCATCTTCGTTTTTCTCCTTTGTACTAGAAGTAGCAGCATTGCTTTCAGCGGGCCTTTTGTTAAACCAACAATCTTTTGCCATGTGACCTTTCTTGTCACAGTTGTAACAGTTACCTTCAAATCTTTTATTGTTGCTACGATTCTTTGAAGCTCCCCCTGGACGAGAGCTCCCTTCTCCTTGATGACTTTTTGTCTTGTCACCATACTTTTTAGATCCACCACCGACGTGCTGTTTGAATTTGCCTTTGCTTTTGTTGGTGTAGAGTGCTTCCTCTTCACTTTTCAACGAGACCCCTCCCATTTGCTTGGCCATAGATTCTTGACCAACAAGCAAATTTTCAAACTCTACAAGTGATGGTTGAGTTGGCCATCCTTGTATAGCGGCAACGAAGCTGCGATATTCGGGCCTCAAACCATGGATAATTATTCTTTTTACCCTGGTATCTCCAATAGCAGCTGTAGGATCTAAATCAGAAATTTCACGGCATAACGTTTTTACCTTGTGAAAGTATTGAGCAATCGGTATATCCCGTTGTGCAACTGATAATAATTCATTCTCAAGAAGTTGAAGTCTTGTGTCATTCTTTCTCGAAAAGAGTGCATCTAAAGTATCCCACGCTTCTTTTGGCGTTTCTAGCTTTTGTATGTGTTCCAACATTTCTTCTTCAACTGTGGTCTTAAGGGCAAACATGGCTTTACCCACTTTAATCTTCCATTTGCGCAAGGTTCCTTGAGCATCTTCTTGCTCGGGCTTCATAGCTTCACTACCACCAACGACTTCCCAAAGGTCTTGACCTTGTAGGTAAGACATCATACACGTCTTCCACGTGTTGTAATTTTTGTGATTGAGCTTCTTGATTCCTCCAACTACTTGAAGATCACCCATCGTGTCGGCAAGACTCTAACAATACCGAACAAGCTTGATTTTGAGACACAAACTTGTAGAGTACAAACTCCTCACGACTCAAGAACGCTCAAACCAAAAATAGTACCTGAATAACTATTTCACCGTGAACAGTACCGTATACGTGAATAGTATCGTATACCATATACTTGAATAAATCTCGTATATGTTAACAATTACTATAAAAGTATATAGTGACACGTGTGAATAGTAACTATGGTAGTAACTCACAACCTCGCTCTGATACCAATTGTTGAGAAAAACTTAGAGTAGATAACTCTAATTTTACCACTCAAAGAAGAAAGTTTAGATTTTAGGAAAACTCACAAATGCTCACACTTCACTCTAGACTACACTCTTTAGAGAAGAACTCTTTAGGAAAACTTAGAACTTTTATTGCTTATTGAAGCTTACTACTTGATGATTTACAAATGCAAGGGAGGGGGGTATTTATACAATACCAAGACAAACACAAGCCACACAAATATAAAATCTAAATTAATTACAACCACCCATTGTTGTTTAATAACAACCACACATTTAAATCACACAACTACAACCACACATTAAACCACACAACTACAACCACACATTAAACCACACAACTACAACCACACATTAAACCACACAATTACAACCACACATTAAACCACACAATTGCAACCACACATTAAACCACACAATTGCAACCACACATTGTTAGGCTTTTATTTTTTTTCTTGGGCTGGTATTGGACAATTTAACAATATATTGCGTGCAAATCCTTTATTTGAAAAGAACACATACTTTCCTGCACCCAAAAAGTGACCAGTTTTCTGCTAAGTTGCTTTCATATGCTGGCAGGCTTCAGCTCATCCGGTCAGTTTTGTTCAACATTCAAAATTACTGGACCAGACACTTCATACTGCCAAAATTTGTCCTGAATAAGTTAAACCAGTTGCTCACAAGGTTCCTTTGGACTGGTAGTGATTCATCTGCAAGAGGGGCAAGAGTGGGTTGGCAGGATATTTGTTTCCCAAAGTCTGAAGGAGGCCTGGGCATTAAAAACCTCTCCATTTGGAACCAGGCATGTTTTCTGCAGCATATATGGGCCTTGTACTTCAGATCGGGCTCTCTGTGGATAGCTTGGATCCATGCTTATGTTCTCAAGGAAAGGTCTTTTTGGGAGCTTACTGAAGCTCAGGGTAATAGTTGGAGCTGGAAAAAACTTTTAAAATTGAGGCACTTGGCCAACCAGTTCATTAGCCATCAAGATGGAAGATGGATTTGGAAATTCCCTGGAACCACATTCTCAGCTGCAAAAGTGTGACAGGATATTAGACCAAAGAAACAGAAGGTTAAATGGGATAGACTTTTGTGGTATTCTCATCATATCCCTAAACACTCCCTTATTTCCTGGATGGCCATTTTGAACAGATTGCCTACAAGTATGAGACTTCTGAGCTGGGGGTTAGAGGTAGATGTGAATTGCAAGCTTTGCCTCTCTGAACAAGAGACCCGGGATCACTTATTCTTTGAATGTAGTTTCTCCAGATCAGTTTGGTTGTAGGTAATGCAGTCATGTCAGTTGCAAGTTCGAAATTGTAGTTGGAACAATGTGCTCGAATGGGCTGTGCAGAAGCTCAAAGGTAGATCCTTGCTTACAACTATTCTCAAGCTTGCTTGGAATGCAACCATTTACCACGTCTGGAAGGAAAGGAATAGAAGGATACATGGAAGTCCATGCAAGTCTCCATTGCAGGTTTTTGAAACCATTAAACAGGAGATCAGATTCAAGTTGGTAGGCTTAAAAAACATAGAACTTGATAATGTAAATGCTAACCTCTGTTTTGATTGAGGCTTAAGCAACTCTATTTTTCTTTATTGATGTAAAGCTAGCTGAGTAGCTAGTTTTCAGTTTTGATGTAGCAGAAATCTCCTCTGCTTCTTGGATAATTTAATTGACACTTATCCAAAAAAAAAAGTTACCAGTTTCACGTGACCGTGTATATATATATATATATATATATATATATATATATATATAAAAGGTAAGAGTCTAGACATGATCATTCGTGTATCTTTATCGTGTTCGTGTATTTTATCGTGTTATAATCGTGTTTATAATGTATTTTATATTTATATAAACATTGATACGTTAATAATTCGTATTAAATAAATTTTGAAACATTCATGTATTCGTATCATGTTACTATTATTATAATAAATACTTATTCAACTCCTATTAATCACACAGTTACATAAAACTCAAGTATAAAAAATGAGTAAGACAAACTCTGAAAAACATTCTCAAACGTTGAGAAATTCAGTTTACATTCACTGCTAACATTCTATTCCCCTTTTGACTCAAGTATCGAAATACACTCAAAATTTTATTCCAAAATCCATCTAATTATTTTTTATCAATAAATTCAGCTCATTCTAAGTACATACAACTTAGAAGTATTTAACAGAAACGACATTACGGTCGTCCAGAAACTTGATCGTGACTTGAAGGTTTAAGAACGCTTTTCCATTGGGCAAACAGACCATAAGTCCATAATGGAGCCATCAAAGGGCCGTGACTCGTCAGTTTTGAATAATGACTAGTCCTACTATATATGTTTTTTTTTTTCCCTAGTACGGTAAGGGTCGTAGTGATTCAATCCCGAGCTTACAAATGCCTCCAGTTCCACGACAGAATGGTAGCCATCAAGCCAAAAAAGAAAGGATATGTTCTAAATAACTTGTCAGTTTTGGAATTGTAGGTCCATTTTATTGAGGGTGAGATTGATTTCGTTGAGATTAAAAATAATGATGGAGATGAGATTAATTACTGTAGCTATGAGATTTGATATTGTAACGATGAGATATGTGTTTGGATACAAAAATAACGGTGAGATAAGAATGAAAATGATCATTAAAAATATCATAGTGTTTATAATTGAAAATAATATATTTACACAAATTAAAATATAACAAAATAATATTTAATTTTTATTATCTTTTATATAATTTAATTTTATTTGATATTTTTAAATTTTAAAAAATTTATTCACTCAAAAAATATTGATATATATTATTTTATAGAAAAATTTATCATATATTTAATAATAATTTTTTATTATGTATTTATTTATTTTTTATATAATTATATAAAATTATTTAATATTTTAAATAAATAAAAACTATTTAAAAAAAATGAGCATAAAGTAAAAAACAATTGGACCTCAAAAAAGGGTCCACTCGCACCAACAGGTGCCCACTGGGCATCCAAATGGGGCCGTAATCCGTTTGGCAATCTCATGGTCGCCGCTTGGGCTTTAAAATTTGGAGAATGAACTTAAGCCCAAATTCTTTTTTTAGACTCAAATTACTAATATAAGTCAACGAGTCATGAGTATAAATATTATTTCTACTACTATTTGTTTTAATAATTAAGATTATGTAAACGAGAATTTCATCTCTAAGATCGAAAAATGATGTTATCAGTTGTTAAAATGAGAAGGCTGTTCAGATTTTAAAGAGAAATAAATGGGCATTTATACGGTATATTTAAATCAAATGGTTTGATGGCAAAATTATTGCAACAAGGTAGACCGTGTTGGCCGGGTCCTAAAATGTGAAAGCTTGCCATTTGCAGCATGTGGACACTATTATTTTCTAATTTTTTTCAATATTAATCTCCATTAGTCAAAATTTTGAATTATTTACTATAAATGAGATGTGATTTTTTGCCATTTTGTTTGTTTGTTTATTTTATTATTTGATGTTTCTCAATATAGCCACCTTTGAAACCATTAGCAACTGTCCTCGCTGACCACTTTGCCACGACTTGGTCATCTCTGTTTCCTCTTGGCCAAGTCATGGGGCTTTAACATTTGTTAGTAATCAGGAAAATGTTGAAATATTCATGAAAAAAAAAATCAAAATTATAAATTGCTATGCTAAACTTTATTATATTATCTTGCTTTAGATTGAAATAGATATACAATATGACATCTTAGACACAAAACTTAAACCAATTTTTTTAGTCTCCCTTGCTACTTAACCTAAATTATGGCTCCAATTGACTTTCAAGTGAATTATAGTCTATAGGGCAGGTTACAAAAGTTTGGTTTGGGCCAAATAACTTATTCTCCTAAGCCCCTCTTGTTATGGTAAGATCATTTATTTTTATTTATTATAAAAATGTACATAATGGAAGAGAGTAAAAATGATGTCAAAAAAAGTTTTAGAAGAGGAAAATGTTAAAAGAAGTTAAGTATGAGAAGTTTTGTTAAAGGGAAGTGGTAATTTTTTATATGTACGAGTATTGAATAATTTTTTTTTTATTAAATATAAAAAATAATGTAATTGATCTTAATATTATTATTTTATTTAGATCTTTAAATTTATTAATTGAGTTGTTATCTTTTTAATCCATGACACAAATTTAGTCAACCATTTTAATATTTATTCTATATATAAAATTTTTAACTAAGCTGTCATGAGTCAAGTGACATTAATTTAATTGACGAAGTAGATAAAAATCAAATTATAAAATCAACTATATATATATATTAATATTATCATATTAATAAATTTAATTTTTTTGAAAAAAAAAATCAGTTTTGCTTACGTTTTTTCATTTTAAAAATCAGTAAGTGTACTTATTTCACAATTTTTTTTTTCTTTTACATTTCAAGATAACTATATAATATTCTTATTTTTTTTATATTTATCTTAATTATAATTTATATATATATATATATATATATTACTCGTGGATGTGCATTAGAACTAGTTAGTAAATATTAATTTAATTAGCCAGTTGCACATGCAAATAAAAATCCAAACATTAATCTATGGAGCGAATCTAGTAAAATATGTGGAGGCCGGTGGATTCGACATTCTAGATATTGTAGCCCCCATAGGTATATTGTTTTGATATTCCTTTCCTTTATTATTTACTATATCCACCACTAATATATTCTTCAGTTAACATCGTTTCAGGTAAATAATATTTCTGGCAGCCTGCCACAAATATCGTACTCCTAGAATATTATTATGCTTTTACTTTTTCAATGATTATCACTCTGTATTTTTATTTTTATTACCAACTTTCAAGCACTTGTGATAAAAAAACTTTAAGCACTAGTATAAGTTATTTATAAAAAGTTTAAAATATTTAATCTTTAAAAGCATGCACATAAATTTTACATATATATATATATATATATATATATATATATATATATATAAGTGGACGAGTACTTTTCTTTAACTAATATGAGACCAAGTTGATTAATAGCTCAATACTATAAAAGATAATTTTTATGTACGACTAATTCTTCGATCGGTGATTATTTTTATTTACATGTAAACAAAAATAATTATTTAAATAACACATATTTTGAGTCACATTATATTTAATAAATTATTTTTTAAATGTCTTACAAGAATAATAAGTGGATCATTTAATTTAATAATATCAACAACAATATTGTGACTTGAAAAAGTTAGAAAATTCGCATAAAAATTTATCTCCCTATAAATATGATATAGTTAGATAAATCCAATCTCGATTCAACATTTGTTTGAAACTATAGATTAATTGATAAAAATGATCTTTGCGGTTATAACATCTTTTAAACCATAAAAAATTAATCTGATTCAAAATCAGATATTTACAATCATGTTCTCACACTAAACTCAATCTAGTAAAGTAGCATAAAATTCATAAATTATTATCTTATTTTTTAATAGGGTTTTGCTAATGAGTGTTTTTAGGATACTCTTTAAGGTTAGTTATAGTAATAACATTATATTAAATGCAAAAGTTTATAACTTTATTCATCATTCAATGCATTGATTAAAAATATTACTATATTTAGTAATCTTAAAAAATAACTTTAATACACTTATTAGCAAAATATTTTTTAATATCAAGTGTATTTTTTTCCTTGCTGCATCCTCGCTCTTAGATAGAAAATCCAACGCATCTATCTCCGCCGAAACGGTGCCGCTTAACTAACAGCTTAGGAAAGCGTAGTCGTTTTCTTCAATTAGCTATTTTTTTTTTGTTTTGGATAAGTAGTATTTCTATTCATCCAAGAAAAACAACAAATGCTGTTACAAGATCAAACAGATAACAACAGAAGCAGCAGCTGCGCATAAATCAGCAACTGCAAGTTACAGACTACCAGCTTACTCTAAACCAGCTAAGTTTAACAACATTTAACCCTCCAACAAACCAATAAAGGATCATCTATTAAACATATTGGAATTGAGTTGCCAAGCATGACATAACTCAAGATTCACTTGATCAATCTTCACCTTGCCAAGATTGTGTAACCGCATCACCACCACCTCTTTTATAAATTCCATTTGCCTGTCTTCTGATAGCTCAGCATTGGTATGAAGCCTAGAGTTCCTTTCTCTCCATATAAAGTACATGAATGCACTCCATGCAATGCGAAGTATAATAGCAATTAGAGCATTACCTCTAAGCTTTGAACTTGCCCACTGCAGCTCATCCTCCCATCTACCAACACTTCGATGAATACGACATAATTCCAAGACCTTTTGCCACACCATTTTAGAGTATACACAAGAGAAAAACATGTGATCTCGTGACTCCCTAGCATGCTTACAGAGAATGCAGTCCACATCAACTGTCATCCCCCACGCTTCAAGCCTATCTCTGGTAGGAAGTCTGTTAAGGACAGCCAACCATGAAATGAAAGAGTGCCTGGGAATGTTTATCTTGAACCAAATCAGTTTGTGCCATAGAACCTTATCAGCTTTTGGCCGAATCAAGTTCCAAGCAATTGCCACAGAGTACCTATTATCTGGGAAAGACCAATTCCCCAAACCATTGATGATTCTTTCAGAAGCCACTCTCCTCAGCTGCAATATTTTTCTCCAATTCCAGCTACTTCCACTGTGAGCAGAGATTAACCATGCATCTCTACCCTTTACTGCATAGGCTTGGATCCAAGCAATCCAGAGGGACCCTGCATTCATGCGAATAGCCCAGAGGTTCCTAATAATACAAGCTTGGTTCCAAGAGACAATATCCTTGACCCCAAGCCCTCCCTCTGACTTAGGAAAACATACTTGCTTCCAACATACCTTTGCTCCCTTAGCTGGCCCCTCCTTCCCTGTCCATAGGAAACTAGAACAGATTTGTGATAGTTTCCTAAGGCATTTCTTAGGTAGTATGAAATGCCTACACCAATAATTCTGCAAATTGAATAATACTGATTGTATCAGTTGTAATCTTCCTGCATAAGAGAGGAATTTCGCAGCCCACCCGTTGACCCTAGCAGTCATCTTAGCAATCAAAGGCTCACAATCCTTCATTGAGAGGCATCGAGTGATCAAAGGTACTCCTAAGTATCGAACAGGCAGTGTGCCTAGTTTGAAACCTGAGAAATCCAGAATGGCCCTCAATTCCTCCCCTGGTATACCAGTGGAATATATCTCACTTTTGGAGCTGTTCAGCTGGAGACCAGAGAAGCTGTAAAACTGATCAAGGACAAGCTTTATGCCCACTATTGAATCAAGATTTCCTTTTGCAAAGATCAGTAGATCATCTGCAAAACATAGATGAGTAAGATTGAGTTTTTTGCATTTGGGATGGTGGGAGAATAGGCCATATCTTGCAGCCTTATCCAGAAGAGAAGAAAGGACATTCATGGCCAGTGCAAAAAGGTAAGGGGAGAGGGGGTCACCCTGCCTGACTCTCATTTTTCCTTTGAAGAACCCCATAAGTCCACCATTAATGCAAATAGAAAACTTAGGAGTGGTAAGACACTGCTTAATCCACTTCATGAATTGTTCAGGCACCTGCATTGCTTCCATAACTACCAAGATGAAATCCCAGCTAAGGGAATCAAAGGCTTTCTGAAGATCAACTTTTATGGAGCATCGAGGGGAAAGTGAAGATCTGCCATAACCTCTGACCAGCTCTTGGGCCAAGAGCACATTCTCAGTGATGCATTTGCCTGGAACAAAGGCACTTTGGTTGGCACAATTGACAGAAGGCAGCCCTTGCTTAAGTCTGTTTGCCAGAATCTTGGATATGCACTTATATAACACAGAACAGCAAGATATAGGCCTAAAGTCCTTCATGGAGCTTGGGTTAGGACATTTAGGAACTAGTGCAACACCAGTGGCTGTGAAACCAGTATGCAGAATTCCAGTTTGGAAGAAGAACTGAACTGCATCAATTACATCACTGCCAACTATAGGCCAGGCAACCTTGAAGAAATGACCAGTAAATCCATCTGGCCCAGGACTCTTCCCACTTTTGAAGCAAACATTGTTGCCTTGATTTCCTCCTTTGTAACAGGCCTGACCATTGCAGTCTGAGCATCAGGGGAAAAAGGAAGAAGCAGTTCTTTGAGGATCTCTTGAGAGCATCCAGTAATATTACTGTCAGAAGTCCCAAGCTGGCTTTGAAAATAGGAGACAGCCTCAGCTGCAATTTGAGAAAAGGTATCCAGTTTTGTCCCATCAGAAGTATAGAGGACTTTAATGGTGTTCTTCCTATGCTTAGCAAGCACCATTTTATGAAAGAATCCAGTATTTTGGTCTCCCTCCTGCAGCCACTGGATTCTAGACTTTTGCTTTAGTAAGCTTTCCTCAGCTTGAACCAATCCTTGAAGCTCTAAGGCAATTGATGCTTGGCAGGCAACCAAATGCACAGCTGTAGGATTTTTTAGCAAGGAAATCTGCATGTTTTCCAATTCGTTCCTTTTGGCTCTAACCTTCTCAGTTATGTCACCATAATGAGAGAGGTTGAACTTTTTAAGCTGCTTCTTGAGCTTTTTCATTTTAAGATGCAACTTTGTCATTGGATTACCTGAGACCTATTCAAGCCAAGAATTCTCAACAATGCTCATGAACTCAGCATTCCTAGTCCAGAAGTTGAAGAATTTAAAAGGCTTGGGAGGACTGAAAGTCATCAGTGAAGTTTTTATAAGAGCAGGGCAATGATCTGAAACACCAGGAGCAAGGAACTCAGTGTGGGAATGAGGAAAGGAAGAAAGCCATTGGGGATTAATCAGAACTCTGTCAAGCTTCTTAGCAATGAGAGTCTCCTGATGATTGGACCAGGTGAAAAGGGGACCTACATAGCAGTGGTCATCCAGAGAATTCTGAACAAGACAGTCTTTGAACTCCCTCATGTCAGATGTAAACCTTTGGGAACTAGCAAAGCTAGAACTCTCAGATGGATGGGCTGTCACATTGAAGTCACCAGCAAGAACCCAAGCCATTCCTTGAAGAGAACCACGAATGGTATGGAGATGTGTCCATAGACTTCTTCTTCCAATTCCATCGTTTTTCCCATATATGGCAGTCAAACAAAAAGCTTGGTTATCAGAACTTACTTTGCAAGTGATAGACTGGTCAGTCACCATCATCAAAGCCATAGAGATGTCAGATTTGCCCAGGATCCATATTCTTCCATTCTCAGCACCCTGATAATTATGAAAAACTTGCCATCCTTCAAAATGTTTGTCACATATAGGTTTCAGCTTTGGAAGTTTAACCCTAGTCTCAATTAGGCAAACTATGTCAGCTTGATTGTATCTTACCTTACCTACTACTTCCTTTTGCTTAAGAGGACAATTAAATCCTCTTACATTCCACACAAAAAGATTTAGAGCTGGGTTGAGTTATGACTCCCCAAGGCAGTCATAGCTGTCTTGACTTTGATTCTCTCAGGAATTCCCCTTTTCTTACTCTTGAGATTTCTCATTAAATCTGCAACACCTGCAGCAGCAGCCCTAGGACGTCTAGGAGAACCACATTTGGATTCATCCTTGTTCTTTCCAACTTCAGGAATAGGTTCACATTCAGGTTCATCCTCAATGACTGAATCCAGAATTGCAAACCTATTAGCAGATCCATATGAACCTGATGCCGAGGAATCTTGGACAGGTACAACTGTAGGAGTCTCAACAACATGAGAATGTTTATCCTTCTTATCCTTACTTTGAGAAACAGTCCTTTCTTCTTCAACGGTATGATTCAAGCTTTCTGTTTCAGTAACCCGTTTTGGAACCCAAACCTGAGCAGATTCCTTAACTTGCTTGCTGTGGCAATTCTTATCAACATGTCCAAATATGCCACAGTGCATACATTTTGGAGGAATCCAAGGAATATCCACCGAAATGGAGAGAAGAGATCCATTTTGAGACTCCACCTCAATTGATTTAGGCAACACCTGAGAGGCTTCAATCTCAACACAGACTTTGGCAAAGGCAAGCATCTGTTTATTGGCAGTGATTTTATCCATATACAATGGATTCCCTAGAGCACTAGCAATGTAGCTCAGGCCTCTCGAGGAGTAAAGTTCCAAAGGAATGTTTCCCAGATGGACCCAAACTGGAAGCTTGGCCATATTGAAGTCAAGAAAAGTCATACCAGGTTCCCATTTCCGGAGGATAATTGGATTGTTCTGGATGTGCCAAGGGCCATGTTCAAGAACCCAATCACGAGTCCCAGAGAGAGGAAACTGGATTACATAAAGATTTCTACCAGCAGGCTTGATTTCAATCTGTCCATCTTTGCCCCATAACAGATTAACAAGCTTCTGAAACATGCTGAAGTTTGGAGGTTTGCCAAGAAATTGAGCAACCAAAGTGTTTTTCCATTGGAGATCACCTTCTTCAAAGACTTCAATGGGAGGTTTCACCCTAACTTTCCCTTCCATTTGCTGCGGAGGAAAAAACTGCAAGGATTGAGATTCTGATGAAGAAAACAACTTCCTCCAATCAGCACATGCCACGTCAGGAGAGTTAGTTATAACTAACTCTTCCTTTGTTGAGCCTCTGCCCACTTCCCCTGAAAAACTGCCAGAAGGCCTTTGATCAATGGGGATCGGTGATGATTCGCCATTGATAACTTCCTTGAAGCTTCTCTTTCCCCGATCCGAATCATCATCAATAATCTTCGAAGGTGATCGAACAGAGCTCATTTCCAATTCTGAAAAATTTGCCCTCGATGAATAGCAAAGATCAAAGAAATGTCGAGCAGAATACCAAAAGAAGGAATCGATCAAAGATACGAGACGAGGAACTAATCACGAGATGAAATCAAGAAGAATGGAGGGATTTGGCCAGAAAAATCTTCATTTCAAGATGGAATGCTATCTTGAGCTGAGAGCATTTTTCTTTACGCGCCAAAACCGTTTTTTGTTTTTCACTAATCCTCTAAGTTTCAGATCTCAATTAGCTATTTTCTGTCCGTTGACGAATTACAAAAAAAAAAAAAAAAACGTCCGTTAGATCCACACAGATCTCAACATCAAATGTTAATCCAACGGTTCGGAGTCGAATCCAAAACTTATTTCTTGAATATACTCCCATTTCAAATTTTCTTTTCATCCTCTCTCTTTCCTTCTCTAATTTTTTTTTTTTTCAACGGCCGATTGGTGCTGACGTAACAGAGACGCTTCCCTCCTCGTTTCTCTCATCTCCTTTCACCAGATCTCGTTCTTCTTTCTCCTGATCCGGTACTGCTTTCCTTTCAATTCACCAAATAAAATTAAAACATTTATTTCTGTTACTTTTACCTCTTTTGTTTTTCCTTTTTACATTGATTATTAACGTCGAAGCCTTTTTTGTGTGTCTAGGTTTGTTCTTCTCATTTTTTTTGGTTTCTTTCGATAAATTTCTTCTATTCCATGGCTGCTCCACCTGCAAGAGCTCGAGCCGATTACGACTACCTCATAAAGCTCCTCTTGATCGGCGACAGCGGTAATTATTTATTTATTTTTTATATATAAATATATGTATGTATTTGATTTGAAATGCGATGTACTCGTTAAACCTACATTGTTTTTGAGAAATGTTAGGGTGCTTTGAAAGTAGCTTTTTTTTTCCTTTCTTCTAAATATAGAAAACCTAGATGTGAGACTGTGATGTGCATTTTAAGATCATTACCTTAGATTAAGCTTGATTTTAGGTTTACAGATTATCTTAATACGAATATTTAATTGCGTTAAGCGAGGTTGATTAAAAAAAAAATGTCTGTTTTAGTGCTTTTTATGGTGAATATATGCTAATGATATTTTTCGTCTTGTATTTTAGGTTGTATTCTGTTTTAATATAGCTCATTGCCATGGGAATATTCTGTCTCGATTACTGTTACTGATGCTGAATATCGTGGATTCTTAGCATGTACGTTTGCATGAGGAAACCATTTTTTAATTCATGCGATCGGCTGCTACAAATAGTTGTAATTGTCTGTAATTAGGGATTAATAGGTGATATTGTAGTGATTTTAAAGGAGTTTTTCTTGATATTCTGCACTTTCTTTTGAATTGGAGTTCTGAATAACTCTGTTTACTTATACTATTGTGTGGTTGGCAGGTGTGGGTAAGAGTTGCCTCCTTTTGCGTTTTTCGGATGGCTCATTTACTACAAGTTTTATCACGACAATTGGGTAGGTGATTTCTTAATCACAGTACAGTGGTCATCTTCTTATTATTTCTACAAGGGACATGTGGTTTAAAGGTTGTGTTTACTTTGGCAGAATTGACTTTAAGATAAGGACTATAGAGCTTGATGGAAAAAGGATCAAACTGCAAATTTGGGATACTGCTGGGCAAGAGCGGTTTCGAACAATTACAACTGGTTAGTTTTTGGGCTTTGAAGGTGTTAATGACTAGAAATAAATTGTCTAATCAGAATTATAACATATCTGATTGCTGAAATACTTTGATTGCATGACTTGGGCATTGTTTTACTTAAGCCTGTTAATTGCGAGTGTTGTTCCATGATGTGAGTTACCATTTGTTCTGGCTCTATTATTGTCAATTTTAATAACATCTCTGGTTCAAGTTTGTTGTTGTTTTGTCATTCTCTTTCTCTGTGTTTTTTTAGTCTGTTAGGAAGTTCGGAGTTTGTATGCTTCCATGGTTTGTCTCTCACGCCTTCCAACCCAGCAATTGTCATACTCTTGAATTGTATGACCGGACTTGAAAATAAAATTACAAAGAATAGGTGTTTAGGATTGAAATTGTAGATGCGTAGCCTTTCATATTTTCTGGATTCTTGTTACTTACTGTTTAGATTGAAGGTGTTTGCTATTAGTATTAGCTTTGTGGGTGGTTGAAAATTTTATGTCTACATAGTCTTCTCTTTCTTCCACGTCCCAAACATGGTTGTTTGCTCCTTTATTTTTATAAATACTTATCTTGTTTTACCCTTTTGGGGTATGCATGTGGGGTGTTCACTTTATTTTAGTAGCTCTGGATGTCTAATCTCTCAATAAATCCTGATTTTATTGTCTTCTAGAGTCTTGTGTGGTTTACAGATGAATTAAGTAATATTTTCTTTTTATGCAGCTTACTACCGCGGAGCCATGGGTATTTTGCTCGTGTATGATGTGACTGATGAGTCATCTTTCAATAGTAATTACAGAACTTTTTATCATTTGAATTTTCATACATATGTTGTTCAATCTTGTCCACCTTTGAATCTTTAGAAATGTTTAATGTTTCTATCAAATTTGGCCTGTTATTGGAACTTTTCAATTTCCTGAAATGCTGAGAAAATTGAAAGTATAATCCTTATCCAGTGATTTGAAACTTTATTCTTTCTCCATTATAGTTATCTTATCAACTGAACTAATATCCCTTTTTGCTTAGACATTGGAAATTGGATTCGTAATATTGAACAGCATGCTTCGGACAATGTCAACAAGATTCTGGTGGGTAATAAAGCTGACATGGATGAAAGCAAAAGGGTCTGTTTCTATTTCTTTTCCATATTCACATGTGTGCTTATGTTCGCATGCCTTTTTGGTTACCCTTCTGTTTTCCATATTGGCCTGGATATTTTTCTGTCAAGTTGACCAGGAACTAATTTTTCAGGCTGTCCCTACCTCAGATGGCCAAGCCCTTGCTGATGAATATGGCATCAAGTTCTTTGAGACTGTATGTTACTTTTACTGCAGATGTTGTAGTTACTTTTGATGTTTAGTTGATCTTTCCTGTATGCTTAGACCTGGTAATATTGGACACGACACGATTACCCGATATGGAAAAAATAACTAAAACATGATACAAAAAAGAAACACAGACACGAATACACGAATATGTCAAGATCTATATAAAACAAATTATTAACATGTCAAAATTTATACAAATATAAAATACCTTAAACATGATTATGACACGAGAAAATACACGAACACGACACGGATACACGAATTGTCAGATCTGTGTATGCTCAAGAGCCACTCTATTTGCAGAGTGCAAAAACAAACTTAAATGTCGAGGAGGTTTTCTTTTCAATATCCAGGGACATTAAGCAAAGACTTGCAGATACTGATTCAAAGGCTGAGGTATGGTTTCTTTTACTCCAAGTATCAGCTTTTCTCATAACACATATGCATACTTTGTGATAATTATGCAAATCCATTTCTTTAATACATATATCGTTTTCATTTTTATTATCTTTTTCTTCCTCTTTGCAGCCACAGACGATCAAAATTAACCAACCAGACCAGGCTGCGGGGGCTGCAGCAGCTGCTCAAAAATCAGCATGCTGCGGGTCTTGAACAAACTACGTTGAGGATAAGATCTGAAGGGTATATGTTCTTCTCTAGGGAGTCGTTTTGGTTCGGGAAAACTAATTTTGTTACAACTATGTTGTTCTTGTTTGTGTTCGGAAGCCGATCATTATTTTACCATTTGCTACTCTCTGGTGTGAAATGTTAGATCCATTGGTATTTTCCAAAATCAATTATTTTAGATTATTTTTCCTAAATAACATGTGTTTGAAAGCAAATTTGTCTAGTATTTTGATATTTGGAGTTGAAATTAAGAACTGCCCTTTAATGATCAAAGAACAAATAATTTGCTCATAAGCTTTGTATAAAAAATTGTTTAAGATGCGTATATATTTACATCAATTATAAATCCGATGGTTTGTAATAATTTTTATCTCTGTTTTTTTTTTTTTTTTTTCCTTTTCATTTCCGATTAATAATATCTTTCGATCTGATTTGGTGATCTGTCATATCTTTTTCACCAAACCTAATTTAAAGGTCATTAATACCAGCTAATTATTTTTAAATCTGGCCATTGATACGAACTGACTTTGAACAAGTTATCCATCAAAGAGTAATACACATAATAACAATTAAAAAATTATTCGAATTTCCTTTTTGCTTTAGTATTTTTTTTTTCTCCAACATAAAACCTGAAAGTGTTGAGCTGAGCTCGTACCTTCCCCTTCCCTGAAGAAACGCAAATTCGATTAGGCTGGATTGATTTATCGCCCTAACCCCAGAGTATTTTAGAATCAATTGGTAATCTTATTGTGATTGGTTTGGCTCTTGACCTAGAGCTTGCATAAAGGTAGCATTAATCCTTTGCTAGGATGGGATCGGATGTCACTTCTTTGCTTTACTTTTGTAATTGGAGAGAATATAAATTTGGTACATAGTTAGATTGATTCTCTTGGTACTTTGTTGATATGAGAATCATCTGAAAATGTTATTTTCTTAGCATCATAAATTTGTTACTATTTTTTTTTATTTTATAAAGAAGCATTTGTGACATTACTATTCACATTAGAATGAGACGTGTAGTGGTATATATCTTAAAATGTTTTAGAATTGCAGTCTAAAATTATGTTATGTTTGAGAATAGGAATTTAAAAATTTGGATTTGGATTTCTTGCTACATAAATTGTGAGAATAAAATGCATACATTATGTATAAATTAATTAAAACTCAATATGATTATATATTTGAAAGGTATAAAAGCATGAATTTCAAATTCATAAATAGTTAATAAGTATTTCAAATTCACCACTAAATAGGCATCCAACAAATCTATGGATTTGAAACATAATCATTAATGTTAGTTTTACATGTGTTTTATTTACAATTTACACTATTTTTGAAATCCAAATTCTCAAACGTAACCTAAAAAATTTCAAAGATTTTATTCCTCAACTAGCTTGGACGGGATATTTATCTATAATCATTCTGTGGGCTCCAAAGCTAAAGATCATGTGATGAATGCTACTCTACAGAATCCTAATCCATTACTGGATTATTTACAACTTAATTTGAATCAAATTGATGAACAGCTAATGCCACTCGAAATCTAAAGACTATTTAAATCCGAATTGGACTTACAAGATTATTTTCTTTCAAGAAATAATCCCCCAGTAAATGAGTTTGCTTGCTCGTAGAAGATTTGGTTGCTTGATAAATTATACACAGTGAGTTGGATGCTGCTGCAGTACTGCTTAAATCATCAAATAATGAAATAGCTCATGAGGCATCGCTTGAAAAGCTGCTTTCCTTCTGTTTTCTCTGGTGTTTTTTGAGATTTTTTTTTCGGTTCCTTTACGACCAGAAACGTAATTTTCTATAAACATAATTACTACTAATTCCATTAGGTTTAAGTGGCACTCATTGGATAATCACGAGACAGGTTTTCCACCCACAGACCCACATTTCATTAAAGCACAAATAATTGGGTTATTGATTGTGGAGTTAGTGCCAATACATAAAAGCAAAAGGAAACAAACTAATGCGTAAGCCATGAAAAATTGAAATGGAGAGAGCATTAAGGGGCCTTTTTTACCATGGACTGGTCCTTCTTCCTCTGAAGAATTCAACAAAACAAAAGAAACAAAAATGTAAAAAAGAAATCTGAAAGAGATTTTCATGTTGGAACAAAAGAAAAACGAAAAAAACTCTTAAGCATCACCTCCAATAATGCAATTTGATTTCAGTATTAAGGCAACTTCGTCCAATCCACATTCTCTTTTTTTATTAGTGGAATATGTATAAGCAAAGATGGCTAAGCTCAGACTCATCTATGGGCTAAAAAAAACACTTGATCTCTATGTTATTCGGATTCAGATATGAGTGTTGGATACGGATATATGTAGGGTATGTTTGATTTAATCTAAGTCTTTTCATATATTTGGAGGATTTTTGAAGGATCATATCCTCATATTCATATCCGGATATACGTCGGATACGAATATTTAAAAAAAAAAAGAAGAATCGGAGCAATATAACTTGATGCAGCAGAAAAGAAAGTGTCTTGAGTTACCCCTGACCTGGCGTGACTTGCCTTTGCCTGCCTGCCTGCATGCCCACAAAATCTCCAAAGAAAAAAACCCAATCTTCTTCTTAAGACAAGAAGCTCTGTTCATCTGAGAATGGATGTCAGTACGCACTCAGTTGAGGGAATCTCTTTATTTTATTTTATTTTCAGAATCTGATGTTGTATTCATGATATAATGCTGCAGACCAGTCACGAAACACTCTTTAAAACAACTTTTTTTTTTTGGAAAAAAATTAGAAAAGCAATTCCACCAGTTCATTGACTACTCATTTCTCAACCACGCAACGCAAAGGCACAAAAACATCTAAAAAATTTGGGCACTGACATCTACAAAAATTATTAAAGGAAACAGCCAATAAATTTGTTAACATTAATGTTTTCGACTTTGCCTTTTGTTGTTGAAAGGGTTCGCATTATCAGGTGTGCCCCTGTTGGCTATTATATTTTTATATGACAAAAGTACCTTTAGAATTTAGATATAGTAAAAAAAAAATTACAACCAACCTTAACCAATTTGCATGGTTTCTTTTAGGTGTTTTCTATTTTCTATTTTCAATTCAAATCATTAAAAGTAATATAATGAATTTTCATTATATGGATAACCTGACTCAATCTATTATATTATGTAATAATATATAAATCTCAAATTATAACACGATATGAATAGATGAATGTATTAAAATCTACATAAAACGAATTATTAACGTGTTAAAATTTATATAAATATATAATACTCTGAATACGATTATGACACGAAAAAGTAACACAAACACGACGATATGTGACACAAAATTGAAAGATATATGAATAATGTCAATTAAACTCGACAATTTCAAATATAACATAATTATACGATACGAATATAATATATAAAAAATAATTAAAACATAACATGACAAAAAAAATTGAACAAGACACGAATAGATGAACGCGTCAAAATTTATATAAAATAAATTATTAACGTATTAAAATTTATATAAATATATAATAATTTGAATACAATTATAAAAAAAAATACAACTATGATATAAATACATAAAATAAAAAATCAAGAGCTTGCCACAAACGTGGCAAGTCCCGATGAAGCAATCCCCTCAAATATTGAGGGGATTGCTTTAATCTATTGCTATAGATGTTATAGATGTTGAACTTAAAATATTAAAAAAATCCAATTTAATGATTAACAATTGCCTTGTTGAAAGGAAAAATTTCAGTCCATAATTTCTTTTAGTATTTTAATTGAATAAATCTAATTTTTTATTACTAAATATGATTTCAATTAAAATTTTATAATTATAATTAAATCACATCAAGATTTGACAATAACTTTCATTATAAAATTGAATTTGTAGAATGAAAACTCGTTGAGAGGGTCCTAATTGTAATAATTTGTTTTGCATCAGAAATCGACTTTGAGTGATGGGGGTATCAAAAGTTTGGCAGAATATTCCAAAGTGGAGCAACTCCTGAATTATATAAATAGGAAGAAACAGATAGCAGAAATTCCTCATGAGTGCATCAGCTGATTAACTTATAAGTTTGAAAAACTCAATCAAGTGTGCACTCATAAATCCATAAAGATATAATTTATATTATATATGGAGAACCAAGGAACTTGTTCTTTAGGTAAGTATAAGCCATTTTTTGCTGCAATTTTCTTGCAAGTTGGGCTTGCAGGAATGGATATCTTGTCTAAGACTGCATTAAACCAAGGGATGAGCAATTATGCACTTGTCGTCTACCGCCATGCCATTGCCACCGTTGTCATGGCTCCTTTTGCAGCCGTGCTCGAAAAGTATCTCCTCTCTCTTTTTCTCTCAAAAAACATGCATTCAAAGCTATGTTTTTCGGACTCGGATGTGAGTGTCGGATATGGGTATGTGTCCGACACGGGTATATTCAAATTTTTTTAAAGATTTTCATGTATTTGGAGGGTCTTTGGAGGATCATATCCTCATACGCATGTCCAGATATGCGACAGACACAGATACTTCAAGAAAAATCAAGAGTCGGAGCAACATAGATTCAAAGCACATGCCTGTAACAACGTAATGTGAATAAACTGACATGGAAGTTTAACTTTTTATTTGACAGGAAAGTGAGGCCTAAGATGACACTACCAATCTTCATCAAAATAATGGTGCTCAGCTTACTGGAGTAATTATCCAAATTAAATTACAAGTTTCTGTTTTAAACATTATAGTTTATACAATAACATCTGATAATGTTTGTTTGTCTATACTCTGGCAGGCCAGTGATTGACCAAAACTTGTATTATGTGGGGATGAAGTACACGACTGCAACGTTTGCAGCTGCCATGTATAACATTCTTCCTGCCATTACCTTCGTAATGGCTTGGATTTTAAGGTAAACAATCCAAAATAGCAGCAGTTTTGCTAGAAGCTGCATCATATGACTATAATCTTAAGCAGAAACATGGAGAAATATTAATTTTCCTAAAATATCTGTGTTTCTTATTCAATTATGGAAGCTAACTAAAAGTTTGATCATGTCTTCCGGCCAGGCTTGAGAAGGTAAACTTGAGATCGATCCGAAGCTACGGTAAGGTTATTGGTACCCTTGCAACCGTTGCAGGAGCCATGGTTATGACACTGATGAAAGGACCAGTGGTTGAGTTATTTTGGACGAAAGGAAGAATTAACCATGAAGCAGCAGCCAAAAATGGGACAGATTTCCATGATACGATTAAAGGTGGTCTAATGATCACAGTTGGTTGCTTCAGCTATGCTTGTTTCGTGATTCTGCAAGTAAGTAGATAGAAAATTATTGCAGTAACAAATTCTTGGATGGATTTGGCTTAAACCATGACATTAACCTGTGTTTTGTGTATTTTATAGGCAGTCACGCTGGAAACATATCCAGCCGAGCTTTCTCTCACAGTTTGGATATGCCTGATGGGCACGCTTGAAGGCACCATAGCAGCTTTGATAATGGAAAAGGGAAATGCTGCCATTTGGGCTATTAAATGGGACACCAAGTTACTTACAGCTGCATACAGTGTAAGAATATTTACCACTTACCAACACATACACTTCTGAAACGTTTATAGGCTAAAACCCTAACTTAATTATGATCTATGTTATTTGAATTCGAGTGTGAGTGTTGGATACAGGGGTATATATCCGACATGGATATGTTCAATTTTTTAAAGTTTTTACATGTATTTGGAGAGTCATATCTTCATACCCATGTCCGGATATAAGTCAAACACGGATACTTAAAAAAAAAAATAAAGAGTCTAAGCAACATAAATTATGATCACTTACCTCTGTTTCACTTGAGTCCTGAAATTATGGATATCCTCTCCTTAAGGTTTTGAATTGTCCTGTAAAATGCATGGTTTGGTTGCAGGGTATTGTATGTTCAGGACTTGCTTATTACATTCAAGGGGTGATAATTAAAGAGAGAGGACCGGTATTTGTTACAGCTTTTAGCCCACTATGCATGATCATTGTAGCCATCATAGCCTCTTTCATTCTGGCTGAACAAATGTTTCTGGGAAGGTACTCTCCAAACTCACATCATTATAACAATTCTCAAACAGATTTAAGAAAAAAAAAGAAAAGAAAAAAAGAACTGATCTTATATTTTGCAGGGTGATTGGAGCTATCATCATAATTGTGGGTCTATATTTTGTGCTGTGGGGTAAAAGCAAGGATTACAAGTCTCCAACCCCATTAATGGAGCGGCAAATAGAAGCAGCTAAAATAGATATTGCTAACAACGAAAAGGACAGTTTTGATCATCAGGCCATTACAATTGATGCGGCCGGCAGAGAAAGTTCAATCAGAGATGTAAAATCACAAGAGAAAAGCGATTCAATTCTGGTCTAGATTTTCCCTTAAGGGATTTGATTTCAATATAACATCCACTACTCTAAGAGAAAGGGGAAACCACTAACAACTAGCAATAATGGTAGTGGTTTCTGTCTTTCTGATGCTAATGTAACCATCATCCAACGATATGACTTTCCACTATAACATATTATTGATCAATCATCGGCCCTATAAAATATGATCGAGCATTTGTAATCATTAAGCTTAATGGAGTTTTTTTTTCTCAAAATAATCAGCATAAATTGTTAACATAAAGCACATGAAGGCAGATTCACTACACCAATGCTATGGTCAAGGCCAAGGCCAAGGGTTCCTCCATTGCTCCTTTGATGTGTAACCAATGGGTAAAGAAATTGAGGGTTCAGCGCATTTTATCAAACCATGGTTGGGGCCCATTTTAGGAGTAGTTTTAAACTTTAGCCGAACTCTACATTTTTCCTAAAATACCTATGTCTAACACATATTCGGACATGGATATGAAGATATAATCCTCCAAATATATTACGATACTTACCCTCGAATCCGGGTAACATAAGTTTTAAATAAGCAATACTGAGATGGCTACTTCTCAGTTCTCACTGGGTATTGAACCAAAAACCTAAAAGAATATGTTATGAACTACAAAATAGTAAAATCTGATAAAAGGAAGATGATATACAAATGAGAACCACCAAAAGATATATAACCGAAAAAAATAAGAGATATCAGATATCCCTTTCTAAGAAAAAGTAACATTTAAATTTCATCTCTTTCTCTTCAATTAAGCTATGGACTACATGTTGCTGACATACAAACAAAAGACACGATAACAAGTATCTATTTCTGTGGCATTAAGTCATGTTATACTGTTGAATAACAAGCCTTCAATTATCTATTTCTAGAGAATTTGTGCGTTCTCCTACTTTCACTATGATCTTAGCCCTCAAATTAGAGAAACATCCGCGCTAAGTTAGTGGTGCTGTCACCATTAACAAGCACAAAGTCTCATAAAAAAAAGATCACTTCATTTGCACAGAACATAGATGACCCCCTACCTTACATAAGAACATGGTTGTTTTGTGACAATTTTTTCCCTTCTTCCTTCCCATATATACGCTGAAGTTCACGGGTGGCAACTAAAAAGGACTCTGTGAAAGAAAGAGGAACACAAGAGTAGGAAACATTTTTTTGTCAATAAAGAGTACTTGTAAAAGATGCATTTCCTTTTGATTAACCTTATCAGTGGAAGATAGATAATGTTGGAGCATTGATGTCTATGGCAAATTAGTAAAAGTTAGGTGCAATAAAAAGAAAAGCCATTCAAGTTCAATAGTTTACATCACCTTTCCAAATCCGGAAGGACTTCTGGTTAATAGGCGAACCAGTTATAGTCTGAATAACGTCAAACAACATATTCTGAGGTGTGCTTCTAAGCTCTTGGACAATTGCATAAATTGTCTTCCCACTTTCAAAGTAGATGTGATTATTTGGGTGTTTTGTTTTGCAGCCAGCATGTCGCTCAAATTCATATGCATTAATCACCTATAGAAAGTAGAAACCGGCTGATCAGAGCACAGATACTTTGCCTCAACAATTCCCTTGATACGAAAGGTAAAACTGAAAAATCACACCTTAGAAAAATCACATGTCTGACAGCCACATTGATATCCAGAACCCTTTATAACACCACATAGCTCCTTCTACAGTGTATAAAAGAAGCAGGAATGTCACCGGATAGTAAGGTAAACTTAAAATAACAAATGAAATGAGATTTACCTCCCGTGACCAGGCAATATATTTAATAGGAACTCCATCAAGCATACCAGTTGATAGCAAACTTCTGACATTTGAAGGGAAGTTATTTGAAGGAACCTTTTTTGATGTTTTCGGCTCTTCTTTCTTCCTAGAAACTTCAGCTCCAGAGGCCGTTACATTACCATTGGAAACAAGTGCATCTACATTGGATTTAACCAACTCTTTCTCATTTGGTGCATCAGATCTTCGGACAGAGGGCTGACCCATCAATAAATCATAGCCCGATAAAAGCCTTCCTGATGGATTTGTATCATCGTCATCATAGCCACCAAAAGATATAATAGTACTCTCTCCTTTACTATAGGACTGACCAATTGACAAATTATTATTGTCACCCTTGCTGTAGCTATGACTAATAGATATGGCACTGTCATCTCCTTTAATGTAGGTGTGATCCACAGTTATGGAATTATCATTTCTCCTGTTGTAGGTTTGACCCATGGACATGAAATTGTTATCACCCTTATTGAAGGTATTGCTCATTGCTATGGCATTATTACTTTCTTTATATGTTTGACCAGTGCTAACACTATCCTCACTTTTGTTGTAGGATTGACCCATTGACATGAAAAAATTATTCTCTCTTTCATAGGTGTCACCAATAGACATGATGTTTTCATCCCCTTTGTTATATGCAAGACCCATCGATATACTACTGTCTTCCACCTTGTTGTAAGCATGACCTGTTGACAAAGAGTTATTATCATATGCATGTCCCATTGATACAGACATGGCATTCTCAGAGTCCTTGACCTGACTGACTTTTACCTTCCTAAGCCCCCAATAGTTTAACCCAGATCTAGGATCTTCCCATGTATGAGACATGGATAAACCAAATGAAGAATCATTTGTAAATAAATCTTCATTAACCTTTCTCCCCATGTCAACTTTCTCTGGGCTAACTGATGGAATACTTCGATCATCAAAATTCACAGCCCGAGCTGTTTCAGTATCAAATAACCGTTCAGCAAACTGCCCAGAGATTGAATGAAAACTGGAAGCATTTCCCCATGGAGAAGCATTTGAATTCAACATTCTAGAAAATAAGTTGGTAGTTGGAACTCCAACCTCCTGCTTCTTGTTAGGAAATAAGTCTGTCTCAGGACCATCCATGAACCATTGATGAGAACGCTTGGGCTCAATTCTAGAAGAATTATCATATGCCATCTCACCATCATTTAAACACCCAGCTCCTTTTGTCATCCAAAAGCCCTGATTCTGGAAAGACTGTCACATGTAACACATTCCTAATCAGAAACTAGTCAAGACCATAAAGTCATGTACAAGAGAATAACAATAACAGTCAAATCTTTTTCATTGATCTAGCATTCAAGATTAACCACATGCCATCAAGATAGCAAGTAGGCATTGCACTATCTACACACGCATTACTTAGCAAGTAGAAAAATTTTCACTCTTACATATATCTAGTTCCTCAGTGCACCTCCACCTACCACACTCAGAGACAACTTTTTCGAAAAATTAAAAGCACAAAATCTCGGTTGATACAGAATTTTAGGCCTAAAAAGCCTTAACTACACCAAACTACATAACACATAAGCAACCGGACATCATTTAATCCATAAAAACTTCAACTATTGAATCAATATCAAAAGATACACTTAAAATGATAAACAGCATCACAACAAAGTAGAAACACATCAAATTTCCAAAATATGCAACCAGAAGACCTTTCTCACATCACTTAAAGCAAATACAAAACATACCATTTTTCTCTCTTTACTTCAACGTTTTCGTTGGATTGAATTCTTGCTTCTTTGCTGTTCTAGTGCAACAGTTAAATCTCCATCTTCGTATAACACTTCAAAAATACATCATGTGGCATTAAACAAAGGATCAAAGGTACAAACTTTACACTAAACAACAAAGTTTTCTAACTCCTGGTTGAAGCAGATACTGTAAAACTTTGTGGAAAATTGAAACCTACACTCGCTAAAGCAATTATGTGCAAAATGCAAGGAATTAATCAATAAAAAAACTCTGAAGACAAATAATCCTAATCTCGCATAAACTGTATAATAGCTTTAAAAATGGAAGATAATTAAAAACCTTCCTTCCATAAATCTACTACTTTCAAGTGCCAAACACTGGGAAGTTCACTCATCAAAATCAACATTTGTTTTAATTTAAACAAAACTACAAAACCTTTCAAGTAAAGACTTTCCATAAATTTTTTAACTAAACGGATAACTGAGAACTAAGGAAACAAAATTGGAACGTTAACCCTAAAATTTATGTTACGCAGTTTATGATTTAAAAAAGGGGAAAAAAAGCAAAGGAGAGATCTTTAATGTGGAAGTACCTGCAATGAGGCGATTGTATTTACGAACGCGACGATCGTTGATCGGATAAGAGAAAAACTTTCCGGCAGCATTGACCGGAAACCAAACCGGAGATTGTACGGCCAGTGATTGCGGCGAGATCTAAAGAGTTGTTTTTAGGAAAAAGGACTTGAAGGTTTTTGTTGGGAGAAATAAACTATAAGATGGTGCCCTGCACGATAACGATTGATGGGGGCCTTAATCTGACCGTACACGTGTACTTAGGTTCTGTCAGATCTGATTTGATCTTTATGCGGCGTTTCGGCGCCACTTCAAAAAAACCTGCGACTAAACTTTTTAAAGTGCCAAAGAAGATTTGCTAAAGTTACCATTTTGGCATTTTATTTGGAATATATTTTTTTATATAATTTTGAACGCCCAAATAAACTCTAGTCAAGCCATGAAAGAATTTTAACTCAGAATTGGAAGGGTTCGCCAGGCCCGTGCCAAAGCAAAAGCACAATGCTTGGGCAACGCCAAAGGACCCAAATAGCATGTTTCCTGTTGGACCCTTTGCCCTAAAAATTTAAATTTAATTTATCATGGGCCGTTGGCCCACTTACTAAATATTAAACTCATAAGAAAAGATACTACATTTGATCTTAATCGAAAGATCGAGAAAAGTACTATAAACTACATAAGCTTCTTTCAATGCCGTTTTGAGATTAAACGTGACTTCCTTCTTTGTTAGAGCTAATCAATATGGGCTTTACAGATTGTTGATACCATCTATTCTTAAAGCCAAACCCACCAAAGTTGGCGCTTAATTTGCCTCTCAATGAAGCTCATAATAATGCATCCATCAAATATCTGTTTAGATATGGGAGGAGAGAGAGTCTATTAGCTCCTCAAATCTTTGTTTTTGGCTGTATTTACCATTTAGTCTCTACAATACAATCTATGGCTGGATTTGAGCATATTGTCCTGCTTCTATGACTATCCTTATTCCTTGGGTCATGACTCATAATCCATCTGTCGGAAACATTATTGTTTGGCTCTAGAAATTTAACACCTAGAGCTAGACAGAATGTAAAGGGCCCTGGTTAGATTCGAGCTGTTAACAGGTTGAGAGTGACAGCTAAAAATTTACTGAATAAATTTAATTGTAGACATTGACCGCTACGCTTAGGCCAAAAGAGGAATGCGCCCAAACAATCAATGGAACATGCGAGTTGCCAGCTAAATTGCAGACAAAACTGAAAACCCTTCCCCCAAAGGAATAATACTAAATTCACCAATGATCAAAAATAGCATTTGAACCTTATAAAGAGTGTGCTTTGCTTTAATCAAAGTTTTTTTTTTCTTTTTTTTCTGCCACAACTTTCTGTGCAAACCCATTTTTCTTTCCATTTACACTTTTTACTTTAATCAAAGCTCCCTTCTCAGCATCAAAATTCAAAAAAAATTAAAACAAATGAAACACTTCTCTACAAAAAAAGCTGAAAATGCCAAGAACTTGGTTTAGCTTCCAGAATATAAACACGCATGACAAGGGAGCCCCAATGATTCAACCACCCCTCTTCTTTAACTTCCCTTTTATTTCTGAAGTTAGCCTGCTTCACTGCATTTAATTCTGAACATATTTACAGAATCCCTTGAGATAATCATCGCTTTTTTGTCAACAAAATCAGGCATGCACACCAAAACCCACATGCAGTTTTAACTATATTTTTCCTTCTTCTGATTCATGCACCAAGAAATGCTCCGAGTAGCAGGCCATATACTATCCATCATCAACATCATCACTACCCAGCACGCCGTCTCAACCCGAAAAAAAAAATGCCGGGGGCATGCTTATCGGTTTTTGCATCAATATTTCAGTCTGTCAGATGATTACAGCTGTAACTTCAGTATTGGTGGTCCATTTTTTTTTGGACATAAAATTGGGGTCTCAAAACCTGGAAGTTGCATTTATGCAGCTTTGTGCCCTGGGAATTAGCAACAGTTCCTCAGCTTGGATCTTGGCCAAGCAAGCTGATGATGACAAGGCAGATTTTGCTGAAAAACTTGGTGGGCAGGATCTAGTGGTGGAGATGAGATTTTTTGCTAAATTGATTTGGACTGAGAAGATGGAATAAACTGGTCTATGATCCGAGAACCTAGACTCTCCCCTTGAGTACCACATTTGCTTAAGTCCTTCGCCTTTCCACAGTATCCTATCGCACCTGCAATCATTTCCAAAAATTTACTTAATTTTTTCAATCTTCACATAGATTATTCTTCATTAAAATACAAAAGTCTTAACTTAGTATTTCAGTAAGGATTTTACTCAGCACAAAGAAAATACTAATAATGATTAAAGACTGTATGTCAATGGTTTAAGGTTTCACCAGTCCTGAGAACATGATAATACTAATTAATTATTGAGCCTTAAGTTCTAATTATCCTCCACCAGAATAGATTCAGGGTAAATGTGATGAACAACTAAGATTAGTTCAGAGTCATGTTCAGTGGGTCGGCAAGGTTCATTAAAAATTGGAGCAAGCAATATAGAAAAAAATAAATAATGAAAACTGCCAAAACTAGGAAGAGAACTGTAGTAATCTATAAAATACAAATACATATTCTAATTATATAAAAATCAACATAAACACTTTTTTTAAAGGATGACGAAGGGAACTACTTGCTTCCAACAAGCAACCTTAATGTTAAGAAGAATGGAGTTGAAAGGAACATGAATTTGAAATCTTACCAGGCAGGATTACGCCGTTTTTCTTTCGATTTAGATGTTTGGACGACATAGTCGTCAGAATCGGTGAGATATTTGTAAGTTGGAGCAAAGTAAATCCTGCCTTCTTCCCATCCTTTAAACACCCGACCAGCCCTTTGTTCTATCCTTAGCTGCCAAGCAGTGAAGGAAACATCACATGTTAGATCTTAAAAATAAACAATAAAGAAATTCAAGGTCAACTTTCTATTTTCTTTATTTCACATGACACTGGTGCCCAAACCAAGCCAGCCAGGGGCCAAAGCAACCAGAGCAAAGCTTGTCTAAATTAGCCTCTCACCTGATCCTTCTCTAGAAGTGCTTGCCAGTCATTCTTCTTCAGTAATTCATGTGTATCAGCATAACCCGCAGCAAGCCGATAGTTCAAATCCCCTAACCAAATAATCTTACTGAACAAATACAAACAATGAAAAACATTAGAAGTCTAACAAAAAAGTGTGAAAATTTACAAGAGATTCAGGTGATTTTCATTTTCCTTCACTAATAACAAAACAAAAACAACAAAGTTATGCCATGCCTATTTTTAGATGAATTAGTGGAGTAAGGAACTTACTCGTGGTCGAAAATGCTCTGCGGAGGAAGTGGCTCGATGAGATCTCTAAGTGAATGAGAAAACCTTGTTCTCTTTAATATTTCTGCAACATCAGAATTTCTTCTGATCTCATCACCTTCTTTCTCCCCGGATGTCAAGTGAGTACAAACAAAGCAAAATGTCGTTTGGTGCAATGTCATACTTATGGATATTGAACCCTGTTACCAAATATTAAAAGAAGCTAAACTTAATACAATTGCCATTTTAACTGCTATAAACGCTGGATATATATTTTTCTTTTCGTTATCAACAACTCAAACAACAGTGTAGAATAAATGCAATTGCTGACCTTGTTTCCAAGATATCCCATGATGCCACGGCCAACACATGAGACTTTCAGGTTGCTAATATGCTTGTAAAGATCAGCTCGAACCCACACGCATAAGAAAAGCCCTACCATTTGCTTGCTAGCAGCTAGGCAGAAGCGTCGCCGCATTGGACTGCCAGACAAGCAATTCGGGCTAGGTGAGCCTTCTTCTCTTGAATTCGAATTGAAGTTTAGCAATCTTTCGAAATCCTCTTTCCCAATTTCATCTTCCATTGAAAGTAAGTCAGAAAAGCTGATCCTAGGCTTCAGGCTTGCCTGCTGCTCAAGCTGCGGTGAGGATGGACTTCTTGCTTCAGTGGCATTGCTGTAACATTGAGCAAGTTCTTGGTCACTTCGGTTTGTATTCAAAGCTTGACGAACAAGGGAAAGCCACTGGGCAGCCGGTCCATTGTCCTCAGCTCCAAGCACGTTGCCAGCATTTAGAGGAACGATTTCCTGGAACCTAAACAGGCAGACAAATCCGGTTGAGAAAATCACACCCAAATTACCACAATACCATTAACTCTTCAAAAACAAACTTATTTTATTTATTTATTGCTTTCTTCTTGAGCAACTAAACAAGAGGTTGAAGACTTCTAAATTACGATGTAAAAAGCAATTTGGTTGACTATCTAATACTTGGGATTGCGACAAAGATTAAAAGATAAAAGGGAAATGTTAATCAGTGTCTATAGGTACTGGTTAAGATGCTATATATAAAAAGAAAAATATAATTAATGCCTTTTTTTTAATTTAGAAAAAATAATATATTAAATGCAAAAAATTTTCATGAAATGATAAATAAATAATCCTTAACCGCTGTCTATAGACACCGGGACTCAAAGATAAAAGAGCAAGAATTTACCCAAGAACGTAGATATCAGCAGGAGCAGGGGACCTTAGCCAATCTCTTAAGTTCAAACCCTGGTGGGGTGACTTCCCTCCGACATTCCATGTCCCTACAAACATCCTGGAAACTCCAAAAACAAACAAACCCCGTATCACAACAAAGCTAAAATCTTCATATTACTCTAATAAAACAACAATTAGAACACAATTATTGACAATAATTGAGCACCTTCAACTCCAATAATCCTAGTTTACTACATGGTATTCAAACAAATACTAAAATTGTCTTCATATGTCATTTCTTATAAAAGTTTGTATCAAGACCAATGGTTTTTTTTTTGGGGGGGGATAATTGAAGACCAATGATTCTTTTAGCATCCTCAACATTACTTGAAACAGAAATTAAAAATTTATCAAAACTAGCAATGTTGAAAAAATCAAATTAGATTGATCAAACAAACCGATTCAACTAAAAATCGAAGACTTATCCGAACCGATGATCTATTGAATCAATAAAAAACCGATTCAATCAGTAAAATCAGTTTAATATTAATTTTATTTTTATTTTTATTTTTATAATTAATGAAATTTAAACTTTTAACCTAGTAGTAATTATATATTAAATCAACATCATTAAATCAAATATATATTTTTATTTATTATATTTAATAAGGATTTAATATCAAATTCATATATTTAATATTTAATTTATTTTCAATTGAACCGGTGATAAAAAATCTCAACTTACGAATCCGATTTTTTGTTCATTATTTTTCATATTCATAAACCTAAAATCAAAACTCCAAAATTAAAAGTTTTTATAACCTCACCTGAGGTTAAGCGAATCGGTGACAGGTGATGCTTCCGGCATAATTTTCGCCGGTTTAATCCCTCCGTCAGCTTCCATCAACCAGCCTTCTATTGAAAACCAAAAACTCACAGTTAAAAAAAAATAAAAATAAAAAAGTAAATTTAAGTACTAGTACATATGCTACAGAGAAAGTTCAATCCCGCCCGTCCACGTGGCAAAGAATTAAAAACTTGATCATCAAATTTCAACTAACCAAACCGGGGACCCAACCGAAATCACTCAGAGTTCTTTCTTTGACGTCCAATCAAGATGAATCATAGCCGTCAAACTGACGGCTGCGGGAAATTCAAAAACACTTCCAGTTTTCATCTTTTGACCAAATGTACGGCGGAGAGTTAAAATCAGTACGGAACATTAGAAAAGTGCTGCTGTAGCATAGTCTTACCTGAGAAATCTTCCGGTACAATCATGTAATGATCCCGGTCAGAACAACTCTTTCTTCTTTCATCAGTTTTGTCTGTAAAAAACAAAAACAGGGATTTTTCCTTTGAATCTAAAAAGAAAATCTCCGAATAAAATTTAAATGAAACCGAGACATATCCGGGATGACATTTTTACCGTTTATTGCGTAATCGGAATGAAACTCGTCCGCTCCACTCGGAATGTTCAGCCATTTTCTCACGATTACTTTAGGCCACGAAAACTGCAACAGCCAAGAAAAAGATTCAGATCTTAAGCCACCCATTTATCAAAATCCGACTAACGATAAATCTCCGAGAAAGAAAAGGCGCATACCTTGGAGATATTTCTCATATCTGTTCTCATTGCTGAACCGCCTGAATACGGGAAATTTAAAATAGGGATCAAAAACAAGTTGGTGGGATATTATAATGGATTATTGATTAACTAGTTTTAAATGGCGAAGATTTTTTTAGGGAAAATTATATATTATTGTGAATTAGATAAAGTCTTCAAGAAAAAAACAAAAATGGGTGTTGAAAGGAAAAGGCTTTGGGAGATTAACTTATCTATATTTTGAGAGAGCATTTGATAGTTTATGAGGTTAAACTAAATGGAGAAATTCAAAGGGAATATAAAAGAACTAGTTGCAGGGGAAATGGAGACAGCTTCCAAGGAAGGAATGTAAACGGAAAAGAAAATAGTTAAAAAGAAAGAAAACGGAACTCTCAATATAATATAAAGGAAAGAGATGGAGAATAAGCCAAGTTCATCCTTTTTTTTTGGTGAATATTGGTTTTAAAAAAGGCTTTTTTACAGAGAGGAAGACAGGGTGGAAAAATGGGTAAATTTTGATCATTGAGAATGAATTATTAGTTTTTGTATATCAAAGTCTCTGTTAGTACATCTGGGAAAAGTTTGGCCTTTTATTTGGTACCTCTGTACTTGACTAAAAGAAAAAAATAAGTAACTTGGAAGTTTTTATATATTGGCATTAATACATGATTTAGAAAGAGATCAAAAGAGAAGGGGAAAAAGAGGGAAAGGATTGAAAGCTGAAACTCAATCATGAACACAAGTGGAAAGTGAAAGCTCTTAGAGATAATGAGAAATCTTAGTTGTTTTTAAGGGCATGAAGATAGGGAAGTGAAAAGAACAAGGCAAGAATCCGAAGATAAGGTCATAATCTCAAATTGGAAAGATGGAAATTTGAAAGGGAGCTAAATGACACAGACAAACGGAGTTCCCGCAAAGCTGCCGGCCAATGAGACAGAAGGATCTTTTAATGCAAATATGTGGTTTTTTTGAGGCAAGAGTGGTCAATGCCATTGTTAATAATTCATAATAAAATCAATAAACGTGAAACGAAAAAGACTATGGAAAAATAAGACTTCCCAACTGAAGTAATAATTGCACAAAAACAAAACAAAACAAAGAAGAAGAAAAAAAATCAATCCCAGATTAAAAGTAAAAAGGAAAAAACAGTTAAGAAACACTTACAAATTACAAGCAAGAAGTAGACAAAAGGAAATGGAGATGGTGAAGTTTCAGAGAAGGAAAAAAGGGATTAAAAAGCTCGTGCGTTTGAGAATGAAATGAAAAGAAAAGACTACCCTTTTTTCAATCTCCTTTCTTCTCTTTTTATTGATATTTCCTTTTCCGACTATGAAGTATTTTGTTTTGCCTTCTCGATTGGTTTGTTTAACAGGAGAAGGCCAAAAAAATTTGCAGAGCAAAGTTCTTGGTGGAGTTCCTCGTAAAAGCCAAAAGGAGCGCGGTTGTCTCTCGCATTTATAAGTGCGTGAGAAAGAGAGAAACTTTAAATTAAAAAAAAAAAATCAGTAAGAAACAAGCCAAACTTTTTTTTTTGGATAAGTAAAACAAGCCAAACCTACTGCAGATTCATTTTTCTGATTCGAGGCATTCAAGTCATTACATTAGAAAAAAATACCCACAAAGGTTAATAAAAAGAGAATTGTTTTCAATTAAGATTCAATTATCGTAAAAAATATTTTAAAAATAAAATATTGAACATAGCAAATAATTAAATACACTTTTAACAAATAAAATTTGTTTATATCCATGTGGGTATTAAAAAAAAAAAAAACTGATTTTTATTGGTGTGGTATTTTTTTTAATATAGAAGCATGTGCACTATAGAAGTAATTAAATACTTTAATTAGAATTAGTTTAAGTTAAACCATATTTAAACTTGTGATTGAATGGGATTAGGGGTTGGGAGATGAATTTTGCTGCCATTTTAATTCAATTAGGTTAGCCCTTGATTTGCAGCCTTGTGTAATTATTAAATTTGACCTTTTATTTAGGAATTTTTTTTTGTTTCTTTCTTCAGTTTTGAGTAACATTTTCCGGCTTTTTTATACTAATATAGCAAAAAAAAAATTAAACCCCAAATTACCTATACTTTTAGATTATTTCCCAAAATGCGCTTGTTTTAAAATTAGCTGGGAAATCGCCACCCCCCATGGCGATTTCCCAGCATAAAAAAATTGATTTTGGCTAAAAATACCAAGGGAAATCGCCATGGGGGGTGGCGATTTCCCTTGGTATTTTTTTTCAAAATTTGATAAAAATACCAAGGGAAATCGCCACCCCCCATGGCGATTTCCCTTGGTATTTTTAACCAAAATTGTAAAAAGAATGAAGGGAAATCGCCATGGGGGGTGGCGATTTCCCTTCAGTAATTTTTTTTTTTTTTTTTTAATAAATCAACAAATTTTAATTTTTTTTAATTTGTAAATTTTATTTTTTTAATTTAAAAATTATAAATTAAATTAAGTTTCTTATTAAATTTAAATATGGAAAATTTTATTTCTTATAAAAATGAAAAAAACAAAATAATATTTCTTCTTAAATTAAAAAAATCAAAAATAATATTTGTAAGTTTTGTTTAAATTTTAAAATTTTGTAAGTTTTAAAATTTTGTAAGTTTTGTTTTTTAATTTTAAATTTTATAAATTAAATTAAAATAATTTTTTATAATTAAAAAAAAAAAATTCGTAAGGTAAATTTTATTATTTAAAATTTATGAACAAATTTTTTTAAATTTTGTTAATTGATTTGTATTAGATAAAAACAAAAAACAAACAAAAAAACTTGCATTACATTTTCATGTCCATCAAATGCTGGAGAAAATATTGGAACTTGATTCTTTCTGCAATGGATAAGACTGATGATATAGGTTTTTAGACAGGTTTCAGCTATTTTCCTGTCCATCAAATGCTGGATAAAATATTGGAACTTGATTTTTTCTGCAATGGATAAGACTGATGATATAGGTTTTTAGACAGGTTTCAGCTATTTTCCAGTCCATCAAATGCTGGAGAAAATATTGGAACTTGATTCTTTCTGCAATGGATAAGACTGATGATATAGGTTTTTAGACAGGTTTCAGCTATTTTCCAGTCCATCAAATGCTGGAGAAAATATTGGAACTTGATTTTTTCTGCAATGGATAAGACTGATGATATAGGTTTTTAGACAGGTTTCAGCTATTTTCCTGTCCATCAAATGCTGGATAAAATATTGGAACTTGATTCTTTCTGCAATGGATAAGACTGATGATATAGGTTTTTAGACAGGTTTCAGCTATTTTCCAGTCCATCAAATGCTGGAGAAAATATTGGAACTTGATTCTTTCTGCAATGGATAAGACTGATGATATAGGTTTTTAGACAGGTTTCAGCTATTTTCCAGTCCATCAAATGCTGGAGAAAATATTGGAACTTGATTCTTTCTGCAATGGATAAGACTGATGATATAGGTTTTTAGACAGGTTTCAGCTATTTTCCAGTCCATCAAATGCTGGAGAAAATATTGGAACTTGATTTTTTCTGCAATGGATAAGACTGATGATATAGGTTTTTAGACAGGTTTCAGCTATTTTCCTGTCCATCAAATGCTGGATAAAATATTGGAACTTGATTCTTTCTGCAATGGATAAGACTGATGATATAGGTTTTTAGACAGGTTTCAGCTATTTTCCAGTCCATCAAATGCTGGAGAAAATATTGGAACTTGATTCTTTCTGCAATGGATAAGACTGATGATATAGGTTTTTAGACAGGTTTCAGCTATTTTCCAGTCCATCAAATGCTGGAGAAAATATTGGAACTTGATTCTTTCTGCAATGGATGAGACAAATGATGGGATTTATCAATGACATTTTGCATTGAATAAGTTATAACTTTTTCAGTCAAATAGTCAAAGGATGGGATTTGTTATCTGGTACAACATAATGAACCATTATAAATTCATAATACTTATGAAGGTTTACAATACCCCCATACAACAGTTTTTCAATCAGATTTTTCCTGAGTGCTAAAACCTCCTCATTCTCATTCTCATCCTTCTATATTTCTTCTTTCTTTTGCTACACAACATGAGCAATAGAGCCATCGCATTGGTCTACTATAATGGCCAAATTCATAATACTGACGAAGGTGCTACCTTTGATTGTGAACGTCCAAAAAGTTTTCGTGTTGAAGACGACGTCACATTAGAGGAACTGAAGCTGCAAATTCATACAAAAATTAAAGCTGGAACTAGAAAAAGAGTTTCAGAGGTTAAGTACAGGCATCCTCTTTCTATTGGTGAAGGATGTGTCCGATATAGAACATTTCCACTTGAAGATGATGATGATGTCAGATGCATGTTTTATGCTCATGAGACATTTGCAAATGTTGGTGTCCTTGAGTTATATGCTGACATAGATGATGTTGACGATGATTGCGGCCCTTCAAATGTTCGCACAACAGAAAACTTTCCCATAGAAGATTATGATTCTGGGTCGTTCTATGTTGACACTACATACGACGTTCCCACAGAAGAAGTCGTGCCCTTATCTCAAGCTACAACTTTTCAGACTTCATTAGTCTCACAAACCCTAATTCCTACTACCCTCGAAGATGAGCCAGCTGGTGTTGATCCTGTTCGTCCACGTGGAGTCCATGGTGAAGATGTTGGTGAATTTAGTGAGCAAGAAGATGATGCTGAATTCGCAAGTGATGACAATACTGATTCTGACCCAGACGTCGTCCCTGCTGAGATCAACACTCATGGAGATATCAACACTCATCGAGATATTCCCCCATATCAGGCTGCATCCCATATGCATACACTGGATCTGGAGGCAATGCATGTGCCGGAATTTCCAGAGTATGTTCATACATTAGCTACGCCTCTGACATTTGATCCATCTGCACTTGATCTGTGTGTTGGGTTACAATTCCCAACGAAAGAGGCTGTGGTTTCAGCTATCAAGCACTATAACATCAAAAACTCTGTAGATTACAGAGTAATTGAATCTGAGCCGACGAAATATTATGCCAAGTGCTTAATGTATGGGAATGGGTGTAATTGGAGAATAAGGGCAACTTTTATGAAGAAGAAACATCTATGGGAGATTAGAAAATATGAAGGGCCTCATACTTGCACATCGGCGAGGATTTCACAAGATCATTGCAAGTTAGATTGTAACATGATCTGCTCATGCATTTTGTCATTGGTCCAAGCAAATCCGGAGATTTCCGTTTCAGTTTTGATCGCTGAGATGCGAATCCGGTATGGATACATGACCTCCTACAAGAAAACATGGCAAGCAAAGCAAAAGGCAATTGTTCGAGTATTTGGCGATTGGGAAAGATCGTACAATGAGCTACCTAAATGGTTAGGTGCAATGCAACATTTCGTGCCTGGTACAATTGTGGAATTGCAAACGATACCTGCATATCACGGTGATCGATTGGTCCAAGGTAAGAGAATATTCCATCGACTATTTTGGACATTTAAGTCGTGCATTGAAGGGTATCCGTATTGTAAACCAATTGTGCAAATAGACGGTACTTTCTTATATGGAAAATACAAAGGCACATTATTGTTAGCTATTGCATAAGATGGCAATCGAAACATACTGCCAATTGCCTTTGCCATTGTGGAGGGTGAGACAACAGAGGCTTGGTCATTCTTTCTCAGTAACTTGCGCAGACACGTGACAAAACAGCCTGGCATTTGCTTGCTGTCTGATCGACATGAAGCCATCAAAGCTGCGATTAGACGCGATGGTGGATGGAATCCTCCACATGCATATTCAGCGTACTGCATTCGACACATTGCAGCGAACTTTATGAAAAAGTTTAACAATAAGGAATTGCGTCGACAAATTGTTAACATGGGTATGGAATCAAATCATAGTTATTTTATCTCTTATATTTCGTTTAGCATATAAAATAATATTGAAATTCATAAGTTTTTTGTTTTTAAATTTATTAGGATACGAGTTGAGGCGACCGAATTTTCATTTCATGTATGACAATCTTCGTGGAGAAAATGCTGAGGCGGCTAACTGGCTTGATAGGATCCCCAAGGAGAAGTGGGCGCAGTCATATGATCAAGGAAGGCGTTATGGCCATATGACAACCAACCTAGCTGAATCTATCAATTCGGTGTTGAAGGGAACGCGTCATCTTCCCATTACTGCTTTAGTGCAATCAACATATTATAGGTTGGCTGCACTTTTTGTTAAGATGGGGAACAAACAAATTGCCATGATGGAGGGAGGGCACACATATTGTGAAACAGTCACACAAGCTATGCAAGAAAATCGCACGAAAGCTAACTCCCACATTGTTCGTAATTTTACGCGAGCAAATCAATCTTTTCTGGTTGAAGAGTTAGTTGCTCCACAAGAGGGTGTTTCTGCAATGAAGTACAAAGTCAACCTCAGTGACATGTGGTGTGATTGTGGAAAGTTTCAAGCACAAAGGTTCCCTTGTTCACATGTAGTTGCTGCCTGTGCACATGTCCATGTAGATTGCATGCAATATGTGGACAAAGTCTATAAACTGGAAAATATATTGAATGTTTATAGACATGAGTTCGAAGCTGTTGGAAATGAAGGTTACTGGCCTCAATATGATGGTCCAGAAGTGTGTCCCAATCAAGAAATGCGGAGAAATCCACATGGTCGGCCAAAATCAAGTCGTATTCGTAATGAAATGGACCTCAGGGAGAAAGGCCAACCAAAACGTTGTGGATTATGCAGAAACGGAGGTCATAACCGTCGAAATTGTCCGCAACGATTTGGCACATTGGGGGAGACTTCGCATCAACAATAAATGAATTACATGTTTTTCTCAACTTATCATGTACTTTGGATTATAAGGGAAAATGTAATGCAAGTTTTTTTTGTTTGTTTTTTGTTTTTATCTAATACAAATCAATTAACAAAATTTAAAAAAATTTGTTCATAAATTTTAAATAATAAAATTTACCTTACGAATTTTTTTTTTAATTATAAAAAATTATTTTAATTTAATTTATAAAATTTAAAATTAAAAAACAAAACTTACAAAATTTTAAAACTTACAAAATTTTAAACAAAACTTACAAATATTATTTTTTATTTTTTTAATTTAAGAAGAAATATTATTTTGTTTTTTTCATTTTTATAAGAAATAAAATTTTCCATATTTAAATTTAATAAGAAACTTAATTTAATTTATAATTTTTAAATTAAAAAAATAAAATTTACAAATTAAAAAAAATTAAAATTTGTTGATTTATTAAAAAAAAAAAAAAAAAATTACTGAAGGGAAATCGCCACCCCCCATGGCGATTTCCCTTCATTCTTTTTACAATTTTGGTTAAAAATACCAAGGGAAATCGCCATGGGGGGTGGCGATTTCCCTTGGTATTTTTATCAAATTTTGAAAAAAATACCAAGGGAAATCGCCACCCCCCATGGCGATTTCCCTTGGTATTTTTAGCCAAAATCAATTTTTTCATGCTGGGAAATCGCCATGGGGGGTGGCGATTTCCCAGCTAATTTTAAAACAGGCGTATTTTGGAAAATAATCTAAAAGTATAGGTAATTTGGGGTTTAATTTTTTTTTTGGCTATATTAATATAAAAAAGCCAACATTTTCCCTTATTGGACCAAATAATCATGAAAATTTGTTGAAAATAAAGTTATTGATGATGTGATTGATGTAAGGTTCTAAGAAATTTCCACAAATTGGACAATAGCATAGCATGAGCTAGATTGGTTTTTTTATTCCTCAAAAATCATCTATGCTTCATTTTGATGTAAGATCGGAAAGAATTTTCACATTTACAAAATCTCAAAATAACATTAAATTTTTATTGAATTAATAATAAATTAATGTTTTGACGCGATGGTTTTTTTTTTTTTATTTATTAGGATGTGTTCGGATTTTGGATGGACATTTAGTAAGAAAAAAAAAAAAAAAAAACACTGATTGAGTGCATTGCAGTGAGGGGCATTCCATTTAAACATAACTTTAATTTTAAACAAGTGATAAAAAGTTAATTTTACATTTGAGGTTATCAAGAAAATAAAAAATTCAATATTTCACCGATAAATCACAAGATTATTAACAATAAAAATATTCAAATTCAAATATAATTTTCTTATCCATAAATTTAGGATAATAATGAATCCAATCATAATACATAAATTAAAACATGTGGTTAAAAATTAAAAGTATAAGGTAGTGCACATTATTGTGAATAGTGGATAACAAATAACAATTACAATCAAATAGTTTTGAAATTTGCATTATTGTAACATTAAAAACTAAACCCCATTAACCAATTGAGTCCAATTAATAATTCAAGTCTAATTAATAAATCGGATCCAATAAAAAATCGAGTTTAGTTAACAAATTGAACTTAATTGGTAAATCAAGTCAATTAACGAAAATTTTAAATAAATACTGATTCAAAAAATTAAAACAATGATAACTTAACAATAAAAAAATTATCTTGAATTATTCTAAAAATTGATATTACATAATTGAGACAAAATTAAATGTTTATAATATATATTTTTTTATAAGCATTATTATTTGATAAGATTCATATATCAAAAACAAAGTATAATCCAATGGTTTACATTTACGATTTAGTTACAGATCTTCTAAAGTTGGTGGCAGTACTGCATGAAACTATTTCTGCAAAGTCAAATTTCCTTTTGTACTTGAAGGCGATTTGGTTTGGTTTGGTTCGGTTAATAACACTATTAGCAGCTTCCCTTTTGACACCAATCATTGTTTGAGCTTTAATTTTAGGGCATGGGAGGAGGGGTTTGGGGGTCTAATCTCACTTAGCTTCCAACGATTTGCCATTTGATTTGATTGTTTATATTTGTCAAATCAAATGTCAGAGCCCCTCTTAATTAAAGCGAAAGAGTGTTAAACCCTAAAACACGGGAATACTAAAAAGTCATCACTTTGCCAGCTCCGAGAGTGAATTTTTTTTTTTTTTTTTTATAATTTTGTTAACGAGTATTTATCAGTAATTTTTAAGATTATTAAATATAATAATATTTTTAATTAATATATTAAAATAATAAATATAATAATCAATTTTTATATTTAATAATTAATTTTTAAAAATATTCGTTAAAAAAAAAAATTCTTCTTTATACACTTAATATTTTTGTATATTCTTCTGTCGAGAGAGAAATTTTGGGGTTGGAATTGGAAGTAACAACTAAAGAAAAATGTATGTTTATTGTAGATTAATTCATGGAAATGGAATGCTGTATTAATTAAGATAGTCAGTATCGTATCGATAGACGTATTGATTTTGTTTTGATATTGATACATATAAATATTGATGTGTTTCGGCGTATCGTTTCGAGTTTACCTGTATTTTTTAAATATTTTTGCATATATTTATATGTATAGCCTATTTTCAATTTTTTTAATAAAATATATATTATATACACATGTAAATATACATTCATTACATGCATATATATTTTTATACATATATAAATTTTAAATATTTAATGTTTAAAATTTTTAAATATCAACTAGGTAAAATAAATATTAAAATGTTAAAAAATATATAATTAATTATTATTAATTATGTTTAATAGCTTAATTTAATGTACATATTTTATTTTTAAATGTAATTATAAAAAAAAATACAAATGATCATGACACAAAAAATATTGAAATTGATTTAAAAAATCAAATAAGTGATTTTTTTTTTTAAATTAAAAATCAAAATCTTGTACCAACCGATAATGACCGGTAAGTATTGATACTAACCGGTACAGGTTGATACGACCGGTACGAGTCGATACAAAAATCGAAACAGTACGCGATTGATATCATTTCGGTTTATTTTAAAAACGATACACGTACCCAGGGATCTCTTGACAGTTTTTTGTTTCTTTATTCACAGGAAGAAATCGCATGACAGGCGAAATTGTCGTCAGATTGTTGGTGAAACTTAAGTATAAGTCTTGACTTAGAGCTCTTGGAGGTTGCATATAAAAGAGGACATTTGCCAATATTGTAACCAAATTATTGAACTGAGGTGAACTTTTTTTTTTTTTCTTCTCCTAACCACTTTCTAAAAGGCAAGAATATTTGGATTTTTGTTTAAATTTTATAGTTTTGAACACAATACAAAAAAATTAAAATATAACATGATACAAATATATCAATATATCAAAATTTATATAACACGAATTATTAACATATCAAAATTTATATAAATATATAATATTTTAAATAAAATTATAATACAAAAAATAACACAAATATATCATAAATATATAATTTTCGTGCCAAGCCCACACCTTATAATAGCTGCAAGATATATTCAGTAATTGCATTAATTTCAAGTAGTGTTATGATTATGACTTATGGAAGGAGCCATCTGAAACTTTGGATAAGTAGCAACTGCTTGGACCTAGGGCTAGGAGTTTAACGCATGCATATAATATTTACTAGTTTAGGTGGAAAAAAATTGGATAGAAAAAAATATGTTTAAAAAGTATAATAAAAAATTATAGTTTAAAATTTTTTAAATGTTTGGTATTGATGTGAAAAAGTGTTATAAAAAATTGAAATATAAAAAAAATATATTTAAAATGATAAAAATATAGAGATGTGAAGATAATAAAATTATTTTATCCAAAAATCAATTTTTAAAACCCAAAAATTATACCTTTTAATTTTTTTTAGCTTTTCAAATTTTGATTTCAATAACAAATGTCAACTTTTTTACTTATTTAATATTACATTTATCATAAAAAATAATTTTTAACTTCAAAAATTATTCTAAAACCGATGCAAAACAAAACTTTAATAATTTAACAATTTTGAAACTTGTTTACCACTCTTAACAATCTTGTTGCTCTGATTAAATAGTAGTACTACACAGTGATCTAGCACACTCACCTAATTTGGGTAGTCTGGTACGTAGCAGTTGATGTGACACAAAGATAATCAGTCACTAAATATCTCAAGTCAAGTGATACATATTTAAAAGAGTGTATCGTTATTAAATTTTATAATTAATATAATCAATTATAATAAAATAATATATAAGAGTAGAATTCACATAAATTGATTTTTAATTTATAAATTACTAATTTAAAATTTAAATTCAAGAACAAGAAAAAAGGATTTTAAAAGAGTTTAAAAATAAAGAAAACAATAAAAGTAATAAAACAAATAAATAAGAGAAAATCAAATATAAGAGAAGTATGGTTAAGGTTTCATTCTCCATCACTAAACAAAGTTAAAAATCAATTTCAGATCTATCAATATCAATTATCTATCAAAATTAACAACCGTGAATAACAACATCCTGTGTTACCCAAATCTTTTATTAGTTCGTCGTTAAGCAGGACTAACGCCACTACTTAATCTCTAACTATCAAACAAACTAGGATAAACATCTCTAAATTTAATTTAACAACAGTTATATGATAAGAAAGATAGGTTAATCTAAGCAACAAAAACATTAACATAAATTGTTTAACTTAGGTTATGTTCCACTTTGCAATTAGCGAAAACTTTAACATAATCATTAATCACAAATTACCACTTATGAATAGGAAATCAAGACAATTACATGGATCAAGATTCCTAAACTAGCATTAGATAATTATCAAGATCTATCTAGTATGCATCCTAAACAAATCAAGATAAAGATCATGAACAATTCTTATGGAAGAACATAATCAATTTTGATAGAAAACTAATAATAGATAGAATCTCAAAATCAATTACAAAACATGTATAGGGCTTTGAAATCACCCTTAACTAAAGAGAAGTTTAGCCTAGTATAAGCATAGTTAATATATACATAAAACTAAAAAAGAAAATTAAAGAATGGAGAAGAAGAATAATAATAATGATGATCTTTGACCCTCATCCCAAAAATGTATAGTTTGTGGCTCAAAAGATGGTATTTATAGAGCTTTTTGACCTTGAAAACCCTTTCTTGACGATCAATGAAGCTAGGAGTCAAAATAAGACAATATTGGGCAATTTTCGTTTTTTTTTTCTTCTGATTTTGTGGTTTTGAAGTCAGCAACTCGGCGTTGCAGCGCTGACTTTCTAACTTTTGGGCGCCGCGACGTCGACTTTGCTGTTTGCTCCGTCGTCCGCTGTTACATCTTCTCGCACTTCATCAGCTGATTTGGATGATCATTTCTTGTCCGATTTTGGCGTGTAAACTATCGTTGGAAAGGTATTAAAGTCAGCTTCAAGATTCAAGAGGAAGTTTCTTCAAATAAAGTTTTTAACATAATGATTTCTTAGCAACAAGCTCCGGAGGTCAAATCTGTCTGATCATTTAGCACTAAGAATTTGATATTTTTTACTCCCAAGTCTTCTTCCATCTTATGATTGTGACTTTATAAGCTCTTTAACATCATTATGGATATATTTTAACTTCATTCTCTTAAATATACCTATAATTCAAAAATATAATATAAGTAAACAAGATAAAAATCGAAAACATAACAAAAACTAAAGGTAGAAATGCATAAAATGTATATTTTATGAGCTTATCAAATACCCCCACACTTAGCTTTTTGCTAGTACTCGAGCAAAACAAAATAAAAACAAAATAAGAAAATCTAATCTAATCCATTTTTGTAGGAAATCACGGTGGCACTTAGCATGTGACACAAGCCTTTAAACCCCTAGGTGTCTCTAGTGGACGAGTTTAGTCTCGTGAGGATTTACTAGAACGATACCCACAAATATTGAAAAACTAAAATAAAAATAAACTAACATATACTAAAAATAATTATTCATAATCCTTTTAATATAAATTAGAGAAAATCAATGGATAGATCTTATAAACTAATCAATAGCTTAAAGAATTTCACAAAAATTCATGCTTGAATATAAATAGTTTGAATTAAGCCAATATTAACATAACATATTTTAATCAAAATAGTGCATATTCAAACTTAATCTCAACTTCTCACATGAGATACTCTCATGATTTTCACTCTTTAAAGTAGTGGTAAAGTGTTTACACTCAATCAATCTCATGAAAACAGTTCTACCATATGCTTGCTTGTCCACATATTCTCCACTATTTAGATCATGCAACTTCATAAATCAAGAGGTCTTTATTCATGGTTGTAATGGGGCCAAGGGGTAGTAATGTGGTTAAAGAATAAAAGATATTACAAAGGTTCCAAAGACTTCATAAAATTTAGAGACAAAATAAGATTTTACAAATAAAACTTTCTCAATATTCCTTGGAAGTATATAATCACATAGGCTGAATATTTTATGTTGAGCCTTTGCTTTATTCTAACCAACCTTGTAACATTCTTTTTCTTTTTTTTAACTAGAAGTTCAAGAGATGATTCAATTTTTTTTTTCATGGGAATGTATTTTTACAATGTTCCCTTTTCTTTTTCTCTTGACTTTTACCTTTCTCCTCCCCCACACTTATCTTTTGTTCTAACCCAAATTTTCAAAAAGTATCCCTTGTTTTTGTAATATGTCTCAAAATTCTAATTCATCTTTAGAACAAGGGTAAATATATAAATGTATTTAGGCTAGGTGTAAGATATGGTTACCAAAGAAATAGCTTATTCAATGTAGGCTCAAATTGGTTCACTGGGGAGATGTTCTCATGGAACATCAATAAGGGATTGGTTTATTTGGCCTTGGTAAAAATCCTAATGCCTCTATCATATCCATGTAGTTACATGCATCAATATAGTCTTAAATGGTTTAAAGCAAGTTCTAGAGAAACATATTATCATGAGAGCACACAAGAAAGAAATTGGATTAATATGTATAATGCATCAATCATATAGGCTCAAAACTCACAAGGATGATTATACAAGTCAATATCAAATCTAAACATGCTTCTTTCTCAATCAACATATCATATTAACATTGGCTCATAAAAAATAATATCAAGCTTAATTCTCATGAAAATCTTCTCATTAATAACCAGTTTTAGACCTATGCAATTCATGTCTCATCATTGTATTGAAAATAATTAAAACACACTAAAAACAAATTAAAATACTCAAAAAAAAATGACAATCTAAACTAAGAAACTAAACAAAGAAATTCTAAATTCTTCCCCCACACTTAATTCTTACATTGTCCTCAATGTAATACTATCACCCCATATGCAAGAATTATATGTAAGAGAAAAGAACTACTAAATAAAAGAAGAAAAATAAATATAAAAAATATAAAAGTAATTAAAACAAAGCATGAAAGAGAGAAAACAAATCTGGTTTGGCAGGTTGGCAATTTCTTCATTAATTGGGCTGCCTTCCCAATTAGCACTGGAGTTAGTGTTTTGAACCTAACCAACACCCCTTCTTGGCTTTTTAGGCTTGTCAGGCTCAGAAATGAAACTTCCCAAATTTGTGCGTTTGATAAGAAGCTTTCTTTGCATAATAGTAGATGCATTCTCCATTTTAAGTATTATTCCATCATCCTTTGTGGTGCATAACTCATCAAGGAATGATGCAACTTTTGGTACTTGTTAAATGACATCCACAAACAAACTGTTTAAGGTTTACAGCATGTCTTGTTCATGTTCTTCCTCCTTGAACTTTGTGAATCTACTAGGAAGAGGTGGAGAGGAAACATTGGTAAAAATTGGAACCTAAAAAGTTACCTCAGGTGCTAATGTACTCTTAATTATGGCTTCATTATTCTCAAGAATAGAATCCATCTCTAATTTTGTCTCATCCTCGGGTTCCCTTGGACTTTCTGATTCATCCTCAAGTTGTTCTGGAATAGTATTCTCCTTTGGATCATGTTCATGTAGTTCTTCAGATCTTTGTTCTACTCATCGCGTCATACCACTAGCCAATTAGCTCATTTGTGTTTCCAAACTCAAGATACTTTCCCTTGCTTCCTGTTGATATGCCCTTGTTTCCTCTTGCATTGCTTTTGTTTCCTGTTGAATTTTCAAAGTATTAGCAACAATAATATTGACAACTTCTTCTAAAGAAGTACTTGAGTTTTGAGGTGGGTGTTGAAAAAGATCTTGTTCATAAGGCCATGATTGATTGAAGCTTGATGGATGATTGTAGTTGGCATAGGGATCTATTTATTGATAATTTTCTGAGTAGCCATAATTAGGATGATTCCACCATCCCTCATTGTAAGTGTTTGGGAAAGGATCACACTGTTGTTGGTGGAACCCTTGTTGGATTTGATATCCTTTCACATCATAGGCTGGTTTAAAATTATCATTTCGGTAGTATGGGCACCAATTGGTTGGATGATTAATCATGAAGCACACTCCACACTGCCTTGATTGTTGAACATTACTCATGGCCAACTGTTGAACTGAGGAGGTGATATTGGCTCGTTGGTTCTCCATGTTCATGTATGCCATCAACTCTTCAAGTGTCAGATTGCTCAATTCTATCGTGTTTTGCTCAAAAATTGAAAAGAAAAACCTGTATGTACAAGAAAAATAAAATTAATTACAACTGAAAATAAGAATAAATCAAATAACAAATAAACTAAAAGAAGCAATCCCCGGCAACGGCGCCAAAAACTTGATGCACCCAAAAAGTGTGTATCTTTAGTAAACCTTGCAATTAATATGATCATTATAGTAAAGTAGCATGCAAGGGTCGAATCCACAGAGATTAATTTTTAATTTATAAATTACTAGTTTAAAACTTAAATTCAAGAACAAGAAAAGAAAATGGGGTTTTGAAAGAGCTTAAAAATAAAGAAAACAATAAAAGTAATAAAGAAAATAAATAAGTGAAAATCAAATATAAGAGAAGTATGATTAAGGTTTCATTCTCCACCACTAAACAATATTAAGAATCAATTTCAGATCTATCAATATCAATTATCTATCAAAATTAACAACCGTAGATAACAACATCCCATGTTACCCCAATCCTTCATTAGTTCGTCGTTAAGCAGGATGAAAGCCACTATTTAATCTCTAACTATCAAACAACCTAGGATAAACATCTCTAAATTTAATTTGACAACAGTTTTATGATAAGAAAGATAGGTTGATCTTACAAAAAAAAAACATGAATTGTTTAACTTATGTTATGTTCCACTTCGCAATTAGCGAAAACTTTAACGTAATCATTAATCACAAATTGCCACTTATGAATAAGAAATCAAGAGAATTACACGGATCAAGATTTCTAAACTAGCATTAGATAATTATCAAGATCTATCTAGTATGCATCCTAAACAAATCAAGATAAAGATCATGAACAATTCTTATGAAAAAACATAATCAACTTTGATAGAAAACTAATTATAGATGTAATCTCAGAATCAATTACAAAATATGTATAGGGCTTTGAAATCACCCTTAACCAAAGAGAAGTTTAGCCTAGCATAGGCATAGTTAATATATACATAAAACTAAAAAATAAAATAAAAGAATGGAGAAGAAGAAGAAGAAGAAGAAGAAGAAGAAGAAGAAGAAGAAGAAGAAGAAGAAGAAGAAGAAGAAGAAGAAGAAGAAGAATGATCTTTGAGTCTCCTCCCAAAGATGTATAGTTTGTGGCTCAAAAAATGGTATTTATAGAGCTTTTTGACATTGGAAACCCTTTCTTGACGATCAAGGAAGCTAGGAGTTAAAATAAGGCAATATTGGGCTATTTTCATTTTTTTTCTTTCAATTTTGTGGTTTTGAAGTCAGCAACTCGATGATGCAGTGCTAACTTTCTGACTTTTGGGTACCGTGGTGCCGACTTTGCTGTTTGTTCCGTCGCCCTCTGCTACATCTTATCGCACTTCGTCGGCTGATTTTTATAACTATTTTTTGTCCGATTTGGGCGTGTAAACTATTGCTGGAAAGGTATTCAAGCCAGCTTCAAAAGTCAAGTAGGAAGTTTATTCAAATAAAGTCTTTAACATAATGATTTCTTAGCAACAAGCTCCGGAGGTCAAATCTGCCTGATTACTTAGCACTAAGAATTTGATTTTTTTTACTTCCAAATCTTCTTCCATCTTATGATTGTGTCTTTAACATCATTATTGACATCTTTTGACTTCATTCTCTTAAATATACTTATAATTCAAAAATATAATATAAGTAAATAAGATAAAAAAACTATATATAACAAAAACTAAAATTAAAAATAAAAAAAACATAAAATATATATTTTATGAACTTATCATCAAGATTAGTTAAAGATGGGTGCACCATCTTCTTAACTAAACTTAACAGCAATTAATATAGTAGATTGCACAAAAAAGTTACTAAACGGTTCAAACCGCCAACCTTCTGAACCTGCAACAGTACTTCTTCTTCTTCCACCATAAATTAATTCCATATTAATACTACAAAATTTTCTAAAAATTACTAATTAAGTACTACTATATTATTATTATCTACCCTAAAACTGACAAATCCTCTTAATAACAGCTTGGAGTAAAGCAGCCTTGAATTAGCCTCATGCTTGGAGCTTAGCCAGGTTTTCTGGCCGCCATTCGGAGTACTAGAACTATAAGTCTAAAATGTCAAATCAAGAATGAAAGTGCATCTTCTTGGCAGAAATTTAATATTTGAGCCCTACTTTAATATGATTGTTAGAAAATTTTGGGTTAAAAACATTTAAGTTTTAAAAATATGATAAAAAATATTTTAAATATTGAATCTTATCGTGGAAAGATATTGTGGCGAATTAAAATATAAAAAATATAAAAATATAAAAATACTTTTATTTTTAAAAATTACAATTAAATCATAAAAGTTTCATATTTATGTCTGTTTGGTTTGAGTTTATAAATTATGATTTTAAAAACAAAAATGAATTTTTTATCTATTTAATATTATTATTACGATTAACATAATTTTTGACTTTAAAACTATATCAACATCGATGTTAATCGCAGCCTTAACATCGGTGAAAAAGTTCTGTAGCTTTCGGCTTTTCGTATCCTTTGACTCCTAAAATAGATTTACCGTCAAAATCCGATAATAACCTTTAATTATTCTTTTCTTTTCGTGCTAGCTACAATAACTCTAACCTTCCTTTCATTAATCTTAAAAATTATTAACCTAATTCACTTTAAACACGTGCCCAACTCCTCCATCCTTTCCTTTGCCTTGGGTCAAAGATTAAAGCTAAGAGAAAAAGGGTTGATTAATTTACTAAAATATAATCTTTAGGCAATCCAATGACACCTATGATTAGGCTTTTGTATTAGTTGGATAAAAGTTAAGTGCTCTAATCCTGTTCCCCATGAGATAAACAATGATTAAGCCGAGCTTCCCTTGATGAATATATTATGACTAAACAATTGTTCAGTTTTTTGGAATTTCAGAGAGATGAACCAATGGTTGAAACCAAAGTGTCAGGATTATCTCCTCAGCAAAGCTTCGTGTGGCCTCATCGCAGTGGCCCACGCAGATTTCAGAAAATCATGCCTACAACCTAACCCAATTGTAAGTGATTAAGTTAAAAAATAATAAGAATTTAAATTTTATATGAGAAATGTTAATATGTACTTAGTGATTTTAATTAAGGTGATATATATAATAAAAAAATAATTAATATAATATATTTTTTTAATTCAGTAAAAATAATGTATTAAATACAAAAAAGAAATTCTAAAAAAATAATAATAATCTTTAATTAATATCTATAAATATTGATTAAACGAACCTATTTTATATAAATAAAGTTTACCCAAGATCATTGAAAGACAGCTATAAGGTTGCGTCCAAACCGTAGATTTTGCAGCACAGAGAAAAGGCTACATTTTTTTTTTTGCATTTCTTTTTGAATTTTGCTAATTAATACTTTTAGAACACTCTTTAAAATTATAACATATAATAATATTTTTATTCAATATATTAAAAATAATAAATAAAATTATTAATTTTTGTATTTAATACAATATTATTACTATAAATTATATATTAATTAACTTTAAAAAATGTTCTAAAAATACTCGTTAGCAAAATTTTTTTTTTTCACTAAGATACAAAGGATTTTATCTTAGCTACATTTGATTTTTTCACATTAAAATTTTTTTTCTTTCTCTTTGTCTTAATCCTAGCAGCCCTAGAGTTTTATGTCCTCAATTGTTTTTGAACTTATCTTATAACAAGTAAAGCTTAATTAGGTAAGTATTTTTTTATTCTTTATAAACTCATTAATACTTGTCATGTTTTTTGTCTCTTAAATTTAAGAGGGTTAAATTTTCTTTATATTATGGTCGGTTAATTACTATATCAAAAAAATTAAGATATGTTAATTTAATAGTGCGTATAATTATTATTTTATATATCAACGATGAAATTTTTAATTTTGTGAATAGAATTATAAAATTGATACATATTCATTTAATAATGAATTGATTTTTAAATTTTCATAAACATTTCAGACACTAACCAATTCTTTAATTCTATTTGTGTAGTTTAAGAGTTCACAATTAATCTAAAAATTTATTTTATTTAATATATATATATATATGATTGTTGTGATTATTGACGTGTCATTACTAATTTAATACACAAATATGTTATTATATATATTTTCATATAATCCTTCAAATTTCGGTGTTATTTTTTCCAATTTGTATGTCTTTTGATCAGACATTTCACAATTATGATAAATTTAAACCTTAGTAATGATTTTTTTTTTAAATGTTGGAAAATATTTTGAGGGATATTTTTACATCCAAAGATCTTTTAGAACCTTCGAATAATTTTTAGGTGAGCTTAAAATAGGTTTCATTATATATAAATATAACAAAATTACATATAAATATAACAAATTACATAAAGTTGTCATGTTTATATGTATTTTTTTTTTACATATAAACATGACAAATTACATATAAACATGATAAATATATCATGTATTTATGTAACTTTTTTACATGTAAATTTTTTTTACATATAAATATAATATAAATTACATATAAACATAACAAATGATATCTATGAAAAATTCATTTAAAGAACTTTACTTAGGCCTCGTTTAGCATTGCTTCTGGCACAGCTTTTGAGGTTAAAAGTTGCTTTTCACCGCAAACACAATGCTAAATAGATAAAAAAAAAATTGGTTGAAATCATGATTTGAAAAGTCAAATAAAAAAAGCCAAAAATATAACTTTTGAGTTTTAAAAGCAGACTTTTGAATAAAATGACTTTATTATCCTCACATCTTTACACTTTTATTATTTTAAACATATATTTTTTTGATATTTTAATTTCCTACAACACTTTTTCATAGCAATACTAAAAACTTAAAAAATTTTAAACCACATTTTTTCATCACACTTTTTAAACATATTTTTTTAACCCAATATCTTTTCAAAAGCAATCCTAAACTAATCCTCAAAATTTTTTCAAAAGCTTGGTTCTGACATGTAACCAATTACTATGAAGTATGGTTTGGTCAAAGTTTTTTTTTTTTTGACGAGCGCACCCAAGGAGTAAATGGTCGATCAGATCTTCATACTAGAAAGGCTAACATCTGGTCCAAGCATCATCTCGCTAGGAACCTTCCATACATTTATTTAATATTTTCTTCAATTTAATGACATTTTTTTATTCTCAACAAATTGGCTGCATATAGAAATATATTAGGACATGGTCATGAATAGGATTGAGCACTTATCATTTAGAATCATTTATCCGATCAAATTTGATAAATTTAGTTCGATTTATTCAATTCTAATATTAAACAATTAAAAATATTATTTAATTAATTTAATCTATTATCGATATTTAAAATTGATAATCGAACATATCAAATTAAACGATTGTATTAATTTATTCTAAATGTATTATATATATATATAAATGCAACATAATTTATATAATAGTTTAAAAATATATAATATATAATATATAATTTATTTTATTTAATAATATAAATAATTTCTTTCTTTGAATAGTTAAAACTGATTAAAACTAAATCAGCTAATCTAATCGATTTCGATTAGTTATTTTAATTCGTTCAATTTAATCGATTTTTTCAAGTGAAATTAATTAATTTGATTTTTAAATTTTCAAAACCAAACTGATAGAACCAATCAAATGCTCTCTTCTAATTATGAATCATGATATACAATAGCTGAAATTACTAATTTGTTTTGTTATTGCTTAAGAACAATAGGAACAAAACATGAATCATGAAAAGCAGTTTTTTGAAGTATTTTAAGTTGCAATTATTCCCAGGCATTATATGGATTTATTGTTAAAGGAGATGTACGGAATGATATGACAATTATTTGGAGGGTCAAATGAACAAAGCTTAATTAGTGGAAGCTACATGGAGAAATCTTAGGAGACTGAAAATAAAAATAAAATTTGTTTGCATAATTGTACAAATGTCAAGAATTTGCATAAAGCCAAAATGAGACTTAGTGTTAATACTACTACTAATTAAAGGATCATTTTCATGTAAATTAATAAAATAAAACACATGAGATGGTTAAATTAATTAAATTCCTCTAATTCTTAACGATTATGGGTTTTTTTTCTTAAAGAAAAGAAAGTGAAATGGAAGATAGTGCTGTGTTTGATGGGGGTGGTGGACTGATGAGCTCTAGCTAGATAATCACATTTATTAAGGGGGGCAAATAGGAGCTTTGCCTCCCCTTGTTCTTCCAAACTCTTAAAAAAATGATAAAAATTTATTTTGATTTTTTAAAAATTTATAATTTGATTTTTTTTATTTCGATCTCTCAATATAATTTTTTTTACTTCACCCCTGATTACAGACATTCATGTCCTTTTTTTTTGGCAAACACCAAAAAAACCAAAGAAACAAGGAGAAGAAAAAAGATCATAGGACCATGCTATTCAGTTCGAAACCAAAACTGTCAGGGTTTTTTTTATAACAAAGTTGTCATCATAATCTATCTCCAGAACAACAACATGCCTTTGGAATGTCGGTTTCATAAGCTGGATTCCATATATATAAACAACTGGAGTAGGTACCTGAGACTGTGATTAATCGCATGTGAAACCTACCTATAAGCCATGTCTAAGTAAAAATATATATTCATATCAACAATCAAAAGTGGATTAGTTAGAAAAAATCGAATTACAACTTAAAGCAAAGCTAGCATAGCACCTAATTATTAGCATGTAGGGGGTGGGTCTCCATATAATTACAGATATGATTTTGAGCTTCCATGAATTGAAGCTTATTTTTATAATGGGCCACCATTGAGAGAACTAATTGCCATGCCATGACTATCCTCAATTGCGCTCCTTTTCTTGCCCTGTCCTTTTCGTTTGTCCAATGCTCAAGGACTCTTTAAAATTACACATTAGTAGTTTGCTCAAGCCTCAATGATTTCGCAGTTCAAAGAGCAGGATTTGAATTTTTTTTTTTTTCAAATAAAAAAAAGTTCTTTAAAATCACCCTAAATCATAGTTTAAAACTAACCCATCAACAAAATGTATTATATGACCTTCAATAAACATTCAAGCAATTATCAGAACTAGAAAATCTCACATTCAAATTTTGAAAAAAGAGATTAGAATTTTTGATATAGAAGGGGATTATCCGTTCTTGTGTAATTCAAACCCAATAAACTTTCAGCTCAAAAGAGGAAAAAAAAAAGCTTTGAATTAATTATGGTTCTATTTTGCTGTTATTTTTAGTATTATTATTATTTTGGTACAAAAGAGGTCACAGTCTTGAAACATGAGAAAAGATTGTAGATACTGAGATTTAAACTCTACATCTGTTAAATATCACATTTTAAAAATGAGTGCATGAATCAATTAAGTTAAACCTCTGATTCAATATTATTTTTTCTTTACTATTTAGCTTTTGGGGTCAAAATTTGATCATCATTCATCTTCACGCGCTAGAGCTAGAAAATGAAAAGTTCAACGAAAAGAAAAGGTACAAAAAGACTTGGTTTCAAAGTATATGCTTTTCAAAGTACATCTTAGATGATTAACTTAAAGTAATCATAATCACTCATGAAATTTGTAATTAAATTACTCTATAAACAAACGTGAAACTCTCATGAAAGCATAATTGTTAACAATATTTTTATTTGTGATGACAATGTCTGCCAAAGAAGTTTTAGTTTCCAAAACATATATTAATACCTCCACATGATTTGCAAGGTTATTAATTGGTTTTTCCTTTGCAAACTTTTGGATGCACTCTGAAGATTCTCAAGTGGGATTCATGGCGTTTTGGGGGTCTTTGTTTTCGTTTTGGTAGCTATCTGATGCTTAGCAATTGCCAACATTTTTCTATGAATTGGCTAAGCAATGACGTTTAACTGCACTTTGTCTGCTTCCATTCCATGAGAAAACATGATTCAGGCATTTGCTTTCAATCTCATTAAATTTATAACGAATATGAAAACAACATTTCTGAGATCGTGCACCAACAATGAGCCCTTATTAGTTGACTTCAAAAACAAGTTGCAGTTTAAAATTATGCAAATGATTTCTTAATGAACTTTCAAGACCCCTCTCTAAACTTTGTTTGATATCAAAACCGGTTAATAATTAAGGTGGTAGGAAGTAAGAACCCTCACTTATTGGAAAAAACACCGTCTGAGCTCTAATTCTGAAGTGTTATTTGGATTTTTCTGAAGAACTAATTAATACTAAGAATCAGGCTGTATTTATTATTCAGGTAAATCAATTGATCAATGTTTTTCCTGGTTATCACAAATGCCATTGAACCAACCTAAAAATAGGAATGTATTTAAAGCAAAAATGGAACCATAGATCTATCTATTAACATTATGGGAAGAATCATATGGATGGCAATTATAGGTCCTCACATGAACAAGATCGAGATTGACTCAAAAAGTAAGGCCCTTCCAAGAGATCTCATTTCTTGATTTCACAAACCAATTAACTATTCAAACTAAACTACACGATTGTACGAAAGCCAAAGTCAGAGAAAGAAAAAGAAAAAAAAAAACTTGAGGCCAGGGTTGGAGAGATGACTCAGATTTAGATGCTGAAACTGAAAGATATTTGTAAAATACTTCATTTCATGAACCCAGAGTTTAGTCCAATTGGTTCATGCAGTAATCCATAAGAGATGACGGCCAGTAGATCTAAGGTTCAAATTTTAATATTTGTAATCTTTTCTCCTATCCCGTCTCTACACAAGATTCTTGGCATGGATAGAATATACTCTTATATATCTGGTTTTCTCAGCAACTTTTATCAGTATACTAAAAAACATCATTTCTCACCAATATCCTGCCATATCACTGGCTTATAATCTTATTCATTTTCAGCTTATATGATCAATTGCTTTAGTTTACTGCATAATTGTATATGAATTTCAGCTTACAAAGCAAGATCCTTCTAGATTGATAATTTGATATAAATCCCAATGAACTGTTAGGTACCAGAGTGACGGAATAGTGTCTCACAACTAAAATAAGAGATGAGAAAATAGGAACTGAACACACAAAATTTAACGTGGAAAACCCTCAATGAATAAAGGGAAAAACCACGGGGCAAGACTAGAAGAATTTCACTATGAGAAAATATTACAACATCTCTCTCTAAATACTAGGAGAGAACAACCTCACAAAGAATATAAGAAAGTATACAAGAGAGGAAGAGATAATTCTTGGGATGGTTTTAATACTTCTCCTTAAGGCTCTTTATATAGCCTTTAAGGAGGAACTCCTTCGTTGCTCCCACCGATGTGGGACTTTCTTATATAAGTTCTAACAATTCTCCCACTTGAAGATTTGATTAAACCAATCATATCTTCACACCACTCTTTCTGTCTTGCCATTCCATGTTGCTTACGTTTCTGATAGACCATAGGAGGATCGACACCAAATAAACTTGTCAGTGTTGATTGGCTTTGTCATAACATCTGCTAGGTTGTCTTTGGTGTGAATCTTTTGCATATCCACACTTCCTTCTTCTACTACTTCTCGAACAAAGTGATACTGTATACCTATATGCTTTGTCCTGGAATGAAAGGCTGGATTCCTTGCAATGTGCAAGGCACTCTGACTGTCACAATACACAATAATCTTCTGCTGCTTGTGCCCGAGTTCTTCCATTAACCTTTGTATCCATATTGCTTCCTTGCATGCTTGGGTAGCTGCCATGTACTCAGCTTCTGTAGTAGACAAAGCTACAACAGTCTGTAACTTAGATAACCAGCTTACCGCTCCTCCTGCAAGTGTGAACACATAGCCAGTAGTGGATCAACATAACCCCTGACAACAAGTTCTGATCCTCCAAAACATAATGCAACATCTGAGGTTCCTTTAATGTATCTAAGGATCCTCTTAACAACATTCCAATGCTCTCTACCAGGATCTGCCATAAATCGACTGACCGCTCCCACTGCTTGTGCAATGTCTGGTCTTGTACATATCATAGCATACATAAGGCTTCCCACCGCTGATGCATACGGTACTCGAGACATTTCCATCCTCTCTGCTTCATTGCTAGGACTCATACCTGAGGATAATTTACAATTGACAGGAAGTGGGGTAGATATTGGCTTACAGTCTTGTATGTTGAAGCGTCGCAAGACCTTCCTCAGATAATTCTTTTGAGAAAGCCAAATTTTCCTGTCTTTTCTGTCTCGGTGAATTTGCATCCCTAAAATCTTGTTTGCGGGTCCCAAGTCCTTCATATCGAACTCCCTAGCCAACTGTGCCTTCAAATCTTGGATTCGATCTTTGTTGGGGCCTACCACCAACATGTCATCCACATACAACAGCAAAATAATGAAATCATTATCATCAAACCTCTTGTAGTACGTACAATGGTCTGAACTCAGTCTGTTGTATTCAAGGCTAATTATGAAAGAATCAAATCTCTTGTACCAACATCTGGGCGCCTGCTTTAGACCGTACAGAGATTTGGTCAACCTGCAAACCAAGTTCTCTTTGCCTGTTTCAACAAAACCTTCTGGTTGGAGCATATAAATTTCTTCTTCAAGCTCTCCATGTAGAAAAGCCGTCTTTACATCTAGTTGTTCAAGATGTAAATCAAATGCAGCACACATAGCCAACACTACTCTGATAGTAGTAAGTCTGACAACTGGAGAAAATATCTCGTTGAAGTCAATACCTTCTTTCTGAGCATATCCTTTTACAACCAATCTAGCACGATATCGTTCTACTTGATCATTGCTATCCCGCTTGATCTTGTAGACCCATTTGTTACCAATGGCTTTTCTGCCACGTGGTAATTCCACCAGTTCCCATGTCTCGTTCTTGTGAAGAGCTTCAATTTCTTCCTGCATTGCTGTCATCCACAGAGAAGCATCTGGGCTACTAGTAGCTTCATGAAAAGTTGATGGCTCTCCATCCTCTGTTAAAAGACAGTATGCAACATTGCTCTCCGTAACATACTCCGTGTGCCAATTTGGAGGCCTTCTCTCACGAGTTGACCGTCGAACTTCTATAGCCTCGGACTCAACTGGTTCTGGTACCTCATGCTCTGGTTCTGCTTCAGAAGAATCATCTTCTTGAGAATTTCTATCCATCTGCACTGTAGCAGTCTCTTTTGAAGTGTTGTCATTTGTTTGCTCACTTTGCAGTTCATTTTCTGCAAAAACTACATCTCTGCTGACAACAACCTTGCGGGCAGTGGGATCCCACAGGCGATACCCCTTAACACCGTCAGCATAACCCAAGAATATACATTTTCTGGATTTTGGATCCAGCTTTGTTCTTTCTTGGGAGTTGTACATCACGTACACAGGACATCCAAACACATGTAGAGAAGAATAATCAGCTGGCTTTCCTTTCCACATCTCCATAGGCGTATTCAAACCAATCGCCGTTGATGGTGATCGATTTATCACATAACAGGTGGTTTTGACTGCTTCTGCCCAGAAAGATTTGGCCAATCCCGTTGTTCTCAGCATGGCTCTTGTTCTATCTAGGAGAGTTCTGTTCATCCGCTCTGCTACACCATTCTGTTGAGGCGTATGTGCAACCGTGAATTGTCTCATAATACCCTCTTTCTTACAGAATGCTAGAAAGTTACCGTCTACATATTCTCCTCCATTGTCTGTCCTCAAGCACTTGATTCTTTTCCCAGTTTCAAGCTCTACTTGTGCTTTGAACTCCTTGAATACTGGAAACACATCTGACTTCTTCTTGATTGGGTACACCCATAATCTCCTGGAATAGTCATCAATGAATGATACAAAATACTTTGCTCCACCCAGGGATATTTCTGGTGACTCCCACACATCAGAATGGATTAAGTCCAGTATGTGTTTGCTTCTTGTAGTTAATTTATCAAACTTCAATCTATGCTGCTTGCTTATCACACAGTGCTCACAGAAAGGTAAATTGACCATCTTGAGCCCGGGCAGGAGATTGCGTTCTGCAAGGACTTTCAAGCCTCGCTCTGACATATGGCCTAATCTGCGATGCCACATCATCGTCGTTTCTTCTTGGCTGGCTGCTGCAACTGATGCATCTGCCTCTTGCAACGTCTCTCCCAAAAGCATGTATAGATTGCTTGTGATCTTCTCTGCTTTCATCACCACAAGGTTTCCTTTCACTACTTTCAATATTCCACATTCAGTGTGGATCTTGCACCCGAGGTCATCCAATTGTCCAATTGACAATAAGTTCTTCTTTAAGCCCTTCACATGTCGTACCCCTTGAATTTTGCGAACAGTACCATCATGCATTTTTAATCTGACGGTACCGACTCCAGCAATATCTAAGGCGTGATCATTTCCCATGAACACAGATCCTTCCGAAATAGGTTCATAAGTGCAAAACCAATCTCGGTGTGGAGTCATGTGCCATGTCGCACCTGAATCCATTATCCAGACATCATTGAGTTTCTTTCCGCCTTTAGAACTAGTCGCTGCTTCACTATACAAGATTTCTCCATCATCTGAGGTACTTGCAACACAACCTTGGGAGGTTGATGTTTCAGAATTCTTTTCTCCACCCTTCTTATTATGCCAACACTCCTTCTTCGAGTGCCCTCTCATGCCACAATTGTAGCATTTAAGATTCTTCCTTCTTCGAGATTTTGATCTACCATGATTCTGACTCCCACTGGAGCCACGTTCTGTTGATCTGCCTCTCATCACCGTTAAAGCCTCTGCTTGCTTTGAATTTTCTGACCTTTCCTCCTTATTCTTGCGCCTGGATTCTTCTTCAAGAATAGCACCGGCAACATCATCAAAGTGAAGAGAGTCACTAACATTGTTATTTGTGATGTTGATGATGAGTTGATCATACGAATCTGGTAAACTCTGAAGTAGAAGTTCCGCACGTTCATTTTCCGCTATTTTGAAATCTGATGCTGTGAGTTGAGCAAATAGCGTATTCAGAGTGTTGATGTGATCCGTTACCGACGTGGATTCACTCATTCGAAGAGTGTAGAGTTTCCTCTTCAAGAATATTCTGGTGTGAAGTGACTTCACCTCGTACAATTTGTTTAGAACATCCCAAATCTCCTTTGCAGTCTTCTTCTCTGCAACACTTGACAAAACTGAATCCGCCATTGCTAGGTGCAGATTGGCAACAGCATTGTCATCCTTCTCTTTCCACTTTTCATCAGTCATTTCTGTGGGTCTACTTTCAATTGCTTCTAGACAATTATCCTTCCTCAAAATTGCTCTTATCTTCAATTTCCACAAGAAGAAATTTCTCCCACTGAACTTCTCTATCTCGAATTTTGCTGCCATGGTTGTACACGAACTGAAGCGAGTTACACTATTTCACCGTGAATAGTACCGTATACGTGAACAGTATTGTACGTATGTCGTACACTAGAACAAATCCAGTATACGTTAACAATTACTGCAAAAGTATACAACCACACGTATGAATAATAACTGTATCTGTGAATAGTACAGTACAATTGAATAGCCCGTATGCTGGAACAGTGACCGTAGCCCGTGAATAGTGCACCAGGTAGGTTCCCAGGAAAGAGAGGTGGGTCACTGATAGACACACTTAAATACCAAGTCTTTCCTAGCCAGAACTTCCCTAGACACTTTCACACTACCACACTTTATTTCCAGCAACAAGAATAATTCTTTTCTGATGTGGAAGATCAGACAATACTGCAACCACAGAGCATACTAAGAACCAACACTTTCACTGCAGCGGAATAAGGACCACGAACCAATGGCTCTGATACCACTGTTAGGTACCAGAGTGACGGAATAGTGTCTCACAACTAAAATAAGAGATGAGAAAATAGGAACTGAACACACAAAATTTAACGTGGAAAACCCTCAATGAATAAAGGGAAAAACCACGGGGCAAGACTAGAAGAATTTCACTATGAGAAAATATTACAACACCTCTCTCTAAATACTAGGAGAGAACAACCTCACAAAGAATATAAGAAAGTATACAAGAGAGGAAGAGATAATTCTTGGGATGGTTTTAATACTTCTCCTTAAGGCTCTTTATATAGCCTTCAAGGAGGAACTCCTTCGTTGCTCCCACCGATGTGGGACTTTCTTATATAAGTTCTAACATGAACTTATTATTATTGAAGTGTCACAATCATGCACTCATGCAGCTCCCTAGTGATCTATATACAAGACAAAAAAACCCTGTTAACATCAGGGTTATGAAGTGAAGATTTTAAGCAATATAATTGGACCGACAATAGAACCATGAAAACGAACTGGTCATTTACATCCATTATACTTTCCTTTCAGTACAGCTTGGCAGCTGATCATCCCACGATGGATCCCTCGATCGAGAGACTTCAACAAAATTAATCAATGCTTGAGATCATATAATAAAACCCAGATTATCAACTCAACGATCTAAATTATATAAAAATGGTGTTTACTCCTTTGGATGCAAGGTTTCCCTCTAGGAAGCACGGGTGTGATCGATGCTTGTTTACACTCCTTCAGAGTAGAAAATTATATCTGCAGGTTTTGATGACATAATTCCTGACTTCATTTTTTCATCTGAATAGTTTTGGTTTGAAAATACCATAAGTTGCCGAAGTAGTAGGTTTCTTCGTAAGTGTAATCATTGACAATTGACAAGATTATAAAGGAAATAGTTCAATTTCAGTGACATGGGATTGATAATAATCTTAGGTAATATAGCAATTAAGCAAAAGTATAGTTTAATGGGTGATTTTAAAAGTGCATGGGAAGCCCTGTCATTTTCATTGAAAGGGTTTTTTCACACGAGCAATCATATATCTTCACTTTAATTTTTTTCTATATATAATAAATCTCTCTGCATTTTATTTAATTTATTTTCTTGAGCTTTTGAATGAAAGATTTAAGTAGGGAATTGTCATGATTGAATACACAGCTTAATCAATTGGTTTATACAATTATTTTTAAAAGATAACATTTAATAGGTCTAAAATTTAAATTGTAATACTTTAAAGACTGTAAATTTTTTTTTTTTTTAAATTTCAGACGACCTTTTATATAAAAACTTTTTGTCATGATGGTTTAACTTAAAGCTAAGTCATTATAAATCATAATATATATGCCATTGAATGAAAAGTTAAAGAAAGAATATCACTAACAATATAAGGCCAAACACTTTATGGTTAATCTTTCATAATCTGTTCCCCATATGATAAAAATAGCAAAGATTTTAACAATCAGAAATTTGGGTGCATATATAGTGGTAACGGTTTTCGCTTATATGTTTGAAACTTGGAATCAAGGAAGTGTTGTTCTTTTAATCTTTTTAGCTAGTGATCATATGTATATATGTTGATATACTTTGGAGAAGAAGTGGAGTAGATCTCTTAAGGTTGTCAGATCGAGATTGAGAGAGGTCTGAAAGATAGATGTCAGAGGACACCAGAGTTTGGTTTTTGGGACGTGCTTCAATACTTAAATAGTAAATATTTTCATAGTTGTTGGGGAGACAGAAAGAATAAGCAAGAGGATAACAAAAAATTCAGTATTTTCTCTTACATCTTTCCAGCGTTTACTTATATATACCTTTTTTTTGGATAAGCAAAGTTTTTATTTATCCAAAAGCAGCATGCACTGCTACATCAATACAACCAGCATAGCTGGCAAACAAATGTACTATTTTACAATATCTTTTTTACATAGCTAAGAACCAATTATGCTATCAGTGAGCTTTTTAACCCCCATGCAACATGCAAATCTCTATTAACAGTATCATCCTTTATGGTTTTCATCCCCCCTAGTCTATAGCTAACCTCCTCCTTGATTTTCTCAAGCATTTGCATACATTGCTGAGATTGTTTACCAAACCTGCGGTTATTCCTCTCCCTCCATACATGATATATGAGAGCATTCCAAGCAATTCGAAGCACTGTAGCAATAAGAGATTTACCCTTTAGCTTCCTCTTTGCCCATTGAACTTCAAAGTCCCAGCTTCTGATGACTCTATGAAGCTTACATAGGTGCAGAATCTCCCTCCATACTGCCTTAGAATACTCACACTCAAAGAATAAATGGTCTCGAGTCTCCATTTGTTGACTGCACATATCACAAGTTCCATTTAGTTCCATTCTCCATTCCATCAAGCGATCTTTTGTAGGGAGCTTGTTCTGAATTGCCATCCATGATATTTGGGAATGCCTTGGAATATGGTAGGCATACCATACCAATCTATCCCAATCCACCTTTGGCTGCCTTGGCCTGATTTGCTGCCACACTTTAGCCACTGAAAACCTATCCCCAGGAAATTTCCAAACTAATCTTCCATTATTCTGATAGGTAAATTGAGCTGCTAATGGTCTCAATTGTAGGAGTTTCCTCCAAGGTGCCTTTTAGAACATAGTTGTGGATCCAAGCAATCCACCATGAACCTACCTTAAAAAGCAATGTCCATATTATCTGCATTATGCTTGCCCTGTTCCAAGAAACTAGATCCTTCAGGCCAAGTCCCCCCTCTGATCTTGGACAACAAATTTTCTGCCAGCTCACCCTTGCTCCTCTGGCTTCTACATCTTTCCCTAACCAATAGAATCGAGAACAGAGTTGATTAATTCTGGAGAGCACTGCCTTAGGTAGAATAAAGATTCTACACCAATAGTTTTGTATATTGAACAAAACTGATTGAATAAGCTGAAATCTTCCAGCATATGACAGAATCTTTGATGTCCAGTGAGTGATCCTAGCAGTAATCTTTGAGATAAGTGGGACACAGTCTTTTTCTGTCAGCTTCTTTGTTACTAAAGGAACCCCCAAATACCTCACTGGCAGCTCTCCTAGCTTGAAGCCTGTCACCCCCTGGATTTCCTGAAGCTGAGCTCTACTGATTCCAGAAGAATAAAGTTCACTTTTGGCACAGTTGAGCTGCAAACCAGAAAGTTTATAAAAACTTTCCAGGATATCCTGCACTCCTTGGATGGATTTCAGGTGCCCTTTAGTGAAAATCATCAAGTCATCAGCAAAACATAGGTGAGTGAGCCCAATCCTTTTGCACTTAGGATGGAAATCAAAGACTTTATGCTGTGCAGCAGCATCCAAAAGCTTAGAAAGTGCATTCATAGCAAGCACAAACAGATAGGGGGAGATAGGATCTCCTTGCCTTATACCCCTTTCTCCCTTAAAGTAGTCCACCAAGCCTCCATTAATTGATAGAGAGAACCTAGGACCAGTGATGCAACTCTTGATCCATGTTATAAATTCTGTTGGAAAATTCAAAGCTGCAAGAACCAGCAACATGAAGTCCCAGTCAAGTGTATCAAAAGCCTTTTGAAGGTCAACCTTTATAGCACTTCTAGGTGACAGAGTTTTCCTGGCATAGCCTCTTACTAACTCCTGTGCCATTAGGACATTATCTGAGATATTCCTTCCTTCCACAAAGGCACTTTGACTTTTGCTGATGATTGTTGGCAGGAATTTTTTGAGTCTTCTAGCCATCACAGATGTAATACTTTTGTAGACTACTGAACAACAGGAAATAGGCCTGTAGTCTTTAATACAAGTAGGATTTTGGTTTTTTGGCACTAGAGCTACAATTGTGGAATTAAAGCCTGCTAGCAAATCTCCTGTCTGGAAGAAATGAAGAATGGCATCAATGTACAATTCCCCTACTACTGTCCAAGCTTCCTTAAAGAAGTGAGATGTGAAACCATCTGGCCTTGGAGCCTTGTCCCCCTTGATGGCAAAAATGGACTCCTTGACTTCCTCCCTGGATATTGGCTTTGAGAGTTCAAACTTTTCTGCATCCGAGAAGGAGAACTGCAAAAGTTCTCGTAGAAACTCCCTTGTACATCCCTCAACATTATAGTCCTTAGTGCCAATAATTTTCTGGAAATGAGAGACTGCTGCCTGAGATATCTGTGAAAAGGTTTCAAGCCTATTTCCACTATCATCATACAGTACTCTCATTGTGCCCCTATTCTGCCTAGCTGCAACCATCTTGTGAAAGAATCTCGTATTCTGATCTCCTTCTTGAAGCCATTGAACCCTTGACTTCTGCCTGAAGTGACTCTCTTCAGCTTTCCTCAGTTCATTATACTCTTGAGCTAACATCTTTTCCTTTTCTACCAATTCATCAGAAGGATGGCTGAGTAGATCTACTTGGGCATCCTCTAACTCCTTCCTCTTAGTTGTAACCTTCTCAGATATGCTACCATAATAAGCATGATTAAAGTTCTTCAATACTGACTTTAATCTCTTCATTTTGGTATGCAACCTGACCATGGGATTACCACCAGTAGGTACCCTCCAAGAGTTCTCAACAATGTGCATAAACTCTGGATGTCTGGTCCAATAGTTAAAAAACTTGAAAGGTTTAGGTGGAGAGGCACTCACCATATCAAGCTTTATGAATGCTGGGCTGTGATCAGAAATTTCTGGAGCAAGGAATTCTACATGAGACTCTGGAAATGCTGTGAGCCATTCTGCATTAATAAGCACTCTATCTAACTTCCTTGCCAGGAAACCTTCAATTTGCTTGTTAGACCATGTGAATCTAGGCCCTATGAATGTGTGATCAAAACAAGATAGAACTTGTAAGCAATCAGTAAAATCCCTTATATCAGTGCTAGGTGCTTGAGATCCAACATAACTTGAGCTTTCAGAGGGGTCAATGATAGTGTTGAAGTCTCCAGCTAGCATCCATGGAAGGTTAGACATTGTGCTATTTAGATGAACTAAATGGCTCCATAACCTTCTCCTTTCAATGCCCTCATTAGAAGCATAAATGGCAGAGAATAAGAACTTATTGCCTGTGTAAGATATGCTACATGTAAGGCTTTGGTCCATTGAAGCAACCAGACTCAGTTGCACATGGCTTTGGTAAAAAAACCAGATTCTTCCATTATTGGCCTCAGAATAGTTATGGAACATGCTCCATCCTGGAAAACTTTTATCTAAAATCTGCTGCATATTCTGAAGCTTGACATGAGTCTCAATCAGACAGACAATGTCAGCTCTTAGCTTTCTTATTCTACTAACTACATCTTTTTGTTTAAGGGAATGATTGAATCCCCTTACATTCCATATGAATAGATTCATTAGAATTGGTTAGGCAAGGAACTTCCTGAGGTAGTGGGATTTACCTTTGCACTGGTCCTTTTCCTTTGTCAATAGGCCCTCTCCTCTTTGTCTTCAGATTCTTCATAAGATCTGCTACTCCAGCAGAAGCTGCTCTTGGTTTCCTAGGAGAGTGCTCTGTCCTGTTTTCATCTTCAGTAACTGCCCTTGTATCATTCCTGATCTCAGGCTCAATTTCTTCTCTATCCTCTTCCTCAACTACTTCTTCCAAAATGGCATATCGATTGAGTGAACTTGCCTTCCTGGTTTCAATATTTGTTTTCTGGTTTGGCATCATAACTTCCTTATTGATGAAGCTTGACATCATATTTTGATTATTGGGGCTTACTAATAAACATAAATTCATCAGGTGTCTGCTATGTTTCGAATAAAATATTTTACATGTAATGATCCGTCTTTACGAGATGAAGGTGGGTCTAACAATATTTATGGATGAAACCAATTTAGTTCGTCCAAAAAGCTTATAAAAGGCACATTTCGATTACTCAAGAAGATTCGAATTAAAAAATCATGCCTACTTGAAAGTAAATCCTAACCTAACACTGGTTTACTGGCTAAAAATGCTTGCTATGATACTTTTTGATTTCGAACGATACATAACAAATGCCCGAAGGATTCTGTCTCAAAGTTATAATCATCACATGCATGAAAGCTTGAGGACTTAGTGCTGATTTCATGATTTCATGAACCAAAACAAGGTCTATGTTTTTTTTAGTTTGGTGTCATCACCTTGAAAATAAATCTTTTTATTATACTGTGAAGGTTAACATTAGCTAGCTTTAGTGGAATCCAAATCCTTTGTCCCATTTTCTTATCACTATTCGTGTCTCCATTCTCATAAAGAATCGCGGGTTTATTTTTTTTGTTTTCTTCGTACCTGTTCATGGAGTACATTATTTTTTTTTGTTTGACTTGATTCTTTATTTAATAAAAAAATCGATTTCGCTTGAAAAAAAAACACGGATACAAAAATGATACAAATAAAGGAGATGTGTTGTGGAATTCACCTATTCGATCACCGATAAAATACCAATCGATCGTATTTATATTTCGTAGTCCTCATTAAAAAGTTGAAAACAAACGAAAAAAAAAACGACATAAAAAAATGAACTTGTGATTTATTACGAAAATGAGAACACGGATAAAGACAAAAGAATTCTATTCGCTTTAGTGATAATTAAAAGCGAACCACTTTTTTTTTTACTAGCATTTTTGTAATAAGTGGTTTACAGGACCCTTTCATTTTCAAAAGCGTCATCCATCCTTTCCTTTTTCTTTCTTATTGTGAGCTTTTATAGTATATGACGTGATTTAAAGCTAAATTTTTAATTTTAATGATTAACATTCAATTTTGACAGTTTCAAATATTAACACACAAAAAAAAATGAGCTTAACAAATTGCATGTTAATTTATGACATAAAAGAAATGTATGTGTTCTTGTTATATGAAAAAACAAAAATGAAAAAAAAAAATATTTCATAACATTTTGTGGCCTTGTGGGTGACATACTATGGTTTTCTTTTGGGGGAAAGTTTTAAAACTCTCCTGAGGTTGATGATAATTCCAATTACCTCCCTATAGTTTGGATAATACTTTCTTTCCCCACTGAAAATTAATATCATGTCAAAATTATCCTTCAATGGCATAGAACATGTTTAAGGTTGGCAAAATAATCCGAACCGTCGGATCAGGCAGGTAATTTCAAAAAATAACGGGTTTGGATCGGGTTCGGTTTTATCATAAACCCGAATTGATCCACCCCGATTATTTTTATTTTTTTATTTTTCTTCCTTTTAATTTTTTATATATGTTAATTCTATATATTATTAGGGATGAGCATTCAGTCGATTCAGTTGGTTCGGTTCCAAAATTTTGATTAAACCGATTAAACTTATAAAATCGACCGAACCGATCAATAAAGATTCTAAAACAAAAAAACCAAAACCGACTTAAGTCGGTCGATTCGGTCGCTTTAATCGGTTTGAACTGTTTAAAAAATAATTTATTTATTGTATATTATATATTATTATATAATATAAATTATATATTATATTATATATAATTTTAAATTATTATATAAATAGTTATATTTAAAATAAAATTAAAATGATCATTAGTTCAGTCTATTTGGGATGAGATCAGGGGGGTCTTTTCGAGGTCGGGTTCGAGGGGGTCTTTTCGAGGTCGGGGGCAAATTTTTTTAAATAAAATTGGGTTCGGGGCGGTTTCGAGTATATCTAAACGGACCTTTTATAGGAAAAAGTATTAAAACCCCCCTGAGGTTTGATCATAATTTCAGATATAACCTTATAGTTTGGGTAATATATTCTTTCCTCCCTAAAAATTAATGTCATGCCAAAACTGTCATTCTATGGCATAGAACATGTCTAGGGTTGGCAAAATAATCCGAACTGTCGGGTCAGTCAGGTAATTTCAAAAAATAACGGGTTCGGGTTTACCATAAACCCGAATTGACCAGCCCCCGATTATTTTTTTATTTTTCTTACTTTTATTTTTTTATATATGTTAATTCTATATATTATTAGGGGTGAGCATTCAGTCGGTTCAGTTGTTCGATTCTAAATTTCGAAAATCGATTAAACTGACCAAATCGATCGACAAATATTCTAAAACTGAAAAAACGAAAACCGACTTAAGCCGGTCTATTTAATCGGTTTTAATTATTTAAAAAATAATTTATTTATTGTATATTATATATTATTATATAATATAAATGATATATTGTATTATATAATTATTATATAAATAATTATATTTAAAATAAAATTAAAAAGGTCGGTTAGTTTAGTCTATTCGGGATGGGATCGGGGTTGGGGGCTAAAATTTTAAATAAAATCGGGTTCGGGTCCAAATTGATGGAATTCGGTTCGGGTCGGTTCGATTTTTTATTCTATTCGATTCGGTAGCCGCAAAGTGTTAAAAACCAGAATATTGCATATTAACCGTAATTTTTGTCTAAAATCGAACCTAACCGAATCCCTTAATCGTGGGTTATCTCCAAAATCCTTAAAAGATAAAATTATCATTTGATTCTTTTATAACTTGAATAGGGGGTAAAGTGAAATTTTCAAAACTTTAAGAGAATAAGTGAAATTTTCACTAAACCCTAAGGGATACGTGTCTTTTACCCTTTCTTTTGTGGAGTATGTTACCTTTAGGTTCAAGATGTAGCATATTCCCTTTATTTGCAATCCAAACTTGTAAGGTTAAAGAATAGGAAAAACCCTATATTTCAATTGGGATAATTTTTTTTTTTTTATTTTAAAGATGATCGCAAAAAAGTATTTCTTTTCGATATTTTTTCTTTCGAAATTCATCACACAATATAAATGCAAAATATCAATCATTTTGAGATGCTATATATCTACATGTCAACAGTGACTTTAACCATACATGTGGTGAATTTTACTATCACAAAACCAATATAAAAATAAAAATAAATTATTGAAAGTAAAATTTTGAATGCATTAAACTTATATAAGAGAATGCCCTCTTTAAATCTCTTTTTCTTCTAGATTAATTATACAAGAAACTATATATACTATACTATTATATATTGAAAACATTGTCATTTTATTAATACTGTGTAGTCTATTAATAGAGTACCTATAATAGATTTAATCTCCGACAACCTTAAATGAAAAAAAAAATGGTACCATTTCTCATAGCTAATTAAGGGGGGAATTATAGGCAAAGAAGTATACAAATCAATGAAGAGAAAAAAAAATCATTATAAAAATCAAGGATAAAACAAATGAAAAAATGTTGTTAATAAAATAAAAATTACAAGTGTCATATATGGGAATAGACCTGCTCAAGGGTCGGACCTGGACAAGAATATTTGTGATCTGAACTGACTCGGTCCGGATCACTGTTCACATATTAAAATAATAATATTTTTTAAAATTTTAATTATAAAAATTAATAAAAAAATATTTTTTATTTTTTATTAAAAGATGAACAATATTTTGTGTCGACGAGTCGGCCCAAGCCCTTCCAAGATTGCATATGAACAAAAAAATATATATATATATTCCGATCCGTCCCGACCATGAGCATCTCTATATGGGAATAATGGGATGATTATATCAAATGCAAAGATCAAACTTGGGAGTCTTGGTCCCAAATAAAACTTGCAAATCATTCTCCAATGGAGTCAAATTCAAGTCTAAGCACACAACCCTCCGATTACTGTTCGATCTCTTCAACACCGGCAGCACCGCTGAAACAAGCGAAAAGGGAGAGAAGCTTTCGTTCATGAAAACAGCTTTATGCCTCCTCATATGGCCACCCAAAGCTTGCCCCATCGTAAACTGTTGGCCGCAAATGGAGCACTCGTGAGTCTTAGGCTTGGTTGTTGATAAACTTGGGAATTGTGTTTGTTCATTTGTTGCTTTCTCCCCCATTAATCTGGCTCTCTTATGGCTTGCTCGGTGGCCTCCCAATGCTTGGAATGATGAGAAACGACGGTGACAAGTTTTGCACTCGAAAACCTCGCTCAACGAATGGTTTTTGGGCTTGGTTTTTTCTAGGTCTTGAGATAGCAGCATTAGACATTTTGCAATGTCAAAAGACTCAAAACCCTGAATCTCTCCATTTTCTCTTTCTCTCTTCATTACTAAGCTAAACAGGAAAAAAACTAACAAATCTGAATAACGAAGATGAGAAACTGGGAAGCCGGTCTTTCAGCTTTATATAAAAGAAGGAAAACTCAACTCTGAAGCTGTGAAGTTTGACACTTTTTGACTACTATGACTATTCTAAAAGACAGAAATTAAGTACCCACGTTTAGATAGCTCCGACTCTTATTTTTTTTTAAGTACTCGTGTCTGACACTCAAATCTGACACTTATTCAGACATGGGTATGAGAATTTCTTTCAAGGATCGTCCAAATACATGAAAAAACTTAAAAAAATTGAACATACCCGTGTCAGACACACACCCATATCCGACCCTCATACCCGACCCACGTTTCAGCTGCGTGTTGTAATAATAAAAAATACCCTTAATTTGGTCAAACACGAGGAAATATAAAGCAGGGTTTTTTTTTGTTTTTGTTTTTGGTAGCGAGGGCCGAGGGGCAGTCTCCTTACCCACGTTGGTCTTAACTAGAGACAAGGTCACGAGTGGCGAGCTATGGCTATAATTAATAGCGACTCTCGCTGAAGCTTCGGCTACCTTTTTATTTTTAGAACATCAAAATTACATAAAGATTATTATCTGATATAGCATCGGTAGAGTTTTTAGATACCACAAGCAGGGTTAATAGGATGACACATACCTTTAGAGTATAATAAAAAAATAAATGAAACATGTGACAATCTATTAATCCGCTTGTGGAATTAAAAAGTTTACACCTACAGTGTACCAAAAACGAACTCAAAAAATAATAATAATTACTTGATTGATGATTAGCATAAAAGTTGAAATTTCTTAATATGCTAGGGCATCAACATTGAAAGAACAAATGATGTAAGAATTATCTGATGCCACGAGACCTAGTAATATAGCATCTAAAGGACATATTTCAGACTCCGTCCTAAAATTGCTAATAGTAGTAACAGGTTAAGAACAAGGGTTTTGTACTCATCAGCTGATGAGCATTTCTACTACATCTATATATGTATTAGTATTGTCCTAATCATATAATCAATTGACATCTGCGAAAGGAGTTCTATTGGGTGAGAAACCTGTAATCTGTTGCTGGATTTTGCTTTCATTGTTGCCCCATTTTGATCTGTTCTCTGAGTTATTTTCTTCTTCCTTAACATCTTCGAAGGACGGTGTCCTCATTTCTTCAATTGATGCTAAGCTGGGTACAACTATGTCTCGCTTCTTTGGTGTTGTATTAGTATGTTGATCAACCTGTTCAAGGCAACACCAATTGTATATTTAGAAATTCTATAACAATGTCACTAAGCTTATGTAGCTCCGACTCTTCATTTTTTTTTAAGTACCCCTGACACCCAAATCTGACACTTATTCAGACATGGGTATGAGGATTTCTTTCAAGGATCGTCCAAATACATGAAAAAACTTAGAAAAATTGAACATACCCGTGTCAGACACACACCCGTATCCGACCCTCATACCCGAGTCCGAATAACATAGCTGGTTATTCTGATATCAAATATTCTGAGTTATATGGAAATTTTGAGCAAGCAAACCTACCAAGTAGTCTTTTACGAGGCATTTCTCAGCTTCACTTCTGATATTTGAAACGCTTTCACCGTGCTTTTCTTGCACTGTTTCAAGTTGGTCTAAGCACAAGTTTGTAAGGGAGTCTATTTCCTTCTTACTTTCATGGTCACGAAGTAATGAATCTGCCAATGGACAATATTTTCCAACTTAGAATAAGAAAGAAATGCAATTCTAAAATGAAAAACTTGCACAAAATGTACAAATAAATTATACAAATTACCATTAATTGCAGCCATTATATCACCAGTTCTAGCACCAAACTCTGCATCCATAGAGGAGAATGCGGATAAAAGTTCTTCATGTACTGTGTGATTTCTTTTGATATTTTCCCTATCAATGTAATGAGCAGAGAATTTAGCTCAGAATAGACGTCTATAGTTCAAAACAAGGAACAAGAAAAACTTACCTAACAGTAGATTTGATCTCTGCAAGACTGCTTATATTAAGTTCATTTATGTATGTCTTAGCATTTTCCCATTGCTGCCTAGAAACATTCACTCTTTTTGAGCTGCATTAAATGAAGAGATGTGATCAAATACAATGGATAGAGAGAGCAGGGGAAAGCTATTCCCTGCTTTGCACCTTGCCAATTGATTTGCAGAAACAAAAATTTGTTTCGACTATCAAATTGGATGACTACATATCATCACTAAACAAATGAAAGCTTACCATTCTTGAAGGCCATCTTCCATTATACCCCTACATTCAGCCGCTGAGAAGGTGTCTTCCATGAAATCACTTTCCATCTTTTCTATATACTTGCACATTTCCTTCCCAACATCAGCTGAAACCTGTTGCAGCACGGACATCTGCTGCTGCAATATCCTATTATCTTGAATACCCAAGTTCTTCATGTGTCCTGATGCCTCTGAGACCTAATAAATAATTTCTATAAGCATAAAATTCTTAATATGTATTTGGGCTTTGCAATATCAGAAAGTAGCAGATTACCGACCATAGCACTTCTATTAGATGTCAAAGTTGCTAATATTGATGCAATCTTTTCCATAGCCTGCTTTTCCTCCCTAGCAGCTTCTTCCTGTTTCACAGCAGTTCAAGTTCATTATTAACCTTCATTTCTTCCCCACATCAATCATGCATGTAGAATATCAACTTGCCTTAAATCTGTTTTCAAAATTTGTTAATTGCTGAGATTTCTTGGTTTCTGTTTCCTCAAGGGTTGTCATGAATTTGGAAGCTTGATTATTGATGTCAGTCAGAAAATGAACAGTTGCCTTGGATATTTCTTGTGCTGAAATCAAGTTGCGGTGTAATCCCTGTCATTATCCACAAAGATGAGAAATGCTTACTCAAGAGAGTAATAGTATGAATAAAAGGAACCGAAAAATAACAAATACACCCACCTCTTCTTGTTGTCGAGCAGAGAAAACCAATAGCTCCTTTTGTTCATTAAGAGAATTCTGGAGATCCTCAATAACCTCCTTGCCCTCCACCACCGCAGTGACAAGGAACTACAAAGACATTTAACACACCAATTAGCAAATCGAAATCACATGCTAAGCAACTTGAAGAAAGTAATTGTCTTCCTTGGATAGCATACCTGCTCAATAGCTGCTATTTGAGATGAAAATGCAGAATTCATTTGCTCCAGGTCGGAGGAAGCATTCCTTTGGATTCTATTGGCAAGTTCCTTCATTGTTACCACTCCTGAAGCATATGTCTCTGTCATGTTCTTAATCCTAGATTCCAAGGTTTTGGTTGCCTGCCAATAATTCATAAATCATGAATCAGGAGTAAAGTAGCCACATGCATAGAGTAAGACAGGGCAAAACTTTTCCACTCTTACATCACATTTACTGGCAAGAAATGAATGAGCATGCTCTTCCATGCATCTAAGTTCTTGATGCTGTTGAGAAATGGAGCCCAGGATGGTCTTATGCAAGTCTTTTAGACGCTGATCAAGCTGAGAACCAAACTTTAAAACTATGCTTCGATTTTCTGCCTCCATCTTGTCCTTATCATCTGTGAAGAAAAATATTTATATTTAAGGTCTCTGAAATGGTAGTACATTTTGTTTCTTTATTTATTTTTTTTTTTTTTTTCAATTTGGATACTCATATGCAACTAGTGTTGTTTCAGGTTTCATTTCATAGGATATATTTACACAAGTTGTTATAGTTGCATGGGATATATTTGTTTGGCAGTGCATTCATAAGAAGGGATGATTGGCAATTGTTTTTAACAAATACCACTGAACTTCAAAAAATGTTAGTTTCCAAAGCGAATCCTTAAGATAAACTAATCGTAACCACAGAAAAAGAGCATAGAAGTTATTATACCTAGTTTTGCAAAAAGTGAATTTACGTCCTCTGATGCATGTTGCAAATCAGTACGTAACTCCTTTGCCCGTTCGATCAAAGAATTTTCTGTTAATAAAACAATTGTCATTGTTACTAATAAGCAAAAAGATAGAAAATGAAAATTTCCAAAACTGACTCTGGTACCTTTGCATAGCAGTTTGGAGATGATGAATTCCTTTTCTTTCAGTGTCAAGATGGCTGCTCTGTGGTTCTCTTGAAGATCAAGCAATTCTTTCCTATTCTTTTCGAGATTTATCTGGAGAATAATATCAATTTATGAGCAGGGAATTGTCCAGAATTGAGAGAACAAATATCAATATTTCCAGTCCATGCTTACCTTGCAATCATTGAGGTCACTTTCTATGTCCAATCTTTGCTCTTGCTCAGTGAGATACAGCTCATGATACTTATCAGCTTTCTGCATGAAGAAGAAGAATTAATATAAATACAACATGGCAAGTAAAGTGTGAAACTACAATGAGTGGGAATTACACCTTCTCACTAAGGTTGAGATCGTTCTCCAGTTGCTCTATCTTCTCCATCCTTGCCTGCAAGGTTACAAGTAAAAAGTTCAAATCAATCGCCTTGAGCCTACATAAAGAGTGAAGATCAATCTTTGACTAACAAAAGTAAAGTTTTCTTCAAATTGGAGGAAATGACCTATTTTAGAATGTGAGACAAATCATAACCAAATAAAAAGTGCATTAAAGATAAACATGGAAGTTTACCTTCTTTTCGGCTTCCACTTGGGCAAATCTTTCATGGGGAATGTAAACACCATTCTTGTCCCTAGCTGCTCGAACATCTGGATCAATTTTTTTTTACATGAATAAGAATCTAAATTGTATTTTTGTCTCACAGAAGAACTCTGAGATTGTAAGTGCTTTTCAAACCTTCTTTCATTCTCTCAATTTCCAAGTACAAATCTTTAAGCAACACAGCCTTGGACATTTTCTGGTTTGCCTGAAATTATAAGCCTTTTCATTAGTACAAAAATACAAATAAACAAACAAATAGATCAAAAGAAGCATTCAAATTGACCTCTGGTCTATTTTTGATAGTCTTAGCACGATAGGCATAATCTAGAGTGCTCAATGTTTCTTCTAAGGAATGAGCAGATGGAGATATTGTGGCAATAATGCAGGTCTTTGTTTTCCCTCCCAAAGAATCTCTCAAGAGCCTTGTCAGCTTACTATCCCTGCAAAGAATGCGGGTAACCACGAGCAAACAGTTAGTAAAAGAAATTCAGAAGCAACTCAATATACAAAAAAAGAGTTTAAGGAAGCAAACCTATATGGTATATGAGCAGAATGTTCCACAAGTGCACTTATGACACGGCCAAGGGTAAGTAAGCTCTTGTTAATCTCTCCTGCTTCCCTTGCACGACCCTGAAAATTCAATTTGATCAAAAAACTTGACAACTACTGAATAAGATCCATTCAAAGACATGTCTAAAACATTATACTTCTTAAGCTAACTCGAGTGGCAACATAATTTGCAACCACATAAGAAACTCCACTCTTTACAAAAGATTATATTCAATAAAAAAGGAACTGATTACCAGACAATAGACTTCAAAGCTAAATGTATATATATCTCCCTACCTCTCGTGCACCAGAACGAGAAATATTCTCAGACCCTGCCAAATCAACCAGATTAAGCTTGCCACATTTTATCAACTCCTCATCTCCGACAGTCGATTCTTTTATGTGGACAGTGATGGAAAATACAGAATGAGAACGGCTTCAAGGCAAAGAAAGTCACTTTAGCCAAAGGTTTTTACATCAAGCATCATTAACAAATCAAACAAATAAACAAATCCCAACCTGCTGCGCTTGTTTAACAAGGTATCAGCGGTGCGTCTTTTTGCTGCTCCACGTTCCAAGAGAGTATAGATTTCATTAGCACTGTAGACAGCTTCTTCTTCTAGACCTCTCACAACAACACAACCCTTTCCATCTTCCATCAAAGAAATTGGTTTTCTTTGCCTATCTTCAGCATATCTTGAACTCTCTTCAGGAGCCAACAAATCAGTTATTTCCTCGTTGTAAAGCTCCAAAAATGTAACTTTCATGCTATAATCAGCATTTTGGGCCTCTAAGGTATCAAATATTTGTCTCACTGCCCTTGGAATAACACCAGACTCAGCTGGCAAGTCCCCACCCTGTATTTAAAAACATACTCCTTTACATAATATTCATCAAAGAGCTGTTTTCCACAAAGTTTTCAGTACATAATTTTATAAACTGTCAACTAATAACTACTTACCACTCATCAAAATATAAATTCTTAAACAGAAAATTGTGCATCAAATATAAATTTTCAACAAAACGTTGATTCGATAACAATCTTATACCTTGTTTCTCATCCCACCCTCCATTGTATATGTTTTGCCAGTACCAGTCTGTCCATAGGCAAAGACAGTACAGTTGAAACCATCAAGTACTTCATTAACAATTGGGGTAATGGCTTGATCATATATTGTTCTTTGCTGTGCCTTGGGGCCAAAAACCTTGCAAAAATAAAATAAAACTGTGAACTTGAACAAATCTAATAAAACACCTTGCAATAAACCGGTAGGCATTTTCATAACATTGGAGCTGGAGCTTTACCTTGTCAAAAGTGAAGACTCTGTCTACTTGCTTGTTAGCTACATTTTGCAAAACAGTAACTTCCCTTTTATGTTCATTACACGAAATCGCTTTCGGAACATTCATCCTCTGCTCATCTTCGCTTAATGGCCTAAAACCAGAGTCATCAAGCAAAAGAATAAACTGAATTAAATTAAATAAAAAACTTTTTTCATTCAATAATAAATAAATCAGTTAATGAAATGAAAAATAAAATAAATAAAATACCTGCATCTAAGCAGCACTTGAACATTAACCTCTTTATCTCTATCTTGGCGATTAGAGCTCCAATCAGGTCCTCTCGAGTCGGCACGACGTCGTTCAGGCCGGGGAGTGAGGAAAGGAGATGGAGATGGTATTACTCCTCCCATCGCAACTTTTCTAAACTGATCTGGAGTGAGTGACATAATTTCGTTTTGTTTTCTCGTTCGAAATTTTTTGAAACCTGATCAATCAATCAATGATTAATGAAGCAGAAACAAGTTTTTGAAAATTACTATAAACTCAAAATAAAATCTTACCCGAGTTCTTCCTTTAGTGAAATGTTTTGAGTGAGATGCAATACTTTTCTTTTCTTTCTAAAAATTGGGGTTTTTTTAACAAATTTTTACTACTATATATTTCGCAGCGTGTTTTCAAATTGTGTGTTTTTTTCTAACGGCTACCTGAGGGATGCGAGCCGTTGGAACACGTGGGGGGCTTTGTTTAAAAAATGTGGGACCCAGCATGAAAATTCAAATAAGACGCTTTTGAGTTCGATCTGTATTGCCAATCGCCATTTGGTTAATTAATAATTTTTTCGAAGATCAAGGTTTTAGGGCTCCAAATCTTAATTGAAGCCTTAATCAACTCCGCACGCGAAATCTATTCATCTTAATTGAAGCCTTAATCAATTCATCTTAATTGAAGCCTTAATCAACTCCGCACGCGAAATCAATATATTTTACAAAAATAAAATATGTAAAAACTCTACCATTGATGAATGAAATAATTTCTCCGATATTGTTTATGAGAGTTTATATATATATATATATATATAATTTGTTTGATCAAATTAATCAACATTTATAATTACTACTTACTAGTACAATTTTATGGGGAAGTACCCAACCCAACCTAGCAAAGTAATCAATTATTTGACCCCAAAAAAACATGTAATGATGGAAAAGCAAAAGCTAAGCCTCAAATCAAATGTAAGGATGCAGAAAGTTGATTAAAAACAAAAGCCAGAAACATGTATAACACCAGACCAGACCAGACATTCTTCACACAGAACCAAAAAGAATGTGGTATTCATAAGCTTACCATTTGTCTAATATTTCTACAAAATTCAAGCAAATAGATAATGTGTTCCCCTATCATGAAAATTGGCTTAGCAATAATTAGACTCATCACAGTAGCACTGATCCGTAAAACACTACTTCGGCTGGGCCTGTCATGTACACATGATTGTCTTCCTCCCTCCATTCAATCTCCAACGGGCCTCCGGGCAAATCAACCGTGCAACTCTATTTTCACAACATGAATAATCAAATAATCAATTGTGAGGAAAACAAAAAAAAACAAAAAAAAAAACAAGCAGACGCAGAATGACAAATATATTTCCTCCTTTTGCCTCTGCAAATGTAGTTGGAATATCTATTTCCTCCTCTTTGGGATAAGAAAACTAGGTTAAATACTTCAAGATGAAAATACCTCAATGTCCCATCTCATGTGCATATGCTCATTGACCTTTATTTCATTAACACAATTTAAACATCGCGTACTACACTTACCCTCCCAGCACGTCCTTCAAGAACAGCTGCAACCACCACAGCACAAGCTCCGGTTCCACAAGCCAGTGTTGCTCCTATGAAATGCAATTGATTTGAGCTTTTAGCAAGAACAAAAACTAACCCAAAATGATAGCCCATTTTATATAAAGCACATGGTAATTATAGCTAACCTGCTCCACGCTCCCAAACACGCATTTTCAAGTGTGTACGTGCAAGAACTTCCACAAATTCTAATCATATAAGACACATTCATTATTAGACAGTGGATTTGCTTAACAAAAGGAGATAACTGACAATCATGCAATAGAAAAACCAATTCATCAAGTAAAAAAAGCATGAAGCTGCTAACAGATGTTAGCCATGGAATTGATTGCAAAATATCATCTCAGAGATTAGATAACAACTAACCTGTGTTAGTCCTAGCTGGGAACATTTCATGATGTTCAAATTTAGGACCAATTGCTGATAAATTTAGTCCATCGACAGTCAAATTCTGCTCAATCACAATCATTGAGCAAAAAAACAATTATGAGAAATGCAAATGAAAAGAGAAGGAAAAACAGAAAAAAATGTATTTCAATAAACCAGCCAATGAATCCATTTTCTTCTAGAGCAAGTAATTCACTTGAAGTAAAAGATGTTTTTGCAGGAGGTGATGTATATGTTTGTTATTTTTGTACGAGATTGGCAAAAGCAAGCAGCTCTTTTAACTGTTCCTATTCTTTTTCTTTGCTTGAAGCATGCAACGTAAGGGTTATGATGCTCGAGCGATGTACATTATTGGTCTACCAAGAAAGTTTGGCACAGGGATAGATGTCTTGTCTTACGCTATAAGCCATACCTCGAGTAAATAGTTTACTAAATACACAGTAAAGAAAGTGCACAAAATATTCAAATATTGCAGAGGAAGTATAACTAGGAATAGTTCATATAAATATAAACTCAAGGTTAATCTTCTTATCAATCATCATCCAAAATACAAACCTGGCTTTCTTTGGTGCCAAAAGTTACACAATGAGGATTTCCCATGCTAACACAAGTGACATTCCAAATTACTCCATCTACATTAAGATCTGATTTAACAACAGATTGATCTTTATTTGCTGGTAATTTTGTAGGAACATCTGAAGCTTTAAGAACTGGTTCGCCCATATCAACTTTAACCTAAAATTATGCTGCTCCAAGTCAGATGCATTAAGCACCATAGATAAAGTACTGTGATGTACATGATTCCAAATAAAATACCTTCCCGTCATCTTGAATTTCTGGAACAATTAAACCAGCGCCAGTATTCACAGTAAAACTGCATAAAATTAGAAAAGAGAGTGAAACCCCAAAGACATTTCTGCATGAAATTACAAACTGTCTTTTAACAACGAAGTTGCAATCAGAAGCAAAGGGAATAAAGTATTGCCTCAAACAAATACACAAGGCAACATTCTAGTATGAACTGTCAGGAAAATAGAATAACAAGCCATTAACTGTACCTTTGCTTCCCGTGTAAGTTCTCAAGCTCAGCAATGAATCTGGCAAAGCACCGCACCCCATTACCACACATCTAGAAGAACAAATATTAATTAAAAACTTAAACCAAAATTCTAATTTCACACACAAACACACACTTGATGCAAGAAGCCACTCAAGATTCAATTTCAATGATTCAACCAGAGAAGCAAAGCATCCAAGTGACAAACTAAGGCTCCATTTGGTTATTACTTTCACTACTAGCTTTTAGCTTCCAATAGCAAAGGCAAAAAGACATTTGGATACAAAAGCATAAATATGAATTCTTTTAAACGCACGATTTTAGTTTTATACTGAATTATTAAGTTTAAACGTGTATTACATTTAGCTTTTCGTTCAATTTTAATCAAATATATTTACTAATATATACTTTTTAGCAACTTTTGAGTAAGAAAAAACTAATTACCTCAGGCTCGCTACCATCAGAGTTAAAGATTCTCATAGTATAATCGGTACCGTTAATTCCCGGCATCGCAAAAATCACTCCATCAGCTCCGATACCAAAGTTCCTATCGCACAACTTCACCGCTTGCTCCGGCGTAATCCTCGGTTCTGTCGAGTCCCTGTTATCAACCTATGGCAACAAACAACAAGTCAGCTAGCGAAGACAATTTCTCCCACATTTTTCTCAGCTAGAGAGAAATGAATTAAGAGAAATTACCAAAATGAAGTCGTTCCCAAGGCCGTGGTACTTGACGAAATGAAGGAATCCACTTTCTCTTCGGTCAAGAAACGACGTTGTGGAGATTTTCTCAGGAGTTCCGATGCTCATGGAAGATGCCGAGACTCGAAAGTTAGGGTTTTTAAGAGAAAAGTTGGAACGGAGAGAATCGAAATGAAGAGAAGAAGTTGATCGAAAAGGAGCGGCAATGGAGAAGGAGAAACGGCGGGTTTGGGGCGGGAGAGAGAGGGAAATAGGGGCGGCGATGGCCATGGGGGCTTTTGGCTTCGTTTTTGACTTGGTGGCGGCGTTTGGGTGTTGCAGTGACTTTCAGTCAGAAGTTGGAAAGGGAAACTGATTTTGTCTTTGTTATGTAAAATAAGTGCTGGAATCGTATGCGGGTTGTCAATCATGGAACCTGTAAGGGATCAGATTTCGTGATCATGAGAGCATTACTGAGATAAAAATAAAATAAATATTAATTGATCAGATTTCGTGATCAATAAGAAGATTTCGATTATTAATTTTGAAATATCATTATTTCGATAAATAATTTCTTTTTTGCTATATTAAGATAAAAAAACCCAATATATTCATATATATTTTCCAGCTAGCTGAGTTATATATTTTTTTTATATCAAAATTATTTCATTAACTCATGAAATCAAGATTATAAAAAAAAAAATCAGGTAAAAATCTCAATCAGATCTTTTGAAATCCGACCCAATTAATTGATCCGAAACACATGACATATATATATATAGGATTATTATCTGATACACCGTCAGTAGATTTTTTTAACTTCACAAGCGGTGTTCACACGTTTTCGTAATTTTTCATACGATTTCTATTTTTTTAATCCGACCATCGTATTTCATGTTCTATTTGCGTAGATCATGCACGTCGAGTTTCGAGTAAATTAAAAATGTTTAACTATTTGTACTGACGTAAAAAAACTTTCGACCGTTAAATATATATTGAAAAATACAGTATTCTCGATCGATATGATAGGGATATCGGATCAATTTCGAAAATTTACATGCACGACAAATACGATTATATTGTTAAATCCGACGGTCGATTTGTAAATAAATAAAAAATCGTATGAAAGGTTATGGAAGCATGTGAACACCGCTTGTGGAGTTAAAAAAGTCCACTGACGACAGATAATAATCCATATATTAATGGAGTATGCAAAATACTACTGCCTAAAGGCTTAACAAAAAAATGATTTCTAGTTTTCCCCAACAATTTTCAATTGTAGCCAACAAGCTCTTGGTTGAGTGGCCAAGAGTCTTGGGGCATGAAGTCTTGGGTTCAAACCCAAGCAACCCCTTCCCTTACCCAATTATCAAAAAAAAAAAAAAAACAATTTTCAATTGTAGGGCATAGAGTTAATAGTACCAATGGTCCCCAAACTATAGGGCATATTTTATATTGGTCCCTAAACTTCAAAACGTATCAATTTGATCATTGATTACAAGTATCATAATAAATTAGTCCCTTCCGTTAGCTTTTCCATTACCTCTGTTAGTTTTTTTGTTACCTTTACTATTAGCAATCATCTAGTGACACGCGTCACCAGCTGATTGCTAACACATTCCTCTTCATTTTTTTTCTTTTTCTTTATTTATTTATTTTTTTATTTTATCTTTTTTAATAAATAAATGTAAATAAATATTTTTATAAAATTAATTTAAATAAATATTTATATTTTATAAATTATTTAATTATTAAAAAAATTAATTTAAATTATTATTTATCTTTTGTATTTATTTATAAAGAATAATAAAGAAAAAGAAAAAATGATAACATTAATAAATACAAAAGATAAATAATAATTTTTTCTTTTTCTTTTACTTTTTCTTTTTTTTTTTATAAATAAATTAATTTCGTAAAAATTAAATAATTTATAATTTATAAAATATTTATTTACATTCATTTATTAAAAATATATTTTTTACTTTTTTATTTTCCTTTTCTTTCTTTTTTCTTTCCTTTTTTTCCTCTTTTCTTATAAAATTAATATAAATAAAATATTTTATATTTTAAAAATTAATTTAAATTATAATATGAATTATTATTTATTTTTCTTTATATTTATTTACAAATAAGAGAACAAGGGAAAAGATAAGAAAGGAAAAAATAAAAAAACTTATAAATATAAAATAAATATTTTATATTTATAAGTTATTTAATTTTTAGAAAGTTAATTTAAAATATAATATAATGTAATATACTTATATATATATTTGTATTTGTTTATAAAGAAGAGAAAAAAGAAGAAAGGAAAGAAACAAAAAAATATATATATTTATAAAATTAATGTAAATAAATAGTTTTATATTTTTTTCAATTGTTTGATTATTACAATATTAATTTTAATTATAATGTAAATTATTATTTAGTTTTTAATATTTATTTATAAAGAAGAGAAAAGCAACAAAAAGAAGAAGAGGAAGAAACGAAAAAATTTAAAATATTTTTTATAAAATTAAAGTAAATAAATATTTCATACTTTTTAAATTAATTATATTTTAATTTATAATATGAATTATTTTTTTCTTTGTATTTATTTATAATAAAAAAATCAAAGAAAAAAAAATAAAGAAAAAAAGAAAAAAAATGAAGAGGCAAGTGTTAGCAATCAGCTTGTGACACGTGTCACTAGCTGATTGCTAACAATAAAGGTAACGGAAAAGCTAACGGAAATGACCAATTTGTTATGATATTTGTAATCAATGACCAAATTGATACGTTTTGAAGTTTAGGGACCAAAGTATGCCCTATAGTTTGGGGACCATTGGTGCTATTAACTCTAGGGCATATATAGTGAATCATCTCGTAGATAATGTATACATTCATTATTAAAGATAATAATATTAAGTTTATATTAATATGTATAATTTTAGTACAAAATAAATCAAAATCTAAGGAGAAATTGAGAAAAAAAATTTTGTTAGTGTTGAAATTGAATTTCAACTTTATTGAATCCGTTTTCTTGAATTAGATTAATGAATCATTTGAGTTAAATCTTAAATTTCACTTTCAGATTTATTTTTCTAACAAATAAATTTTATTTTTCCTACCTATAAATAGTAAGAACTACTACTACAAAACAGTGCAAGGGGATATTGTAGACACTCGTTTTTGGTCAATAACATTTAATGCATGCACAAATCTTATATGCAGCGAGTTTTAGTAATAGTCTCCCTGTCAGCAGCGCTCCTCTCTTGGCACGTCGCTTTCTGGCATGTTGCTGCTTGGCACGCTTGGTACGTCGCTTTTTGGCACGTCACTTGACACGTCGCTTCCTGGCACGTCGCTTCTTGGTAGCAGGACTTCTTGTTGTAATACACAACTACATGAAGACTGTGGAGCTAACCTGAGAAGGTTGGCAGGATTCTTGGGTTTGCTCCACTCTTGGGATGTCCTGCAGAGCATGGCTTGCAGGCTCAGATATGGAGACTGTTAAGAAGTCCGCTTTTTAACCTTTCCCTGTAACACAAGTGATTCCCTTTCTCGCCGAATAAACAATGCATTCTTAAGCGTGCTGTCACGTAACCTTTATTCACTGCCTATTAACAAAACATCACTTGAGTGTAACCTCAAAATAACCTCCATACTATCCACTACTTTGGTAACTTCCCTTCTTTCCCACTACCCATGGTGTATGTTACTTGCGCGTGAGTGGTCTTCAAATAACCTCCCACTCTCTTAGTAACTCCTCCTGGTAACTTCTTAAGAGAGGTTATAAATAGTGGTCTCAAAATTTCATTTGAGATATTTTGATCGTTTGACAAACTTTCAGACGTTAAGAGTTCTCTGCAATTTCTACAACAATCGTCCTCTTCACCATCCTTAGTCACTTACAGCCTTCATCACCATCATCTGTCACTGCACTTGTTTTTAAGGTCTGCTCCAATCTTCATCTCCGTCGTCTCCCTACGACATTTCGTTTTAATGGTTTACAACGTTTCCTCACCCGATCAAAATTACTCTCTACATATATTATTTATTTTTCTTGGAAGAAATAATAAATTGATAAAATCAGTAAAATCCAAAAAAGAAAAACGTTAATATGGACCTTTTCAATTTGAAGAAAATGGACCGTTATTTATTTGGGCTTCAGTGCCAGCCCACTACTCTGAAACCCGCTCTCGTGGGTCCGACCCATTAACGCTATCTCGGGTCCACTAATCTACACGCGTCAATTAAACGCATCAATTAACTGGTCGGGTCCCCTTTCCAAAAAAGGAAAAGAAAAGTGAAAGCAGAGAAGATGGTCCCCACTTTAACCATAGTTAGACAATCTTAGAGTTAAGTTAACCTCTGGTCCGGGTTAGATCCTCTCGGCCTTCAGGTTTAGCTCCTCAGATATCTCTCCCCCCCCCAAAAAGAAAAGATTAGGGTTTCAAAATCTCCCAAATCGACCAATCTTCTCTCCAATTTTTCGTATTCTTGCTATCGCCAAATCGACGAGATTTTTTTTATATGTGTGAATTGTTTGGAAAATTGAATTGAAAAAAGAAAGAGAAAAAAATAGGGAAAGAAAAAATGGAGACGCAGAGGATAATAGAGTTTCCTCACAAGAATATGGATAAACGGCCCAGGAAAAGGCCGAGATTAACATGGGATATGCCCCCTCCTCTTCCTCCTCCTAAGGTAAAAGAAAAAGTTTATCTTTTTTCTCTTTATTCAAATTTGTTTAAATTTTCAGATTTGTTTTCTTATATGTTGAAGAGTCACTCTCCGAATAATAGTTAAACTTTAACGTCTTGCTTTGATGTGGTAATTTGACAAATTTCCCTTATTTCCCCTATTTTCGATCAAATTTTGTGATTTTACAAATTTTATGGAAAAAATTAACTGCAATGAGATGTTATGATCAGTGATCTATAATCAAATTTATTTTATTTTTAATTTTTCATGTAAAGAAATTATCTTTTGATTAGAGAAATGAATTATTTATGTGATATTTTTTATTTTGTTATTTTGGCTTGGCAGGTTCTTCCGGCAATATATTGCGGTCAGGAATTCGGGAATGGAGGGATTTCTAATTTTTCATATCCTAATAATATGTTTTACAGGGGAATTCCTCGCAATGGCTCTCCTCCTTTGAGACCTGATGATAAAGATGGCCATTATGTTTTTGGCGTTGGAGAAAACCTAACTCCTCGATGTAAATCTGTCTCTCTTATCACAAAATTGACTATAGTATATGTTTTATATGTAGATTTGATAACATCTACACATTTATATCGTTTTTGGACATTAAATATTAAACTATTATGAAAATCTTTGAATGAAATTACTTTTCCATCATGCTAAACACCTTGAATACTCTTGCATCTTTTCCCCATTTTTATCATATTCAAATTGTTCACTTATATTCTTTTATTCTTCATGTCTGCAGACAGGATTCTCAGTAAAATGGGTGAAGGTTAGCGTTTTCTTTTTAAATCCTAGTTTTTGCAATCATGGGGAGCGGCTTCCATTGGATGGGCATTTTAATATTCTAATCCGTGTAGATATTTTAGATTGTTGCTTAACATGGATTGTTGTCCATTGAATGGTATTTCTGCAGGAACATTTGGTCAAGTCCTGGAATGTTTTGACAATGAAAAGCAAGAAGTTGTGGCCATCAAAATTGTTCGCTCCATTCACAAGTATCGTGAAGCTGCCATGATTGAAATTGACGTCCTTCAAAGACTTGCTAGGCATGATGTTGGTGGTGCTCGGTAAGGATGTCCTCATCTCTTTTCTTTTCTTATTCATTATAAAATTGAAGTGATTATGGTATAAGCGGTTTCATTCCTTGCAGTTGTGTGCAAATACGGAATTGGTTTGACTATCGTAATCATATTTGTATTGTAAGTATTTATTGGTATTTGCTTTTTAATTAATTTGAGGGGGTAATGCAAGCTCTCTCATTCCTAAATATTCTGTGAGTTTAAAAACTTGCGGATGAATTGAAATGGTTTCAACAGGTATTTGAGAGGCTTGGACCTAGCTTATACGATTTTCTCCGCAAAAACAGCTACCGTTCATTTCCCATTGATCTTGTTCGGGAGCTTGGCAGACAAATTTTGGAGTCTATAGCATGTGTGTGGATAATTCTTGCACTGTTTATAATCTGTATTATATCTACTTGATGCTCAAACCCCTTTTAGTATGAAGCAAGATTCTGGCATCATTGGTTAATTTATTAGCTAAGTTTCCACCTTTTTATTGAAACCAACTTAGTTTTGGTTAGACAAGCCAGCGGTTGATGATGATAATGTATTTCATTACCCTAAAAAAGATAAAGCTTTTGTTAGTTTAGCATCTAGATAACTTAGTTAAGTTTCTTTTTCAAATGTGCAGTTATGCATGATTTGCGGTTAATTCACACTGATTTGAAGCCAGAAAACATTCTCCTGGTTTCCTCCGAATATATAAAGGTGCCTGATTATAAGGTATTCCTTCGTTTTTCTAATTCCTAGGCATGCTGTTTGCCTTTGGTGTGTGTAATTGGGGATTGCTTAATTCACAGTTTATGTACCATGAAACTGAGGCATCATTGAATTCTGATTTCTGGAAAATGTCCTTTTGCATGTGCTCTAGTTTTTATCACGGTCTACAAAAGATGGCTCCTATTTTAAGAATCTGCCAAAGTCAAGCGCAATAAAGCTGATTGATTTTGGGAGTACAACATTTGAACACCAGGATCACAGCTATGTGGTGTCAACTCGGCATTATCGTGCACCAGAAGTCATACTTGGTAATCATCATCTTCATAATTGAGATGTGTATTTGTTTGCACGTGCACATCTTTTTGACATCCTTTGTCAATTTTGCAGGTCTTGGATGGAACTATCCTTGTGACTTGTGGAGTGTGGGTTGCATACTGGTTGAACTTTGCTCTGTAAGTGAATCTTTAGTATAAGTTATTGCCTTATTGGTCTTACTGAGCTCTGGAGCTGATAATAATTTTGTCAAGAAAGAGGAAATGAGAAGCTTTTAGAAACCACTGTTGAGCTAGTTATTAGTTGATAAGATTAAAAATGATGTAAGAAGCATGTCAAGTAGATAAATCTCATTTTATATGAGCTACCATCTAGAAGATAAATCTCATTTTAAGGTAGCAAGAATGTGGTTTGCTGTGTTCATTGTAATATAGGAAGACAACTTAAAAATTTCATGATTGATCTGTTGGAATCTAGAGCATGTTGTCATTTACTTCCAAAAGTGATTATGACCTTAAATCTTGTATATTATTCATGAGCAGGGTGAGGCACTTTTCCAAACTCATGAGAACCTAGAGCATCTTGCCATGATGGAGAGGGTTTTAGGGCCATTACCTCAACATATGGTGCTCAGAGCTGAGTAAGAGTGACTGTGTTGCTTGTTCTTGTTGTGAATATGTTGCAGAGGAAGTTCTTACATTGTGCCTGATATTGTTGCAGCCGCCGTGCTGAGAAATATTTCCGGAGGGGCACACGTTTGGATTGGCCCGATGGTGCGACTTCAAGAGAAAGCCTAAAGGCAGTTTGGAAATTGCTCCGCCTGCCGGTATGTTGTCATGAGTATGCTCTTCTTTTTAACTCATTGGAAATTATCTGAACTCACCTGATATTGACAATAACTATATTGCTGCTTTTGATGTTCATCTCACTAAAACTGCCTGTTCTTATTTTGAATCATTTAGGCGTACGATTTCGAGTACATCTCTATCGCCTTGTGCTTCTAAACCACTCTTTCTTTCCTGATTGTTTTGGTTTTATGTGGTGCAGAACTTAATAATGCAGCATGTGGATCATTCTGCTGGCGATTTGATTGATCTCTTGCAAGGGCTACTAAGGTATGATCCAGCTGAGAGACTTAAAGCTAGAGAAGCACTAAGACATCCATTTTTTACAAGAGATCATAGAAGGTTCGGCTACCCCTTGTAATTGGAGATTGGGATCTTTGTTAATATCGAGTTTGAGCAATCCTTGCATAGCGAGGCATATGTTTGAATGGCATTTTTGTCTCTTAAAAATATATTTGCAGGATCATATATATATATATATATATATGTATAGTGTATACTCATTCCCTTTCCTGAACATGCGATTTGCGTCTTCTTTTTGTTTGTTCCCAGTTTCCATTGTTTCTTAGGATGTTTGTTGTTATCTGATGGTCATCTTTGAATTGTATTCAATCCACCTGATGATTTCCGGTTTGCGATCTGTGATATTCAAGAAGAGCAATATAAAAAAAATTGTGTTAAAAATGTTTACAGTGCTTCTACATTGTGAATAAACCCTTGAATGAAAAATCTTACAGAGTAATTTACAAATCAAAATGATCTAATCTTGACTTTTGATGAGTGAGGTTTGAGCCATCAAAACTTGGTTGTCTTGCTGTACTTGGGAGTTGAACTAATTCCTACAGCTGGAACAAAACAATGCTATGAATATTTAATTCTCAGGAGCAACTTTATAGTTTATACTCAACTACCAACTTGTTTGTTTGGGTCAAAGTAAGCCTCTCCTGTCTGTCAATAATGAAGCCGTGAACAAACGGCAAAGCACTTTTTTTTTTTTTTTAAATAAACGAACAACAAACCAAACCTTGGGTTATGGTTTCTAGCTGTAATTGCACCAACAAAAGTATTTTAGGCTGTAATGCTGTAGCTAAATTAATATTTTAAGCAGCAAGCAAATCATCAAAGAGTCGACAAACGTAATAATTAGTTGAACCCTTTATTTTATTAATCAAATTTAATATAAACAAACAAACATCAATGGTCCAATGGATGTTGAAAGTCGCCTCTGCTCTGCTCTGCTCTGTTATCATGTGAAGTAGAAGCTGATCAAAGAGTCGAGTCGATCATTGTGGCTCAAAGTAATGTACCATTTGCCTGCCCGTAGCCCTATGGTTTCCTTACCTCTTCAATGTGCAAAACTGATAATTGAAACGATAAACTTTTATTGAATCTTGATGGATGTTTGGCCAACTTTTGAAGCAACTTCTTCTGAGGCACTACTGTTTATAGACGACGGAAAGGGATCCATCTTATATCTAATCAATTATTCAGATGAACTATCTTTAATACTTGCAGTGCAGACTTCAAATTCTATATCAACTAACTAAAACATCACTTACACAAAATAATATTTATCAATTAATCTTACAATCTTTAACAAAAAAATTCTCGTATCATTCTCTTTTGTTTTCCAAGTTTTTCAGTCACAGATAATAATGGCAATTTGTGAATGCAGTGTAACTAATACTTTTATTATTATTATTATTATTATTTTAGTAGCCACATAAGAGACAAACAAGGCTTGCTTGCTTATAAACTATAAAGTCTCCTCCTCTACCAATCATAGACATCGTCCCACGTGCGACTTTGGACCCAACCAACAACCTTTGACATTATATATCTAGTTTCTTTTTCATCTCTGTTTTCTGATTTTCTCTATGCGTTTCCAGTTTCTACCCTTCTTAGCTCTAGCTATAAGCCTAAACAGTAGTAAAAGAGCTCCTTTCAGTACTAATATTTGTATGATTTATGGCGGACTCTTCTGCTTCATATATCCATATGGTGAGTAATAATTAATCTTCTTAATCCTCTAAGTTATAGTATTTTCCATTAAGTTTTGGTTGTTGCTAAGATGATCATGTGTGTATATATATATATATATATATATATATATATATATATATATGTATGCAGGTGCACCATCTTATAGAAGTGTGTTTGATATTCAACATGAGCAAAGAAGAGTGAATTGGAGCTTTGTCTAAGCATGCAAATATTAAACCAGTCATTACTTCAACAGGTTCATTCACTACTCACTTTTCTTTTTTGGTAAAAAAAAAGCTTAAGCTTGGAGATAAAGAAAGGGTAGCAAAATAGATGCTGGATTCGGACTCAAACTTATTGGATGCCATTTCATAAGAATGATTGCATGAATCAATTAGGTTAAACTCCGGTTTCAGTCACCTTTTTCTTTGTTTATTACACATAATAAAAACACTTTCACCCACATGTAAACATACCAAGTATCAGCCGAGCTTAATTATACATGTCAATGAAGATTTTGTGATCGGAGACAGTCGGACCGATGCCAATGTCATATATACATGGTTGATTTGAACTGTTAGAAAGTCTAGACGAAATTAATGGTCTTATATATAAGTTTTTCAGTTATAATATGATCAGTATATTTGGTTTGGTTACAGTTTGGAATGAGTTGGAGAAAGAGAATAAGGAGTTCTTTGAGGCTTACACAAGGGGCAGAGACCAGAGAGCTACTGAAATAGAGAAAAGGCAAAGGATCCAATGCTGGCTTAATGCTACCATGAGGGAGAATGACAAGGACAGCTAATGCAGGATCTATAGCTCAAATCAAAGAGTTAGAATTGTTAAAGTAGTTTAGCTTAATTAATTAGTTAATTTGTTCTTGATCCATAGTTGTTATAGTAGTAGAATTTATATCCATAGTTGTGTAAATTGTCTTGTCACAGTCCCAAGCTTTTTGGGTTTTCGTTTTGATCAATGAATTTGAAGCGAGGGCTCAATTTATAATGCAACAAAAACAACATTTCTTTGTTCTTATTCATATGTATATATATATGTATATGATGTAAATTATGCGGTTGAGAAAGCCAACTTGACCTTTAAACTGTATTAGTTCTGAAAGCCCCCAATTGCCAACCCACCGCCCCAGCTGTGGTTGTCACATCTTTGTTTTTTTTTCTTCTGCATTTTTACTTGAAGAAGTCTATTTCCACAGTGGGTCAAAGATGCTTTGAGTAAAAACTTGTTCTCTTGGCTTGGCTTATAGTAGAACAATGAACGAGAGCTATAATTAATTTAATTGTTAGAAATGCAAGTAAGTACTCCATAAAACAAAGTTTAGGTAATTTGTTTTCTCGGAACTTTTGTGTGTTGAATTGAGGTCAAACTATCTCAAAAATTTTTGTACTATACTATCTAAGATAAATTAATTTTTTTATTATAAAATTGAGTAATTTAAATCATATATTTTTAAAATTAAAGTAAAAAAATAAAATCACTAATTAATATAATAAAAATTGTTAAAAAATTGATGTGACATTTAACTTTATATTTATTTATTTATTTGATCGTTAAATTGATTTGAACTAATTTGTACTTTAACAGTTTCCTAGGGACTTTCTAGGTAATTTGCACTAATTTGCAAAAAGCTGTCTAAAATTAGGCAAACGAATGGCTACGAGTTCAGGTAAATATTATAACCATGCATGAGAGAAGACAAAGGTGATTTGGATGGAATTGCTGGATTGGGCTCAAACTAAGTTGGACAAAGCATCATTGGGTTTCAAACTTCAACTCATTGGGTTTCAAAAACCGCACATTCTTGGAATCTTATTCCTTGTTGCTCGAAGGGTTTTGAACTTTTCCCTTCTCCCTCTCCATTATCATCTACCAGGGTTTTAGAGAAAAAATAAAAAACCTCTATTTTTCTCTCCAAGACAATGGAATCTTTTGCTAATATACACTGCCGTCGCCAACCTCCCCACCTCTCTTTCAATCACCACCGTCCATCCTTCCCTAAACCCATCTCTTCTCTTTCCTTCAGGACTTCATCCTCATCATCGCCGTTCAAATTATCCTCCATCAGAGCTTCATCATCCTCCTCAGCTCCGCTCTATGACACCCCCAAACCTTCGCTTCTCCAAATGCTGACCCCTCTCCTCAAAACCACTTGCATTACCATTACCGCTGCCGCCGCAGTCTTCTTCACGCGCTTCCACCAGAAACCCTCGCTCGCCGCCCCAACGGCAACGCCCACTGTCGAGACCGCCTCAACGGACACGAATATCTCCTTAGAAGATCAAGAAAAAACCATCGAAGAACAGTTAACTCAATACCCAAATGACGTTGAAGCTCTACGGTCTCTCATGGAGGTCCGGATCAAATCAAAGAAACTCCAACAAGCTATCGAAGTTATCGACCGTTTGATCGAGCTCGAACCCGAAGACACTGAATGGCCCATGTTAAAAGCCCAAATCCATAGCTACGGTGGCGATTTCGAGCTAGCCAAGAACGAGTTCGAACAAATATTAGCTAAAGACCCAGTTCGGGTCGAGGCTTTTCACGGCCTTGTAATGGCTTATTCCGATTCGGGTCAAAAATTGAAAGAATTAGAAAAAAGAATTGAAGGGGCAATGGAGAAGTGCAAGAAAGTGAAGAAAAACAAAGATTTTAGGGATTTTAAGTTATTAATTGCGCAAATTCGGGTAATTGAAGGGAACCATACGGAAGCTTTGAAGGTTTATGAGGTTTTGGTTAAGGAAGAGCCAAGGGATTTTAGGCCATATTTGTGTATGGGGATTATTTACTCTTTATTGAAGAAGAAAGATGAGGCTGAGAAACAGTTTGAAAACTTTAGGAAACTTGTTCCTAGGAATCACCCTTATAGGGAGTACTTTGTTGATAATATGGTGGCGACTAAGCTTTTCGCCGAAAAAGCTGAGAGAGAAGGCGCAGGGAAGAGTTGAAAGACGTGGGGTTTGTTTATTATCAGAGATGAAGATTGGTGGTTTTTATAAAGAGGTCCTTTTATTTTTAAATTTAAATTTCCACTTATTTTTCCTTTTTTAAATCTCTTTCAGTTTTTGTGCAACAATTCAGATAGTAGTTTATAATTAAAGGTTGGGCATTTAGTGTAGTAGTATGCATACTAATAAGAGGTATAGCGGATTGCTCCGATTCTTTATGGAAAAAGTTAGAAAAAATTGAATATACCCGATACTCATACCCGAGTCTGAGTAACATAGGATATACGTGTTATTTCATGCATTATGGTCATATTGCACTTTTCTTTTATTTAATGTTGCATTACATAAATTTTTGGGTTTAGTATAAATATTACTACGTTGAGTTGGAAGTTAACTTCAAGTCCCTGTTATCCTTCTTAGTTGCTATACAAACATGTATATAGATGTTTTTCATCATTGGTGATAAAATCTGCTTTTATTTCGATCGTTAATTATAAATCCTTGAATTTCTGGGATCCTTGAATTTCTGGCTGGTTATATCTTGTTGCATGCTGTGTGGTTATATCTTGTTGCATGCTGTGTTAAAGTGATGACTTTCAAGTGCTTTTGAATTTGTTGGCAACTTACTCTGAATGCATAGAAATTATCTGTCTGTCTGCCTTTTAAATTAAGTATGATAAAATAATGATACCAATGCTTTTTGTTACATTCATGTTGCATTTTACAATAGCCTTCTCTGTTGATTATGTACGGCCGTTGATTATGTACGGCCGTAATAACTGGCTGATTATTTATTTAGTGATATGGCTCCTGCTCTCCTGCGTACTTATGGTCTTAAATGCAGTGATGAAACTATGATTCATAAACAAGCTTACCGATCTTTACTGATTTCACTTTGCACTATTCTTTACTGATAGGAAATGATATGAAATGTTTCATAAAGGTTGTTGTGGCTAATGAAAGATATAAGATGGATATTGATGTTACATTATATTGGTTTTCTAATTGAAGTCAGCCGTTTTAGTACGTGTATACATATTGGGAGTCAATAATTTGTTGAGTTAGATAAGAACGATTACAATGGTAGAGATTATTTTGTACTGATGTTACAGTATAGTTGCTTTATCCTGAGGCTGCTGTGATAAGTGAAAAATTTTGGTAAAAGTGATTTTGTTTAAAAGATAAGAGGGCTGTGAATGCACAAATTTGGGAGTCAATAATTTGTTGAATTAGATAAGAACGATTATCATGGTAGAGATTACTTTGTACTGATGTTACAATATAGTTGCTTTATCCTGAGGCTGCTGTGATAAGTGAGAATTTGGTAGAAGTGATTTTGTTTAAGATAAGAGGCTGTCAATGCACAAATTTGGGAATTCTGCCTGAAGAAAAAGAGAGGGTAAAAATTAATTGTTAATTGGCTGTGTTCCTGTTACAAATAGTAGAAATTTTCAAATAGTTTTCTTTAGGTTTCTTTATCTATTTTCTAAAATTTTAGGTTTCTTCATCTATTTTCGCAATTTAGATTTCTTTATCTATTTTCTAAAATTTGTTAGGTTTCTTCATCTATTTTCTAAACTAAACTGCAGTGTCTTTACCTTGCCGTTGTGTCATTTTAGGTTTCTTCATCTATTTTCTAAACTAAATAGCAGTGTCTTAAACTAAATAGCAGTGTCTTACAGTGCCTTTACCTTCTAAACTAAATAGCAGTGTCTTGCAGTGGTGACATTTTAGGTTACATGTGCATTTTAGGCATTTTAGGTTACATGTAGAGTTTGCCGTGGCATTTTAGGTTAAAATTTAGACATGTAGGATAAACTAAATAGCAGTGTCTTGCAGTGGTGACATTTTATGTTACATGTGCATTTTAGGTTACATGTAGAGTTTGCCGTGGCATAGGTTAAAATTTAGACATGTAGGATTTTAGAGAATAGATTTGAAGTCACTTCCTTGAATGCTAGGACACTGTTAACTAAAAGTTACTAGGGCTAAGCAGAAAAACTGAATAAGAAATAATAGAGAAGAATGCTCTTGTATATTACTTCAAATGAGTTGAATGATACCAATGAGGTTGGGGAGGCCTCTATTTATAATTGAGTCCCCTTATATCAACGGTTCAGATCTTTACAAATGAACGGCTAAGATTACATTATCTAGATGCCTAAAGAATTTAAACCCTAACTTTAGAGTTCTAAATAAGCTGAAACTGTTGGGCAGTAACTATCTTTTACTGCTTCTAGAACCTCTAGGTAAAATCTATCTTTCAGGAACTTCTAGAATGCTCAGGGATTGGGCTTGTTTTGATGGGTCAAGATGCTCTCTGTATAACTCATATAATGGGCCTGGACCTGCTGTGTGCGTAAGGGACCCCAGCGGGCTCGTGCGAACCGTAACACATGCATGAGCCTATGTCAGTTCTTGATTCTAGCAGAATCTCAGTGATACTTAACTGATAATTCATTTTATTTCCACTTTTATTTTTCTTGCATGCAAAAGGTTGCATTAAACTAATCAATTGCCTCAATATTCAATTAGTTAGTTTGTGCTTATCGTTTTCCAATTCGGAGTTGCCAAATTTTAATCATAATCTCTGTCAGCTGCTGATAGCTAACCCATATGATTGAATTTCTTTGGCACTTCAATGTTTTATGTGCTTGGCAAGTGCATGTGCATATGAGATTGGAAGTTGTTGGAGGAATTCCATGTAAAACATTATTCGAGTTTGAGCTCATGGCTGTTAGATCACAGTCATGTAGAATCAGTTGCCATGGACATTGAGAAATTTTTTTTCCCTCCCTTACCTTTCATATTCTCCTCTTTCTTTTGCACCTTGAACCAGCTAGTTGCCAATTACTTACTAGTCTATAGATGAAAGGGCCATTTTCATCTAGCATATGTGGTTGATTCCCATGGCTATGTTTACAGATTTGTTTGATTTTCTGTGTTTTGGTAAGTTTTCAGTTGCTAGTGAGTTTTCAGTTGCTAGTAGACAGCTTAGCAATAAACCACATGACTTGTTTTGTTTGGAAAATAGTTTTTTGGAATTGCTTGAACTTAGTAATCCAATGTATAATAATGTTTTTGTGCTCCCAGCTCTTAGTTTAACTCTTCTCTTGATTATGAAGCAAATCTTGTTAGTTGCTTAAGTTACACAAAACGATCTTCATTCTCAAACTGCAGAGTTATCTTCCCTTGTGAAGAAAGAATTTCATTTAAAAATCCTCAAGAGGCAAAATCAAACTATGAGCGGTTGCAGTCGCAGGTGAGAGGAATAAGGGTCAAAGTGCTTAGGAAGTTTTTGTATTATTTTATCTAATATAAATTAATTTATTTATTATAAAATTGAGTAATTTAGTTTTTGTATATTTAAAATTAAAGCAAAAAGGTAAAATTACTGATAAGTATAATAAAAACTGTTAAAAAAGCTGACGTGATATTTAATTTTGTGTTTATTTGATGATGTGGATGTCAAATGTTGATGTGGTATTAATAAAATATATTATTTTAAGTTGACGTGGATAAAATAACAAGTTAAGTTGATAAAAATATAACATCAAATTATTTTTTGTCAACTTAGTTTATTATTTTGTCTATGTCAGTTTAAAATAATATATTTTATTAGTGTTACATTGTCAAATAAATAAAAGATTAAATGTAACGTAAGTTTTTTTAATAATTTTTTTATATATTTTAATTAATAATTTTATCTTTTTATTTTAATTTTAAAAATACAGAAATTAAATTATTTTTTTTATAATAAAAGAATTAATTACAAAGACTTTTTAGATTTGAGGATGTTCCCTTATGGCACGGCCCGCAATAGCTGGGTTCTTTTCTTGCATGATTTTTCTCTCATAGCCAAAGGGATTCCTTTTCTTGGGGTTCTCGTCCTGATTTGAGATTTCAGTCACCCACACCCGCTCTTGACGGAGATTCGTCAAATCCCTGGTTTACGCTGGTCCGCTACGGTCCCACCATTTCTGTAGCCTATGCAACTCAGCAACTTGTTTGTAGTCTTTGGGTTTCTCGTTTGCAAAGCCATCTTCAATTTTAGGCAATTTTTTTAATATAAAAAATGTCGTAGTTTAAGACGGTGAAAAGAAATTACATATATTTAAATTTGAAATCAGATTTATTAGATATTATTTTTAAAAAAATAATTGTATGGATCGAATTAAATCTTGATTTTTCAATTTTAACACCTTGTGATCTCTATTTATTATCGGATTATAAGAGAATTTTTGAGATGCATATTGCCAACCTTGAAGGTTCATGGGTTCTGATAAACCATTCTATTACAAAACCTTTTTTTTAATAATTGAGATAGCATCTGCTTTTTGTTTAATTAACCATCTTATCTTGCCTACCAATCCAATCTATTTTCCACTCTTTTTCTCTCTTAGAATGCAGTGTTGAATATAGCTATATATAAACAAAGGCAATGGTTTAAGACCAAGAAACATAGTCGAAAGTGATGGAGCAATAATCTAACACCGCAAAAAAAATGATGAGACAACATATATTTTTCTACATGATTCGCTTGTTTTTGACTTATTAGGTGGATCTTTGTCTTCAATCCGCAACTTGCCATTCGTAGCGTAAACCTTTCCAGATTTGTCTATTTCAGGAGTCTCTAATCTCAAACAAAAAAGGGTTATATCTGTTCAGACCCTACTTGTTTCGTCATTTAGGTAGTTAACAAGGCTTGACTGTTTCTCTTGATTTGCTCTTGCTTTTTAAGTGTGTCTTAAGCTCAGACAATCAATGTCAGGGTTCTTAATCCAGTCTGATAGGCCAATGAATCTTCTTAATTAAGCTTATTTGTCTGTCCAAAAATAACAGACAGTTAAAGCCATTCAAAAGCCATAATTATTGTTGATTTCGCCTCCAATGCACTTTTGTCAAATCCATTTGTTTTACCTTTTTCTTTTCCATTTTTTTCTTCTAACAAACAAAATAAAACCCAAAAAAAGTTTTTTATCACAAAATATAATTTTTTTTTAACTAAAAAAAGGTAATCCGGTAATAAAGAAAAGAGTTAGAGATATTGTTAATTTTTTTTTTTAATCAAGTCAGCTAGTTGAAAATTTACCCAATTGGCCAATTGTTCCAAACCTTTCTATTATTATCTTTCATCTTCAACAATCATTTTTCTCATCCTTGCATTTCCTTTGGATGTCTAAAGCTTTTCTTAGATATTTTCATGGTGGCCCATGACTATGAGTCTATAACTAATTAAACAGCTAAAACAGTTCACCCTGACAGAAAAATCAGAAGCACAATTGCCTTGTCAAAGCCAAACTTATTGATGTGTAAAGAAACAATTGTTCATAGTCGGCATATAAGATATTGATTAAAAGACAGTAAGGAAGCTAAAGAAATCATACAAGAAAATGTGTTAGAAAAAAGGGTCATCAGCTAGACACCAGTATTCATGAATTTGTGGTTGTGGGTGGTGGGGGCTTTTAAAGCTTCTTTGTTTCAAATGCTCCTACAAATCAACCTTTGGAGGATCCCTTATGAAGAAAAAAAAAAGTGTTTGGAAGGAAAGAAAAATCATGGAGAAAACTCTCCATTTTGATGGAATGGAAGGGCGGAAATTAGCTTTATTAATCAACTTTATCGTATAGACTGGAGACAACAGTCATTTTTCTTGTTATGGTGCTCTTTTGCTTTGGCTTTTTTTACACTAAAATAAAGGTTTTCCGAGCTAATCATGCCTTGATTAAATATACAGGAATGGTTGGTAAAAGTGAAACGCATTGTTGATGGTGCAACCGATAAGAATATACTCAATTTTTAAAAATATTTTTTTATATAATTAAAAAAAATTATATTTTCATAATAACGTTTAAATATGTATCGGACACAGATGTCAAATATAAATATTTAAAAAAAAATAAAAAATCCGGATAATATAACATAAAACACATACATAAAAACAGTTTATGAGTGTTTGGTTTTTTGCTTTTTGTTTCTTGGCTCAAAAGTTTGCATTTCCTGAGATAGGAAGTGAGAGTTTCCTTTGTTTATTTTCTATTTGTAGTTCTGTTTTTCATCTGACAGAAATTAAAATTTTAGCAGAAACTGGTATGGATTTGGCTTTGCCCATACCAATCATGTAGGAAAGAGGTAGAATTATTGCAACTTGGGAGGAAATGTTTTGAGGACAGACACAAATTGTAGGCAGAGTAAATCCAGAAAGAATTAACCGTACAGAATTGGATCAATTTTAGAAATAGTTCTCCAATTATTATTTGATGACATTACTTCATTTACAAACTTTAAATTAATCATACTTAAAAATTGATTGATTTGTTTCGAAATGGGCTAAAAGATTTTCTATCTGATCAAAAAATTATGGGAATCAGTTAACCGCTAGCTGAAGCCTGAAGCCAATACTTCAAAAGATTGATTCACCAAATCTTTTCAATAGATTTCATCGAATGTTTGAATTGTCCTTGCATTTATTGTCGCTTCTATTTATTTTGATTATATAATTGCGCTTTCATTTGTAAAAAATAAATAAATTAAAAGCTGGAAAAATATTACTAGTAAAAACTTAATCTTTTGATTACATTATATATATTATGGATTAATATTATTAATGTAAAAATTAAGCTACATTGAAATGAGATAAATAAACATAATTAAGCATGCAAAAGCAAAAGAAGAGTATAAATAAAAGTCTTACAAATCAAAATGTTCATTTTTCATGCTTTATTTAAAAGATATTTGGCTGGCAAGAAATGGTATACCCAAACACAATCTGTTTTCTTCTTTTCCAATCAATTTATACATGAATATTGCATATTTTCAAGTTTGCTTGTAAATAACTTCATATCCCTATGCTTATTTTATTCCAAAAACTCATTGTTTAGCTTTGGTTAAAATATAAATTCAAATATAAATATAAATCCCCTTCATGACTTTCAGCTAACCTTTTTTTTTTTGGGTCTTAAATATCTTGTTTCACCTAAATCTTATCTCAATTATTATAAAATAAAACCATTATTTAAATTGCTTGGTTCAAATACAGTTATTATCCATGTTAAACATCACATCTATTTTTTTTTTTATTATTAATCTCAAAGCTCTTAAAAATCAAGTTACTGTGCGCCAAATCAAAGCAAGCAAAGAAGCTAAAAAGATAAAAACAATTAAAAAAAGGATTATTACACTATAAGTGGATTTTTTAAAGTTCACAAACAGTATTTACACACTTTCATAATTTTTTATACGATTTATGTTTGTACAAATTGATCGTCAGATTTAACAATAAAATTGTACTCGTCGTGCACGTAAAATTTCGAATCGATCTGATATCCCTATCATTTTAAATTTACTCGAAACTCGACGTGCATGATTTACGCGAATAGAACACGAAATACGACGATCGGATTAAAAAAATATAAATCGTATAAAAAATTACAAAAACGTGTAAACACCGCTTGTGAAATTTAAAAAATTCACTGATAATATACAGGATAATAATCCTTAAAAAAAAGGCTTTTTTTTTTTTTCAAAATCAAATCCAATTAGAGGCAAAACATCACAACAGAAGACGTGTATAATATGATTCAGGTTCATCAATTTCGAATACAATATGAATATTATATAAAAATAATATTTAAAACATAATACAAAATACATTATTATATAAATATATGAATACGATATAAATATATAAATATATCACAATATATAATACAAATTATGAACATATCAATATATAATATCTTAAATTATGATAAAAAATTAATACAAACATCATATAAATTATCAAATTCGAACAGCCCTTGCCTTGAGATCGAAAAATTATAAGGAAAGCTTCTTATGATGAGTTTCTCGTAGGTTCCATTACATATGTAATTTGTATAATATTTATATGTAAAAAAGAAATTACATATGCAAAAAAAATTACACTATTTAAAAAATTACCTATAAACATGACAAATATGTCATGTTTATATATAATTTGTCATATTTATATGTAATTGTTATGTTTATATATATTTGTCATATTTATATGTAATTTATCATGTTTATATATAAAAAAATTATATATAAATATAATAATCTTATATAATTTATTATATTTATATATAATTTTATCAAATTTATTATAATAAAATTTATTTTAAGCTCTGAGAGGTTACTCTAAAACTCCTCTTGAGACCACGCTTTCGCCACTTGCCCGCGCAGACTTAGCCCATATTTTCCATTGTCAGTCTCACACTATTTGAATGTTCACAAAATTTAACTCTCTCCCCTGTCTTCGACGGTTCTAACGGACGCCTCCACAGTCCCCCGCCGTTGTCACGCTCTCCTTTTAACTATCCCAGCTATCAATTTTTTCTTTCATTTTTAAATTTCCAAATTTTCTTCTTTTTTTTTTTGTTCAAGATTTAGATTTTTCATTATTTGTTTCCTTTTTCTTTGTTTTTTAGCTCATGATTTCTTTTCATCCTTTTTCTCTCTTCCTAGCTTGTTATTTTCCCGGATTTCCGATCTAGATTTCTTCGGCATTAACGGTCTTTTTTTTTTTTTTTTTGTTTCTTAAGGAAAAAAAAGCGTTTGTTTTTTGTTAGTTAAATGAGTGAAAATGGAGACATTTTGGCAACGGAGGCCTAAGATTTCTAACTTCTCGGCTGATCAGAGCTTCACTTATTTGCTTCCTTCAACTGCTCCTGCTTCCTTTAGAGGTCCGTTTTCTCTTCTTTTTCTTTTCTTTTTTCCTTTTTACGTATTTTTTAAGTGGGTTTTCAATTGGTTTGGTTGCTGAGGAATCCGAGGCAAAAGGAAGATTTTCTGTTTTGAACTTTTGTTTCCTTTATTATAAAAAGATTCCATTTTTGCTTTTGTGTTTTGAAAAATGACTCATGAAATTGATAGACTTCAGTCTTCAGACTGTTGAATTTGGCTTGCCAAAAAAAAAAAAAAAAATCATGATTTTAAGCTTTTTTTTTTAGAAAAAATAAAAATTCCCCGTTACAGTTAATTTTGTTTTCTTACATTTTCGGCTATCCCCTGCTTCTAGCCTTTGCTTATGCTTTCATTAAAGTTAGCCCTTTTGAACTCCTTTCTGACTTTGCTATGGTGCAATCAACATGATTTTGCTTGTTTTTCTAGGGTGTTGACGAGCTATGATTGCTTAGCTTAGCTGCCAAGTTGGTTTTAAAAAATTTATTTTCCTATTTCTCTGAATATTTCCTTTATTTTTCTGTTTATTACTTGTCTCAACATTTTCCCAAGTTTGAATTTTGTTTCTGGGTTTTCCATGCTGAGAATAATTCTCATGGTTTTTTGGTTATGTGAATTTCATGAGTTTTTTATACGTAGCTTCTAAAATAATTTTGTCTCCCCCTTTCTTTAATCCTGGAACAGTTATCCTAATGCTTTTAAAGGGGATTCATTTCCAGGAAACAGTCAGCTTCAAAAACAGAGAAAATTTCCAAATTTGGCAGCTGATTCCAGTTCCTGCAGTAGTGATCTACAGAGGAAGATCAGGTGCGCTGTTTTTTCTTGTTTCCATTATTGTATTATATGATAAAGAGTTACCCTTCTAAGCATTATACTCTTTTAGCTCTAGATTCTCCCGAATTTTTATTTTAATACGAAATGAGTTGATAGTTATAATCAAATATTTCTGGTTGTTGCAGTTAAGGTTTGAGTTGGGTTGGAGATCGTCAAAACAATCAACTGGGACCCCAATGAAGAAGTTGTTAGCACAAGAAATGTCGAAAGAAAATGAATCTAGAAGACGACCACCAAGTGTTATAGCAAGATTAATGGGCCTTGAAGGACTGCCACCTCAGCAGCCTAACCATAAGCAGCAAAAAAGAACTGAGACTAGTCAAGAGAAATTTCAAAAGGGTGGTAGATTCTATAGGCAGCGATCTTCTAGGAAAAGCTCAAAGGAGGAGCAAGAATTTAAAGATGTTTTTGAAGTATCAAAAGTGGAGAGTGGTGGTTACTCGTCACTGGGGACTGCAAATTCGAAGCTTTCCGATGTTGAGGTGGCCTTTATTCAGCAGAAGTTTATGGAGGCTAAAAGTCTTTCAATAGATGAAAAGCTTCAAGATTCTGAGGAACTCAGTGATACCCTTGAGGTGTTAGATTCTAACGCGGATATTCTGCTGAAATTCCTTCAGCAACCAGATTCATTATTCACAAAGCATATTGATGATCTGCAAGGTGTGCCACCCCAGTCCCATTGTGGTCGAATATCAGCTATGAAGTCATCACACACTCTGGAAAATCAAAAGGGTTGCTTAGGCCGAAGAGCAGGGAGAGAAACTCAATTGAAGCACCACAGTAAATCTCCTCAGCAGCAGCATCAAGAAGATATTTTGAGCCACTCTTATGGGAGATATGCTGCTCACAATCCCCCCAAGTCACCTAAGGTTCAATTATTAGAAGAGAAAAATGGGCCAGCTATTGTACCCACAAGAATTGTTGTCTTGAAACCAAATCTTGGGAAGTCACAAAACTCTACCAGAACTGCTTCATCACCTTGTACTTCTCATCATTTTCCATCCAATTGCGCTGGAAACTCGGGAATTTTGGGTATCCAAAATAGGGAGGCAGAAATATGGGGCAAGAAAAAGGTTCACCAAGATGTTGGGTTTTCAAGGCATAATTCTAGAGAGTCTAGGGAAATGGCCAAGGAGATTACTAGACAAATGAAAAATAGCTTTAGCAATGGTTCAATAAAAATTCCAACCTCCAGGTTTAGAGGATATGCTGGGGATGAGAGTTCATTTGATGTATCTGGATCTGAATCTGCAAATGGTTCAGATGTAACAACAGTGTCTTACACAGATAACATTGGCTGGAATAAGCGACATAGGAACTCATCATCCCGTTCTAGTGAATCATCAGTTAGTAGGGAGGCCAAGAAGAGACTATCTGAGAGGTGGAAATTAACACATGGACCTCAAGAGATAGACGTGTTTAATAGGGGCAGCACACTCAGTGAAATGCTTGCCATCTCAGATATGGAAGTGAGCCGAGCAAATTCTAGTGGCATTGGTAAAGAAGGATGCAGTGAGTTTGGTAATCATGTTAGGCCAGCAGTGTGGAATGAACCTTTAGGTATTAGCAGTAGAGATGGTTGGAAGAATGGATGTCTTGGTAATCTTTCAAGATCACGATCTCTTCCTGCTTCTTCTACTGACTTTGGAAGTCCTAGAATAAACACACGTCATGAAAGTCTTTGCAGAGACAAGTATGTGTTCCCAAAAGACGGTTCCAAGTGGGAGAGAGACAAGTCAGTGAAAGGCAATTTTAATCAGCGGGAAGCTCCATTGCCTAGCAACCAAAGATTCTGTGTTAAGAAATCTGAATTTCCGATTAGTAGTTGCAGTAATAATAAGGAAAATAGTGACACCTCACCAGATTTTCATATCACCCCATATCAAGTAAAGCAAAATTTAGAAAGGGATAATCTATCTGAACACAACCTTATGGTCTCAAGGTCATTTGCTAGTACTGCCATGGATTCGAGTTCAGTTCTTGAAAACACAGTGGATGCCAATGATCAGAATAAGGCTGTGTTTTCTGAACCTTCTCACATGGAATTATCAGCTCCTGCTTCAGCTCCTGCTGATGTTTCTACTGGTGACCTGGATAATTTGGACTCCCAGGTATTTGTTTTTATTTTTCTTGAATGGTCTTTTAGCTTGTAAGTCTCCAAATATGTGCGTATTCTTTTATCTCCCTCATGGTGTTGCATATTGGTTATTGTTAGCGATATTTGACAAACCTAATTCCTTGGGCAGCCTTGGTCTTTCAAATAAAATTTACAATGGTAAAGCAACTTACAAGTCCACCCTTGTAAGTCTCCAAATATGGATTTTCTAGTGCATAGCTTTACAAGGGTGAACTTCTACGTTGATAAGGTTTCTTCTGTTTCTTTCCCTTGCCAATTTTATCTGATAACAATCTTAAATTTTGTTTCTCCTGGAGGGATTTATTTTCTTTTTCCTTTCGGTTTAATATTCTATTACCATGATCTCCAATTATGCAACAAGCCTGATCTTAAATAGTAGGTATTTTTTTATAATCTGTTGATTTTGCTTTCTAATATGCACATAGCAGATGCTGTCTCAAGGCAGTCTGTATTTAGTAAAATTTGCTTTTAGCAATAAGTAGATATTTTTTTTCCATTAACTTATTTGGTCTTGATTGTTCCTTCCCATAGTTGTGTTGTAAACTTGCTTGAAATGGTTTCATCAAAATCTTATATAATATTAGAGCATAAGGTTTGTTAATAGAAATTTCTCTACTCAGTTTAGCAAACTCATCTCTCTTGCAATTATCTCCAGGAACCATCAGAGGGACCTTCTAAGCAAGCCACATTGCATTGCCCTGTATCGGAACTAGAATCTCGAGCAAGCTCTAAGGAGGCAGATCAACCCAGTCCAGTTTCAATTATAGAAGCTCCTTTCACAGATGATTTGTCATCTGGTTCGGAATGCTTTGAGAGTATTAGTGCTGATCTCCATGGTAATGTAGTGGCTGTTTTAGTTTCTTAACTTTTATATTTAGCATCCATTTGGACTAGAAAAGCCATTGCTTTTTTTATTTTTCGAATTCTTTGATCAGATTCTAGTATTAAGGGACATTGAAGCAATGGAATCTAAGCTGTCCCTCAATATCTGAGTGAATAGATTGTCATTATTGTTTAAATCTAAAATTATAATACAGGACTCTTATAAGTTCATCCAATTCGAATGCCTGCATGAAACATTCCGTTTTGATTTTTCATTGCATGTGATTCTGTCTATTCTGTTTATGTTTTTAGGGCTTCGGATGCAACTTCAACTATTAAAACTAGAATCTGAGGCATATGAAGAGGGAATTATGCTTCTTTCAAGTGATGATGATGGTGATGGTGATGAAGTATCTGTTGGGTTTGCTGAGGACAAAGGGATAATAAGAGCTGAAGAGAATTGGGAGTCTATATACATAGTTGACGTCTTGATTGATTCCGGAATTAATGGAGTCGACCTGGATACATTCTTAGCGACATGGCATTCTCCAGAATGTCCAGTGAATCCGTTAATATTTGAAGAACTTGAGAAAAAATATTGTAATCTAAATTCTTGGTCAAGGGCTGAAAGGAGGTTGATGTTCGATAGAATAAATTCAAAGCTGCTGGAGATGTATCAGCAATTTATGGACCAACATCCAAGGGTGATGAAGTCTGCAAGAAAAATCATTCCGAAATGGAACATAGGAGAGCTTGAAGATAGCCTGCGCAAGTCTCTAGTAAGCCAAAACGAGGAATTGCATATGGATGCAGGAGAGATGGTGGTTGCAGGGGAATGTCAATGGTTCGATTCGAGGGAGGATATCGATGTAATAGGTAGGGAAATCGAGAGATTGTTGGTAGATGAACTAGTAGCTGAGGTAGTGGCCAGGGTTGTAAGATAGCTTTTGGTTTAGAAAGTTCACATATATAAAAATGATGGAATTAATCATTTCATGACTGTATAAATAAGTTCTAAATTTTTACACCAGCTAGAGTTATCAGAAAGCAGAGTATCAATATAGCCTACCCTTTTCACTATTTCGGTCGAGATGAAAAAAAGGTATGAGTTTGAGAGACTCTTAGATAAAATGCCTAAATTTTTTAATTGCATGAATCACTAGAGGTTTCGAAGTTGATGCAGGTTATGTATTTAACCCAATTTGCACTGTTCCAGGCTTCCCAAATACTCAATACGTCTCGGTGGGTCTCTCGAATAGGTTATAAAATTGACAATTTCGAACATTACATGATTATACGATATAAATAAAAAAAAAACTAAAACACGATATGAGACACACCAAAAATAACATGATTTGAATTCACGAATATAATAAAATTTATATAAAACAAATTTTTAATGTATCAAACTTTATATATATATATATATATATATATATAATACAAATACACGAATTATCAAATTTCATATCCTAAAAGAGAACAATCCATGATTTGAACTCCCGGGAACAAGACGAGCATAGCCTAAAATTAATGCAACTACAAAGATCATAGATATGGCACTTCTCAACAACACCCACCATTTCTTTTTTGACGAATTTCTCTTAATATTGGGATGTCTAGTAATAAGAGCGAGATACATCATTTTTCAATAGGAAACGAGTTGAAATTTGTATGCAAATTAATATATTTTTCTGCCAAATATGCAAATCTAAATTCGAAAATCTATCTACATTTCAAAATTCGAATAAATTATCCATCCAATATTTTTTTTCCATTCCTTTTCAAATATATGAATTGGTCAATGGATCTGTTTTCGTTAGGAATTAAAATGAATTGCCATTTATTCTCTAACTTTAGCATCATTTTAAGCTACAAAATATGTTAAAATTTGGGATTATCCCAC